>JAGPOW010003316.1:27361201-27408289 GCA_030014935.1 Caiman crocodilus | reverse complement strand
TCTCGCGATATCTGATCTGTCTAGCAGCCAATAAAAGGGAAATCAAAGCCTAGTGCGGGAAAAAGAAATTAGTTAGAGTGCGTTTGTTCTCGCCCTAGGAGCCTGTCGGAATTAAGGCTCCGAAGGTGCGACAGATAGCAGCTGGAGAGGCAGGAGCTCCTGAAAGCTGAGACATGAATGCGGTAGAAACTGCTTGAGCAGAGGGAAGGACGACGGCTACAGAGGCTGGAGCAATGAGGCAAAGTTATAGCCAGGTGGTTTACATTGTTACGTAAGTGCCTTACGTTATGTAAGTGCCTTACGTTTCAGTTATAGCCAAGATACTTGTGTTTGCTTTATCGTTGCAGTATTACACCAGTGGTTTGGGTGAGGTTATTAGGGGTTGGAGGAGGCCTCACAGGGACCCACAGGGTGTGGGGCCCCAGCACCAGGAAACGTGCAGCCTACCGCCAGTGAGGGCGCAGCAGCACGACGCAGCTGAGATCCCAGCACAGAAGGGGGCAACATTTCGAGGAGCCCAGAGAGGGGCATTAGAAGGGCCCAGGTATGGGCATGGTGAGCCCTAGACAGGAGGTAGCATTGGAGAAGTCCAAGATGGGCATGGCGGGCCCGGTAGTAGGCCAGTGTGGCAACAGACCTCAGAAAAGGGGCAGGGTGCTGCGGTAGACCTCAAGAAAGGAGATAACGGTATAGCATCCAGCAAAGGGGTAGCAGCGTGGTGGGCCTAAAAGACCGAAGGCTTGATATAGAGTCCTAGAGCAGGCAAGGGTCCCTGAGTGGGACAATGTTTTAGAGGGGGCCCAGAAGGGGCACTGAGACCCCAGAGAGGGGGACATTTTAGAGAGGACCCAGAGAGGTCATCGAGACCCCAAGGGAGGGGCAGTCTCATTGAAAGCCCCAGGAGGGGGTGACAGTATTAAGAAGGCCAGAGAGGGCCCGGGGAGCCCTAAAGAAAGGACAGTAGTCCAGACATACACAGAAGGCCCGAGAGAGTGGGCTAGATTACAGGAGAGGCCCGAGAGAGCGGGCGTCTATTTGACTGAACAACGTCTTTCCCATCTGTGAGGCTTGGGGTGTGGTATTAGGGGTTGGTCAGAGCCACGCATGGCCCATAAGGCTAGGGTGCCTGGGGAGCACCCAGTATACAGGAAGATCACATAGAGTCCGGAAGATCACAGGGACAGGGGTCCCAAAACGCCGTGCCCAAGCAGGTGTAAGGCAGCCTCCCAACATATACTGTTCATCAAAGTCGTGGTGGGTGAGAATAAGAGGGTGCCCTTGGGCCAGCCTAGGCATGGTGAGAGGGACCTCGAGGAAATCATGGCCCTCACTGCAGGACGCGCCGTGACAGTGCCACATCCTATTGCCCATGTCAGATCAGATGTCCTATTCAGTCCCAGCCCCACGCATACCCCCAGCCCAAACTTGGCCCTGGCTTAGGCCCTGCACACACTGGATCAGGCCCACTGCCCAAGCTGCAGCTCTAGCCTTGGCTTCACATGTACCAGATCAAGTCCACTGCCCCAGCCTTGGTCCCAATCCTGACACTGCATGTGCCAGATTGGGCCTGTCACTGCACTGACCTTATCCTGTTCACAGGAATGTGTCATCTTACCCATAGGGCCTGGAAATGTGGTGGTAGCTGTGCTATTTGCATCTGCTCCCCTGCCACTAAATTTCTATATGCTTAGGGAGCCCTGCCAGCTGGCTCACATAACTCCACAGGCTGGATCTGGGCTACAGGCTGGAGGTTGACTCTCCTTACTAGAGTATGCTTATAAGAGCTATAAGAAGAAAAGACAAATAGTATATGTTTTTCTGAAAGGGAAAAAAATTAAACTCTGAAAAAAAGAAACAAGACCAGCTCCTGAGCTTGGGTCAGTTAACATTACAGTAGTAACTGTAATGGAAGTGTCCCATTTGACATCTGTTGGGAATCTGTACTACAATGGCATAGAAAAAGAATAATTTATTTGTGATGGGCAACTGGTTCATATAATAATATAATTTGTCCCGCAAATATTAGTTTTCTACTCTAGTTTTATTCAAATGTTGCAGGAGCCTTTGAAGGTTCCCCTATAGCACTGGTTTTTCCCCAGTGTGACCATATTTATGGCCACATTTTGTCAGCATGGCCCCTCACTTCAAGGTCACAGCCCCCATCCCCAAAACCCCATATGCTGATATTGTGCCCCTGTTTGGGGTTGTGACCCATAGCTTGAGAACTGCTGCCCTAAAGTATAAGGAGATAAGCAGATTAAGTGCAAGTTCAGGCTTGGGCTCATCACTGCCTGGTAACTATTGCAAACAGGTAAACACTGGAATAAATAAGTTTTCTTTTTGAAATGGGGCAGCACTCAATTGACAATAGTTATGGAGAAGTTCATTGAGTCTCATGAAGGTTGTCTTGAGTCTAGAAGGTTGAGAACCACCGGGGTAAAGAATTAGGAATCCACAACTCAAAGTCCTGTGGGTGGGCATTTGCAGATTACCTTATCATCACTTATAGGCTCTGGTAAAATTTCCTTTTCCAACAGGCATCTGATCAAAGACTGACTTGGTTACTTTATTTGAGGACTGGGCTCAAGATTTCATTAAAAATTAAAGACAAAATACACTGTTGATTATGGCTTATTTTGATTATTGTGGAATAAACAGCACAGGAACTAGAGATAAAAGGCAGAAGTCATTGCTACTGTGAGGAGCTGTAAAGATAAACAAAACTGAAAAGCTAGGAAAAAAATTAACTTAGGTTCAACAATGAAAATCTATTCAAGAAGTAGACTTATTTCTTATTTTTCCTTTTTTTGTTTTTTTGGCACAGTGGAGTACCATGGTCTGGAATCTTGATCTAAACACAAAGAAACATTTTTCTAATTATTAAATAATTGTCTTTTAAAAAGAAGGATATAGCCCAACATAACACATTCATTGATTAAAAAAATGTATATGGATATATGTTGTTATAAAGTAATTTACACATTCATGCTCCTGCAGTTATACAGCTGAAGCAAAACTGTTGCAACTTTAACTCATTCACTGTGAAGCTTGCAATTCAGCTAACCTGTGTCACCACAGAAGCATACAGTTATACTGTAACAGGAATACAGTATAGCTGTAAAATATAGTTCTGTAACACAGTTGTTCTCCTGTAAAGAAGTTAATCAGTTATAGCTAAATGATCTGGTTTTTTATATTACATCTTTTTTTTAGGAAATAAAACTAATGAAATATAGGAATGAAATATATGTATTCATAAAATGCTTGTATGTTGAAGAAAAGGAAGCATTCACAAACTTCCATAGATAATTCTGGAAATATTTAAAAGTAAAAGAAAAACATTGACCTCACAAATAACCTGTTCTCTTTGCCCAATTTAATTTGTAAAAGACATTTCAACTTGAGGCTGGCACCTTCTAATGCTTACAATTTCCCCTTAAAATCAACAAGAATGTTGTCTGCCCCCTGATTTAAAGTTTTCATCTTTGAGAACAACTTTCTGACTGGAAAGAAACTTTTTTGGGTGAAAATGTGTTAACACTATCTAATGTATTTGGCTTTTGATTTTTAAAAAGTTTTTGAGAGTTACTGTACTACTATTATCAATTTTTTTATGTCCTTTATAAAGATGAGCACCAAAGACTTGATTCTTTCTCCTTAGGAATGAATGGAAAACATCCTATTAACATCACTAGAAAAAGATTGATGCCCTAATCCTATTTGTGAATAAGATTTTCTCAAAAATATATATTTAATGTTAATACTAAATTCTACTGCCAACAGCTGCTATCAATCTTGTCAAAGATACATTATATAGTTATTTTCTATAGACCTTTCATGTGTGTTAGGTCACTATAGGCCCAAGCTTTATACTACATATTCAGTATGCAGTATGCCAACAGTGAATAAATTACATATAAACAAGTATAAGAAAGCCTTAAAACTGGTGTGGTTGAACAAATATTTGGAAACCCTGAAACCAAAGATCATATATTCTGCATTCAATTGCCATGAAGCAGCATCTGAAGCATAGAAATGGGAGGAGGACTGAGACAAACATCTCAACCTTTTTTCAGGAAAAAAAAAACCCTTTGTGGAAAAAAAACAGGATTTGGGTTTTTTCCCCTAAATTAATCATTCTGAATTCAGCTTCCAATAATCCTGTTAAAGTACTTCATGTTTTATTATATCAGCACTTCTTGGTGACTGAAAAAGGCTTTCAACGTCATCTCATTAAAAATGTTAATAAAAATGAAAACATTATAAGGATACATCCAATATAGGGATTGCCTTCCTAGGGAACAGAAACATTAGCCTTTCACTTTACTTAGATGTTTTAGGCTTGATAGTCAGTGCTGTAGTTTCCATTGACTTCAGTAGAGAAAGATTTGACACTAAGGTCCAAATTTTTAAAGGTATTTAGGTGTGTTCCTCCCATTAATTTCAATAAATAATAAGTATTTAAATACCTTTAAAAATGTAGTCTTAAATCATTTTATCCTAACAATTAATATTACTATGGTGACTAACAAGTGCAGTTTCATAGTTTCATAGTTGGTAGGGTTAGAAGGGACCTGAGCAGATCATCAAGTCTGACCCCCTCCATGGTAGGAAAAAGTACTGGGTCAAACAACCCCAGCAAGGTGTTCATCTAACCTCCTCTCAAAGACCCCTAGGGTAGGAGCCAGCACCACTTCTCTTGGAAATTGGTTCCAGGTCCTAGCTGCCCTAACTGTGAAGTAGAGCCTCCTGATGTCTAGTCTGAATCTACCTTCTGCCAGCTTGTGACTCTTTTTTCTAGTCACTCCTGGTAGTGCTCAGGGGAACAGGGACTCCCCCAATGCCTGATGGTCCCCTCTGACTAGTTTGTAACAGGCCAATAGATCCCCCCTCAGCCTCCTCTTATGGAGGCTGAACACATTCAGGCACCTTAGCCACTCCTCATATGGCTTGCCCTGCTGCCCCCTGATCACATGGGTGGCCCTCCTCTAAACCCTCTCAATGCTATCCACACCCCTCATGAAGTGTGGTGCCCAGAACTGGATGCAGTACTCCAACTGTGGCCTGACCAGTGTGGCATAGAGGGGGAGGATCACTTCCTTGGACCTGCTTAAGATGCACCTGTGGATGCATGACAAGGTGTGGTAAGCTTTCCTGACCGTGTCCCCACACTGTCAGCCTATGTTCATTTTGACATCAATAATGACTCCAAGATCCTTTTCTGCCTCTGCACTGACAAGAAGGGAGTTTGCCAGCCTGTAGGTATGCTGCTGGTTCTTCCTCCCCAGGTGCAGTGCCTTGTACTTGTCAGTATTGAAACCCATCCTGTTCTCATCCGCCCACCCCTGTAACCTGTCTAGATCCAATTGCAGCCCATTCCTCCCTTCTAGCATGCCCACATTCCCCCACATCTTAGTGTCATCAGCAAATTTGAACAGGGTGCTTTTTACCCCCTCGTACAAGTCACTGATGAAGATGTTGAATAGCACGGGTCTGAGGACTGAGCCCTGGGGGATCCCTCTGCCCACATGCCTTCAGATCGAAAATGACCCATACACCACCACTCCCTGGGTGGGGCCCTATAGCTAGTTAGTCACGCATTTGACTGTGTAGAAGTCTAGTTTTTTTAATGAGAATGGGGTGAGAGACAGTGTCGAAGGCCTTCTTGAAGTCCAGAAAGACAACGTCCACTGCTACCCCTGTGTCTAAGGATTTTGTGACCTGGTCATAGAAGGCCACCAGGTTGGTCTGACATGACCTGCCTCTAGTGAACCCATGTTGGTTGCCCCTAAGCATAACTTCCCCTTCTGGCCTCTTATGGGCATGCACCAGGATAATTCTTTCAAAAAGCTTACCCAGAATCAAGGTAAGACTAACTGGCCTATAGTTTCCTGGGTCCTCCTTCCTCCCTTTTATGAAAATGGGAACCACATTGGCCCCTTTCCAGTCCTCTGGAACCACACCAGAGCACCACAAGTGCTCGTAAAGCCGTGCCAGGGGTCCTGCAATAACTTCTGCTAATTCCCTCAGCAGTCTGGGGTGGAGGTCATCAGGACCAGCTGATTTAAATACGTCCAGACCCTACAGAAGTTCACTGACCAGATACTCATTGACCCTAGGCCTAGGTGCGCCTCCCCTGGAGCCTGAGAGGGGTCCCAGTGGACGGGCTGATCTGGTCCTTGCTCAGGAAAATGGAGGGAAAGAAATTGTTAAATAGATTAGCCTTGCTGTCTGGTGTGACAACCAGATTTCCTAGCATGTCTTGCAGAGGCCCCACATTACCTGGTACCTTTTTTTGCCCCCTATTTATTTAAAAAAGGACTTCTTGTTGTCCATGATCTGGGTAGCTAGTCCCAGTTCCAATGAATCTCTGATTCATTGATACTAATCATAAACAGGCTTTATCTAAAGTGGCTATTAATGGAAAGATCATAACCCTGACAAATAACATATATCATAAGTATCTTCTCAGTTTGATAGTGCTTCATCAAATAAGCTCAGAAAAACACAGCAGAACAGCTAGACAATTTGGTCTCATTCTTTCCGTGTAGATTCTCCCCAGGGATTGGTCTGGGTTATGACAGTATATTTAACATAATTAGTGTTAACAAAGAGAGATTTTGCTTTTGAAAATTTCTCAAGTGGGAGTCCTGAATGATCTCTTTTGTGCTATAAACTGTTTCAAATTGAAAAAATAAACAAATACAGGAAATGCAAGAACAATTGGGTTTCAATCTTTCTTAATATTTATTTCAAGTTGTTTTTCACTATTACATCTGTGTGCATACACGACATTTCACAAGGAGTTTTTATATTTTGCTCTCTTGAACAAACACTGATCCTTATCATGTTGTTCTTGTAACACTCATTAAAACCCGAGGAACTGATCTGACTTGTGAATGCAGCCCCCCTTCCATCCTTCAGCCTATTGTTTTGAAAAAACACTATCACAATATCAGCACTTAAGGGAATACATTATAACTATTATACATTTGGACAAAGGCTTTTCACTGTAGTTCTGCTTAATAAGCATGATTTGTCTCTTTATTATTTTGCATCTGGTCCAACATTTGAATGTGGCAGTTTGGTGTTTAATGAAAGACTGTGAAAATTAGCAGGTCAAGTACTACCATATATTTTAAATGTGACAATTTAAAGGAGGCTGACAAGAATGACTACTCTATGGGACACTGTAATCAGCATATTAATCATTTTCACAAGGTAGCCTTCTTTGTTATTGTGGAAATACAGAGCCACTGGATGCAAATCTTGAGTCAATGATTATTTATAATTTAAGTATTATTTTGAAGCATCAAAATGAATTAGATGCTTTCCAAGGATAAATACAGACAACAGTTTGTAAGATGGTTATACATTCTAAAAGACCACAAATCATGAGCCAAGATAGCCAAAAATAAATTGCCTTTCTTGTGACGAGGGAAAAAGGTTTCTATCAGTTTATGTTTTAAACTTTAAAAAATGTATAGTGAAGCTTCATACTGTTCAAGACATTCTTGACAGTATCCAGTTCATCACATGATCCTACTGCTCAGACTTGCTTAAAATGCTGTAGAGAAAAAATATTCCAGTGTAATTAACTTTAGTTAATCTTCTATGAATGATTTTGTATCATATAGTGAGATATACCCAGTTCCCAGTAATGTGTTGAACTTACTTCTGGTATGAGATAAAGAAGAAATAAGTAAAAGGGAAGGGAAAAGGAGGAAGGTGATGGTGAAGACAGTGTTTGGTGAGGCTGGATGGGCCTGAATATCAGTTTACGTGTGTAACTGGTACATGCAGATTCTTTTAAAATAAAATAAAGTCTTTTTTTAAAAAGGTTTTCAGGTTTCCTGCTATCTGGAAGATATTCCCGATACCTATAAAACGTATGCAACTATATATTTTGTCAGATTTCTTTTCTGAATACAACAGCAGGCCACAGGCACTTTTTCAATAGTTCTGATTAAAGAGCAGCTACCGAATGCCTCCTAATGCATGCTGGGCACAATTTCTTTGCCGGCCCACCAACCTGCAATCTGCAGCCTTCTTCCCTTCAATTTCTTATATTATGAGCAATAAATCACCACTATGTTCAGCAACCCTACTGGTTTCTGAGTTCTTTCAAAATCTTAATTTTTGTCAGGTGATGCCCTCATTTTGTTTGGAAGTATGCTCTTATGTATAGATAGGAAATGAGAATTAAGGAGATTATATGTACAAGATAAACAAGAGCAAATCCATTTAACTCTAAGGTCTGGTGTTTTTATGTACATTACCAGAGAAATAATTGAACTATTTTCTGTCACCTGATAGAGTTACAACCAGCAGAGTATCTAAGTCATTACTGTAATGAAGAACAGAGATCACACTCCCTATATTAACTCTTGTATCTGGACATGAAGTTTAAACTACGATCAAAAGACAACATTGAGAATATAATGGTGTATATAGTCATTTGCTACAGCCAGTCTACATTCACATGGCTTACATTAAGCCACTTAACTGTAGAGTGGGAATGTGCATGTGCAGGCATTCACTGTTTCTGGGACCTGGGTGGGAAAATGGGAATAAGTAACCTGGAGTGAGGGGTGGAGTGGACGGGATCAGGGTGATTAATCATGTCTTCACAGAGGGTGGGGGTTGGAGAACAAAGGGGTGCTGGTGAGTTCACATTTGGAGAGGAGTTTACTCAGTCAGGGTCTGGGGGTTGGGAATAGTGCAGTCCTGGGGATGGGGTGAGTGGCCATACATTCCCAGCCCTGGAACTATGCTGCAGTCATGTACAGGTGTTCACAAGATTGGGTTAACCCTTTGGTAGATCAGGTTAACCCAATCTTGATCTAAGTTTGTGCACCAGTTTAGGTGAACTAAGTAGATTGAGAACTCCATTTTTGGGGTGATTTAAGTCCTGTGCATAATTATATAATTGGGCATTTAGCTCAACCTAACCCTGGTTAAGTTAAACAAAGGCTAAGAACAGATGCTTAAAATGCCTGAGCTGTAACCCATCTAAATTTCACACTTTACGCTAAGTGCCCTAGGTTAGGTCAAGAGTGAACAGAATAGATTTTTACCCTTTGGTCGTGCTGGATTTTTTTTTTTTTTTTTTTTGGGGGGGGGGGGGGTGCAGGGAAGCACACATGGTACTTGCACTGGCCTAGGCCAGCAAGATGCCCCTGTCCGCCTCCCATCATGTGCTGTGAACTCCCTGGCCTGCTGGAGGATATAAAGCTTGACATGATTTTGTCTTTTTATGTATTGTGGTTTGTCATATTTGCTTGCTTTGCCACTGAAGAGAGTATCTCTTATTGTAAAAAAGAACCGCATACCCCCTGCATATCATTTAAACCTATTTCAAACACCTCATGGTGAATTCCATTCTCTACTTGTAAACTTCTAGTTATTGTAAGTATACAATGCCCTTCATTCTACTGCATGTAGACAGAACTAAAAGTACATTATGACATAATTATTGTTGAAAGCAGTTCTGGCTAAAAATTAAAACACTTTAATTCTTTTTGTATATAAAAGTGAAAGCAGGAAGGTTAAAATAGGATGAAAAGACAAAAGGAAAGGACAGTAACCACCATATAACAAGATAATTCAGTAACAGTATTAGATGCAAAACATCTATACTCACCATTCCTTTATCAATTTCTCTTTCATTTACTATGTAACTTTCATCCCAAATATGTCTATTCTTATGTGACTACAAAAGCATTGATCCAAGAAATCATTGACATTATTAGTGATTCATCAGATGATCTAACATTTAAAGTACTTTCATTAACAGTAAGTTCTCAAATCTTGCACCATTTTATAGATTCTCCAAGAGCTGGTCTCCTTGGCTACTTGTTAAAAGTTATTAAAAGTTATTAAAAGTTTTGTATGGTATTAAGATATTATTAGAGAATGGGATGTTATGTCTGAAATTTCTAGGTTCTTTTTTTCTTTCTTTTTTTTTTTGGATATCTCTTGCTTCTCTTTGGTTATTTATTGTTTCAATTTGTTACAAAATATGTATTTTTGCTAAATAAGGTTTTGTCTGGGTTTCAGCAAGACAGATTGTCTGAAATAAATATTGATGCACAATGTCTGTCATATATGCTTCACTTCCTTAGATTATTGAAAGTTGGCATTTTGGGAATAATAAACATAAATTCATCTCTATTTGCATATCTTACCGAGTTTGTACCAAAAACCCACTTTCTATTAACATTGTTTGAATTGTTAGCAACAATTGCTGTGGTGTGACATCTGTATATCCCACCTTGTTCATTCCCTCAATCTTCTACTCAGAAAGTGTGCAGAGGCAGCAAGAACAATGGAAGTATATGAACACAGTTCTAAACAATATGACATAACAGCCTCAGGAGCATTTATAGGATCATTTATAGGATCAGGTATACTGGTCTTGATTCACTCTTCTGACACATACCCGTATTATGCCAAACACATTCTATTCATTTCCACAGTATGCTGTAAGCATAGAATGATGTAACTGAGGGCTGAGTGAGATTCAATGAAACAGTTTTAAACTAGTAACTATGTCAAATAATATTTTTCCTTGTTTAAATATGTAAGGTTTTTCACTCTTCACAATACTTATTTGGAATTCTACCAAATTCTAGTCTTTTACATTTAACTAATATTTGGTTTTCCCTCCTGTTTCTAGAACTTAAGCCAAAATGAGCTCCTCTGGTTTCCTTTCTTCTCTGAGCATCAGCATTATTCCCACTAACTGCTCTTCTGGGAACACTATTTGTCAGATAGCTGCTGTTACTGAGCCAGCAAAGAAAGCACAAAAGCATGCAGAATTTTTATATGTGGATCTTATGTAAGGAACATTTATTTTTAGACTATAATAATTCTAAATGTTTAGTTTCTGAACTATTGTTACCGTTCTTTTAAAGAAGGAATCTATTATGTACTTTGCAGTCCTAGAGACTCCTTGATCTTTACCAAATACAGGGTGTATCTACACATACATTTACCCATCCTAAGTTTACCCTGGTGTAAGCATTTTTGGGCAGGCATCTACACATGAGGTGATTAGGAAGCAGATTCGCACCATTTTCTGCAGCCTTACAATGGGCCCCTTCCACCACTGAGGGGAGCTCCAGGCTCTGGCTGCAACTGCATGCACCTAACAGCCATCTTTAAAAGCCAGTCCCAGTCTCTGCTCTCTGGCCAGTTCCTTCCTTGCCCAGGAGTAGCATGCCAAGTGCACATGGCAGCTTTCTCCTTGGTTGCTATGGCTTATCCAGCCCCTGCCCCAGACAGTGACCTGCCAGTGACAACCAGTGCCCTGATGTCCTGCTGGCTGCTGTGCTGACCCAGCTGACTTGTTCTATTGACTGCCACCTGGCCCATGGTCATCTTGACCTGCCTGACTCCCCCTGATGCAACAATTGCCATTCCAGACTCACCACTGTCACCACCATTATGCAGTTTCCTCTAGCAGAGATGCCAATGAGTGGCTTCTGGATGCCACCACTGGGATCACTGTCCCCTCCTGGGCCTCCATCCCCACCACCTCTGGGCCAGCCATGTCTGGAGGTTGCAGGTTATCCAGCATACCTGGGACAATGATCAGTGGCTGAAGGCCTTCTGCATGACTTGGACCACCTTCTGGGATCTCCTCCAGCACCTCTGGCCACATTTGGAGCTGCAGAACACTGGCATGCACCCAGCCTAATCTGTGAACACCCAACTAGCCTTCACCCTGCTCAAGCTGGCCACAGATGCCAGGCTGTTTTATGGGTGGGCAAGGCCACCACTGGGAAGGCTATCCTTGAGGTGTACAGCACTCACCAGGATGTGCTGGAGGATGCTGTGTTCTGCATCCATGACCTTCTGGTGGTGGTGACAGGGTTCTTTTTACTAGGTTTCTCCCAGTGTATTGGCGGCCTGTACAGGACCCATATCCCAGTCACCTGCCCACCCCACTGAGCCTGTCCTAAAACAGCTGCAGGGGATTTCACTCTGTAGTCCTGCAGGCTGTTGTGGACCACTGTGGACATTCACTCACATGAGCTCTGGCTGGGCAAGCAGTGTGCGTGACACCCACATTTTAGAACTCTGGCCTGATGGGACTGGCAGAGAGTGGGTGCCTTGTGCTAGGGCACTGGACCTACACCTGGGCCATCATGGTCCCATCCCTGCTTATCAAGGACCCTGCCTACACACTCCTGCCATGGATGATGTGGCCCTATGCCAGCCACCTGGATTCCCACCAAGCCCACTTTAAGCTGGACCTGAACTTTGAGCAGACCCTCACCCTTCAGTCACCTCACAGGCCCCTGGTACTCCCTCACTGCTTGCCTCAAGGTTACTGAGAACAAACTTCCCTGGGTCAGTATTGCAGCCTCTGTGTTTCATAACATCTGTGAGGTCTGGATGGAGAAGGCGCTGTGGGTAGAAGATGCCTGGTGATGAGATTACCACCTGAGGCACCAGTAGAGGACCTTCTCCACTGAGGCACCAAGACAGCCACACACCCACCAGCGGAGGCCAAGGCACCAGGTGCAGGAGGCTCTATCTGACTACCTCCTCCTACATCACTTGCTCTAGCCCACCTGCATCACCACTGAGGGACGTCCCAGCCCCTGCCTACTGCCAGAATTATGCTCATTGAAGACATGTGTCCATGTGGGTGACATGGATGCCGCCATAGCCAGGGGGATACATGCCCTCCCAGTGACCAGTCAGCAACTAGGCAGAGGTCCCACCATGGCCGATCCAGCTGACGGGGGGGGGGGTCCCCCATGGCTGATCATGAAACAGCCAATTACAAGGCAACTGGTAGCTGCAGCTGATCACTGCAGCCACTTCTGGAACTGGCTGTGGCTGCTTCTGTGAGTGGCTGTGGCCACTTCTGAGAGTGCAACAGTACTCCACTCCCTGGCTGGCACTCGCAGGGAGGGCACTGGCACTTTTGTCTACCCCACTTGTCCATCACCTAAGCAGTGAGCGTGACTGGCCAGGGGGTGTACTGGTGCTCTTAGGGGGTGCATGTGCACCCCTGTATACCCCTATGTGTCACCACTGTGTGTCAGAAGAACAAGTCTTTATTTCCCCACATAACACAGCCCCCATGCCATTCTTTTCCTCAACCATCAGAGCCCCCCCTCTCCCCAACACACAGTTTCCCCTTTCTTCTTAACACATAGAGCCCTCTCCCCTCTCCTGCCCCTTCAGAATTTCTCCACCACGCTCCAAACCCACCAACAATTAATAAAAATCCTCTTCCCTGTGGAAACTATATACAAAAAAATTCTTCCGTGTGTCATGTCCCAGAGTGGAGAGCCATGTGATGGGGGCACATAGAGCTTGGGGGCAGGCAGCCAGCACCCTAGCCTCTGCCTGCTCCCCACAGGTGTGGATGCTGCAGTAAGGTTGGTGGGTGGAAGGTTCACCCAGGGGTGACAGTGACTGTAGGTCCCATGGCATGGGCAGCTAGGGGCTCTGCTAGGTACCATCTGTAGCCAGCAGGGGTGAGTAGTGGACCTTGGGCCAGGTGGGGAACTGGGTGGCAGTTGGAGGTACTGCAGGACCTCCTCCCAGGCCCAATTGAGGCCCTGTTGCTGGTGGCAGGTGACTGCAAGGCAACGTGCAGGGCTAGGATCAGAGGCTGGGCAGTAGGTAGCATAAACATGACTGTTAGGGCCAGAATGGAGTTCAGCACTTGGCAGTTACTAACTGTGGCCTTCATTACCCAACCCAGGATGGTATTCTGCTCTGTAGCACCTGGAGCTACTTGTGCTGCAGTGTCAGGAGCTTGGCCTGGAACTCACAGTTGGAAGGTCCAATATGTCCTCGTGAGTGACGTCCTCTTCCCACCAAACCTGTGTGTACTCCATCTGCTCCTCTGAGTATACCACCAGCTCATGGAAGAGCTGGAGGATGTCATCCATTGTGCACCTCTTGCAGAGATGACACATTCACAAGTTCCCAGTGGTGGGCAGTGGTGATCGTATGTTGGCATCCCCACAGCCAAGTGTGGACTCTCCCTAACATTCAGTTGTAGGACTTGCCATGAAATTTTGCAACATTTCAGAGATAAAATGCTTTGTACCACAGGTCATGTACTGCCCAGCCTCAGATCAGGGGTTGGCTGTACATAAGAGCCCAGGGACCATGGTAAATTGGCCGGGCAGGCCAAGGCCTAGATCCAGGTGACAGCTGGCTAAGTCTCCTCTCCGCTTGTTTACCTGGTGCCAGTTGGCTTTTGGGTACTGGTGGCAGGGTGTCTGCCTACCCTGCCTCATCTCCAGGCTGGGACAGGCTAGGATCCTGGCGGCACCTGCTGCCATGTCTCCAGAATCCTTTTCCCTACTGTCTTTCTGCAGACCAACTACTCTGCTGTGTTGATACTTAGCCCATGGCACCCAGGGTCAGGGGGTGTGGGGCTCCCAGACAACGGAGATGTGGACCTGCTTGCACCCTCCCCCATCCTCACAGGTGGTCTTTCCATGGAGGTGCTACAAAGCCAGCTCCCCCTTCACCACCACTGGGCTTCAAGCATGCCTCTGCTGTGCATACACCAGGGGTGTGAGATGAGCTGTTTAGTTAGACTGAGGTATACCCAACACAGTATGCCATACTGGTTCCGATCCTCCTGGTGCCCCAGACAGACCTGCACACTCGGTGTGGGACCATGAGCTACAGCAGTTGGAAGGAGGGGTGGGATGCAGCCCAGGCTGCCCCGCAACATCCACCACCATCTGGAGGGCAACCTGTAGTTGCACTACCTGTTCCTGCCCCACACTTTTGAGGAGGGCATCACTGCTGGCATCAACAAATTCCTCAGCTTGTAAGAGGTCTGTGACTGGCCAGCTGTGGGGGCACAGCCTGCTCAATAAAGTTATGCACTGTGTTGAGCTTTTTTGCATGCAGTGGGCAGGATCCTAGGGCACTGTGGGAAAAAATGGGCAGGGAGTGGGGCAGGGATGGGGGCATGGGCAGGGGCTGGGTGGGCAGGGCCTTCTCCCCAGTGCAAGGCTTACCAGATGGCTGGCATGGGTGGCAACTTAGTGTGGTCCTTCCTTTTGGTGATGGTGTATTGTTGTGACCAGTGTCCTTGGTCCATGGGGTGTAGTGTCCAGGTGTCTAGCCAGGGGTCTCCCCCAGAGAGGAACTGGTGCTTCTGGAAGTCAGTGGTGTCATAGCTGGCTGTGCCACATGGCTGGCCCTAGGGCTGCAGAATGCATGAGGCAGGTAGAAACTACAGCTGGGGAGCTGGGTCGGGTGGTCCTGTGGCCAACTGAGAGACCCTCCTCCAATGACATGTCACCAGGGATGCTATACCTGGGCAGGGACTCAGGCAGGCCCCCCATGCTGGTGTAAACTTCATAGCTGCGGTCTGGGTCCTAGACCATTAACGTAGCTGTCAGTTTCTTCATAAGGGCATGGTCTTGTAGGCAGTGCCAGACCAATGATTGTGGCTGGTCATGATGACCCACAGTGCCCAAAAGGCCTTGACTTTTATGTGGCACTGATGTGCCCATCCACTGTGCCCTCACTCCTGCACTTGGCTTGACAGTGCCTCATAAATACACATGTTGGAGTTGTCACATCACTCAAACTGGAACAGCACCTCTGCCTTGCTCCACAATGCCATGGGATTTCCAGTCCCCTCTTTGCTCCATTTGAGGCCCCAGGTGGAGGGCATGGACACAGGCACATCTGCAGACAAAGAGAAGGGCATGGTGGGTCCTGTACCAGCTCTCTGGGGCCCTGCATGGCTGTCCCTGAGCTGCCCAGCCTGGGCAGCTGTTAGCTGTGCCCTAGGCAGCTGCAGAAGGCCACAGCATGGGACACTCAGCTTTTTGGCAAAGGCTATGCCCTGCAGCAGCTGCAGGTGCAAGGAAGGCTGATGGGGTGAGCCACAAGCAGGTGGTGCTAGCCCTGCTTGCCAGGAGCTGCCTGCAGCTGGGCATGGGTGCTGACAGGCCTGGACTGAGTCTGCAAAAGCCTGAAGCAACCCACAGCACCCTGCTGGCTCAATGGCACTACCCTAGCATCCAATGTGGCAGTGTGGTGCCAAGCAGTAGTGCAGCATTGCAGGCAGGCAAGCACAGGTAACCTGTGCCCTGTCCAGGGAGCCACACCAGGCCTGCAGTGCACTCAAGCTCCATATGGTGTGTGCCCAGGGTACAAAATGTCTGCAGGCTTTTAAAACACACAGGCAGAGGCTGCCATAGAGGCAGCCCAGCCCTGGAGCAGGAGAGGCTTCTATCCTGTAGCCCTGGGGCTGGCCTGAAGCCAGCCCCCTAGTGGCTGGGCAGACCGGGAACAAACTTATTTCTGGGTCACATCTACACATGTGCTACAGCACAGTAACTAAGCTTGTTTAAATCTGCAGGCAGCAAATTTAAGCAGGATTAAGGGTTTTTACTGTGCAGTTAATGTGCACATGTGTAGACACATGCTTACTGAGCAGTACACTGTACTACTTCTCATTTAGACATCATGTGTGGATGTACCCACAATGAAATACTGACAAAAGTTTCTTGGTATAGCCAAAGTGCAAGGCACTTCACACAATTAAATACACATGAGACCAAAAACTTTCTTAGAGCTTTATAAAATGTCAATGAACTTAGGCAAATAGAACTTGTTCTCTCTAATAATTTAAATGCATTGGGAGTCTCTTTACTTCATCCTACACTTTTGATGATAGAGTAGGACGTTGAATTAAAGGTTCCCAAGGGTAAAGTGGAGTATATACTTGTTTCCTTCAGGCAACCACAAGAGAAAGGAGGCTGTGCATCAGTTTTCAGAGTGTGGATACTCAAACTTTATGCAGCATTTTACTAAAATTAAGTTTTGATTCGCATATATATTGCAAACTTGAAGAAGACTTAACATTACCATGGTGATGAGCACAGTATGCATGGATGGTTGAAGAAATGGGCAAATTTTAGTCAGCCTTTGATGTCAGACAGCTATTTTGTGTGTCTATGCATACATATAACACACTCTCTCTCATATACACCTGTCTGCAGCTATGTATATACATCTGTATGTACATATGCATATATGCATAAATGCCTACATGAGACTTATGGGATAAATAAGTTGTTAAAATTTATGGTAGTTTGTAGCTAGTTGTAAATATCCATTATAGAGGAAGTACTCTAAGATAGGTCATAGCATTTTTAATAACAATGAAAAAAAGAAGCAAACATTTATGGATGAATAAATATAAGAAGATTTGAAAAGAAAATTCTTATACCACTGTTTTGTGCATATTTAATGAGGGTTTGAGTGAAAATTGTTAGAGACCTCCATGTAAGCCTTTCTACTCTATAGTAACCCAAATAAAATTTCCCTTCATTATTATTAATTCTAGATATTCCATAGTGTTCACGTATTTTACCTCAAATATAAGGCTCTTAGTTTTTTTTAATATGGCCTCAACCCGCAATATGTTATAATGGAAATATTCAGAGTTCTCTGATATTCAGTGACCCTGCACTGGTTCTACTGGAACCAGAGAGAACAGCACACATTACTTTTATTTTATTTGGGGTCCTTCCTTCTAGATCTACTCTCTCTCCCATTGTTATTATCAAAAACTCTCATACCAGTCCCCAAAAACTGTGGTGTTGCAAGGCACACCTTATTCAGGTTTTTGTACCGAGAGAGTGCCGTTAGAGTGACATTAGACATCCCAACCACCCCCTCTCCCAGGATAAACCTTTATGTTCATAAAACTTGTAATTTCTTCCTGTGTTAAAGAATGTGAAACAATGCCAGGAACGAAATGCAGATACCAATGTATAGCAGCAGTATATCTGCATAGATCCTTGGGCACTGGGCCAGCCTAGAGCTACCATCATTAAATCTGTACCCTTAAAATGATCTATATTTTGAAATAACTTTGTTGTTGTAAAATCAACGCTTGTAAATGCTTTCCTTACAAGAGCTCATTACTGATTAGAACTCTGTGGAATAAGCTGTACTTTGGAAGACATTTGCTATGCACAGTAGCAGTAACTGCTTTTTGTCCTAGAAAACATACAGAAAGTGGCATATTCTTGAGCACCATCTGCTGGCATATACCTAGACATCTTTTTTGTAGAGTACTCAGAATATTTACTTTATGAACTCACAATTCCATGCAAAACTGTTAGGAGAAAACTGTATATATAACAACAGGTGTGGTAGCACTCATACTCAGTGGGCATATCTACATGTGCACATTTACTGTACAGTAACCAAAATTACTGTGCAGTGGCCAAAAATTACTGAGCAGTACAGGTGGCATCTACATATGAATGCCCACATTGCACAGTAAATATGGAAACTTATGTCAACTTGAGCATACCTGTACCATGATACCTGTATCATGCAGGTATCAAATTTATGCCAAATTAATTATTTGTGCAATAAAGCATGTGTAGACGCCTTATTGTGCAGTAACAACGTGTGTGTGGACTGACTTGGAACTAACTTTAGTCCCAAGTCAGTCCACACACAGTGCTACTGCACTTTAATGTCTCTGTGTGTAGACACTGGCCTAAACCTGCACAGTAAGTTACTGTTTATTAAATTTACTGTGCAGTAAATGCATGTGTAGATGCACCCAGGTATGTAATGTCATGTAGGGCCTATGACAGTGTTTGGGAACACCACCATGAAAACATACCCTGTGTATTTGCTTCTTCACTGACACTTACTAAACGCTTAAAAAATGTAATGCAGTTGCTCTTAAAACAACGGTAGGTATATGCAGTGGCACTCTAATTAGCCCATCAGAAACTGATAATTTAAGAGTGAT
This sequence comes from Caiman crocodilus, assembly GCA_030014935.1. NCBI lineage: Eukaryota > Metazoa > Chordata > Crocodylia > Alligatoridae > Caiman > Caiman crocodilus. The sequence goes on along the minus strand of JAGPOW010003316.1, from coordinate 27,389,499 downwards.
GCAATATTAATGTATTTTGGTATGTGGTGCATACACAGTGGGAAAGACAGCACAGGACATGTTGTCCTGGAAGTGCTCCCCAGAACAGATAGAAGAGGAATAGACATACCATAAAATATTCCACTAAAATCTCTCGTCAGGATGTTTGTTTCTGTCCTCTAAAAGGCACATCCAAACAGAACATATGCTTCCTCCTAAACAGAGACCAGGGTGTATCAAGGAATGGTGAAAGTGAAATAAACATTTTCACACTCCTTCAAATGATTTAAAATCTTCCTACTCCTCTGAGAACTAAAATTTATGATGATACATATATGGCATAGTCTGTAAGTAGTAATTAAGCTCAAAACATAAATTATGTCTTTAGCTAGATGGATCTTCAGGGAAACTGAACTGTTATATTTTCTTGTAACTGACACTCTTTACAACTGCAGTTCAAAACTCACCAGAGATTTTAAACCATTAGTATTTAAAAACAATTATGTTAATTTTGGTATGCAAATCATAGTAATTATTACCATTTCCTATATGTCTCCATATAATAATTCTATTTGCATCTTTCTATTGAGGGCAGGCTAGATTTTTTTTTCTTTTTAAAGGCAGGGATTTTCAAGATTCTTAGTATAGTGAATATATCAACCATAGTTTAACAAAAAATAGTTTTTTAACAATAGTTCAACATACTGGAGCTTATTAACTTTTAATATATGTAATTTTCAACATATCCATGATATGGATTCATAACATACATATTTTTTCCATTCTTTCTTCAAAGCTAAACTGATGATTAATTCAATACACAATTAATAATTCTAATATACTAAACCTAACTTTTCATTTTCTACAGTGTCTGACAGTCAGGTAGACTTACATAACGTAACCTTGACTCCAGTATGTTTTACTGTGTCATACAATAGTTATTTTCTGCACTCAGCTGCAAATGTAACATTTCTGTCAAACTTCAGATAAAATTTCTATTTAAACAAGCTGATTATTTGTAGCATTAGATGGATTTTAACACATTTTTCCTTCCACAGATTTTTAAAGGGATCCTTTCAAATACTTCCTTCCTAACATTTTGACCTACTTTAATCACAGCATGACAGTGAAAAGATATAAGAAACTATAATAGTTAATATGACTTAATAGCTTCAAGAGTCATATAAATGTAGACTCACTACTTAAAAAATAATCCATAAAGTAATATACTAAAATTTTATTGTAAGCTGCCTGAAACTTCCTATTTTAAACCCATTTTCAGTCTCTCATAACTTTGCCAACATGTTCTTGGTAATTGTTCAGACTGAAATTTTCAGATGTGGTGGGTGTCTGCCTCCGGCAGTTTTCTTTATTTAAAAAAAATCTGCTAAAATTGTTCACATATTCCTGAGAACCAGATCAGAGATGTGACCTTGTTTTGCAGAGTATATATAAATCTTTCTGGTTGAGGTCTCGGCTTCGATAAAAGTTAACAGACTGATTGCCTTGGACCAGACATGTCTTTTTCAAGACTTTGAACATTTTGGATTTTTAAAGTCCCAAAAGTTCATTGTTTGCATAGTCTTTGGAATGATATGTTGGATTTTTGCAGTTCAGTTGTACAAAGATTCATCTGTAGAGGGTATCCCAAAGCTGAAAGGAGTGACTAAGACTTTATTTCCAATTACTCTTCTTGATAGCTGAAAGAGACACAATAACTAAAAGTGGGAAGAGCATTTCTCTAGTACTATCAATGCTCCCCCTGTTGGGATCCTTTTGGTGACAGTAGAAAGGAAAAGAAAGAAGCCTGCTTTTCAGTAGCTGAGAAAAGAAGGGTGGGGAATGGAAAGAGGGAATTAATTGCATATGCCAAGTGGTGTGATGAACCAGAGGAGAAAGGAGAAGAGGAAGTAAAGAACGGCTTGGAGGAGAGAGGCTAGGTAACAGGAGATACAAGTTGGTGGTGAATGTGAATGTGTTATTTCATAGCTCAGGAAAAGGCAGGAAGACCTCTTGCTCTCAAAAAGGCTTTATTACAACAACTAACACACACAAAGATGGCTGACCACTTCCTGTTGCTGTCATCATGTTAGCCCTGAGGAAGGGAGTTAAACCTTCCTACTACAGTGAACAGACAGGAGTATAATAAGGACAGAAGCTTTAGGTTGAGATTGGATCTAAGAAAAAGCGAAGGATGATGGAGAAGGACCTGGATAAAGGTATTTGCACCACAGAGAGATTTGGTCAAGATCCAGAGGGGAACAGAGATAAAGGACTAAAAATATTCACGATTGCTACAATTAAAGTTGTCTCATGTTTTTAAGAATACAGGATAACAGTTATTGATATCCTATGAGTGCAGGATAGCTCAGTCCCTTAAGAAGATAGGGTTTCCTGGAATCTCCTGGATCACTGAATCTAATCCTTTAGCAACGTAAGTAACCATACCTTACTTTCTCTTTCATAATATGATCAAGATCCATCTTAAAAGTAATTGGGGTTTTTTATTTGCCTCCAGGGTATTCCAGGGCCTCTCTTTTCAGATAGTTAGAAGTCCATCTTCAGTCACAAGCACAATTAAAACATGCTGGGGATTAGAAGCATAGCATCATAAACCAGAAATCCAGACCCAAGGGTGACAGACCAGGAGTTCAAAGTCAAGAGGTAACACGCTAGAAATTTAGAGCCAAGGGAGACTGAGGGAGCACATAGGAACAAAAGCAAGGAGGATGCAGGCTAAGAAAAAGTTCAGGTAGGAACCAGGCAAGGAAAAGTGCACAACAAGGTTCATGGAGCAATGAAGGTAGAGAGTGTGAGGAGGATTTGGGAGGGGGGATTAACTCTTTAATTCGAACAGGCCAGGGACAAAAGGGTTCAGGAACGTTTTGCCCTGTTTTTCTTCCCGTCCAAAAAAATCCGCAGACAATGTAAGAAATAAGTACTTTACTTACAACTAGAACACACCATAGACAAACTCTGTAAACTCCACCGAGAGGCTCCACATCCGTGCCGGCAGTTCCCTTTACACCAATCTCCACAACCAAAAAAACCTCAACCGTAGGGAACTCAAGAGCTCTTTAACACCTATCCGTGGGAACCTATCTAATGGGAACGTCCGGGGGGAAAGAGAGCTGTGGATGCAGGACCTCAGCGAGGGTGATCAGGCCTATCCGTTGTCGTGTAGGTCCCGTCTTCCCTTTTCCCGGGCTTTGCTTTTATACTTTCCCAATGGCCAATTAGATCAGATCTTTCATTCGTGCGTTTTTCAAGCTGCATGAGCCAGGGATTTTGCTGCATGCATGCTTCGCGCAGCTAATTGGGCTGCACCCGCTGTTTCCCCATGCAGCAAGCACAGTTTGCTGGCATTTGGTCACTCTTTATCACCACTTATTTATCACAGACAGGAGCACTAAGGCTAAATAAGGAAAACCTAGCCAGATACAAACACAAAGAGCACTGCAAGGGCTACTGTTTATATGTGGCAGCTAAGCCACTCTGTTTGCTGTTGTACCACCAATGTTATACAGCTAAAATACTTTCTTCCCTTCCTGGTGTTTACTCTTCTGATGGATTTATGAAGAGTAATCATGCCCCTCTTAATGCCAGTTTCTTTAGTCTAAACGAGCTGAGCTCTTCTCTAGTAAAATAGGTTTTCTGTTCCCCAGATCAAGATCATCTCTGTATCTGTTTCAGTTTTGTATTGTTCTTGAATACGGTGACCAGAAGTGTACACAAAATTCTAAATGTTCTAAAGGTTTCACATTCAAAAGCTTGTCTATGTCTTATCCCAAGCATAAAGTGGGTCCAATAAAAAGATATTGCCCACTGTAAAACTCTTCTCTTGGATATGAAATGATGTAATTGAAAACTGTTCCCAATGTGTCAGTCAAAGGAAGAAAGAATATTGTGAGTTTGAACTTTTATTTATTAACTTTTGAACTCTTCACCCTTAAATCTTTTTATTGTTTAAATTATTCTTTTCTATTGGAATACTGCATACAGAAATAGTGAACTCCTGATCTATATAGACTTATTTAGCTTTAAGTGGTAAAGTCACAGAGTTGCTATATTTATCTACCCAAACTCTCACACTTATAACTGATAATGAGGATCTGAAACAAACCTGTATTAGTTTATATTGTGTAAACAATGGATAAAAGTCACATGGGACATAATAAAATAAGTAAAGAAGATTCGTTTGTGTGAGGTTAAGGAAGTACAGGAAAGAACACTGAGAAAAAACAAAACAAAACAAATAACTTAATATTCCTTTACCTATATGATCATGTCTACATTATCTTTTTCTATTTTTTATGTTTCTCCTCCCCCTGCCTCCCACCCTTGCCACTCCCCATGTAGCACTAATACTTTTTGTAGCAATGTAATGGTAATGGAAGAAAGAAAAAATAAACACTTTACTGACCAACCTTTACCTAATCCATTTTATTTGGGTTCAATATTATACATTTAAAATTTGATATATTTGTAAATTTATTAACCTGACTGCTCTAGAAAGAAAAGTCCTATGTCTGGGTAACTGGTGACATGATTTAAATTCTATTTTCATCTGGAGTAAATGCTTATTTTATGGGTATTGGATACAACTCAATATGCTTAATCTGCCACTAAAAAAAAGCAGATGCTACAAAGTTAGAAGATTCAGCTTCAGCAACTATGGGTTTTGGAAGTTCTGGGCATTCTATCTGAACATTGCAAAAGGTAGCTTTAGAATCTGAGTATTACACTTTTACCAGCAGTCAGTGTGTTTAGTATATATTGACTATATCGATTTTATTAGTATTTTAAAACCTGCAATGTTTTATGTAGCAAGACAATTAATACAAAGCCATTAAAATCAAGATAGGAAAGATCAGTTTTCCTCTTCAGAATCCTTGTGATTATGTGTAAAATTAAATAAGTAGTTTCCACCTTCACAGTTTTTTCTACTGAGAAATCTAATTTTAATAGATTCTGTCATTAAAAAAACCTACATGTTATGTGCAAGTAAAGGTCCTTGTATAGAACTATAATATATAAATTGAAGTACTTAGATCCAGAAAAAGACAGCCTCTTCCATGCAGATCTTACACTTTAAGACCTTATAGAATTAGCCTAGATTTAAACAAAAAAAGAGATCACTATAATTTATGACTGGTTAAAAGTTTATTCTTTCCCTAATTCTCCCAAAACATTATATTGTAGAACTTAAAGTTTTCTGTCTGATTCTTTCCTCACAGGCTCCATTAACTTAATCAACTCATTGTAACTTATCCATGCAGATTTATCATTTATTCTGCTACCATCATTTATCTTCATGGCAGAGAGACCTAATTTTTAATGCACAAGGAGGGTTTTTGTTTTTCCTCTCTGTTTTTAAAACTCTGAAACAGAATAAGGATCTGTATTTGAAATGGATGTAGTGTAAAAGGCATATTAGTGAAGATTTTGCTATAGATATACCAGCCAATCACCACCATTCTTTAGAATAGTACTTCAGATTTTTAGCCCAATCTATATGTTAAAGGGTATATGGGAGACTCAACTGCAGACTCTTCTTCCATGAGGAGGGAAAGTAAATGAAGAAGAGATAATACTCCGCTTTTATTTATAATTAAATACTTCAAATAGTTACAACTGCAATTATTAAGTGGGATAACATAGCTTTAATAAATGATACCTGTTAACTTTTTTAGAGCAGCGTTTATGGGTAAATATTTAAGCATTTTCTAGATAAGCATAAAGATTGTTCTCATTTTACAGATTGGGAAATTAAGGTGGAAAAGTGAGCAATTCGTCCAGGGGGTGAGAAGGAGGAAAGTGATCCATGTTTTCTTTTTTTTTGGTCAAATATTCTTCCCATGTGTTTTACTTGCTATAATATAAACATGTTCTCTATCCATATTCAGGATTGACTTTTTGTGCATGTCCAAAAGATCTTTATCTAAATGGTTCAATCTTCATATATGGATATGTAACTCTTAATTTATGTGTTCTATTTATTAAAAAGACCCCTACTAGAGAGCTTCTACATCTAGGATCTTCTTTAATAATAGCCCTTTCAACATAAAAAGGAGGCTTTGAGGTTTTTTACCTCCTGCTTCAATTAATTAAATTAAATTATATTAAACACAAAGTATCTGTCCTCATAAAGAATGACAGTGCTTCTAATAAAGTTTTTTAGGAATGTTATTCCATACCTTCATACATTATCTGAAAGTAGATATAAAACTATTGCTGATATTATTTTCTCCAAATACAAGACGGATGTGATGGCAAGTAAAGAGAGGACAGGAAAGTAATATAGCATGATCTTCTTTGCTTGACAAGCTAGGTCTACACACACACACCTGTTTGTTTGTTTGTTTTTTAAGGATGTTAAAATACTGGAGAACAATCCAAAAAAGCCATAAAAAATATTTGAAGGCTAGAAAGAGATATCTTTGAGAGACTTAAAGAGTCCTTTGACACTGTCTTTCACCCCATTCTCATTAATAAATTGAGTGACTGTGGCATTGATGCCTTCAGAGTTGGATGGGTCAAAAATTGACTGATGGGGTGCACCCAGAGAATGGTGTTAGATGGATTGTACTCGACCTGGCAGGATGCGAATAGTGGGGTCCCCCAGGCTTGGTCCTCGGGCCTACACTGTTCAACATCTTCATCAGTGACTTGGATAAGAGGGTGGAAAACATGTTGTCCAAGTTTGCCGATGACACCAAGATCTGGGGAAAGGTAGGCACGTTCAAAGGGAGAAAGAGGCTGCAATTAGATTTAGACAGACTACAGAAGTGGGCAGATGGTAATAGGATGGGGTTCAATGTAGATAAATGCAGAGTCCTGCACCTGGGGAGAAGGAACCCACAGCATACATACAAGCTGGGGAGCTCCCCCCTTGTGAGCACAGAGGCAGAAAGGGATCTTGGAGTCATTACTGACTCCAAGATAAACATGAGCCACCAATGCCAGACTGAAGCCAGCAAAGCCAACCGCACCTTGTCCTACATCCAAAGATGCATCTCAAGCCTGTCCAGAGAGGTGATACTCCTCCTCTACGTGACATTGGTCAGGCCACAATTGGAGTATTGTGTCCAGTACTGGGCACCGCACTTTGAGAAGGATGTGGCCTGCCTTGAGAGGATTCAGAGGAGGGCCACCCGCTTGGTTGATGGGCAACAGGGCAGGCCCTATGAGAAGAGGCTGAAGGACCTGAACCTGTTCAGCCTCAGCAAGCAGAGGCTGAGGGGGGATTTGGTGGCTGCCTATAAACTCATTAGGGGAGATCAGCAGCAAATACAAAGGGCCCTATTCCCCCCAGAAGCACATGGGGTGACAAGGAAGAATGGCCAGAAGCTGCTGGAGAATAGGTTCAGGTTAGAGGTTAAGAGGCACTATTTCACTGTTAGGGTGGGTAGGCTCTGGAACCAACTTCCTAGTAAAGTGGTCCTTGCTCCTACCTTGGGTAAATTAAAAAAAAGTTGGACGAACACCTGTTTGGGTTCATGTGATCCCAGTGCGTGCTCCTGCCAGTGGTAGGGGGTCAGACTAGATGATCTGTTCAGGTCCCTTCTGATCCCAAACTACTATGAAATTACTATGAAACTGTGAAACTTGTTTAGTTTATCAAACAGAAAATTGAGATGAATATAAGAAAATATGAGCTGTGGCATTCCAAGCCCTCTTGTTGCACTGCTCTGCACTTCCAAGAGCAGAGGTGGAAAGTAGAAGCCAGAGAAGGGTAGAGAAGCTCAATGAATACAGATGGCAGGACATGATTAACAGTGGGAGAAGGGGTGGAGGCAGTGGTGGCCAGACAGGAGACTGTGGGATGCATGCTAACCCTTTGGGGGCCACATACAGCTTGCAAATCACCAGTTGAACAGCTCTGTTCTAATTAATAATAAAGAATAAGGAAGTAATTTATGGCACTGAGATGCAGATTAGTTACACTATGTTATATTTACACATGTGTAGGCTCCATGGCTAATCTAGAAGTCATATGAGACAACATGAGACAGGGATGTTATAAGAAAAACTCAGAAAGCTAGGTCTGGCAGGGAGACAAGAAGGAGCTGGGGAATGGACCCTGGGAAAAGAAGACTGATTATATCCAGACTGGTCCTTTCTCAACTAGTGCAGATACCAGTTAATATCTATTGCAATAATCACAGTTGATTTTCCTAAACACTTGGGTTTGCAACATAGGAAATGACAATGTAGATTTCAAAGAAGGGGGAACTCCTCTCCTCCCTATCTCAATCATATCAAGTCATTTTACTTTTTAAAGTACTGTGCAGACAAACCGCTCAGTTTTCAATAAACATTTCATAAAGATTTTAAACTCAGAACCATTGTACGTTTGCCAAGAAGACAAATTAGGTTTAAGAGCCTCTGGGTATTTGCTGGTAGAATAGCTTGTAATAGGTTGAAAGGAGCCTTTATTGCCAGGTGAGCCAAAAACATTCCTTATTATTGATTTATAAAACTGTACAAGTTTCAAAGGAACAAATAAGGTGAGTTTGAAAAAGTTCTGTATGGATCAGTCTAATGATTCTAAAGTAATAAGTAAAGGATATTTTTATTTTGGCTTTTTTGGGAGTGCTACTCCTTAGGGCTTTGCATTATAGCTTTGACATTGGAATACACCTCTATAAGCATTCTCACGGCAATGTGTGATCTTGTACTGGATACCATGGGGTCCTGACCCTGAAATGTTTATGCAGATGAAGTTGCTAGAGGCTTCACAAGGAATTTTGCTAGCTAGAAGAATAGAGGTTTGTGAAAGCAGAACTATCCACCATACAACTGGGCAGCTGCAGTTTGAGAAACAGTAGCTGTAGCCACCCCAGGCAGTGGTATTTTTCAGTTCCTACCTAAGTTGGTACCGGGGGCTAGAGCAGGGCTGGGCAAAATATGGCCTGCAGCCTGAGTCCAGCCCCCCAAATGATTTTACCCAGCCTGCGGCTCCTCCTCTGAAAGAGAATTGTATCTGGCCCGCAGCTGCCCTGGCTTTTTGTACGCCTCACCCTTCTCCCTTACCCATGTCAACCAGCTGCTGCAGCAGCAGCAGCAGCTAGCACTTTCCTCCATCCCTGGCTGGCCCACCCTGTTCCACACCCCAGTCCCCAGGTGGTCAAGGCAGGGGGCACTGAGCTCCTGGTTAGGCTTCTGCCCAGTGAGACTGGCTGTGCACTACTCTCACCCTGCACCTGTTGAGTCAAAGCTCGGGTAGGGTTCTCCCTGCTGGTGGGGGAAGGGGTGCAGGGAGAAGAGGTCCAGGAGCCACAGGTTATCCAGGTTTTGCTGGGCCAGGACCTAGTAGGGGCATGGGAACTGGTGTCACTTTGTATTCCCATGCACCACTTCAGGCTATGCCATCTGGGCACAACTGGAGCAGGTGGTGTGGCTATTGTCCGACCCTGAGTCCCTGGTACGTGCCTATATTGGGCAGGAGCTGTGCCAGCAGCACCCATGTGGCCCAAAGCAGCGTGTGGTAACAGTGCAGTACTGGCCTAGCCGTGTGCTAGAGACTTAGGGTGGGTGAAGAGGTGCAGGGAGAAGAGAAGACGACAGCATGTCACCAGTCTGGAGTCTGGCTTGGTCTGGATAACTCACAGCTCTCAGCCCCCTTCTCCCTGTACCCCCACCTGAAATTCCTGGCATGTAGCTGGCTCAGGCAGGAGCCGTCCCAACTGTATCCATGTGGCCTGAGCCAGTGCACAGGAATGCATCATGGTACTGGCCCAGCTGAGTGCTGGGGACTCAAGGCAGGGGAAGGGGGCAAGGAGAAGTGGGGAACAAAGGTTATTTGGGCCGGCGGGCCACTCAGTGACTTTTGCTGAGGTCTTGTGAGAGGGTGAAGGGTGATGCTGATCCCTGACAGCTCACCCAAACTCCCCAAGTTGCCCTCCAACCCAAATAATTGCCCACTCCTGGGCTAAAGCCTCAGCTGTACCTCCTCCCTACCCCCCCATGATAGTTACTGCAGTTCTCAGTAGCATAACTAAATACAAGAAAATGAGATAAATACGATTTTTCAACTTTTTAACTCTTTGTACATAAAATAGAGATATTTTTTTTCCCTGACTTTCACCGTTTGGAACTCTGTTGAAGTTTCATGGAAGACTGGACAAAACTTAGTCCACTGTTTTAAGATGGTTGCTTGCATTGCAAATACAGGGCTCTCTCCCTCTTGCTCAGCATGACTGATGGATAAGGTGCCAGAGCAAACCAGAAATAAGAGGGAATGGGGGGAGGGAGGGTGGACAGAGTTGTCTTTTTTTTTTTAAAGGAACCAGAAAATCTACCTTCAATAGATTGACTTACAACTGTTAAATCACTATCAATTACTTTTAGTAATGGTAAGAGTCTGGCTGAATTCAACAAAGGACAGGCAATTCAATTAAGCTGAAGCCATATGCTTACTATGCCTTATCTTGTTATCACTTCAGATTGCAAATGCTATGATCCTTCATTAGGAATCCAGAAAATGCTGTACTATGTCATGCATCATATCAGAGTATCTGTCCCTAAAGAACAAGGGAGTTGGAGCCTGACCGCTAAATGTTCCTCACCCTTGAGGATTTTACTTTTATTCAGAATATTTTTATGCAATACTTTTATGGCTCAGGCTTTTCTGATGTAAATGTTTGATGACCACAATAAAATAAGAAAGGGAGAGACATGGAAACACATGGAAAGAAGACTTATTGTCATCCATAACTGAAATAGGTGTGAAAATGAAAATGTTAGCAGATCCTTAACTAGTATTATGAGTTCATATCACTGAATTCTTGATTACTTAGAGACACTGAATTCTGTTTATTCCCTTTCTCTAAAAAAAACATGTCCCTATTATAAGCAGCCTCTGCATTCGGGCATTATGAGAATGCTATATACCCTTTGTGCATCTGAGGTGATATCCTGGCTCCACAGAAATCAATGGCAAAACTTCCATTGATTTTAATGGAGGCAGGGTTTCACCTTTCGTCTATATTGCTTAAACAAAGTTATCTATACTAGAAGAATTCCAAGAATGAACAGACTTAAGGAGTAAAGATCCACAGAATAAGGTGAGCCAATCTTTTCATGATAAAAGAGTAACTAAAGAGATAAAACATGAAGCAGAACAAATAACCCTGTTTCAGGCTATTCAAAAGTAAGCAAAGCTTTTGTTTGTCTTTTCAGTCTGAGGAGGCAATAGAATATAAAGACATATTACAGGTATTCATTTCTTAGTATGAACCTAAAACTCTCAAGCAGCTCTGCATTTTATGGCAGAAAGTCATAACTTTTAATCAATGTAAAATCAGCCTTTATTGTCTTTTGGAGTATCATGAGGACTCATGGAAGAGTCTGTAATGAGAATAGTTTAATTTTAGTGTAATTTGCTAGTCCTGTATTATCCATTCTCTGAGAAAAGATCTCATTTTGTTGTTCTCTAGTCTTTTGTACTCCAGTCTTTGTTATGTTTATAACCTTTGTTGCAAGACATAAGTGCCCAGAATTTTAATTTGAAATGTACCAAAATTTGTATTAGAAATGATGTGAAGACACAGGTACTAAATGGAAATAGTCTTGGATTTGCTGATGATAAGGTATATTTAGGTCTTCCCAACAGTAATTAACTTCCAAGTAATAACAAAAATATCTTTAATATGCAGGCATCTCTGATTAAAGGCCCTTAGGCTTCTTTATAGTAAACAAATGAAAACAAAATTATAAACCAAACCATAATCTATCCACATAAATAATCCTAAAGCTGAGCTAAGAAACCATCTTATCCTTCCTCAAATGTACAAAATTTATTTCAATCACTCAAGCACTATAATTAAAATAGCAACAAATGTATGAAAGAATGCCATAAATATCTGGGCACAGCATCCCTTTAGAACAAGAATATTCCAGAGTTACTAACAAAGAAAACTTTGCTTTTTCTTATTATATCGAATGCTGGAAGGCAAAGACAAGGAGTCTCAGCCCCAATAAAGTTTCTGCTGCATTCAACTTCCAGTTCTCATTTCCAGAAACACTTCCCACTAAGACCAGAGAGAGGAAAAATTATGAGAATTTATAGAGAGTGAAAAATACATATTTCTAGAAATATACCACATTCAAGAAACATGTAGAGTTACAATGCTCAGTAAATTTTATTCAAAAGTCCTAGTTTTATTACATTTGAGGTATGATGCACTAAATATAATGTCTGGTATTAGTTTCAGTGTGCAAAAGCTTGTGCTATAGCTGTGTATGTCTATCTAAATAGTCTATTAGGTGCAAAGCTACCATGGGTCTTATATTACCATGATGAGGATAATGTCAACAATTTTTGCACAGATAATTTACAGTATGTGCCCATAAAGAAGCAAGAGGCTTTGCATACAGGTTATTTAATCAAAATAATATTATTGTATTGAATGGTTTAATTCTGATCCATCATCCCAATGGTTAAACACTGGAAGCAGGAAACAACCTTGGAAGCTGCACAGAGGGAAAAATTTGAGTTCATCCTCTTTTAAAGGCTTATCTTTTGGTTAGGAAGGAGGGCTGGACTAGTCTGTCAAAGTACAAAGTACTTAAGAAGATTGGCTCTGTACCCAGATTGTATATTTTACTTTCTTCTACTACAATTGAAATTCCTTCCACTGAATTTGGCCTGAATTCTCCCTCTCTGAGCAGGGCAGTGCTTCATCTGTTTATCTCCGTAGCCCTTTTATCTGAAGCATAAAGTGTTCTAGATGATTTAGGCAGCCTGTTCTTTCCTCTATCCTATCTTATTTGTATTTCTTTAAAAAAACACCACAAGGTAGGGAAAAATTTAAACATTGCTTGGGTTTTACTAAGGAAGAAAGTTGCTCAACTTGCATTGTCCTCTATAAGCAAGTTAAACAATTCAAAAGTCTATGTTGTGGTTATGAAAAGCAGGGTGAGGTGAAAAGATGAACTTTACCATTAGGCAAGGAAAATTAGATTTTCAAAGGAAGTTTTCCCTTGTAAAGAGTATTATGGGGGCTGAGGGTGAAGCGACAGAGAAGAGGGAAAACCCAAATAAATCAGAGATTAATTTTCTAAAGGATTTCACAAAAGTTGGTTTATCAATAGAGAATGACCAGGATCATCAAGCTGTGGTTTTACGTGGTGTATCATTAACAGAAGATGATGAGGTGGAAAAAAGTGGAAGTTTCACTGATATTGTTTTGATATCTTATCATATTTGGAAAAGGCAAACTGGAATTTTGGCTCTACTGAAACCAGCTGGGTATTTTATCATTGACTTAAACTTAGGGCAAGGCATCACCACGGAAGACTGATGATATAATTAAGAACCTCAAAGTGTCACTTAGTGCTTTTGAGTTTCCAAATTATATGTAAACTGATAAAGAATTAAGAAAACCTTAGATAATCTAAAACAGGAAAACAATACTTGATTCGGATTTCAAGGGTGCATCCAGATGGGCATATACATGTGTTTCCCAGAGGAAAAATATCAGCAGCACATAGTTGTATCGCTGCTACTTGTCCCCCAGCAATACCCATGCATGCTCACTCTGGCACATGACAAGCTGCCCAGGGTGGGCTAGGGGAGGCCAGGGCCAGCACCTGGGTTGTCTCTGACAGCCTTATCTGGGCTCCTGAGTGCCTCCCAGAGCTCCAGCAGTGGCTATCCAGGCACATGGAGCTTAGCCAGCACCTGGAGCCAGCCAGGCACCAGTTTTGAGTGGTACACACTGCAACCGCATGTGCCACCCTGCATTTATTTTGGCATGAGTTTTTTTGGCATTGGGATCTTTCAGTGTCACAAAACCCACTGTGCTACAAATTATCAGCACAGTGAATGCTAGCATGTGTGGCTCATGTGGCTTGTGGCACTGCAGATAGATCTCTGGTGCTGCATACAGTATATACACACTTATTTGGATGTACCCCAAATGTCTCCTGTTGAAGACAAACAATTGAGTTTCCTTGGGTTCATTACATTTTTACACAGTTTTCAAAAGTCTCTTTTATAGTTATAAAGCATATTTCCGATGAATTCTCCTCAACATCTCTTTACCATCTTTGCCTTGAACACATTTCCTTTTCCCAAATGCTCTGTTTCCCACTCACCTGCCCCCCCTCCCCTGCAAGTCTGCTAATTTTTGCTTCCCCAGCTTGTCTAGGCTGTAAACTAAAAAACTATAGTATGTAGTATAGTTGAATCATATTAAGTAGTAAAGGGCCACCCTCTTGAAATTAAAGAACAAAGCAATGAAAATCATTAATGATACAATATGTACAAAATAAAAACAAATGAGAAGAGCATGTAACTGCAAACTTGAGACAAATGTTAAAATGAAAAAAAAATCATCTGTCTTAGTGAAGATATCAGAATTTACAGAAAGGAGATAAGGAAATAGAAATAATATTAAGCCATCCTTGTCCATGTATTTATATAGATAAAAAGAAGAATATCTGCATAATTCAAGAACCAAATGTCTAGAGACAAAAAAAAAAAAAAAGAAAGCTGGCAGATAACTTCAAAATGATTGTTCAAAGATTAGGGTCTTGTAAAATACTGACAAAGCCATAAATCTAGATTTCATACAGCCTTTCCAAAGCACTAAAGAACAGTCATAAAAAGGACAAGTATACTTAATACACAGTTTTATAAGTTTCCTCACACCCAGTGGTTAAAAATGTCACAGGGTCATATTGACCTCAGTTACACTAATGAATATCAATGAAGTTACTAGAGTTTTATACTGAATAATGAAGGATAGAAATAGGGTATCCCATAGAGCTTTCCAAGAAAAATACAGAAAGTCCCACAATGAATGTCCCTTTTGTCATCCTTAAGAGTACCTTAATCCATCTAGAAACCCAAATCAGATTAATGGAATTACTTGTAGCATATGGAAATATTAATTGTTAAGAAAGGTGGCAAAATCTAATACATGTTTATACTAATTAAAGAAAACATAATTTCCTTGTATAGCATTTGGGATGTCCCAAAACATTAAAATCAAAGTTAATACTATGGCCAGATCTCCAAGGTGGCTCTGAAGCTTCGGAGCTGCTTCAGCCGGATCGAGGCAGAAACCCAGTCCAGAGCTCCAGATCCGATCACTGCCATCCAAAGTGACTGGATCCAAAGCCAGATTGGATCACTGCTGGCTTGCACAGGCCTAGAGAGAGGTGCTGCAATTGCCCCCAAACCCAGTTGAGTCCATGCCCTAACATAGCCATGCTGAGAACTCTAAAACAGTCCTGGATGCTGTTAATTGAAAAGCAACAGCCAGGACTGGCAGAGCCCACATGGAGGTAGCAGCTCAGGGTAAGAACTTGGCCTGGTACTCAAATGAAAATCCATCTGTTCTTAAATTCAGAGTAAAAGAGAAATATCCCCAAAACAGAATTTGATTAAAAGTTGATTCATAAAATGGATGCTGGTTTTGCTCTACCTAGAAGAGCTTTTTACTATATTTTGAAGAGCACTGCATTGAAGTCACTGGGTAGGAAAAAAAAACAGGTGTCATCAGCTTTTCTAATAATTGACTCTATACATCTTTTCTTTATAAATTCCCCAGTTGTTCCACATCTGTATTGAATAGAATGGGAGACAGTGATATCAGTCAAAGGATAATCTGTCACAGAATTCTGACCTGAGTGCTTGCAAAATAATGGCTGGTTTGTTTTTGTTTGTTTGTTTAGTTGGTTGGTTGGTTAGCTGGTTTTGTTTTTAACCCCAAAGTACTGCATAGTTGTATTCTAGAAACAAAATTTGCATAAAAAATATTATGTCTTTACATAGGAACCACCATATTGGGTCATAACAAAAGTCTATGCAGCAATCTATCCTGTGCCTTACCCTGGCAAAGGTGGAGCCTTTAGCAGAAGAGTATAACAATCAGGGAAGATATAAAGTGATCTACCATCTGCGCTACACTCCCATTTACCTTGGTTATATTTTTAGAGATGCCTTAAGCATGAGGCTATACCCCTGACCTTTGTGTGCCCCCTAGTTATCATATTATGAAAAGTAGTGGATAGTAATAAATCTCTATTCATGATTGTATACACCCCTATTACATTTCCCCTCGGTCACTTCAGTAGTGTAGATGGGAGTAGGTGAGAGAGGTAGGGCTGTGCCAGGCTTCGGACAGAGCTTTGGATCCAGAGAAGCTTCAGATGCTTCGGGGTCTCAAGCAGCATGTCTAGGTCAAAGTGCTAGCCTTGCTAGGTTGCCCAAAGTGGTTCGGAGCTTCCAAAGTGCTTCGGAGCCGTCTCAGAGAGCCGGCCATAGGGTATAATGGAGAAACAATAAAATATCTATAATTTTGTTATTTTTGGTCTAATTTGGATGAAATTTTCATGGCTAGTATACTCTATAGAGATAACAAAGTCTGTCAAATTTCAAGAAGATCAGTGCAGGGGGTTGGGGGAGAATGCACCCCAAATTCTTGAAAGCAAAACTCATGTCACATCTAGGCATTACAATATAGGGGAGTGAAAACCACAGGACTGGTAACCTATGCGGAGGACACAAAGCCTGCCAAATTTCAAGAAGATCAGTGAAGGGGCTTGGGGGGATCTGCCCCTCATGCTGCGGACAAGCAAAACTTGTGGCATGGGTGACACTGCATGTGTTAAGATACAGTGGGGTGACAGCTGAAGGGATGGTGGCCACTGCTGCATCTACAAAGCCTGCTAGTTATCAAGGAGATTGGTACAGGGCGGTTCTGGGGCCCTGCACCCTCAGCTGCTGACAAACAAAACTCGTGCCATGGGTGCTTGTGGGACTGACTATCTTTGTCTGGGGGCATGGGAGACACTACTGTAGGCCTGGCTGCTAAGCTACTGTGTTACCGGTTACCAATCAATCATAATTCATTCAAGGACCAGCTCAATACACAGGGCCTAGCTAATGTAGCCAGTTAATTACCATCAATTAGCACCTACAAAACCAGGCTAAGGGGAGAAAAGGATCAATACAGACAATCAACTGTCCCAAGGCAGACACAGTCAGTCCCACAAGCAACCATGGCATGAGTTTTGCCTGTCAGCATCTAGGGATGCAAGGCCCCAAAACCCAGAAGCCCTGCACCAATTTCCTCGACAGCTGGAAGGCTTCATTGCCTCAGCAGGGTCTAGCAGGCCTGCAGCTTTCACCCTGCTGTGCCTTAACACATCCAGTGTCACCCACGTCACAAGTTTTGCTTGTCCACAGCTTGAGGTGCAATTCCCCCCCAAACTCCTGCACCAATCTTCTTGAAACTTGGCAAACTTTGTGACCTCAGTAAGAGCTACAACCCCTGCAGTTTTCACCCCCTGTGATATAATACATAGATAGGACAGGAGTTTTTGTTTCAAGAATTTGGGGTACAGTTCCCCCCAAGCCCCTGCACTGATCTTCTTGAAATTTGGCAGGCTTTGTGATCTCACCAGAAGCTACCATTCCTGCAGTTTTCTGCCCCCTGTGGTGTAACACATAGACATGACAGGAGCTTTGCTTTCAAGGATTTGGGGTGCAGTTCACCCCAAACTCCTTCACCAGTCTTCTTGAAACTTGTCAGACTCTGTGGCCTCACCAGGGAGACCACCCTGAAGTCCCCCCCGCCATGGTGTAACCCACAGCCATGACATGAGTTTGGCTTTCAGGAATTTGGGGTACAGTTCCCCCCAAACCCCTACACCGATCTTTTAGAAACTTGGAAGATTTCATGCTCTCAGCAGACGCTACCATTCCTGCAAGTTTTATCCAAATCAGACAAAAAAATAACAAAGTTATAGATATTTCATTTATTCCTCCATTATACTCTGTGGCCAGATCTCCAAGGTGGCTCTGAAGCTTCGGAGCTGCTTCAGCCGGCTTGAGGCAGAAACCCAGTCTGGAGATCCAGATTGGATCACTACCATCCAAAGAGGCTGGATCCAAAGCCGGATTGGATCACTGCCAGCTTGGACAGGCCTAGAGAGAGGTGCCACAATTGCCTCCAAACCCAGTTGAGTCCATGCCCTAACATAGCCATGCTGGGAACTCTAAAACAGTCCCTTGATGCTGTTGATTTAAAAGCAACAACCAGGAGTGGCAGAGCCCACATGGATGTGGCAGCTCAGGCAGGACTGTTTAGGATCTCTCGGTATAGGTAAGGCTGCTGCCCCCCTGCCTTGTTATGCCTCTGGTTCTACTACAGCCTTTCTGAGATGGGGTGGCTAGTATTCAAGAAGTAGCTGCACTCTTGATTTAGATAATTGAATAGTGATGTTTCTTGTTTTATTTCAATTCCTTTTCAAATGAGTCCTAATAATCTATTTACATTTTTTACTTCTGTTTCAGCTGATTTAGATGATGTTATTGGAGAACTCCAAGACTTTTCTGAGCAGTAACAACTAATTCAGGATCCACCATTTTGTATACATAATTAAAGTTATTTTTCCCCATACTTATTACTTTGCACTGTAATTAATATTGAATTCAATCTGCCACTGTATTCATTGCCCACTCATATAGTTTTATGAAACATTTCTATAACTCGTCACCAGATTTGAACTTATCTATAATTTTGGTTCATATGCAAACTTTGCCATTTCATTATTTACTCCCTTTTCAAGATCATGAATATGTTTAAGAACACAGGTCCCAGCACAAATCTCTGAAAGATCTACCTGTTTTCCCTCCATTGTGAAAAATGTCAATTTTGTCTTAATCTTGGCTTCCTGTCTTTTACTGAATATTTGATCCCTGAAAGGTCCTTTCCTCTGATGCCATGGCAGTTTGGAATTACAGTTTACAGGGATAACCTTGAAAAATAAATAATTCTTTCTTTCCTTGCAGATGCTCTGAAGAATAATATTAGGGGAAGCATGCATTACCATAGTAATATCAATAGAGTGTTAAACATGAAGCCAAAGAATGAGAGTTTCTAATTACTGACTTTGACTGCTGATCATATTAACAGAAATATGCAACTAATAGGATTGATGTTAGATATATTACCTATAATGAGAGATACTACCAAGGATTAAGAGGCCTGTTTGTTAAAGCTCAGGGTTCTGATATAAGGAATGAAAAATTCAACCCATCTTGAGCCTACTCATACATTCCATTTTTATTCACTTGTCTGGAGGAGGAAATTTCTTTTGCTATTATCAACAGCAGAGGAGAACTTTCCCATCTGAAACCAGTCCTGTCAATGAACTGTAAATGTAAAAGCCGAAAGCTATGTCTACATTAACATTTTTATTAACTCAAGTTTGGAAAGGCATTTGTACAAGTTACTCTGACAACTCCATAAACAGTTGTTCTGGGCCAGAAAAATTTATGGAGTGTGCGCACTAGCATGTACAAATATATTAACTGACTGACAGGAAACTGCCTACAGTTAAAAAAAAAAAAAAAACAACCACCACAATAGAGCAGTTTACTTGAGATCATTAAAAGTCAAAATTATAAACCAACATTTAAATAATTTAAGAAACTAGAAAATTGTTTAAATGCAAACATTCATTAAAATATATAATCACAAGACACTTGAAAGTACAAGTTCACAAAAATGTATTGATTTGTCAGTATTGCATGTACAGGAATGTCTTTTTCCCTGTATTTGATTTTAGAGGGAGAAAAATCTTGATGATTTTCAGTCATTTCAAATAAATTTTATTTCAGAAAACAGATTTTGACCAGTACTCAGTTAATTATAATAACAACAATACTAATACTACTAGTACTATTACTACTACTGATTTTAGGAAAGCTGACTTCTACAAGCTTAGAAGATTGCTTGGTGATGCCCTGCAGGACCATGGTCTGATGGGGAAGGGAGTCAAAGAACAGTGATCATTCCTCAAAGATGTGATCCTTGGAGAACAAAAGGAGTTCATTCCTTTTAATAAGAAAAGTAGCAAAAGGGCTGGAAGACCCCCTTGGCTCAAAAAAGAAGCCATGGACTTCCTAAAATTGAAAAGAGAAGCTTATAATGGATGGAAGTCAGGAATTACTACCAAGGAGGAGTACACAGCAATAACCCCCACTTGTAGGGAGTGGATTAGAAAAGCAAAGACAGAAACCAAATCCAAATTGGCAACAAGAATCAAGAACAATAAAAAGTCCTTCTTTAGATATGTAGGGAGTCAGAGAAAAAATAAGTGAAATGTAGGACCCCTGCTAAATGAAATGGAACAGCTGATAACTGACACTCAGGAGAAAACCGAACTCCTAGATGAATACTTTGCATCAGTATTCCATAGTGCAAGGGTGTTAGCCTGCATGACAGGATACGAGATGATCAAGGTGGGGATGATCCCCCACCCATAGTTGGTGAAGATCTTGTGGGGGAACATCTAGAGAGGCTTAATAATCTACAAGTCAGCAGAACCAGATGAACTACACCTGAGAATGCTGAAAGAATTAGCCGACATAATTATGTGACCAATGACAAAGCTATTTGAGAACTTGTGGTGCTCAGAAGACCTTTCAAAAGACTGGAAGAAGGACAATGTGGTGCCTATCTTCAAGAAAGGAAGGAAGGAGGACCCAGGGAATTATAAGCCATCAGTTTGACCTCAATTCCTGGAAAAACTCTGGGAAAAAATATCAAAGAATCCAATAGTGAATGGTTAACAGAAGGCAGTATTCTAAAGGACAGCCAACATGGCTTCATTATGGAGATGTCATGCTTGATGAAGCGCATTTTCTTCTACAATCAGGTAACTTGCCACCTGGATAAGGGAGATGAGGTTGATGTCATATACTTGGATTTCAAAAAGGCCTTTGACTTAGTCTCCCAAAATGTCCTGTAAAATTGGGAAATTGAGGCCTCAATAACTTTATAGTCTGGTAGCTAGGAAACTGGTTGTGAATTAGGAACTGGAGAGTATGAATAGACCAAACTGAGTTAACATGGCATAACATGACCAGTAGTGTCCCTCAGTGTTCAGTATTTGGAATAGTGATTTTCAACATATTCATCAATGATTTGAATTCAGGTGTTAAATGTGTACTGTCAGTCAGTAATACAGAAGTCTTACATAATACAGAAGAACTACCTCACCACTATCCACTGGCTGGGGAATTGGGTCTGTGGTGAAACCCAGAGGATGGTGGTTGACAGAAGCCAATCGTCTTGGTGCATGGTCACCACTGGGGTCCCTCAAAGCTCTGTCCTAGATCCTATACTATTTAATATCTTCATCAATGATATGGACATTTGTGTCAGAAGCAGATTGGCTAAGTTTGCAGGTAACACCAAACTCTGGGGTAAATCATCCACACCTGAGAACAGGAGGGTGATCCAGGCAGATCTTGACAGGTTCATGAAATGGGTGGATGAGAACCTGATGGTGTTCAACACCAAAAAATGCAAGGTTCTCCACCTTGAGAGGAAAAACCTGCAGCATGCTTATAGGCTCAGCAGTGCTACGCTGGTTAGTACTACAGATTAAAGGGACTTCAGGGTCATGATTGACCACAAGATGAACATAAGCCTTCAATGTGATGCTGCGGCTAGTAAAGCGATCAAAATGCTGGCTTGCTTCCATAGATGCTTCTCAAGCAAATCCCGGGAAGACATTCTCTCATTGTACTCAGCCTTGGTGAAGCTGTGGCTGGAGTACCAGTTTTGGGCTCCACAATTCAAAAAGGATTTGAAGAAGCTTGAAAGGGTGCAGAGGAGAGCCATGCACATGATCAGAGGTCAGGAAAACAGACCTTATGATGAGAGGCTGAGAGCCATGGGACCCTTTAGCCTGGAAAAGTGCAGGCTCAGGGGTGATCTGGTGGCTACCTATAAGTTTATCAGGGGTGCTCATCAGGATCTGGGGGAATGTCTGTTCACCAGAGCGCCCCAAGGGATGACAAGATCAAACCATCACAAACTCCACCATGACTGATTCAGGCTGGAAATAAGAAAGAACTTCTTTACTATCTGAGCCCCCAAAGTTTGGAATAGACTGCCTCCAGAGGAGGTTCAAGCACCCACTTTGAATGCCTTCAAGACACATATAGATAGTAATCTTGCTGGGATCCTATGATCCCTCCTGATTTCCTGCCCCTGGGACAGGGGGCTGGACTCAATGATCCTCCGGGGTCCCTTCCAGCCCAAATGTCTATGAAAACTACTGGCAAAGTTCACAGATGATGCCAAATTCTGGGGGAGTGCTGTTACACTGAAGGACAGGCTAAGGATACAGGCTGACCTGGACAAGCTTGCAAGGTAGGTGGGTCAAAACCTTATGATGTTTACCAAAGAGAAATGTAAAGTACTGTACTCCATATGGGAAAAAAAAAATCCATAACACATTTACAGGTTCAGAGGTACTACACTTGCCAGCACCACAACTGAAAGAGACCTGGGGGTCTGATAGACCACAGAATGAACATAAGCTACCGATGTAGTGCCATAGCTGGCAAAGAAATAAAACACTGGCATGCATCTACCGATGCATCTCAAGCAAGCCTAAGGATTTAACCCTCCCACTCTACTCAGTTTGGTGAGGCCACACCTGGAGCACTATGTCCAGTTCTGAGCACTGCACTTCAAGAAGAATGTGAAAACAATTGAGAGAGTCCAAAGGAGGGCCATGCATATGATTAGAGGTCTGGAGAGCAAGCCATATGGGAAGAGGCTGAAAGACATAGGACTGTTCAGCCTGGAGAAGAGACAACTTAGAGGGGACTTGGTAACAGCCTATAGGTATATGAGGAGCATACATCAGGGCCTGGGGAAGCATCTGTTCACCAAGGCTCTCCAGGGGAAGACAAGGAACAATGGATGCAAACTGCTAGAAGGTCACTTCAGATTGGACACAAGGAAAAATTATTTAAGGTTCAAGTGTCCAGGGTCTGTAACAGATTCCCCCCAAAGGTGGTATAATCACCTACCTTGGAGATCTTTAAAAAATGACTGTATGTGCACCTTGCCAGGGTCATCTGACCCCATCAGTCTTTCCTGCCCAAGTGCAGGGAGGCTGGAACTGATGATCTCATGAGTTCTCTTCCAGCCCCTAACATCTATAAATCTGTGAATCTATTACTACTGCTACTAGTAATAATAATAATAATAATAATGACTCTTAATTAATAACAGCATAATAATACCTGGCTCTTATGTGCCATTTTTCATTTGTAGATCTCAAAGTGTTTTACAAAACACATCAAATGGGGAAACAGAGGCCTGGAGAGGGGAAATAAGTAAAGTCACCTGGGAAACTCATGAATAGAAGTGGTCCTAAACCTTATCCAACAGAGTACATTAAAACATACAGGATGTGAGACATGGCCAATTTAATTTGAAATGTTTGCATTAGTATTTCCCAATTTGTTTTTTAAAGTTCAATTCTTTATTCTTGCAGGATCCCTGGACGTGGTCCCTTGCTCCCTCAGGGAAACTCATTACCTTCAGTGGGACCTTCATCTAGGCATACATACATCCATGGAGAGAAATAATTTGATGTAAACAACATCTTCTGAACTCTTAAAGAAGAATAAGAAAAATCTCTTGAAAAGGAGAGATTTGGTTAAGGAAACAATAGTTATTGTGATATTAAACAAAGACTATCATGTCTCATTAAGCTATTGGAATCCTTTGAGGATGTTTTTGCTATAGTCAGCAGATGATACATTATATATCAGATATTATATATAGATTTTTCTGACAACATATGATAAAGTTTCATATTTGAAACTAAAATGTAAGATGCAGAATTATGGACTACTTTAAAAGGAAAGTTAGCCCTGGGGACTTGGGCTGAAGCTGCAGCACAAGTTATTTAGATAAAAAAGGGTGGGGAAAAGAAAGAAGGAAAGGAAGAAAGAAAGAAAGACTTTTATAAATGTTTATTAATGGGGAAAGAGGGTAACAATACAATGAAGGACAACCCGCAGAGACCCATGTACAAAAGACATAGCCTGGCCCTGCAAGGTCTACCCTCACAGTTTAAGACAAAAACATCCAGTACAACATTAACCTGCTAAGACCCTTGCCAGCATCCTGAAGAGGGTGGGGCGGGTAGGAAGGGGTGCAGTATCACAACATGAGGACCAAACAACCACCCTCAATGCTGCATAGCACCTCCTGAATGGCCTAACATTCCTGGAAGGTGAGTATTGTCCACTGGAGGACTGCATATTTGATTCCAGAGACAGGTGAGTCTAGACCAAGAACTGAACAAGTCACGGGGCATCATTAGAACCAGCCCCAGTAATCCAATTTTTGTGGCTTTTGAGGGTGGCCACCTTGGCCTGACCAGGCAGAAAAGTGGACAGGCAGATGACACCCCCTTAGCTGCCTGCTATGGAAAAGAAAACAAAGATATAGTCTCTAAGACATCCAAGTCCAGTGCCTCAAACAAGGTGCTGTGGGCAGCAAAGAGCAGCAGAAACTAGGGGCACCCCAGGAAAGCATGGAATAAAACTTTTTACCTCTCCTGGGGAAAAAGGGACAGGTCACAGATCCAGGTAGATCTTGTGATGGACGAGAGTGCTGGTGGCCAGTTTGCTATGTAGCAACCACCACTGGAGGTCTCCGGCCCATTTGACAATGGGTAGCTTGTTAAGCATGTGCCACACGGGGCAAACTGGCATGACTGACAGTGCCTCTAGGCACCAACAGCACATTGGGTCAGGATGAGTGGCAAGGACACAAGCATGATGGACATGAACCACTCAAATGTACAGGGCATTCTGGGGAAGCGCATCAAAGCAAGCCCTGGCATCACTGTCAAGAGTCATGGAAAGAGTCAATAAAATGCTAGGCCCACTTGCTAGCCACAGACTGTGATCCAAGAATCTGGACAGAATAATGCTGCTGCCATGCAAGACTGGCAGGCAGTGTTTGGCAATGTAGAGCTTTCAGAAGTAGGTAGCTCCTTGAAGGCAGCTCCTGACCCCTGGTGGATGGCTGACCAGAAGGAGATTTTCTGCCGGTCAGGCATCTGTGTGAGCACTACTTCACTATTACTAATCAAGAGTAATTTGCAGGGAGCAAATTTTCTCATGATTAGTGAGATTTACTGCATATTAAGCACGTGCACATGCAGATGTGCATGCTTACTGTGCAGCAAACTACACAACTACACAGTTAAGTTTCTTGGGTAGATGCACCCACTGATCAGGGAAATAAATTTAATTTTGGATTCAAGTAAATATGGTAACTGTAAAGCACTGCAAGAAATTGACACAGTAGGTCATAACACTGTTCAATATGTTATTTATTTTTATTGGTCAACTGATCAACATTTTTAAAGCTTTTGAACATGGAAATGCACATGAGGCTGAAAGGGTTCTGAAGAAGGTTTAGTAAAGTATATTTTAAAACCTTGTGATCTATGGGTTTTTTTCAGAATGCTATGGAATTTTATATAAATACAGGTCTGACCCAGAGAGTTGTAAAGAGCCACTTGTAATGTACTGTGTAGCTTTAACTTCCATTGATTCCAGTAAGAATAAAGGGAGCTAAAAATCTTATAGAAAACAGTATGGCATAGATTTTCAGAGCTATATAAGCAGCTAAAGATACAGATAGGTAGAGATTCCATAACCTGCTAAGCACCTAATTCTGATACTGAATTAAGGTCTTGCTTGGTTGGAAACAGTTCAAAATCCCTTGCTGTTTATGGTACTTTGAAACCTAAAGATGCAGATAAACATCTAGTGTAGGTCTAGCATTGCCTTGTGCTACACAGAAATTTTGCTTTCCATATCTCATTGAAGAACAATGACTTCTACTTTTAAATGCATGTCTGTGCCTAAACAACCAGATGGGTAACCTGAACATTAAAAATGTCTATGAGTTAGGCTCAAGAAGAGACTCAAAACCATTTAAAAAGTAGCTTAATGGGACACAGGCACCTATGTTACCTGAATTTTTTCAAGATATTGCCATCTTAATACTGAACGTCCTTATGCATATTATTTATCACCATTAGGAATACTTGAATCCAGTTGCTTAAAGTCCAATTTATGTGTGTACATCTATATTTATTTTACACACAGGAAAAGCCTGAGTCATTCTTAAACTTTGCAATATGAGGCTTTGGGGCTATAAAAAGCTCTTCCCTTTGACTTGGAGATTGAATTAGCAACTTTTGAAAAATTATTTAAAAGGCTTTTTATTTTGTCAGACGTTGGCTAAAGCATATTTATTTCATTTATGGTTTTCTACTGTTTTTAAAGGGTGTATTAATTTGGAGTGAAGCCACAAATCATGGGAAAAAAAGATGTCTATTTACAGATTGTTATACCTGGACACATGTAAGTCAAAGGGATTTTGTACACACAGCTACAATGTGGATTCAGATGTAGGCAGATTTTATTTGAATTAATTCTAATTATAATGGAAGTACAGTTAGTTTAATAGATGGAAAATATATACATATTTTCATGTTTAGAGTCTTTAAATTTATGATAAAGACTGATGTAGGCCTTAAATCAGTTCCATTAAAGAATGTATTTGTGTATTCCCATGAAACAATTGAACTTTAAAACAGCATTTTTCCACACAATAGGAATAATGTTCCAGACCACAGTGTGGATACAAAAGAAACTTACAGAAATGGATAACAGCACTTTTGAATCAGGGTGAATACAAAATTTTAACAGCACAGTATAGAGAATCCAGATATTACGGAATTTAGAACTGCTGAAAAACTATTGGAAAGGATAGACAGGATGTTCACCGTATCATCACTAGAAGATGGACACTTAGCTTGGAAGGAAAGTTGGGACATGACAAGACTGGTTAGTTGATTGACACATCAAGATGTGAATATATTCTGAATGTGTCCTAGAGTGATGTGTGTCCTAGAGTGATGTCCTAGAGAGATGTTGTATTTCTGTGTACAAGAGTATTGCGCACACACACACACATACACACACATGAATGCCTTGTTTAGTCCATTACTTTATTAGGTATCCTTTAGAATTCATTAAAACTCTACTTGTCATACATTTTTCAAAATATGTTTGATAAATGTTCAAAGGTTAATGTTTTAGATGTTTAATACATAGAAAACTGATACAGTGGATTGAACACAAGTTAGCAAGCAAGGAAAAAAGGGAAATGGAAACAAATGGAAACTTTTTAATTTTGGCTACATGAAAAAATAATAATGTATTTCATGTTTAAAATAACTAAATTCTTCATGATAAGACAAAAACTGAGGATGCTTTAGGGCATTTTTTTCTCTTTTTAATTAAACATTAGAAAGATCCAGGCTGCACATAATAAAATCCAAGTACAAAACAGGATTAAACAGTCACAATGTTTAAAGAAAATTAAAGAGGTACTTAGCTGTTATAGTGTAAAATCAGTCAAAAGGCAAGGTACATATGCACCTTTATACACTAACTAAAATATATTTACTAAGACTATATAGCTATATAGATATAGATAGATATTGATATATGTACCTCTATAGTCTTACTTATCATTTATGTTGTAACGTAGAAAGATCCATATGTACCTGTCCCGACAAGTAGTCATCATGCTACAAGTAGGATGTGTATTGGCACCAGGTGGTGAACCAACCTGGATGATGGCAGGTCACGGTAGCAGGTAGGTATGGACTCACACAAGAAGTGAATAAACAAAGTTGAAACTTTACTCACAAAGACAAATTCAACGTAATGCTGACAGAAATACAGGTAGTCGTCGTTCGAACGAAGATACAACCGTAACATGTTGAGTACACTAGTCACAGTTATAAACGGAATGAGCTCCATGTATGTAGCTAGCAGAGTTTTGGTTTTACGGCGTCCTAGGGGTTCATTCGGCTAGGTAGGTGATCAGTCTACCATTTGTGCACACGAGGAGCCTCGCACTGAGGGAAGCTTGTTCTTTTATCACTTTCTCAGCCAATCAGGGCTCTTTGTGACAAGAAGGTTTCAGAGAACACAACTGCTGGCCAGGCAATCATGTCTCCGGAGTAGTCACTGATTGGTTCAACCCCCCTGATCATGCTGTGATCATGCTCCCTCTGCATGGTGTTCACATACAGAGTTCATCCTCTGCTACCGAATACCCAGTCAAGAATGGTTGTGTCTCTGAACCCTGACACTGACTTGTTTGTGGGCCTTAGCATTGTCACTTAGCCTTAACTAATAATCTGAGGGGTGGTCATGCTTTTTTACTAGACAGTACCCTGCCTTTTGATATGAGTGATATATGTCATAACCAAATCAAGTGAGTGTCCCTGACACAATAGACCACCCCTCCAAATGATTTGAATTTTTCTAAACTTGGTATGTACTGCCTAATTAAGTATTCCTACTTGGCAGTTTGTAATTGGCTACTCTAAAAGTATAAAAGTTTGCATTGTTTCCACCCAAGTTGGAGAGCTCTGAACAC
>JAGPOW010003316.1:27347189-27358243 GCA_030014935.1 Caiman crocodilus | reverse complement strand
AGCAGGAAATAGGGCAGGCTCTTTTTTCCCGGGCACCACCAGGGGTAAGTAGGACCAATGGTCACAAGTTACTGGAGAGCAGGTTTAGGTTGGACATTAAGAGGCACTACTTCACAGGGTGGCTAGTTGTTCGTGGTCCTACCTTGGGCACCCTCAAGAGTAGATTAGACAGGTATTTGGCTGGGGTCCTGTGACCCTGGCACTCATTCCTGCCACTGGCGGGGGGGTGACTAGATGGCCTGCTTTAGGCCCCTTCTGACCCTAGATACTATGATACTGTGATGATGATTATGATACCACCTACCATGCATGTGCAGTAAGGCAGAAAGTGCGATTATGAGTATAATGCATCAAATCCTATCATGCCTGTAAATACATGCCTTCCAGGGATCTGGAATGCATGGTTCAGGCATTACAATGAAGGGTCTCAGACCTCTAGCCAACCATTTTTTGTGTTTTTTTGCAGGGGGGCAGGATCTGAAATTGCATTCTTCCAAACCAGGGTTTTAGTGCTATGGGCTCCTTGCAATCCATTGAGCCTATCCCAGCATATCTAAATTTAGTTATTCACCTTCAAATCTGTTCCATTTCAGGAACAGTAGTAGACCTAACAAGTGACCAATGAGCTTTCAAAAAACACAGAACTATTTATTTAGGAGGAAATAAAAACATTAGCAACGAAATCACATAAAAAAACTAAACAGTGTGCATGCACTCTAAACTTACCAGATATCACCTGTCTTCCACAGCCTGCTAAGTATATTATATCAGTCTGACAATTCTCTCTCTCTGCACTAATTTAACAGTGATTCTAGGTTCCATGGTTTCACAGCAAACATACCATTTGGTCTATGAAAATAAGGATAAAAATAACATTTACTAATATAATAGTCAGTGAACGTTCCATTAGCCCATAGCATGTGTGACATTTCAGTATAAAAATCTTTGAAAACTCTATACTTCTATGCCATGATAATTCCTTTTGTACAATCTTGTGGTTCAACCACTGAACTGGGACTCCAAAGATCTGAATTTAATCACTGAGATATCCCAACAGGTGTCTTTGGTAACTCACTTAATGTGTCTGTACGTCAGTTATACCATCTGTAAAATGAATAAAATACTACTTCCTCTTATTCTGATCCTGTCTTCCCTAGCTACATTTTCCAGACACAGTGCATAGGTATGCATAAATACTTAGTGTGGTTACCATTTATAAATCAAATGGCAGGTGCACGATAAATACAAATACATTATTTTACGAATAAATGCCAATAATATATTCTACTACATAATGAAATTTGATTATGTAAATATCTATTTCTTTATATAATTTTATTTTATTCAATCAGTATCTAGTAAAAGGGAACTCACCCCTGATTAGTGCCTCTAGATGGTAAAGTAATCTAAATTGTAAGTAATAGTCATAATAGTGGATTTTGCTTTTATGGACTGCCTAGGAGCAACCTTCTTCTGTAATTAGATACTATATGATTTATGTTATCACACATGTAAAACGGATTATAACTGTATTTTTAAAAGCTGCACAACAACCAATGAAAAACATGAAAAAGTTACATTTTTGCATAGCGACATCTACCTATTTAGATGCATGGTACATATATGTGCATTTTTCTGTAGTTATAATACTAGTTGAATTTTTTCTCCATGTGTGTGTGCATGTGCCTGCACACATGCACGTATGTCTGTTTAAGATTGTATATGAGTGTGTATAAACACACACTCAGACACAAGCTCAGTATAAATAAATGATGCAATCATGTACTATAGAATCCAATCTAAGCTATTTTATCATTTTAATACAAAATAATGTTATATGCCTTATATTTCTATAAACTCATGACCTATATATTGCACGGTTTATTTATTACCTAATGTCTGAAGAACTCCAAAAATCTACTGAAATATTGCTAGTGAGTGTACCAGTATATCTTATGTTCTCTATATATTAGATGGTTACAATCCAAATGAAACCAAAACAAAATAAATCAAATCACAGTAACTGTTCCTGTTTCCTAATAGGCGTACTCTGTGTGTGTGTGCGCGCGTGCGCACACATGCGCATCGCACGTGCGCGTGTCTGCATACTTTAAATCTTGTTTTCTAAGGGAGCTTCTCCATACAGTGATAGCATAGCTGAGCTCCGTAAGGTGATTATTTTGCAATTTTGTGGTGAGGGGATCACCACAAGATGCGTCTATGAGTGACATATCATGTGGGTCTGTAAAGCTTTGAACTCAGCATAGACTGGGAAGGTATTTTTTGTTGTATTTTGCTGATAACAGAACATGCCATTACAAATATGCAGTTATAGATGTAATTCACACTGTAACAAAATTTACTGAAAAAATCCAACTGGCCTATCTTGCAAATGCAGATGGTAATACTTGGCTTTCCAGAGAAATTGTCCCCCTCAGGGGCAATTAACTACTACAAAAAAAAATCCCAGAATCTGAACGTGCACCAAAATATATTTGTTATTAGGGAACTTGGCCTTTATTCAAAAACATTACCAGATTTGTCAAATACCAATATTTTGGTTTAAATCTCACTCCAAATGTATACATTTTTCATGTCAGAAATGCTTATAGTGCCAAAAGTTAAGTTTGTTAAGTTCACACAGGTAAGACCTTCTAAAAATACCTGAAAGAACATTTCTGGTATATAAAACAAATACTATTCAGGGATGAAGAGTTCAAAATGGCCTCATGGGAAAATAAAACAAGACAGAACAGAACGGAATAGAACAATATAGTCCTATGGAGGTCCGTTGTATAATTAACATTAATTTAGTTTCCAACAGCATCTTATATTTAAAATTAAATGTGTTTTGAAATTGAATGCATTTTGAAATACAATCTTCAACCAGTTAATATCTTAATTCATGTACCATTATATCAGTATTATAACATTTTGCCATTCACTGCAATCATGCAACTTTAAATGCAAGCAAGAAACTTCCCCTATTTAAAAAGTATTTCTTTAAAGATAAATTGCTTGTTCTGCCTTATTACTTGATTCTATCTGTTAACTTCAGAGTGGTGACTATTGGTATTAATTGTATTAACATATATTACTTAGTCACACATGAGGGCAGGAACCAGTCTATGAGGAAACATGCTGAGTTAGAGCAGGTTGTCGAGTCTGTCATTGCCTCGCCTTTCCAAGAAGAGGCAAATTAAACATAGTCTCCTGCTAGAAGAAAAACTAGGGAACATGCAGATATATCTGGGAGGGAACACAACTGGAGAACTGGCAGGCCAGCAGACACTGGCAGTGGGATTTAGGAAGGTATGGCAATGAGAGATGGACACCAGTTGCTCCCTCTTGCCTTTTGTGTCTGTACTGAACATACCATCATTTCACACACTAAGGGCCTGTCTACACATGCAGGTGCTATGGAATCTGATGTGAGATCCACACAGTTGTGCCTCCTCGCATGCCACACATGAATGGCAGGATGTGTTATTGTGAGACTGTGAATCAAATCCCATCATGCCTTATTTCCAGTGCAGGGGGAGCCCAGTTTCAAGCTCCTTCAATACTGGCAAGAAGCAAGCTCCCGTGGCCTGGAGCCCCCCTCAGCTGACAGGGCTCCCAGCCATCCGCATTCAGGCTTGCACATGGGCCTCCAAGCTGGGAGCTCCAATCAGCTGATGGGGCTTCCAGCCACAGGACCCTGGTCACATGTTCTATTAATGGGGTGACAGGAAGCAGCTACAAAGTCATTACACATGTTTTGTGGAATCACTTTGCAGCATATTTCTCTTTTTATCACACCACTGGGCAAGCACTCCTTAAATGTAATGTGTAGATAGGGCCTAGAAGGCGATCTGAAAATGGCTGTAAAGCATGCTAAGTCAGATGCAAAGAGCAGGAGAAGCAGCCCCACCAGGGAATCATAGAATCAAGTGATTGTGGTAAAAATAGTTTTTCTCTCTGTCTAAAAGGATAAAATCTATTCCTATGCCATTGGATGCCAGGAACTACTATTTACCTAACCAAACTCAGAACCTTTTTCTTTGTTCTTACCCTGCATACACCTACATTCCCATTTCATTTATAAATTCATAAAAAATAAACCTCACTTATAAGAGATCCCCTTCAGAGTCTTAAGAAGCCACTTTTATCCATCATATATACACGTAAAGTAACAGTGTAAATATTCCTTACAAAAGCTGTCAGAGCTTATGGACGGAGCTGACTGTTAAAAATAAATGCCTTAATCATTTATGAACATCTGTTTCATATCTATATGTAGGGAGAAATTCTGTATGTACACATAAACACAGTAGTGCATACACGTCTAAAGAGACACAGGCTCTTCGAATTTAAAAATAACAAGAGTGATTGCTTTTTGTTTCTTTCTTTTCATTACTACAAGTGTTAAAGGACTCTCCTCTGTAATGGCAGTTATTGAGCAGGAACAATTTCCTTTTCTTTTGCAAAGTTTCCTTAGAGAGATACGTTCTCGTCGAAATGCTGATGCAACTTACTGTTGTATCAGCATTAACCTGTTGTATAAGGTTACCAAATACTGTTAGAATATGTTGCTACGTTGTTTTGAGAATTTTAATACCGACACTCAACACTATCAAACATCTCAGTTTGAACCCATGTATCCTTTTAATTAGCTCTTCTATCCCCCACAAAAGACTACACCAACCATACTGAGATAAAGATTACAGAAACAAAACTACTTTAGAAAATTTCTGTTAGCACAGCAATCGTATGACACTCCTAACAGAACACTGCTTCTTAGTACAATATTGAATATAGTTGTGTGAGTGTCAATTGTTGCTTCATATGCATTTATAGGGAAAAAGAGGGCTCATGATTTTCTATCAGAATTCACACATCTGAAGGGTGAGATGCTATGAATGCTGACACTTATGTTATTGTTATGAATTAAAAGGAGTGGATGTGTCACACAAAAATGGACAAGTATAATTGTGAATTTCTAAAGTTGTAAGATGACAAAATGTTATCCTTTCACCCACACTCTGTCTTTCACTTCCCAAGCAATATTGTCAAATTTAATCTAGAAAAAAATAAGTTCTATTATTTCTTCTTCTGATGAAATCTTGCTGGACTAGAATCAATGTGCATCATCCCTGATTTGCCTTGGAAAGTGGAAGAGAAAGACTTGCCAAAATAAATTTTTTAACAGATACTATCTAATGTTGTGTCCACCTTGCTGGACAAGACCTGTGCCTGAAGGCAATAGATTGCATGGATATTCAAATCTAAATAGGTATTGACTGGTGGGCAATCAAAACATGACTTCATAAGGATTATCCCTGAAAATCCAGCAAAGGCTGAAAGTTTCATATTTCTTTTCTTTTCTTTTCCTTCAGTATCTCAAAACAGAAAAAAATGGTAGAATGCCATAAAGTCATAGAATCATACATAATTAGGGATTGAAGGGACCTCAAGAGGTCATGTAGTCCAAAACCTTGCTCAAAGCAGGACTACCCACAACTAGATCATCCCAGTCAAATCTGTGTCTAGCTGGGTCCTGAAAACCTCCAGAGACAGAGATTACACCACTTCTTTGGGTAACTGTTCCAGTGTTTTACTACCCTCCTAGTAAGAAGGTTTTTCCTAGTATCTTGCTGCAACATGAGACCATTGCTCCTTGTTCTGGCATCAGCCACCACTGTGAACAGTCTAGCTCCATCCTCTTTTGAACCCCTCTTCAGATAGGTGAAAGCTGCTATTAAGTCTTCTCTCAGTCTCATCTTCTCTAGACTAAATAAACCCAGTTCCCTCAGCCTCTCTTCGTACATCACATACCCCAGCCTCCTCACCATTTCTGTTGCCCTCCAGTAGACTCTCTCCAATTAGTCCACATCCTTTCTTGGGGAAGAGGGGGAGGAGGGCAAAACTGGACACAGTACTCCAGATGTGGCCTTACCAGTGCTGAATAGAGGAGAATAATCACTTCCCTTGACCTTCTAGCAACACTTCTACCAATGCAGCCCAGTATGCTGTTAGCCTTCTTGGTGTTGGCTCATATTCAACTTATTGTCTACTGTACCAACCCAGGTACTTTCCTGCAGAGCTGCTGCCCAGCTAGTCAGCCCCCATCCTGTAGTGGTACATGGGATTGTTCCTTCCTAAGTGCAGGACTTTGCACTTCTCCTTGTTGAACCTTATGTGATTTCTGTTGGCCCAATGCCTCAATTTATCTAGGTCACTTTGAATCCCAGCCCTGCCTTCCCGCCTATCAACTATTATCCCCAGCTTGGTGTTCTATGAAAACTTGCTGAATGTTTATTTTATGACATCTTCCAGGTTGTTGTTGAAGATTTTGTACCAAACTACCTCCAAAACTGACCCCTGGGGCACTCCACTTTATACTGACTGCTGACTAGACGTCATGTCATTGATTACTACCCTCTGAACGTGATGATTCAGCCAGTTTTCTAATCACCTTCCAATCCATTCCTCCAGTCCATACTTCCTTAGCTTGCCTGTGAGAATGTTGTGGAAGACCATATCAAAAGCCTCGCTAAAATCAAGGTATATCACATCCACTGGTCTTCCCATGTCCACTGAGCCCATCACCTAAACATAGAAGGCAATCAGGTTGGGCAGGCATGACTTGCCTTTGGTGAATCCATGCTGACTGTTCCTAATTAACTTCTTCTCCTCCCAGTGCTTTGTGGGGTGCCCCAAAGGGCAATGGAGGAAAGTCTGGGCAAATACCAATCTGCTGCAGAAATACTTAGTAAATCTACAATCTTCCAGCCTAGATTTGACCTACTGAAAAAGATTTGGTCCTCCCTGAATCACATCCAGGCACTTCATGGAAAATGTGGACACTTAGTCCATAAATAGAGAATCAAAGAGCGTGCAAGTTGTGCTGTGGTGTGATTTTTCAGATGGTGCAACACATTGTGATCAATTGGCAATTAGATCATTAATGGCAATCTAAAATCAATCTATTCAGCTGCACCTGAAGCAGTCAAATGGTTATCAAATTTACATATTAAACTTTAAATGTTGTAATCCTAAAATGTTATACAAAAGAAGTTCTTAGAAACGGATTCCTTGAGGATCTGCTTCATCATTTTTCCAGGGACTGAGGTGAGGCTGACTGGTCTGTAGTTCCCTGGATCCTCCTTTCCCCCTTTCTTAAATATGGGCACTATTTATGTTTGCCTTTTACAATCATCATCCGGGACCTGTCCTGATTGCCATGAGTTTTCAAAGATGAATGGTCAGCTGTGCTGCCTGGTGCAGTAGTCTGGGAGCTGAGCTTGCCTGTGAACACTGTGGTGAAAAAGGCATTAAGCACTTCAGCCTTTTCTACATCCTCTGTCACTAGGTTGCCTCCCCCATTCAGTATGGGACCTGATGCTTTCCCTGATCCTTCTCTTGCTACTGACATACTTGTAGAAACCCTTGACGTTCCTTGCTAGCTGCAACTCTAATTGTGCTTTGGCCTTCCTAATTTCATTCCTGTATGCCCAAGCAATAATACTACTATACTCTTTCCTAATGTTAGAGGGGTGTAGGCTATAGCCGTGTTGGTCTATCAGATTCACCCAAAGAACCTTGTCTACCTTTCCTAATGTTTGCACACATTTCCTCTTCTTATAAGCTTCCTTTTTGTGATTTAGTTTACTGAAGAATTTCCTGCTAAGCTAAGCTGGTCCTCTGCCATACTTGCTAGTTTTCCTGTGTATTGGGATGGTTTGTTCCCGCATGCTCACTAAGGTTTCTTTAAAGTACAGCCAACTCTCCTGGATTTATCTCCTGGACTTTAATAAGTTAAAGTCTTCTTTTCTGAAGTCCTTACTCTGCTGTTCTCTGTCCTTCCTTTCCTCAGGATCCTGAACTCAATCATCTTATTGTCATTGCTTCCCAAGTTGCCATCTACTAGTTTATTCCCCACCAATTCTTCCCTGTTTGTGAGCAGCAGATCAAGAAGAGCATGGTCCCTAGTTGGTCGTTCCAGTAAGTTGTCCTTAATACTCTCCAAAAACTTTTTGGATTGCCTGCGCACTGCTGTACTGCCTTCCCAACAGGTGTAAGGGTGACTGAAGTCCCCCATGAGAACCAAGGCTTGTAATTGGGAAATTTCCACTAGCTGTGTGAAAAATGCCTCATTTACCACATCCTCCTGGTCTGGTGGTCTATAGCAGACGCATCATCCTTCTTGCTCTCCCCTGACCCTAACCCAGAGACTTTCAACAAGCCAATCTTCAGTTTCATACTGGAGCCCTGAGCAACTCCACTTTTTACATAAAGTGAAACTCCTTCTTGTTTTTTCCCCTGTCTGTCCTTTCTGAATGGTTTGTATCCATTCATAAAAGTGCATTAGTCATGTGAGCTCCCACCAAGTCTTTGTTGTTCCAATCATGTCACAGTTCCTGGACTGTGCAAGGACTTCCAATTTTTCCACTTGTTTCCCAGGGTTTGTGCATTTGTGTTCAGGCACCTGAGGTAACTAGTGGATTGTCCTGATTTCTCAGGAAGTATAAAAACACCTCCCCTGTTGACCACCCCAACCC
Source organism: Caiman crocodilus (assembly GCA_030014935.1). Lineage (NCBI taxonomy): Eukaryota > Metazoa > Chordata > Crocodylia > Alligatoridae > Caiman > Caiman crocodilus. Next base: position 27,349,700 of record JAGPOW010003316.1, on the reverse strand, counting down.
CTTGCTCTTCCTCCAGATCACCCACTTTCTCACTTATCTCAGAGCTTTGGTTTCCATCTCCTGGTGAACCTAGTTTAAAGCCCTCCTCACTAGGTTAATGAGTCTATCTGCAAAGATGCTGTTCCCTCCTTTCATCAGGTAGATCCCATCTCTTTTCAGCAATCCTTCTTCTTAGAACATCATCCCATGATCAAAAGAGCCAAATCTCTGCTAGCAACACCACCTGTACAGCCAGGCATTGATCGTAGGATATATCCACTCCTGCCCAGGCCCTTTTCCTTGATTGGAAGGATCAAAGAAAATATGGGGTGCTCTGTGTCATGCTACATAATTCAGAATTTATGCTGGGCAAGACAAAATACTCCAAAACATTTTTCTTTAACCCCAAGCTGACTGGAAAAATGGGAAAGTATCATTGTTTATCATTTAATCTTAATATGCATTTACAAAAATAAAAATCCAATTCTGTTAACAGTATAATGACATCACTTATCCTCATAGTGGAATTACTTTCCACATAACTTAAAAAAAAAAAATCAAGCAAGTCACAGTAGCACAGTTGTATTCCAATTAATCATGTTAACTATCTACATGAAAATGCAAGACCTACTTATATGTATACACTGCTGCTTTATTAGCTTCTTGGCACTGCTGTAATAAAAACTAGGAGGCCTACTGGCAAGGATGCTCACAAACTATTTGAAAATGATTACCCAGTTCCTATACATTGCTTCTATGGAATAGTATCAAACAAAAAATTGAGATATGTGATCATTCCAAATTATCATGCTATGAAAACAACTAAAGCATGCTATAAAAATAGTTTTTATTCTTATTATAATGGTCAAGTATATGTCACAAAATTGCATGACATCAAGCAGACAGAGAACATAATGAGCATTTCCTGTGTCTAAGCAACATTATTGGATTTACAGCTTTACATAAATTCCACCCCTCAAAACCAATAGGCATCTGTAGCACTATTTAAAACACACAATTTTATAAATGATAACAAATGTAAAAGAACCTTGGGTTGAACAAAGGAAGTCAAGAATCCTCAAGCAAAAATTGTGAGGGAGGAAGCTTTTTCAGACCATCAGAGAAAGCAAATCTTACTATCTGTTGTTCTGTACCAGCCTCCCAAACACAAATATGAGGGATGACTGGTGGCAAATGTGTCCCAAGGGAACTGAAAAGATACAGCCCAAGGAAAAAAATTAGTCTTGGATGGATGGACAGGAAAAAAGGTGTATACAATGCTGTGGTTTTAAACAATTAAAAACAAACATTTGTAAATCAAGTCATCAGGTGGTATGTAATATCAACAGTGGCATACCATGGGTCTCTGGTGCTCAGGGGGCCAATGCTTCCATTTGTGCCCCCATCCCATCTGTGGCCAATCATTGAGCATGGGGGGTGGAGGGTGCCTCCAGTGGCTGATTGCTGACCAATCATCAAGCCCAGAAACTCCAGCGGAGAAACTGGAAGTGCCACTGAGGGACTGAATACATCTGAAGGGCCCAGCTGGTACCCCCCACCCCCAGGCTGGTACTCAGGTACATGGCTGCCCTCTCCACCCCACCACACCCCGTTGCTACACTACTGAATATCAATTAGTAAATCTTAGTTAAGTTGCTAGCAGATGCCTCCCCCCAAAAATCCATACATTACAGGAACTGACCTCCCCTTATCTGAGTCTATTTAATGGCATAAGAAGTGCCATTTACTGGGTCAGACCAGAGACCACCCTAGTCCAGCCCCCTGCATTCATCAGGGGGCACCAGCACTTCCCCTGGCTGCTGAGTGAGGGAGCTGCAGAAGGAGCTCCTCCTGCTGCCCTGCCTGCTTCCCTGCTGCAGGAGGCTTCTGATAGTTCCCCCTTACTTGTTTTCACCTGGGCTACCCCCAACACTGACACTACCACCACTGCTGCTGCTGCTATCCCCTATCAGGGGGCACACCCTGGGCCTGAATCTGCACCCACTCCTACTTTCTGCTTCTGGTCCCAGGCTCTGAGTTCCCATAGCCACTGCACAGGCTGAGAGGACCCCACAGTGCCAGTGGGGCTCCTCCAATATTTCCAACTATTCTAGTTTCCATTCTGTCTCTCCCTCCCATGTAGTGAGTCCTATGCTCCACTCCCCCCTGATTTGGGATTTGCATTAGGCAAAGCAAGCCGGAGACATGCCTTCTTTGCCCTTATATGTGTATTTCCCTTTGCCACATGCCAAGCCCCAGCCTCACCAGGACTCTGGCTGAGCCCCAGACTTCGCCCGCCCGGACACCAAGTGGCGGGCTTACTTTGGCGAGGGCGTGGCCGACAGCCCCGAGTGGCTCAGCCTGTACTCGGACTTGGTTCCGTGAGCCACCGGGGACCTTGGCTGGCGGCTCCTGCATGGAGCCGTCGCGACAGGCGCGCCTGGCCGTCAACTCCAGCGAGTGCCCCTTTTGTCAACAGAGGGAGACCCTGGCGCACCTGCTGCTCGAGTGCGCCAGGCTGCAGCCCCTGCA
>JAGPOW010003316.1:27331693-27347089 GCA_030014935.1 Caiman crocodilus | reverse complement strand
CTGGCTCTGGCCAAACTCGTCATTTGGCTATCCAGGAAGGAGGCTCTGGCCGGGAAGGCTCCCGGTGACCTCGGGGCATTTTTCCTCGGTGTCCTTCGCCCACGCGTCCATCTGGAGCACCTCTCGGCAGTAGCCGCCGGCGAGCTGGAGCAGTTTGCCAGTCGGTGGGCGCTGTCGGGGGTGCTCTGCTCACTGACCCCTGGGGGAGCACTTGTTTTGAACCTGTGACCCCCCACGTGCACTCCCCGTTTTGTTTTCATTGTCCCCCGTTTGCTTTGATTTAAGTTTTTGGGAGCCCAGCCGCTGGTCCCATAGCTAGTGGTGGCCCCCAGTCCTGTTTATTTTCTGTCTTTGTGTTCTTCCGTGGGCGGTCTTTACCGCCGAGTTGCTTGTACGGACGCCGGACCACCGCCGGCCCCCAACCCGGGGGCCCGAAGCCACCTCGGCGGCCTCCCGTCGCCGCACCGCATCCCAGTGGGACCGTTTGGACAATCATCCCAGACTTCATCCCTATACCCCCTGTCACACCCCAGTCCTGTTCTCCCCCAGAACATGCCAGCCATGCCCCACCCCACCACCAGTACTGCCATGTTATAGTTCAGCCAAAGGAGGTGTCCCGCCTGAGGCCTCCTCAGGCCTTGACTGCACCTGGGGTGGGTCTGGTGGCAGATCTCTCCCCCTCTGACTATATGAAGGAGGTAGAAGCCCTGGATCTTATGTCAATGAAGCCCAATGCAGAAGACACCCTTTTCCAAGGCTCTGAGGACGTTATCAGTGCTACTGAAGTGCCCAGTGAGTCTCCTTCAACCCCCGCCCCCCTCAAACCATTCCTAAAATAAGCCTGAGCTGACCCATACAGGAAAGAGAAGCAGGGTTCCCCAGCACCTAGTACAACTTTGAAGGAAACCCTGTTCAGACCTCCCTATGTCCTGCCCTGCCACCCCCTAAGTCCACCCCACTCCCACCTCAAGTGGTTGCACTACTTCCTCTGCTGATTTTGGGGGAAGTAGACGACTTGGTGGTTCACATGATGCTCTACTGGGCCTCCACCCCCACTGAAGTGGATAAAGGGCCCTCCACCCTGCACCTGAGCATTGCAGAGCCTGCCAAGCATAGGGCCAAAAAGAGGATTAGTTTATGAGCTCCATGAAACCATGGAAAACTTGGCCCTGGTGGTCCCCAGGGAGGAACTGCTTCAGTTCCTGTAGAGCACACTGAGCTCTGGGAACAAGCTGCAGTTTATCCTGGACAGGTAAGGCACTTTCATCTTGCGCTCAACACTGTGAGTGCACTGGTAAGGGAAGGGAAGGGCTGAAGTGGTGCAATTCCACGAATTACCAGTTGACTCACAGCTTCCACAATATCCTCTACATATATGGAAGGCCAGTGGGGTTGCTGTGGGGCCCCGTTCCTGGCATTGTTACCTGCAAGATTCCTGCAAAGCTGACCAATCCCCTCCAGCAATGAAGTTGCTTACCATCATGACCCTCAACATATACAGCTTCAGGATGGGTCTTCCTAGGTGCCAGGTAATTTCCTTTCTTCTTGAGAGGGTGTATTCTGTGCTTTTCCTTCAGGAAAACCATGTGACTCTGGCCTCCAAAGCCAACTTGCAGTTTGTGTGGGGGGACTTGGTGCACTTCAGCCATCTTATGGAAACATTGTGTAGGTTGGCCATCCTGTTCTCCCTATGCCTGCAGCCAAAGATCCTCCAGGCCATTGATGTGGTGTCAGGCTACTTGCTCCATTTCTGGGTCCAGATGCAGGAGCTTGGTCTGAACCTCCTGAACATCTACATCTCTGTGCACTACTTGGAGATGGCCTAGCTCTACAGCAGGCAGCTATGTATCTCAGCATCCTCAATCCTCATAAGTGCCTGGTTTTTAGTGGAGACTTCAACATCATCTTTAAGGTGCAAGACTATATGAGTAAGGAATTGACCCAAGAGGTCCTTCCCAACTACTCTCTGGTGAACATCCGGTACCCTGCTACCTTGATGCCATCACTTTCACTTTCATCAGTGTGGAGGAAGAGCAGGGATGCCACTCTCAGTTAGACTACATTTACATCTCCATCTTAAACATGATCTAAATCCACGCCTCCAGGATGGCCCCCTTCAGTGATCAGCATCTGGTCTACATTTGGGTGATGTTGCAGACTGAGTATCTGCGGTGCCATGTGGGTTGGGTATGGCAGGGGGCCCACACTTTAACAATATCCTGCTGTTGTTATGCACATGGACTTCAGGGCTGCCTTCTAGGAGTTATGGCTGGCTTGGTCTGAGCAGCATCCAGGTTTCCCCTAAGCTCAGAGATAGTGGGACATGGGGAAGGTGCTTGTCTAGCTCACACCTGGCAGAATAAGGCAGCCAGGGAGCACCTCAAGAGGGAGGTGTTGGAGTTGGAGAGGCACTTGGCCACTGACCAGGACAACTCATCCCTCTGCAGAGAGTGTTGGGTGAGGCAGGGAGAGTTCTGAGATGTGGATGACAACTATGTCTATAGCACATTTGTCTGCTAGCAGATGCAGCTCCTCTTGGAAATGGACCATGGGGCAGGGGCAGAAACAAGGGCCCTCTCTGCAGTTCAGGGCTTACCAGATGGGCATGGCAGGTTGCCTGGTCACCTGAGTCAGTCCATGCTGGTTGTGAGGATGTGCAGCTTCTGGCAGTGTCCTGGGGTACAGGGACTCGGCATCCAGCTGCTCTGACAGGAGCATACTTCTAGGAGGAACTGAAGCTACTGGCAGATGGCAGTTTCATGGCTGACCTGGCCTCCTGGGTGGGGCTGTGCCTCCAGAGCAGGTGGGACAGACACTGGATCAGGCTCCTGAAGCTGCTGGTGGAGGCCAGGGATGGAGAGCATGGCAGGATGTGCCTCTGGCAGGCTGAGGAGCCCTTTTCCAGTGATGCATTGCCATGGGTGCCAGGTCTGCTCTAGGGTGGGGATTAAGGCAGAATGTGATTAGGGTAGGGAGGCTGCGGGCAGGTGTATGGATTGCAGGTCCATGAGTGCATGTATTATAATGAGTTTAAGGGTTAGTTTTTGTGAGTTAAGAAAAGTTGCCAGAAGGGGGTGTGTGTGTGTGTGTGTGTGTGTGTAATTTCTATATATAGATTTTTTTTCCAAAAAAAAAAAAATAGTGCTTCTGGGCCTTTTGGCTCAGATCAAATGCGTTGACCTCTTGTGGACTAAGATCAAGCGGAGGCACCCAAATCCCAACACCTCTATGCTTGGGCATGTATGTAGGATGCCTGTCAATGGATCTGAGAGTTTTTGAAGTTCCACAATGAGAGGCTGGGATGGAGGATGCTCGCCAGTTGTAGCTCCATACATGGTGTTTAGAATGATTGAGTTCTGCCTGCTCGATCAATATTTGGAATGAATGAGTTCTGCTCAATTCATATGATTTGGAACTGATCTGATGGATTTGACCTGGAACACAAAATAAATTATATAAAACAAAACACAACATGTTTCCCATCGGTACATGTCCCAGTATGGGCTATGGGTTTTATATTTATGCTTTCTGTTAGCTGTACTTAATCAGTTTCATCGTTGGCTTCTCTTACTAAGCACATGCCACTTTGGGTAGTAGTTTAACGATACACAACATATTCTGTGAGATTTTCTTGTATACAAATGTAAGATTAAGGACCTTTTCCCCCTACATTGATGGGGCAGCAGGGGTTGGAGGAACAAACATGTCTTGTATTGAGTAAATATAGTATGTACAGAAAGCCCTTATTGAATTTATTTTTATTAATATGTGTTGATGTCAGTGAAATAAACATTTTAAAAAAAAATCTCAATCTACTATAGGGGAAAAAACCCAAAAAATAATTTTCAGAAAATAAGGTGGAATTAGCATAGACAATTATGTCCTCCAGGTTGTCAAACTAGGCTTCAGGCATTGGGTCAACTCAGAAAGTTTTGTTATACTTTTGCCTTCATGAAATCAACTCTGTTATGACCAATCTGTTTATTTTCTTCCTTGAAAATTACAGAGATATATTTGCCTTTCATTAAAAGTTTTCCAAAATGTTTTTTGTTACTAACATACAAGCATGTATGTAAATCAGATGTAAGCAAAACAATTCTTTCAAGGGAAAATAATTTTCTTAGAAGTTGACCTTTCTTTCCAAAACTAGTAATAAAAGTATTTTTATCCTTTTATTAAGAATCTACTAACACAATGTATTAATTAAGCATAGACATATTTCAAAATATTTTCTTTCTTCAACATTTATAATTTTGGGGCATTTTTTGTCAGGTCAGTTGTTTCAAAAGATGACTTGTCACATAACGGGAATATATTCCAAATGATGGTGTTTCAAAAAAGAACCTTAATAATTGCTCCTTTATGAATGCAAATATTTTATATAATATTGTTTGTAGGCATATTTCTCCTTTCAATAAAGGCACAACTTGGCAAAAGGAAACATTTCATTAACACATTTATAAGGAAGCAGTTAATGTGTACTGCAGATGATTAATTTTTAAGATGTGCTGGCGCTCTGCAACTGTCCTTGACATCAATGTGAGATCTATTTTCTTCCTCTGTAGTTCAAGCACAGTGTTTATTATGTTTGTGCCTAAATCGTATTTCACTTTATTCAACCAAATGAAGTTTTCCACATGTATAAGTGTCAGTATACTACATATTGTAAAGGAAACTATGTTGTAGATGGGGATAATAATACCCAACCTTTGTCTTAGAAATGTAAACACTGTGCTTGTTAGATGCAGATTCGAAGCTCCCCTCCTGTGAAGAGAAAGCTTAAAACCCAGGACACTCATTTCCTAGGCAAATGCGTAACCATTCAGTATTGGAACAAAAGTGGAGGAGAACCCACCTTCTGTCTTTTTTTCAGGATTTACACTCAGATACTCTCATATGTAGCTTCATGCATTCCTGGGCAGTGCACATCCTATTATTCATGCTTCTTAACAGTCTGTATGCTTAGATAAGAGAACCACAAATTGTGTGTAAGTGCCAACCTTCCACTTATGCATCTGACACGTGTAGGTGCTAATGTTTACTTTCAGATGGCACAATAATCCGTTTCTCAGTCCTGTATACCAGTAAAAAAGCATGGAACTAAGACCTAAAAAAGACCTATCTAAATAATCTGGAGACAGATATATGAATGCATTTTAGGCACTTTTAGATACTTGCCCCTATTGAGATTTACAAATGTGTTTAAACAGATTAGGTGCCTACATTTCTTTCAAGATCATTAGGATTTAGGTACCTGTTTTTGTAATTAGGGAATTCACATCAGGCACCTACCTGCCTAAATATACCAGTAAGCCTAGTCTAGTCCTATACACAATGTCTTTCAATCAAAATATTTTTCCCATAAACTATATTTTGAGCACCTTATGAAATAGTGACAGATGTTACATTTATATTATATTAAACATATAATATCATATTTGTAAAGTGAAATGACCCAGAATAAGCTGTAAGAATTTTACTGTGTAAACATTAAAAAACCCTAACAGCCAATTCATGATATTACAGTGTATAAGAAGCAAAAGTTAAAGTTTGGTAAATTAATAATTATGAAGTCCATAGAGCAATGTTAATCTATACTAAATGAGAACATGTCTTTCTACGTATAAAAATGTAATTGTATAATAACTGCAGTTTAGAGTCATAGAATCAATGGACTAGAAGGGACCTGGAAGATCATCAAGTCTGGTCCCCTGCCATAGGCAGGAGGTTAATGAGCTCCAACTAGTTCAAGAAGGTGCTTATCTTCTTGAAAACCTCCAAAGATGGCAACAGCAGTACCTCTGCTAGGAGTGTGTCCCAGGTTCTAGTTACCTTTGCAGAGAAGATGTTCTTCCTTATATCCAATTAATAGATGATGTGTAAGGGGACATGGGAGGGGGCATATGGCCCCCCTGAGTTTGTCCCTTGCTGGCTGGGGAGTGGGGGCACCAAGAGAAGCACCAGATGGTGCCCCCCCAATATTGGCTCTGGTTGTGCAGCTGCCTGGTGTGCTGGCCTAATTAAGAGCTGTGAGGGGTGGGTGTGATGTTCCTCATCTCCTGTCAGCCTAGTACCCACCTGCGGAGGGCCACACTTACCTCTTGGTTCATGCTGGGGGTCAGGTTGGGGGTCCGCTGGGGGCCTGAGCTCACACCCATGCATCTAGCTCTGAAGCTGAGCCCCAGCTGTGTTTTTATTTTATGGTTTGGTGAGCCCTTTTTAAATCCCACTCATGAGCAGTATGCTACTGGAACCATTCTGCTCTCAGGGACAGGGATCATCTGACTTGTCGGAGAAGGGGGCAGGTAAGTTCCCCCTCCCCTTCTCCTACTGCCATGCTGACTTGCATGCCAAGCTCAGAGCATGCCAGTTGGTATGCTCTGTTTATGTGGCTCTAGTTATGTGGCTCCCTAGGTGGCTGGTCTAAGTAGGAGCCATGAGGGATATGAATCAGCTGCCCCCACTGCCTAGGGCCCACCCACTGTGGGCCCCAATTACCTCTCAGCTCATGCTGGGGGTAAGACTGGGAATCCACCAAGGGTTTGATTTCATTGGGGTGTGATTGGCTTACACCCACGCGTCTCACTCTGGAGCTGGGCCCCACTGTTTAGACATTCTTCTATAAAGGAAAACATATTTATGGGTGTGTAATAGTGATTCTTTTGAATCTGTATCCTTTACTGAAGACCTGTCTTTAATAGCAACCTTCAACTACCTGAAGGGTGGTTCCAAAAAGGATGGAGTTAGACTGTTCTTTGTGGTGATAGATGACAGAACAAGGAGCAACGGTCTCAAGTTTTAGCAAGGGAGGTTTAGGTTAAACATTAGGAAGCACTAGAAGACGTTACCCTCAGAGGTGGTGGAATCTCCATTTTGGAGGCTTTTAAGACCTAGCTAGACAATGCCTTGGGTGGGATGATATAGTTGGGGACGGTCCTGTCTTGAGCTGTAGATTGGTTTAGATGATCTCCTGAGATCCCTCCAACAGTAATTTTCTTTGATTCTATAACTGTATTGTTAAGAGACATCTTAGACAAATTTGGGACACAAGGTATCGTTTATTAGGTACCATACCTGGGTTCTGTCTTACCTGAGGAAAGGTACCTTGTGTCTGAAAGTTTGTCTAAGATCTTTCCTAACAATACAGTTGATCCAGTAAAAGGTAAAGACCCAAAAGAAACCTTGATTCTTACATATTTTCTGAACCATCATTCCAACACTACTAGAAAGTATTTACAGTCACTGTATCATATGTTGTAATGTATCCACCAACAACATGCCCAGCTCCGTACAAGACAAGCAAGCAGGGTTACTTTTACATGAAATTTACATTAAAAGTATGTTGCTGAATGACTTAGTGCTACTACACTTCTAGTCTTGATTATCTTTGATTATTTGAGGTCATAGTTTGAAAGCAAGCTGTCGCAGAGCACTGAGATGCCCTGCTCCTAAGGAAGAGAAACTGCTAGGGAAGGGACCCTAGCAGTGAGTGAATAAGAAGCCCAGCTGTGGGTTGCCAGGGCAACCAGGGAAGGTCAGCTGACCGGAAGGGGCAGGACCTGGCCCTTATAAAGCCCAGGGACTGAGGCCAGGCTAGCAGTTCCCTGCCAGCTGCCAAAGAGGAAGGAGCTGTCTCATGGAAGGGATGGAGTATTTCCTGGCAGGCTTAAGCATTGTTATGGCCAGGTGGCTTGTATTTTGTGTTGCTGTTTATCACCAGTGGTTTGGGTAAGGCTATAAGGGGTCAGAGGAGGCCTCATAGGGGACCCACAGTGATGTGGAGGCTCCAGCACCAGTAAGGGCACTGAGTATGGTGTGCATAGACCCCAGTCCCAGAGAGGGGTGATTGAGAAGCCTTAGTGTGGGCATGGTGAGCCCCAGAGAGGGGGCATTACTGAGAAGCCCCAGTGCAGGCGTGGTGAGCCCCAGAGAAGGGGACAGCAAAACAGCGAACCCTGAGGAAGGGGGCAGCAATGCAACGAACCCTGAGGAAGGGTGAAGCATTGCGGCGAACCCTGGAGAAGGGGACTGTATTACTAAGGAACCCCAGAGAGGGGGCGGCACTATAGTGAAGGCCCCAGAGGGGGGCAGCGCTATAGTGAAGGCCCCAGACAGAGGGTGGCATTGCAAATGAGCCCCAGAGAGAGGGCAGCGCAATAGTGAAGGCCCTGTGAGAGGGATGTGCTATAGAGAAGGCCTGAGAGAGAGGGCGGCACTGCAGACAAGTCCCAGAGACAGGGTGGCGCTATAGTGAAGGCCCCAGAGGAGGGTGGCCAAACTGAAGAGGGCAGCATTGTGAACAAGGCCCCAGAGAGAGGGCGCAGAGACAAGGCCATGGAGGGCCTGAGCTCCAGAGGGATTGTAGACCTGGATAGGACAATGTCCATTCCAGCTTTGAGGCTTGGGACATGGTGAAAGGGGTGGTTGGAGCCGCATACCCCCTAAGGCTCGGGTACCCCAGAAGCACCCATTTGTAGAGCGGGACCTATAAGGGGTCTGGGAGTCCACAGGGCAGAGACTACAGCAAGATGTGCCCAAGAGGGCGGAAAAGGCAGCCTCCCTAACATATTTCAACATCAAAGATGTGGCGGATGAGAAACTGAGGGTGCCCTTGGGCCAACTTGGCATGGGAAGGGGCCTTGAGGAGGTCACAGCCCTCCTGTAGGACCCCGCCTGTGACACAAGCATATGAATATGCCATTACTCAGAAAAGTTTCCTAGATTCTATATACATTAATATTCAGGGATTTTGCATTTGCACCAAGGCTGATATTTGTAACATCCTTTGCAAATACTCAATTGTATTGATTATAAAAAAATTAAAGAAAATATTTATTAACTGAATAGGCTTCCAGTACTTTCTGAGTCAGTTCAGGTTTCTTCATACTTCCAACTTACACTGACTGTGCTCAGAGACCCCACATGATTGCTGTCATTGTAATAAAAAAATCTCTGTCACTACCTAGCTTTCCTCTACCAAAGACTGCTCTTATCTGAGATACCACTTTGTCAGCTTTTCAGCTACTATACGCGCACGCGTGCACGCACGCACACACATACACGCACACACGGCAAGCTGACTGAAATAAAAAGACTAAGCATACTCTTGCTCTGAATAATATCCAAACAGTATCCCACGCACCCCCTCTGATCTAGAAGATGTGGTATGAAAGATGAAGGATCTAAGTCTTTACATGATTCTAGCTAAAAGACAGTTCTCAGTCAAGCTGATTCCCTGACAGGTTGAGGAGAAAGAACATTTTGCTGGTGGATAAAGCTTGTATTTTTATTTACTACAACTAACATGATTATAGCTATGGTATGACTGAAATAGGAAGTCAGTCTAAGGAACTCATAGTAGCTGCTGCTGGGAGAGACAAGTCAAAGAACCCAAACTATTGTGGTGAAAGTTTGCTTCAATTTGAGCAAACTAGCTGAAAGTAAAATTATATTTATAACTAAAATGGGTTGCTTTGTAAACAGATGTGCATGATCCTGCGCTTTTATGAGGAAACCAACTTCAGTTCTTTCTATTTTTCTCATGAAGAATATAGGAATGCATTACTATGTCCTCTTATAGATACCCTTGAATAAAATAAGGGTCAAACAGATGTCACCAAATGAAGAAGATCAGCTATGCTGGTATGTTTCCTGGAACAGCTGATCTGCTTCACTGAGTGAAACAGATGTCACCTGTTGTTCCAGAGGATTGGACCCGTTACTCCTGAGTGTAGGGTTTTCTGGGTTTTCTCTGTTTGCAAAGATGTGTAAATGGCAATCTGATTTGGGATGCATTTCTGCAAATTGGGAAATCCTGGGTTTCCCAGTTTTCAGAAGTGTGCTCCCAGTCAGGGAGTTGCAATGCAGTGTGACATCATGGAATCTACTGCTGGGCAGTTCCTGGGGTGAATCTTGGGAAATGAGGGAATATAACCAGGCACTGCTGGGCCTTTGGGGCTTGATTCTGCACCCCTGGGAATGGGAAATCCTGGGGCATGTAGAATCAGGCAGCTCATGACCCAGGAGTATCTTTCTGGGGTGAATGCAGGAAGCTTTGCCCTGCCTGCACTATACCCCCTTGAAGCAAATACATGTTCACTACAAAAGAAAAAAAAACACCAAAAATTTTAATTAATGATTACATATTTTGGGCATTTGTGGTGTGACAAAGGGCATACGCATCTGTTTGTCTGGTCTGTGTGCCACCAGAAAAAAAAAAAAAACAATGGCAGAAAGGTAATATCTGTTTCTGACCCAAGTCTCTGAAGCATTATGGGTGCAGAGAGAAGTGCAACTCCCTGCCGTTACTGAGAATGCTTTGCACTCAACGTTTTAAATTACAACAATCTCCTGGAACAAATAGAAGTTCACCATTGATTCCAGAGGGGAGGGGAACATAGCTGCTGGCTGAAGCCTAGCAATGGGCCCTCCTTCCTGCAAAACTACAAAGTATTCAGAATGGGAGGGGGAAAGTGAGTATATCCCCACCCATTCTGAAGTGGGAATGGATCCCCTCCTGTCCCCTAGGGAGCACATTCTAGGGGTTCTCCAGCCAGTTCTGGAGGGTGGCATGCATAAACTGGAGCCTCCCCACCTCCAATTCACCCACCCAGCAGGGGCTGAGAACCCCCAGACTGAATGCCTGCTGTTCCCTTTCCCCCTCCCATTCTGAAAACAGCTTAAAGCTGATAGGCTGTGAAGACAGAAATTACAAAAGATGCTCTGTTTTGAAGCATCTTTATCTAATTGCTCACCTGATTAACCATTTTTTAAGCTGTCTGTAGCCATGCACTTGTGTTTCATCACGGCTAAAAACTGTTTTATCTGTGGCCAGATCAGGTGAAAATTGTCACTTCTGTCTGTGCCCTATGATCCAATTCCATTTAGTTCAGTAGAAGAACTCCCACTGCTCTGAAATTACTTTCTAAAACATTATACTTCATTTACAGAAGGAGCAAGAAAAGGGGAAGTATTGATTGATTTTCCTATAATTTTGCAAAAAATGTTATTTAATTCATTAAATTATTAAATGCTTTGGAATTTTTTTTAAAAGTTAAAACAATGACATTTTTCCACCACAAATCTATTTTATTGTAGTTGTCTCTCATATATGCCAATGATCTTGGGATTTAGGTTATGACGAATATTCCAAATATTTGGGGTAATCATCCAACCCTTTGTAAACTAGAATATCATGAAATATGCATAGCACTCTATCTAATTGTGTAAGTGAAGTATACATGCTTAAAGAAAACAGAATGGATTTCAGTCCCTTTTTTACTATAGCCAAATGCTACATAATGTTTTATGTTTTCACTCAATATGTCTTAGATTCTAGAAATGTTTTCTCCTGAAATCCTGCATTGTTTTTTTGATTTTGTCTTTAGACTCTGAGACTGTTTTGTTATTTTTCCAAAAGTAGAAGAAATTAAAAGCTTAGAATACTTTCAGTTAAAATGTACCCTCACATGTAATTTCAGATATAAAAATAACTTCTAAAATTGTATACTTTGAGACAGATTTAAGAGAAAAAATGTGTCTTCAGAAGGGGACAGAAAAAGGATCAGGTTTATCATGGTTCTCAGAGTATGAAAAGATTATGGCTGAAGGTGATGTTTAAGAAGACATTATAAAGGCTATAAACAATACAAAAAGAAAATGTTACTACAGAGAATGCTGGAAAAATGCCACCAGTTCAGTAATAACAGCTAGTGCTGATTTACAGAATAAAAAAACCTAGCATGTCAAAATGATAAACAAAACTAGGCATAAACAAGAATAAAAATAGAGCAGAACATATTTCATGAAAGAAGCAGGGAAGAAAGGAAGCATAATTGTTCAAGGCAAAATAGTAATGGTAGAATTACAAAATTAGAACAAAGTCAGGATAAATTAAAATAAACATAAAGAAAGATAGATAGACAAGGGACTATATTAAAATAAAACCCTGTTGAATATCAGAAAGATGCAATTAAAACCAAATTATTTAAGAACATTACCCCAGCTTGCTCAAACACTAAACATTTCATATTATTATTTCATGGGAGAAGTTAATATTCTCTTCAGTTCTGATTTTATGAAGATTTATGCATGTAAATATTTTTATGGACATTGTCATTTGGTTTATCCACAGTGCATAAAGTTAAGTCTGAATATTATTCTTTGTAGGATTATGAAACATATGGAAGCATACTCCCATTCATTGCTTCTACATTATTGAGACAGAATACCATAAATCACTGCTTAAAAGTGTTTCACCTTCCCTAGTACCCTACCTCTAGCAATGGACTATACTAGGTGCTTCACATCTAGCGGGCAAACTCGCCAGTGGGCAATAATGGGATAAACCGAAGAAAGGAACCCTGCTGAATTGTTGGAGAGGATGCTGAAGAATGAGAGTTTATATTCCTTCCAGTGTTCCTGTTAAATTTATATTATGCACTAACACACATAAACACACACATACACGTTTATCCAACAATTCTTGATCTTGCTATCAATATACACATGCAGCATTCATTAAAAACACTGGAGAAAGTGATGTCAGCAAGAGAAATTCAATTGTTTTTCTTGGACACCTAAATGTGAAGCTTAGACAGAACCCAGACATATAAATTCAAGAATGATTTCAATTATAACTGCACCAGTAGCTAGAAATCTCTTTAAGTATTATAATTAATTAAGGACTTCCATGTTGCACTGCTGACAGTCTGTAGCTACCAATCTCTAGATGCCTATACACTAGGATTTTGGTACATACTCCAGGTTGTTTCAGGTAGTGCTTTCCACTATACCAGAGTACCTATCTATTGTTAAGCTCAGTCATGATTCAAAGTGTTGCTCGGAAGCACCTAAACTTATCCCTCCCACAAATATCTTCTGTATTAATAGATAGTTTCATATCGGATTTTGAACAGATAGGACAAACACCTTCAAAAGGAGATTGTTCATGACATCACCACTAACAAATGGCATCAGTTTCTATATTAGCTTCGGTTATATTTATATCCAAAGCAGGCTTTCATATTCTAAAGCTGACCATGTAATTTCTGGAAAAGGTTGCTAGATTAAACAAATTGAACAATAATTGAATAAATATTCTGAGTCTTCTGAGATTATGAACACTCATCTAGAAATCTAAAAAATACCACCCTCAGGAAGATTATGATTGTGTTATAAATGGAGTTGATGATGCTCCCCTTAAAGTTTTGTTTTGCTAAGACACCTGCTCCAACATATGTGAACAAAGAAATAGAAGATCTTCAGGCCAACAGTGATCAAGCAAAAAAACCCAAACCTGTTAAGTAACTAATACAGTGTAAAGCACACAGATACATTAAATGCCTGAATGATTGTTAAACAAAAACTTGAAATTGCCAAAAAATGCCATGGTTTATCAAACCTAGTTAGAATTAGAACAGTCTCAAATAACATGAAATGTGAAGGACATGAGCCCAATATTTAAAGTTCTGATAAGATTAGAACGTTACCAAAATTTAGCATGCATGGAGAAAAGAGATGATGGTTCAGTATTCATTTGGAGTAAACTTCAAAAACAATGAAGGCAGTTCAATACTTTTAAGCCTCGCTTAATGATACCAGCGAACAGGACAACATGGATGAAATCTTTCTTGCTTTTTGACCTGTCCTCCCATCTCATTCACAATGGATGAATTCAAGCATGCTGTAGTATGTACAGCCTCATTGCTAAAGACCATGGTACAGCTAATTTAGCAAGCTTTTCTTAATATGTGCAATGAAACTATGATCCATAACTGTTTTGTTTGGTTCTTTTCCTTCTGGTTTGATTGATTGATAGGGCTTGCTCTGTGAAAGGATGGTTCAGTCAACTGAGGTGTGGGGCAGGCTCAGTAGGCTTATAAAAAGCAGCTTCTTGCAAAAACAAAGAGGAGAAAACAGAAGGAAGCCAACAGAGAAGAAATGTGCCTAGGGAAGCAGCTGGAAGGAGGAGAGAGAGAGGGAGAGAGAGTGTGTGTGTGTGTGTGCACGCGCGCGCGCATGCGCACATGCATGCATGCACAGGTGCACCAAGGTGTGTGTTTGGTATGTGGGTTTTGTAGGTTTTCTTTGTTTTTTTGCATACAGACTAGGTGTTGTCCTGAGATCACAGGAGGCACAAATGGAGGTGGGTTCAGAAGCTGTGACCTATGTCAAATGCACCGTGTTTGTGTTTCTCCAAGAAGGTCAAGTCCATTTCATCTGCAACAAATGTAAACTGGTGTCTGACTTGTAAGACACAATTTAAAGACTGGAAGCTCAGATAGCCATACTGTGTTTGAAGATTACCTGGATAGGAGTTATGAGAGGATGGCACTAGAGAGGCCAAAGGAAAAAGAGTGGCAGCATGTGACTACCAGAAGAAGGAGGGTCTCCAAAATTAAGGTAGAACAGATTGAAGTCAGCAACTCATTTCCAGTACTCTCTGGTGGAACAGCAGAGGAAAAGGCAGAGGTGAGGATATCAACAAGTAAGACTCGGAGAACTAAGCAGCATAGAGAGTGAGGAGGACAGGGTCCGAGGTATGGGGTTTCTAAGACCACACTACCAAAAAGGAAAATAAATGTGGTGGATGGGGACTCCCTTCTGTGGGGAATAGAAATGCCATTTTGCCATCCTTATTTCTGGCCCCAGGATGTGTCCTGTGTCCCTGGAGCAGAACTCAGGATGTCACAGAAGACTGCCAGAGCTTGTTCATCCCACTATCCTTTCCTGTCTGTCCATGCAGGCGCCAACAATACTGACAGGAATGACACCAGAAAGATCAGAAGAAAAATACAAGGCTCTTGACAGGAAGGGTAAAGGGTTTGGAACACATGGGGTGATCTCATCAGTACTCCCTGTGAAAGGCAAGACCCCAGAAAGGGATCATTGTATCATGGAAATAAATGTGGGACTGAGAAAGTGGTGTCCCCATGAAGGCTTTGGTTCTTTGACAATGGACAAATGTTCTGGGGAGGAGATGGGATCCATCTGCCGAAAAATGAAAAGAGCATATTTAGATATTGTCTGACCAACTTAGGAAGGATTTAAACTAGGTTCCATGGGGGATGGTAGACAAAAACCTCCAGCAACAGAAAAATAATCAGAGGAGAAAGGTCTGTAAGATGTGTTCCTAAGCGAAGGGCAAGCCAAGATGCGTTTAAGTCGGCAGGCCCGGATGAGCTCCATCCGAGAGTACAGAAGGCACTGGCTGATGTCATTTCACAGCCACTGGTGGGAATATTTGAACACTCATGCTACACAGGCCAGGTCCTGGAGGACTGGAAAAGGGCCCATGTGGTCCGCATTTTCAAGAAGGGGAGGAAGGAGGACCCAGGCAACTATAGGCCAGTCAGTCTCACCTCCATCCTTGGCAAAGTCTTTGAAAAAATTATC
>JAGPOW010003316.1:27286354-27321899 GCA_030014935.1 Caiman crocodilus | reverse complement strand
GCTCTTCCCAGCAGATGTCTGGGAAGTTCAGGTCCCCCATGATGACCACATCCTTCGCCCTCACTACCTCTGCGAGCTGACTTAAGAAGTCTTGGTCGAATATATAGTACTCCAATGTATAAATTATAGTATCTGGTTCAAAACTGATGAATACCTACAGTAATATTAAAGAAGCAGTAGGATGCTAATATTGTCTAAAGCTGGAACACTGAGAATATAGGTGAAATCAAGTATCAGACAACTGCATGCCTAGTTGCAATGAATGAATGTCTGTATATACAGGATGTTTAAAGTCCTTGTGCAACTTTAATAACTGGATATATACATGAATCATACTGTAAACGACAATTGAAAGCGTCATTTATTAAGTTGTTTAGCATAGTTTAAATTATGCATGCAGTAAGGATCACAAATGCAAATTACGAAATCACTCAGTGGCAACTGGAAAATGTTTTCTACAAGTTAGAAAACCAGACTGAATGATGTATTACAGAAGATGGTAGTTATGTTGAAGTCCAGAAATTTGATCTGTATTGTGTTAAAACTTAATGAATTATGCTGTTAATCACCATTTGCAGTTTGCTTCTAGCATGTGTACATCCAAAGTTATTAAAATTTTAAGTTGCATAAGGACCTTATAAACACCCTGTATAAACTAATACCAATCACGGTAGTGGTTATGATAGTAGTAATAGCATATAATCAAGTAAATGATAGATTAATGGATATCAACTAAATGTATTGAACTGAGGCTTGGTCAGCCACAAACTTCATGTTAATTATGCTCATTGGTAGAGATGGTTGGAAAGCACCCACTTCGTTGTAAGCATATCTGTAGCTAGGCAGGTTTCACTAACTGATTTAATGGTAACTTGCACTCAACACAAATTCATAAAATTCACAGGCACAGACATTTTTACCCTTATTAATAATATATGACCTGATGAGCATTAACAATGAACTTGGAACTATAGAAAGTTTATATAAGACAATCTTCATGCCTAAAAGATGCAATTTAAAAGTGGTTGTGGATAAGGCAAAGCCTACTGGTGACCCAGATGGGCCAGCCACCTCTCAAGAATGCCTGCCAAAGAAAGTCTTCTATGACGAACTGTCAAAGTATGCTTTTGCGGCACACCAAAAAAGCAGTACCAGGACACCCTAAAGATGTCCCTAAAGAATTTTGGCATTGACCCAGAGTCATGGGAGCAAATCACCTGCAACCGTCTATCCTGGAGGTCCCAAAACCAACATGGAGCATCTACCTTTGAACTGCAATGCATGGCAGAAGCATTGAAGAAATGTGCAGCCAGGAAAATGAAAACTTCTCATATCCATTCCTCATTGCACGCCTGACCCTGCTGCAGCAGACTGTTCAAAGCATAGATCAGACTTATAAGTCATCTATGTACTCATGTGACCTAGCCTCTACCCTCCTCCCTTCATTCTCTTCCCTTTCCCTTCTTTTTCTCCTTTTCTCTTTTACCCTTCCTTTTTTATTTCCCACTTCTTTTCTCTCTTCTTCCCTATCCTCCCTCTGTTGGATACAGTCATCTTTGCCGATGAAGGATGAAACTAACTGGTGACCCAGATGATAGTGTCACCTTTAATGTTTTTATTGGCAAAATAGTCCTCTGAGCAGAGCAATTGATTCAACAGGATTAGTACTAGCAGCTTTCACAAAAGAAGGGATTTTTTAGGAGAAAGTAGAAGGAATAGTGAATGGAGGCATGGACTTCTAAAGTGGAAAGAGCATGCTATGCAGAGCAGCCTTTTGAATAGAGCAATGGATATAATAGAAATGTGAAGGAATCTAGCACTGTTGATGGAGAGAATGGTACAAAGTCTAGCCTACTACTTCACCTTTAATTTACTCCATTACTTTAAAAATACACAGTATCTCATATCTAACAATCAATAGATATTTTTGAAAAGTTACCTGCTCTCCCAAAGCCCTGTTCTTCTGCTTTTATATAACAGGATGGTCTTAGTGGGAACAATTCAAATGTTTAGGAAAAAGTTACATGGATAGAGGTTGTACTGTATGATCATAATGGTTTCTTTTGACCTTAGAATTTATAAATTTTCAAGCCTGAAGCATAATTCCACTTCCAGTCTGAGGACTAAACCACAAATGTGAGCCTATTTTTTTTTTGGTAGAAGGCTAATGCAATTACATTTGCTTCCTGAAAAAAAAATATTGAAGAGTGCTGCAAATAGGAGTCAATTTGTACCAGAGAAGAATTAGATTAATTTTAGGCAAAATACAATATTCCCTATGCATAGCACAGCATTGATGATACTGCACATGTTAGGTAAATGTATAGAAGCTATACAGATATACCATACTATACAGATGAAATAGTGTAAATTATACAGATTCATATTCAGATATGTTTTTCAGTGGGCATGTCTATATGTGCGCTTTACTACATAGTACAGTAATTTGATCTTCAATAAAGCATCACTAGTGCCACATGTGTGCCACTATTATTCTGGATTAGACTAATTTACTCAGCTTTCAGATAGTCCTGTCAAACCCAAGTACTGTCTCATAGCAGAGTAAATTTGTGTGATTAAACACTTATGTGTAGATGGTGATGCGGCTGCAAATTGTACCTGGTCAGCTGACTACCAGGGACCAGACTCCTGCTTGCTGCTGAGCCACATGGCTTTGCAGCTTCAGGACCTTTGTGGCCCAGGCAGCTCCTCTGCCACCCAATACTGCCACTTGGAGCCCATACCTGACCCACTTAGGACCCTTCCAGTCCTGGCCAGCCCCCTGGGCACTGGGCCCCAGCACTGCTGGTCACCACCCACTGCCCGGGGCTGACCCACCAAGTCCCCTCCCTCATGCTACCATGTTGGGCCCTGTACCCACTGAAATACAAGGGACGGGACCCATCTAGAGTCATGTGGAGATGGTGGACATCTGGGAGAATGTCAAGGTCCAGTGGCAGTTTGTACAGGTGACAAGGTCCAATACCCATGTTTACAAAGACATGTCCTAGGAGATGCAGGAGCAGAGACCTGAAGATCCCCCTGGCTGCAGAAGTAGATAAAAGAAGGCCAGGAGCATCCCTACCCTAAACTGCCCTAACCAGGCTCAATTTGCTTCTGTCACCAAGTGAATGTATACATGCTTTACCCAGGTCAGTTAATTCTAGCACACACTGCCCAACAGTTTATTCAGTCTCATTAGTTGCATACGTAGATGTGCCCAGTTTGCTTTATATTTGGCCAGTCACTAGAAGGAGAAAACATTGTAGGAGAAGGAAGTACATCGTGTGGAGCAAGTATGTAAAAGTTTGAAACAAAACAGGAGAGATGAATCAAGTACAACATCTCTGATATTTTTTACATAATTCTTATTATGAACAAATGCCAGACAACTTAGATGTTTATTATGAATACAATGTGTGTAAATGTGAGGTTTATCTATAGGGGGAAGTAAAATGCACAAGTAGGAGGTGCCCATCCAACTCAATCAAAAAAATGAGTGTGTGGGGGTTGAAAGAACAGTAATTAAGAGGGGAAGAAGGAACAATCTAGAAGAGTCCCCCATGTCTGTTTTTGTGCAAAAGCAAATCAGGAAAGCAATTTTCTTTTGGAAATGTATGTAAAATTAAAATGAGCTATTCCTATTTCTATCGGCCCTTTATTATTTGTTTCCTTATTGGCTTATTTTTACTTATTGATATACTAGGAAAAGTGAGCAAGGAGTAGCAGGGGACATTTTGAAGGAGAAATTCAAGGATAATACTTCAAACAAAATAAAATATCAAGATTGCATGGAAGTGACAGAGAACGTGAAGGGAAAAAAATCCTAGACAAGCATTACAAGCCTCAGACTGATATATAGTATTTTGATAAGATGCCACTAAGCTCTTTTGCAAGACAGATGTCAGATGCTAGAGTGGGTTTTCCATCCCCATTTGCGGCACTACAAATCTATGACAGATTTCTGTTCTCAAACAGTTATTTGAGCATAGCAGGTACAATTTCAATTTATCTGTAATTCCCTTTTAACCTGGGGAGGGTTACATCTTTTTAAATTTATATCTGGAAAGATATTGAATTTGTAAAGGGTTTTCAAGTCCCATGCAGGAATAGAGTGATTCCCTTTAGCCAGTTGGAAATCAACACAAATTAATCATTGAGGGGATTAGCTTTTTCCTGGGCATCACTTGTCAGCTGCCCCATTTGGGGCAGCAACGGTCTGATATTGCACTTGGTTTTTTTCCCCGACTTCTTACATACTTGAAGGACTTTTTATTGCTCTTGATTCTCAGAGCCAGTTTGAGTTCCATTTCAGCCTTGGCTTTTCTGGTATACTCCATACAGGTGTAGGTCAGTGCTGCATAATCCTCTTTAGCAGTAGTTCCAAACTTCTATCCCTTATAAGCTTCTATTTTTAGACTTAAGAGGTCCATGAGTTCCCTATTGAATCCAGTGGGTCTCCCAGCCCTTTTGCTACCTTTCTTCTGGGTCAGAATGAACTTTACTTGTGCTTTTAGGATCCAATCCTTAAGGAGCAACCACTCCTTGTGGACTCTCCTCCTTGATAGATCATGGTCTCTCAGGGCTTCAACAACCAACCTCCTGAGCTTGTGAAAGTCATTTTTTCTAAAGTCAAGGATTTCTGCATTGCTGATTGATTAACCAGCTTTGCAATGGATAGAGAAAGTGATCAACTCATGGTCACTGTCATTAAGCTTCTCTTCAGTCCTCAAGTTACTGATTAGATCAATCCATTTGGGTAGTATCAGATCTGGCAGGTCCTTATTTCTTGTCAACCTGTAGATTTCATGATTCAAACACATCTCGTCAATGCAAGTAAGGAAGCTTTGTGACCGATCAGATTTAGCTGAATGCTCTTCTCATGAGATGTCAGAGTGGTTGAAATCACTCATGATGACTATGCACTAAGAGCATGCAGCCTCTGCCAGTTCTCTAACAAATTTGTGCTCAAGCTGTTTCTCCTGATAAGGAGGTCTGTAATAGATTCCTACAGTTATATCCCCTCAATCACATTCTCCCAATATTCTAACTCAGAGGGGCTCAAGTCACCCTCCTTGAGGGCCAATCTCTGCTTGTAGGAAAGTGTGCTGTTCCTTCACGTAGAAAGCTATACCCCTGCCCTTCCTTGCAACATCATCCCTCCTGTACAAGGTATAGCCATTGATACCTGTGGTCCAGGCATAGGTGGAGTCCCAGGTCTCCATAATCCCTATGAGATTGTATTCATTTTTGCTTAGCAGAAGGGCCAGTTCCTCCTGTTTGTTCTCCATGCTCCTGGCATTTTTGTACAGGCAGCTAAGCCTGCCATTAGAAGCCCCAGGCTTCCCTGTCCTCTTAAAAGAGTCCCATCCTTGGGCTGAGGTAGCAGTCAGTTCTCTTGTGTTACCTGACCTGATGATTCTGTAGTTATCATTTCCAGTCCTTGCACTAGTGATTGTCTTCCCATCCCCAGCAATCTTAGTTTAAAGCCCTGTCAAGCTGGTCAGCCATTCTGGCTGAGAAGAGCTTCTTTCCCATCAGACTAAGGTGGAGGCCATCCCTTCCTAACAAACCACTGCCTTGCTTTCTGAAGTGAAGAATGTGTCCAAAGAAGCCAAAGCCTTCTTGATGGCACCAATGCTTCAGTTTTCTGTTGACTTTGATATGCAGCTTTCACTCTTATGCCCGTGACCCATAACTGGAAGGATCAAGAAGAAAACTACCTGTACCCCTAACCATCTGCACCCAGCCCCCAGAGCCCTGTAGCCACTCGTGCCTCAGCCAGGACCACTCTAAGCTGTGCCATTCATGCCCATGTGGATGAGGAGCATGGGGTAGTGGTCGGAGGGCTGGACAAGTTTAGGAATCCTCTCTGCCATGTCCCAGATATGGGTTCCTTGGAGGCAGCAGACCTCCTGAGCTAGGGGGTCAGGAGAGCATATCACTCCCTCTGTCTCTCTCAGGAGGGAGTCACCTACCACAACCACCCTGTGTCTCTCCTTAAGGGTGGCACCTAGCTTCCTCCCCTCATCCAGGTGCTTCTGCTGATGTCTCTGCTGATGGTGTGAGAGGTGTGTACCTATTGCTTAGTTCCAGGAGAGGAGTGACCCTAGTACTGCATGTCTTGGGAACTGAAATGACCATCTTTCAAGCATCCCCTGGGTGTAGCTCCCAGTTGATCTTCCTGTTGTCCATATTCATGTCAGGCATCAATTCTCTTTTCTCTTCATTCTTCAGGAGAAAAGCCTGACTGTAGTAGTCACCAATCTCCTGCTTGATGGCATGATGTCTTCCTACCTGGGCCTGGAGTTCAATCAACTGGGACTCCAGGGACCTCACTAAGGAGCATACACCACAGGTGGGGGTGACCTTGCTCCCATTCCCAGTTGCTGGCAGCTGTGCCAGGCAGGCCCCACAGCATGAATCTGTCTGAGTGGAGGCCAGAACCATGGGTTCCATCTGGGTAGAGGTCTCAGTGATGCAAGGGAAGGGAGCAGCAAATGGGGCTGAGGTGGGAAGCTGTGGGGTATGACACGTCCCCACAATTGCATGGTGATAGGTTATGATGCTACCCACAAACTGGCCTAGGAACTGGCCTGCAAACTGCTTCCCTTTCTTCCAGTCCCCATTCACTGGCTCCCTGGTCACTGAGCCTCTTCTGAGCCTTGGCTGACTCAGCGCCCTTGTTAGGACTTCTGTCAGGCAGCAATCACTCACTCAGCAATCCCTAAACAATCAGCAATCACTCAACAGTCAGCAATCACTCCCACCTTCTCAGAACACGTCCCAAACGAACACTCAGCAAAACCAAAGGCACAGGCAGCTGGATCACTTTCCTTTGCTGGGCAGGATATGGTGACTGGCTTCTCTCCTCCTTCCTCCTTTTGCCTGCAGTAACTGCCTGCAAATAGTTTCCTGTGTTTGCACTCCCTATTTGCTGGCTCCCTGGTCACATTCTTGTTATCATCATGCATATTATTGCAATTATGCAAGCCATCCTTCCTTTTTAACCCAAATTTACTCTGCCATCCATAGCCCTTCTCATATATTATTTTTCTACTATTATTCTAATTATTGTATATCAATATTATAGAATCATGATATTACAACAAGCAATAACAATTACAACACCTGTTTTCCTAAAATTAAATTTAAATTCTGAATTGATTGTGTGAATATTAATTCAGAATGACTATCATAGCACTCCTATTTAACCAATGAATGAGCTATTAAAAATATTGTTTAAAAAAGAGTAAAAATTTGGAGAAAAAAAGTAAAAATATGTTCCAATATTTGAAGTCAATATTTTAACTTATGCCTTTTGTTTTTTTTACACCAAGTAGAATATTGGCCACTTATTTTAACTTCATTAAAAACTCTCTATACATGTGTGACTGGCATCATCCACATGGCTCTCTACTGCAGTTTCCATTCCACCTTTAACTTTCTTTTTTCTACCTCTAACTAACTTTTCTACCATACAACACTGAATTTTAAGTCCTTCTTCAAAGTTCCTACTAAAATTACATCCTACATGCAATCAAGCATAAGACTTTTTCTGCCCCAAATTTAAAAACTGTATTTATTCCTTTAAGAAAGTGAAATGTGGATATTGAAATTTTTCTGTAAGCTTTCACTTGTATTCCTTGTTTCACTTCTCCCCATCACTCAAGTTTATAAATGGGTAGAGCACTCTTCTGACATAACACTGATAAACCTGTTTGTTGCACAATACTCACAAAGGGTAAAACCAGAAATCAGGTTTACCCTTGGTCTGATTGTCCCAGGCTTTAATTCACATTAAAATGGGCATAGGACAGTCATTTCTGCAGAAAAGGACTTGGAGATACAGTGGACAATAAGATGGATATGTATCAGCAGCGTGCCCTCGTTGCCAAGAAGGCTAATGGCATATTGTGTTCCATTAATAAGTGTTGCCAGCAGATCCAGGGAAGTATTCCACTGTACTCCACTGCAGCCACAGGCTTTCAAAGCCAGTTTAATTAAAGCACCCTCTCACTCTCAGAACACATGTAAAAGTGCCCTAAAAGGGTATATTAGCTCTGCAGGAAGTGCAAAAAATGTACAAGCACTAGCTCTCTGCACTCTGCCCCAGTTGACAATGCCATGGGACTGGGTGTCAGAGGGGAGGACACTGAGGTCAGGGACAGGAGATAACACACAGATATCTATGAGAACCACTGAAGTTACAGTACAGCAGAAATGAGAAAAATTGCCCCATGTCAAACACTCCCTCTCCTCTTTCTCCCTCCATGTACAAGAAAGGCACTGTTGTGATGGCAGAAATCTTATGTGGTAATTGTTCTTTCAAATGATCTGTTCCTGCAGCCAGGTTGAATCCTGAGCAATGTACCTGGAGAGGCTTGCAAGTGGCACTCAAGCACTCTTGCCGCCCTTCCTCCTTCTTTCCCCCCTCATCTAATCCAATACCTGGAGAAAGTCTGTGCGAGCCACCTTTGTGAGGGATGACAGTGCACAGAGGCACCCATGGTTGCTCAAGGCTGAGAGGGCATGTATGGTGTGTGTGCACACTTGCAAAGTACATGAGCAATGTCTATAAGAGGTATCAAAGGAGCAAGGAGGAGATCCTGAATGCCTTGGTTATTGCCTCTGTGTGTTGGGTACTCACAACTAATTTCTGGCACCAGGAGCTGGTAGAGAGGAATGAGGAAAGACTCCAGATATGGAGATGGGACAACTTCAGGCTGTGGAATGTCTATACCTTGGTGAAGGAACAGGGCTTAAGATGGCCACCAGCTGTTTTGAGGAGGCAACCTATGCCTCAGTGAGTCTGGCAGTTTTACAGTGCCAAAAGAAGGAGTTCATGGGCAGGGTCCTGGACCGCTTTGTTGTCACCTTCAAACCCCTAGTTAATGGTAGCACTGCTTTTTACAGAGGTCCAATAGCCCCTCATGATATATTATAGCATGCAGGGTCTCCACCACACCCTGACTAAAAGCAAGAGGAGTAGACGGTGGACTCCAGACAGGAGCTGGGTGAGGGAACCAGGTACCTGTGTGTTCGGGGAAACAGGAAGGCCTCTTTCAAGACCACCTCTAGTGGGTAGCAGTGGGTGAAAGGAAAGGCTGGAGTGAGGGCCTGAGGCAAGGGACATATGTGACATCATCCTCCTCCCTGAGCTGATCTTCATCCCCCATAACTGATAGTCACCCCATGTACACAGGACACAAACAGTTCCAAGACAGTTCTGGTGAGACACAGGAGAACTTGGCACCAGGGGAATGGTGTACCCCACCAACCCACCATTCATCAGAGCCTGTCTTCCCCATCTCAACCTGCTACACACAAGGCCAGCAGGAGCTCTTTTCTGCTCCCTGCTACCCCTATCCTGGTCTGGATCCTATTATGGGGAGCGTCTCAGCAATGGTAGGTATAGGCAACCCCCCTACTTAGTCTCCCTTCATGAGGTGGAATCCAGGTGTGGCAGGTTTGGTGTTTTCATTGAGGAAGACTAAGACCCAAGGGAAAAGGATGAGGAGTCCTATGCAGGAGTGGTCCCTGCTGTGGTGATGCATTCTGCAGCTTCCTCTCCTACCACTACCCCACAGCCCTCTCTGGTGGAGAACGATTCCAGGATCACCCATCTGTCCAGCTCCTATGCAGAGAAGTTCTTCATCTTCACTCCCAAGTTAGGGAATTAGTGTGGAAGGTTTAATGCTTCTTCCCTGTGCTTCATCTCCAAGTGTGTTCAGTTTTGCCTCTTCAGTAATCTCCGTGACCCCAACATCCTCTTCATTCCCCATCCTTAACTGACTCTCCAGTCAGTTATTTAACCCCTTTTAGAAACCTCTCCTGCCACACTCCAACAGTTGCTGGGAGGAAAAGGAAGAGGATGAGAAGCCAGAAATCAGGAACCAGGCACCTGCACTGGGAAGGTAAGTGAGCCAGGGCTACCTGTGTGTTTGGCATGCTTGATGATTCTTTGGTGGATTCTGTGGGCACATCCAGATGAGCATGGATTTTTTCCCCACTAATGACAAAAAGTAGTGATACACCTTGTGCTGCTGCTGCTTGTCCCCAAGGAATACCTGTGTGAAGCGACCTCTGGTGCAGGGCAGGTTACCCTGGGTGGGGTAGGGGAGGCTGGGGCCAGCACTGGGATGGCTCCGCCAGCTTTCACTGGGGTTTTGGGGGCCTTTTGGATTTGCAGTGGTGAACCTACTATTTGGGCCCTGGCCAGCAGCAGCATGGCTCCAGATGTCCAGGCTCTGGCTTTGGGTGGTTCATGCTACCTCTGCGTGCACCAGTTCATTTTCTTTTTCCACGTTTGTTTGTTTTTTGACCCTGGATGTGACACTGCAGACATATCTGTGGCACCACAGACCACATAACTGCACTCATCTGGATGCAGTCTATGTGTTTCGGGCATGTGATCTGAGCAGCAGTTTGAAAGCTACTAGCTGAATGATTGTTGAGTGATTGCTTCCTATGTATGACAAAAGCTCTAACGATAGGATGGCGCCAGTTCAGAAATTAGGTTGGGCCAAAGAAGCCCAGTTCAGGATATTCATTTCCCATTGCCAGAGCACGGGCACTTGAGGACTCAATGTCCTCCAGCCCTATTCATCCAGGGGGGACCCCTGGTCTCTGAGGGCCAGGAGGTAGTCAGACAGGGCTTCGTAGACACAGATTTCCTGACAGTGTGTGGTGCTGGTGCTCCCAACATCCAACCACCTAGCAGTGCATATACTCAGTACACTATGTCTGGTCTGTACACCGTGCCTCTTCTCCTCAGGCTTCATGAAATACCTCTCCCTTGGTATCACAGATAGCGTGGAGGACACACACAATGATTAAAAAGGTGCCTCAGGTCAGACGACCCCAGCTAGGTGCTTATCCAGTCTCCTCTTGAAGACCCTCAGGATAGGGGAGAGCACCACCTCCCTTGGAAGCCCGTTCCACATTTGGGCAACCCTTACTGTGAATAAATTCTTTCTAATGGCCAGCCTAAATTTGCTCTGTCAATTTGTGGTCATTGGGTGCCTTAGTAAATAAAGCATCTCCTATTTCCTGCTGCTCTCCCCTGATGAATTTATAGGTAGCCACAAGATCACCTGTCAGCCTTCTCCTGCAAAGGCTGAAGAGATATAGGACCCTCAGTCTCTCCTCACAGGGCCTTGCCTGCAGGTCTCTGACCATACGAGTGGCCCACCTCTGAACCCTCTCAAGACTCTCCGTATCCATCTTGAAGTGCAGCACCCAAAACTGGAGGCAGTACTCCAACTACAGCCTAACCAGTGCTTCATAGAGGGGAAGCATCACCTTCCTCATCCTGTTTATCAATCATCTGCTAATGCATAATAAAGTGTGGTTAGCCTTGTTGATCACTTCACCGCATTGAGAACTCGTGTTCATCTTGGAGTCAGCTATGACTTCAAGATCCCTTTCCACTGCTGTGCTGCTGAGAAGGTCACCCCCCAGCCTGTAAGTGTTGGTGGTTCTTTTTGCCCAGGTATACTTCAAAATGGTGGCAGGGTGCTTTATCTAAAGCTCACTGAATGAGCTGAATGAATCATGGTTGATTGTGTAGCACAGTAGCAAGTCTGGATAATCATGTTAATGAGTGGCAATTAACACCTACAAAATCAGAGACCAAAAAAAAAAGAAATCAATAAAAAAAGAAAAAAAAAGAATCAATAAAGAGCCAGGAATTCCCAGAAACTTCATTGTTAAATGTATGGAAGCCTCTGTCTGAACTAATCGACACTGGAAACAGACCCTTGGGGCTGAAATACCCCCTGATCAACCACTTCCAGAGCTCTATTCATCACAGCAGTGAATCAAAATTCATCAACAGACTCCTGAGATTGCATGTACATGCAGATGTGATCCCTGGGGCTGACAGCTGCCATTCAGTAGCTACCAAGAGATATGTCCCTCAAGGTCAATGAACCCTGTATTGGGTAAGCCTGAGAATTGGGAAGTCACCAAAGTCCACCAGAGAGGGATAAAAGGCAGCAAAAAAATGACCCCCAATGGCACCCTCTTTGACCTAACCAGCACCCTGCCTGTCCAGCCAGAAGGACCAGCTGGTGACTTGGTTCTGCAGCATTGCACTGAAAGAAGCCTCAAATGGCCATCAACTCCAGCACTTGGGGATAGGTATATCTTGACATCAGTGCTAAATGTTCAGAGCTAGCATGTGAGAGAGAGAGACAGAGAGAATGTGTGCGTGTTTGAGGGGATCAGAACCAAGGTTTATGGTCTAACTTTTGCATCCGCCCAATAAACTAGAATTTTATGATGATCCTGCGAGTTGGTCCTTTGTAGCCAACAATTAATTGTTTATTTTTCACTTGTGAATTTTTGGTCATACAGATAAATGTCACACTATATTTAACATAAATTAGCACCCATGAATCAAAAAAATTGTAAAACTAAGAATGCTTTATTGAGTTTTTGGTGAGACATTTATTAAGGTGTAATTCTATTCCAGTGACCTATTTAGGAAATCTTTTATATAATTTGACAATACGATTACATAATATCATCCAAAAGGTATTAAATTATCATTTCTCTGCATTACTCCATGGAGGGATTATAATTCGAAATGCTTATCATACATAAAGATGTGCAGAAGTTAAATCGGTCCTTTTTTAAAGCCATTGGAGACATACTCTCTTGCAAATACATTATCTAAAACCTGTGCACCAGATATTCAGTTTGAACTCCCCTATTAAAGGGAATGATGTTATTGTTTCTTACTTCCAATAAGAAATATTTAAATAAAGGTGTTTAATATTTCACATGCATGCATGGGCCAAATTTCTTTGATACTGGCTATATCTACATATACACTTTTCTGCAGTGTAGACTAATTAGTTGTGGATTAAAGCATCACCATCTACATGTGCGATAGTATTAGGCAACCATAAATTAATTAACATTGGCGTAAGATAGTACTATTGGGGACAAATTTATTACAGAAATCTTATAGCAGAGTAACTAAGTGCAATTAAATGCACCTGTAGACACTGACCACAGGTATAAATTATACCTGGTTAGCCCAGCTACCAGGGGGTCAGATTCCTGCCCACTGCACAGCAACATGGTTCTGAACTTTTGGCATCTTCATGCCCCAGATGACATGCTTCACCACCCAATGCTTCTACCAGGAGCCCAGGGCAGAGCAGGGCACGAGTAGCCCTGGTGTAAATTGCTCTGTCCCAGTTCACATTCCTGCTGCCCTAAATACACCTGTAGATGCTGCACCCGGGATTAGTTTATTCTAGCTCAAACTGCTACAGAGTTTATTGCTTTGACTGAATTGCATAGGTAGATCTACCCACACAGATGAATTTAGGTACTTTTTCTAATCTTGTTTTTCCTTCCACAGTGAATTGCTGACCAGTAAAATCAAAATCAGGCCAAATTCCTAACTCATTTTTCTCAGGTCTGATTTTATGCTGGTGATATTCCTTTGGATTCAATGAAGTTATTTGAAATTTATAAAAGAAAAGTCAGTTGTCCTCTAAGAGTATGTGTTTCACTTTTTGCTTTGTTCTATCCTTTTTTTTAAAACTTTTTACTGGAGTCCTATTTATTGGGGTTACTGGGGTTTTCTGGCTTTAATATGAGACCTCCTGTAGACCTTGAAACACTGGAAAGTTTGCATCATACAAAGATCAAATGACAGGCTCTCAGTGTCATCTGGAATATTGTCTATCAATCTCTTGATAGCTGTCTGACTAAGGAATATCACTCCAGGTGGCTTGACACATTCTAATAATGAAGTTCCAGGGATATATTGTACACTATATCTGCTACCAAGAATAAGTGGTACAGAATACTGGGATTAGTACAGTTGCCCAATTGGCAATTTCTTTGACTTCAATATTTTTTTTACTGGACAGCTCTTAGATGTACAAGGAGCTAGTGGGAAAGAAAGGAGATAAGGAAGATATCTTAAATCAATAAACAGCTCTGTAGCTTTAGTCTATTTTTTCTTCAATGATATACAATTCCAGACAGTTACTTCAAAGATATGGAGGAAAGCCTACCACATGTTCCAAGTGTATGGATCCACATTCACTTTAAAAAGTAAACAAAGAGAAATATGATGGTGAACTCTAGGCATTATAACCTTAGAAATAACTAGATGTCATCTTGCAGAAGTGATGCATATAACAGCAAAAAGTGTCAAGCCCCAGGGACAGAAAGGATTTCTGTCACTAACTCCTTTCCTGTCACATCCTGTAAGTGCTAGGAATGTCAAGTAACATTGCTGGGCACATTTCCATGGGTCAGCAGGGTTGTTCGAAACACTTCTGCCTGCACTGTAAAAAACCCCCAACATATTACTGTATTTCTTTGCCAATGGACTACTTGGCTACTCCATAAAGATATCCAAACAGTTTTGAATACTACAGATGGAATAAATTCTGCCATAGAACTATTGCAGCAAGCACCACATAACACTAGCAGGGAGGACAAGTCTCCACAGAACCAATGTTTTAGGATAGCAAAACTTGCAAATTCTCATATGCTATGCCTTTTCTTTCCCATATGACATGAACACAGCAGGAAAGAGGGTGCTGTTAACCCATCATTGTGCATCTTCACCAAGTGCAGAAGTTCCCATCAATGAACCTTTGATAAGTCATAGGCACATTCTATATACTATATACTGTATGTGCTCTAATACACAGCTTGAATTATGGACTTTCACAAGGGCTAGGGACAGACATTCAAAAAGCCAGAGCCTGAACTGATTCAACCTTTGCAGGTTAGTCTAACCTGGCTAGGTTGAACTGATTTCCAACCATACAGACAATCTCTCTAGACTGAGGAAATACAGGCACATGCCTATAGTGGCTCAGGCTGGAAGCTGGGGAGGCACTAGAGCAGCCCTCCCTGCTCTTTCACAGAGCTAAATTGAGTGGGACATGGTCAGGCCCCAGCAGGGCTCTGATTAGGGAGGTGTGTGAACCCTCCCCCTACCTGAAGTCTTAGGTTTTTCCTTGCTCACTGCTCAAGTGGCAAGGGTGTTGCCGGCCTGCAACCCTGCGCTAGCACTGAGGAGGGGCATGTAGTGCACACATCTATTGACAATACAGAGCTTTTCACTCTCCTTCCCTTCTTCTGTATACTGTCTACAGCAAACTGACAGGAAAGCAAGATGTGGGGTGGGGGGACTGATAACAGTGTTTATCACCTGTATCTCAGCGTTTATGGCCCCATTTAGAACACAGAGAGGCATTATCAGTTACATGTTGATTTAGCACAGACCCAGCATGCGGTCTGCTGGTTAATACACAGACACCTCAGCAAGGCAGAAGGGAAGGGGGAATTTGTGCTTAGCAGAGAGTGATGAGGGGGAGGGAAGGGAGTAAACAGCTCTTCTCAGATATTTCCAAGGAAGGACATTAAGATACTTGTTGATTAGCTCCAAAAAGACTGTCTGCCCTTGTCTCTCCCACAGCAGGGACTATAGCCAGCATGTTGTCTGCTAGCTAATCTAGAAGTGTCTACTAAGGCAAAGGGACAGGGGGAAATGATCTCTGTTGCACAAAGAAGCCAGGCAGATGCAGAGGGGAGGGGCCAGTCCTGATGTGGAGCACTGAGCCCCACCCAGTCCAGACAGCATGCTTGGAGTGTCCGGTTTATTTAAAACCAGCAAGAGGTCTGGGACAGACATTGGATAAACTGGGTTGAGCCAAATCAGTCAAGTCTGATACTACATTCAACCAGGTTTTATCTCAAACTGGTTCCAGCCATTTTCAAATTGGTTTATGTGCACTGAACATCTGTTCTGTTATAGGCTTAAACCAGTTTCTGATCACTTAACCCAGTTTATGTGTAATGGCTGTCCCTGGCAAAAGAGCTTGCTGTTCCTACTTAAGAGAAGAGTCCATCCTGCTACTACCTCTGATTATTGAATTATTGATGTAAGTGCAGCTACATGGATGTGTATAATTTGATAATCTGTGCTATAATAATATACATCGTGTGAGTTTATATATATTTGAGGTTATACTGTTTGCGTCCATGTGATAAAGTGATTCATATGAACGCTGGAAAATAGTGATGATAAAATCCAATAATTGCACATTGCTACAATACTGCAGAACATTTTTGCACGTGAAATGTGACTTAAGGCTCTAGCAATTAACCATATAAGAAAACTCCAACTTTTATGTAGTTCTGCAATAATGCCAAGAACCTCAAGCCTTTTATACCTGCTGGCAAAAATCTGAATGCAGAACTTGCTAGATCCAGATGTTCTTTTCTTAAAAAGAAACTTTGAACCAGATGAGACCAAGCATAGCCTCATCCACCAGGCCTCAGAAGACCTGAAGGGCCTTACTAATCTCCAAATAAGGAAGATAACCTTCTTAGTTCAAACAGTACATCGTGATGTTTCAATATGTTTTCAATTAAGCTTAAAAGAGAAGAAGTAAAACAGAAAACTGAAAAAAGCCAGAACATTCAGAAAAAAATCAAGTATTGTATACATATTCCAAACAAAATAGACCACAAAATAAAATAGAAAAATGACGTGTTGGAGATGCCACATGGGCATTGATGTGGCAAATAAGGGTAGTTTCAATGATCCTGAGTTAAAAGTAACCCTGACTTAAGGTAGAATGTGAGACCAAGCTATTTGAATTAAACCTAAAACACAGCTTGGACCACTGAAGTAACTACCAAGAAAAAATTCATGCAACTAATGTTCTTATTTGGTAAATGGAGCCTTGGAACCAGCTATATTACAGTTCCCATGGAGAACCATGAAACCCAAAAAGTCTCTAGAAAATTGAGAGATCCAAGGATTTCTTAGGATGGTATCTTTTATTGCACCCAACTGTGTAGTTTAGATAGAGTGAGGCAGGCTTTTGAGAATGCAAGACATTCTTCATCAGGTAACAATTTAGAGAATTGAGCATTTAAACATTTTACAGGTCAAATTTACAAGTAAGAATCCATACTCTGATAGCAACAAACTACATCTGAGTTCATTTACATATGTAACTTGTGAAGATTTATACTCTGATAACAATAAACTAAAAATGAGTGCATGTACATATGAATTTATAAACCTGTGTAAAACACTTAAAGTCTAAAAGAAAACGGTTCACCAATATAGGTGTATCATAGAAAATTAGGTCTAGAAGGCAATTCAGAAAGTCATCTAGTCCAATCCTCTGCTCAAAGCAGGACCATCTCCAACTAGATCAGTCCAGCCAAGGCTTAGTCTAGCCAAGTCTTAAAAAGCTCCAGGGATGAAGTTTACACAACTTCTTTGGGTGACTTCTTCCAGTGTTTTACAGCCCTTCAAGTAATAAAGTTTTTTCCCTTAATATCTAACCTAAAACTTCCCTTGCTGCAACTTGAGACCATTGCTTCTTGTTCGGTTATGTGCCACCACTGAGAACAGCCCAGCTCCATCCTCTTTGAAACCACCATTCAGGTAATTGAAGGCTGCTATTAAATCCTCTCTGTGTATTCTCTTCTCCAGACTAAGTAAGCCCAGGTCCCTCAGCCTCTCCTCAGAAGCCATGAGCCCCAGCCCACTAACCATTTTTGCTGTTCAACACACAAAGCATAATCAAATGCGCTATATCCTAAAATGGTTCCATTAAACTTGACAGATAAATAGTGGAAAGATTTTTGGATGGAGGACTGAGTCTTAAACCCAGATACACAAATAGAAAGGCAGAAGTAGTATAGTACGTCATGCAAAGATAGCAAGTACCAAATATCAGGACATGTTTAACAAGAAATAAGGAAAACATACAGAAAGAAAGAAAAAATTGCAATTGAACTAGGGCATGTTTCTGTAACACTACTCCTTATACCACAATTCTGAGTAGTCATCATATTTTTAGGTGTAAGAAAATGATATTATCACAAATTGAGGGGACAATTGTTCATCTCTGACGTTTCAAAATCTCTAAATAATAGGGGAATGCAAATAGCTTCCTTTATTGTATCATGGAAACTTCAGACAAATCAAATATCTGAAAGCATGTTTTACTGAAGATAAAACAGTAGTGCTCATATTGTTAGCCGGCCTGCATTTGATATTTCTTGAATGACTGAGTTTACAAGAACACTATTGCATCATGCCTTTAATTGAAATTTTTTTGCTACTGTGTTCTCACTATAGCTAGGGTAAATTTATTCCTTAAATCACAATAATTCTCATTTTGTAGGGACAGTGCCTGCCATAATTAGTTCCCGTTCTTAATAAACAGGATTGAAAATGATTCTATTGAATTAACTTCACTCTGGAGGACTAAATGCAGAACAAGTATTCCAAAGCTAATTACTCTATGATTAGTCCTCTGGAGTGACATTTAAGCAATGTGACAAGGCTGACAAAGAGAATTACAATATGGTATTATAAAAGTAAGATTTTCCTGGGAGCAAGCAGTTCAAGGCAAGTTCTGCTTTGGAGGTGAATGCTGGTTGTCAGGAACAAGTAATGGGGATGCCAAGACTTAGGCAAGCCCAGAAGGGAATCTCTCTCTCTGACTCTAACACAGGGTTGTAGCAGTTTGTGAAGTACTTTGTTCATCTCACATGTAAACTTCAGTAGGCTTCTTTCTGTTATGATGTTCCTGAGCAGAAACAAGAAAAAAAAACCACTACCATTTTACAACATAAGGAAAATAAATTATTTCCTAGTATATGATTTCTCTCTTAACAGTTGCTACTAAATTCTTACCCTTTTGGGCTAAGGACACAAGTTGCTATAAGTGATCAAAAACAAGTTAAAATCTGTAACACAACAGAAGTTCAGGGCACATAAGTGAATGGAATTCAAAATAGCCAAAATTAGTTTAAAATAAACCTGGATGGATGTAGTATCAGACTTCACTGATTTAGGCTAAATCATTTTACTGCCCCAGATTCACTCCAGATTCCAGTTAACTCACAGTCCCCTGCCATCCCAGGTTGCTTTGCCTCTCTTCCATCAACTCCCGCTCGCAGGGTGGGTGGGCTAGCCTCGCCGCAAGCTACCTGTTTCTGCTGAGCAGGGAGGCATGCTCTAACACCTCCAGCTACTGGTCTGAGCCACTGCAGGCATGTAGTTGCATTTCCAGAATCAAATTCAAGTGTTTGTGCATTTCTTTATTAGCGCAACCTATAGGGTTTAGAATAACCTATGCAGACTGAATTGATTCAGACTTGGGCTTTTTGACTGTCTGTACTTAGCCTTAAAGAACAAGCAGTTGGGACCACATAATAACATGCAGAGATCTGTTAATAACTCAGATAAATCTCTAGCAGACTGTTTGTGTTTGATTAGTAAATACCTGGGGGGGCTGATTTTCATGGGGACATTAAAGGAAAGTCTCTGACCGAGAACAGTGCCTGCCAAATATCAAATAAATTTTCTGAAGGCAGGACAACACAAGATCCGTTCAAAAAAAAAAGATTCTCAGAATTGTTTTTGTTTTTTTGTACTGGGGAAAACAATGCACCCTACCCAGTCTCATTTTAACTAAATCATTTTGTGGGGAACCCCCCCACCACTCCCAAGTCCACCCCAACCTGTGCCCTATTTGGCATAGAAAAAATTGGACTAAATGGTTAACATTTGTGGAAATTATAATTAACTGAAAACGAAGGGTCATAACAGGAAATGTGCTACAGCAGATAGTCACTTTTTGCAGTAAGGAAAATGGCATGTGACATGCCTCTCAGCAAAAAGAAGAGAATGTCTTATGCCAACTGGTTAGTTTGTACAAGGTGCCAGAGCTATTTAGTAGTGTTGCAGAACTATGCCAGTACTAGCAGCTTTCTTTCTGCCTTTTAAGTCAGAGTTTCTTGCCAACAGAATCTAATCATTTCTCAAAATAATGTATTTCTTTTGCCCCCTCCAGTTATTTCTGAAATTCAGCATTTTCAAGGACATCTTATTATTTGCAAAATCTTTTTAAAAAAAAAATGCTTCCAATATTTCTGTTGTAATGATGAGTTTGTCATGTTTAAATTATTATTTTCTTCTTTATCGCTGCTATGACCTTTATTACTAGATCAGGAACTCTAATAATCAATAGGTTAAGAGTTCAATACTAGGTAATATCTGATACACACATGCACATACACATATAACAAATAATTACTGGTGTGTGTATTGCTGATAACACAATAATAAAATTCTATCAAATTCATTGCTTAAATGTCACCCCCAAGGACTAATCATATAGTAATTAGCCCTGGAATACTTACTCTGCATTTAGTCCTCCAGAGTGAAGTTAATTCAATAGCATAATTTTCAATCCTGTTTAATAAGAATGGGAACTAATTATGGCAGGCACTGTCCTTACAAAATATGAACTATTGTGATTTAAGGAATGTACTTTTAACTATCAGTGTGTTTCTGCTAAAATAATTCTTATATTTTCCATAGACAGTTAGCTATGAAGTAATTTCACTAGGCAATATAATTTGTCTACAGCATTTACTTATAATAACAGCCTTGAAGTCATAGGTATGCTATCATCAAGGGGATTTTTAAAAGAAAAAGAACATCAAGCTCTTAGAGGCCCTTATACATACTTCCATTTTATTCATTATATACATTAGAAGTGAAAATGAAATATCACTAGCATCATTTTTACTGGAGAATGTTCACATTAAACATAGTAAGAGAATCCTTAAAAGCAATACATAAAACATTATTGCTTTTAGCCTCCATTTTTATGCTCTTTTCTGGGGTTACTAGTCTGTTTTAATGCTTCTCAGTATTTCTGAGTGCTATCTCATTTGCATAGCTATAGTCCATGTATAGACATTATGTTTCTACCAAGAGAATTACCATTCTCCTGGTAGAAATTAGAAGTGTATAAACAGCTGCTCTCCAACTCCCACAGGAAATTTGCCACCTCTGGGGGAAAGATATTCCAGATTGACATATGGAAGATGTCCCCTGCAAGAGTTTCTCT
The DNA here is from genome assembly GCA_030014935.1 of Caiman crocodilus. Lineage (NCBI taxonomy): Eukaryota > Metazoa > Chordata > Crocodylia > Alligatoridae > Caiman > Caiman crocodilus. The sequence continues at coordinate 27,300,960 of JAGPOW010003316.1, read as the reverse complement.
CACAAGAATGATGCTTTTTTACTTCTGCTCACCTCCTCCAGGATCTGAAGGAGACAAACAGGAATTTCCCTGGTGTTTTCTCAGATGAGGGACTGCAGTCTGGGGGAGGTATAGAGGCAATTCCCTGCAGCTCAACTCCTCCCAAGGAGAAATTGAATTGCTACTACCCCCTGATCCTTCCCCAAACCAGGGACATGCTAGCCTTGAGAAGATGTGAAGGGCATTGACCTGTAGCTCTGTGCCCATACCAATGGACCAGGGTGTGCTGCTGCCCTCTCTTCACAATAAGATATGAGGCCAAGGCTGCCAGTTTTGACTGTGCTGCAGGGTGGGGGGATCCAATCAGTTGCCCTCATGGGGCACTTCCCTGGTTTCTGGAAGTATAGGGAGTCTTTCCCCTGGATCCCTCTCCCAGAAAAACTTCTCAGAAATTTCCACTGCTAGAAATAAGTGCCTGTTCCTAGCCATAATAATTACAAATATAATTTAATGTTACACTTTAATGACGCATAGTAGCTGTTTGTTCACAGGAGGTTACTCACTCATTTCAAGTGTGCATTGATTCTCACGTGTAATGTAGAACATCATTGGCAAAACTTTGCATAGGATTAACTCGTATTATTGGACAACTACATTGAAAGAATCTCAAAGCAACAACTAGAAACCGTTACACAATGCAATAGTGTACTAATTGGCCTGTACTCACTCTCTCCTCTAGAGATTTCTGCTATTGATGCTCAAGGAATCTGCAACAGGCATCATCATGCTCATGTTTTACTGCCTCTTATGTCTCAAGGATTCTAATTGATTCCTTATGTGCTAATGAGAAAAATACCAACAATTTTGAACAAGATGATCCAAAATTAACCAAATTAAATCCAATAAGGAGAAGTGCCAAGTCCCAGGACCAGAAGCTCCTGGGGTTCAGTTCCAGTCATGCCGTCATAGCTCTGGGCCCTCTGGCCGCTGCTCAGACCCTTGGGAGCTCTGGCTATGCTCCATCTCCCCTGGTTCAATCTTTACCAATTCTGAGCCTGTGCCCCAGTCTTTGCTGTGTCTAGCCCTTCATGGGCTCTGGGCCTGCACACCCAGTCCCTGCTGCCTGATATCACAGTCCTTCTGCCAACAACATTGCCTAGGATCTGGGGTGCCCCTCAGTACTCTACTCAGTGGTCTCCTCCACACCTACAGCCACAACCTAGTCCTCCTATCTAAACAAAAAACAAAACATGAGTGTCCACTCCAAAATCAAGGAATCCCCTCCTGGGGTTAATCTTGCCAAAAGGGCCCAAAGTACTTATCTATTCTTGGTTCAGGATACAAGTTTTCTACCTCTGCGGGTCCTTTCAGCCTGGCTCCTTCCTAGAGCTCTGCCCACTGCAGCTCCTATGGCCAAACTCCTCCACTAGCTCAGGCCTGCAGTTTTTAAGTCCCTTCCTGAATCACCTGACCCTCCACTTCTGCCCCCAGGCCTGTCATTCACTGCTCACACCTGAGATAGGCTGCTATTTTGTTCCTGGGCTCCTTGGCCACCTTAGCTTAGACCTCCTACACTAAGCTTCCTTTCCCCTTTAGTAATGGACTAGGGCCTTTTTACACTGTACCTGAGGATAAATCACACACAGAAATGCAGAGCAGGGGACAACTGGTTTGTCTGTAGTACTGAAGAAAAGATCTGTGGTTAGAGTGTAACAAAACCTGAATAACAATCAACAAATCAACAGTTTGTTTTTTGTTTTCTGGTTTGATTGTTGTTGTTCTTGTAGTTTTTTTTTACCATACTGGATTTTGCTGCTTGCAGGTTAAGGGAACTGATTCTACCACTCTTTTCAGTACTGTTGAGGCCCCACCCACAGTATTGCATCCAGCTTTGGGCACTGCATTTCAAGATAGATGTGAACAAAAAAAAATAGAATGAGTTCAGTGGTGAATGACAAAAATGATTAGAAGTCTAGACAACATGATGTATGAGAACATGCTGGAAGAACTGACATTATTTGAGATTGGGTACAGACATCCATTTGTGCCCTATGACCAACTCCCAGACTCTAGCTCCAGCCAACCCAGAGGAGCGCAAAACCAAGACTATTCTCTTTTTGAGAAGAACCAGAAGGGTTTCCACTATGGGATAATGTCCTCACTCCTGCCATCAGCTCTCTGTGGTATCTGCTGCTTTTCAGTAGCTGCAAACTACCACTTGACAATCTGTCCCCTTCCAAGGCAGAGGAATGGACAGGTTGTCAAATAATGTGCTCCCCTGAGGGAAAGGGTGTTCTAAGGAGCAGCCTTTTAGTACTCTTTAGCTGGAAAGCTTGCTTGTGAAGCTTTCTAGCCATGAATCCTGCTTGGAAAAGAAAACTGTAGAGGATAGCAGCTTAGGGCTCCATTAGGATTCTCTTGAGAACTGAAATGTAAGTCCAAAGATGTCATCAGATTAAATATAAGTTAAAGAAAAGAATGCAGGCAAGTAGAAAAGTGTTGTGGATGCTATCTGTATCCCTTTTAGTTCTTGCTTACATGCCAAAACATCTTAAAGGTTCTTAAAGAAGAAATTTAATTTTCTGCATTTAAGGGCTCATCCCCAGGACCTTGCATGTGTGGTTTGTGACACTGTAGACCCATCTGTGGCACCACACACCACACATACCGTACATATAGTCACTTGCTACACTGCTAATTAGCAGTGTGGGGTTTTTTTTTAAACTAGGAGAGCCTGTTGCCAAGAAACCCATGCCAAAAACAGTGGGGTGATGCATAGCGTGGCAGCATATGCCACTCCAGACCAGAGCCTACTGTTGGTCTGGGTTTGCACAATCAGATTGCTGCTGGTGGTGTCTCAGGGGGCCCCAAGACACCAGATAAAGCTGCTAGGGCCAGTCCAGGAGTACGCATGCCAGTGTGTGCAGGTAGACACATACCCCAGGGATAACTAGCAGCAGCACAAATATGTGTCACTAGTTGTCCCTGGGGAATACATGTTCCAACTCATAGAGATGCACCTTAGGGTACTATATGGTAGGATAATATATGGGCATTCAAGAAGTAATAGTACCCATTTCTGATTCCTGTTCCACCTGTAAAAAATGTACTATCCTCATTTGTGCAACCCAGATTTACTCATTACAACAAATCACAATGTACTTGGTAGAGAAACCAATCTTTAAAGCACTGTGCAGGTTCAGAAGCAAAACTGCCTTTGGCTTAAGTGTAGATGCATTCCCGCTTCACTGAAGTTAGAGTTTGTGACAAAAAGACCTCATATGTCCCATGTACAAAACAAAACATGCTGAAGCCACAATTTGATCAAAGGGTTGAAAATACAGCTCTTAAAGTTGGAAAACAAATGTGCATTTGAAATGTGATGAATTTTAGAACATTGCAAACTATTTTTTAGCTACTTATCTGGCAACATAATATAGGCAAAGACAATATATACTATGCTTCTGCTGCAGCTGTCTCTAAAACAAAAAAGATTGAGCATAGTTCATGAATATTTACTACTGGGCAATTTGATATTTATTCTATTTGGAAATCACAGCCTTGTCATTTGCTTCCCTTCAAAAGATTATTTTTGTGATGTGAATTTGCAGCATCATTTCAGAAAATCTTGTGCTATTTTACTGCTTTTGAGAAGCTTTAACAAAACTCTACTTCATTTTTAAAAACCTATCTTAATTTATCTTTTAAAGACAAACTGCAAAGAAACAATAGATGAACATGCACTAACATTTTTAACAGAATGAATATGTAATTTGTATTAATTAATTACAATTTGTTAAAGTAATTACAAATTACTTTTTAACGCCTAGTCTACAGAGAATGGGAACAGGGCTGCCTTACCTCTACATTTGTGAAAAGAGTAAGAGCAAGAGTCTCCACTTGGTTGTCTTCATTTCACGTTGCAACTTTTTCCTGATTCCTGTTATATAAGACCAGTAAACTCATAAGGGTCATTTTTTTAAAGACAACTGGAAACAATGTAACTTTTAAAGACTTAAGTAATGACCATATATTTCCTCAGTAGCTCCTATTTATTTATAACCCCCAAAATAAGAAGGGATGAATGCATTGTATAGCTTTAGGTCATCATCAGGTTTCAGTTGTTTCACTGTGAACAATACTAAATCTAAGCTTTGGTAGGTATATCAAGTTATATTTTGGTAGCACAAGGCACTGACACTTTGATCCATACAAGAAGTCTGTATTCTATAAGGGGCATATCACAAGTGTAATAACATAACTGGAATTCTCCCTTTCACTCTTTGAACCCACCTTGAACTTAACCAGATTTTCATTTGGGCCTGTACCATCTGACAGAAGTAGTAAGTTGTTGCCTACAGAAGCTTATCCCTCTCTGAACCTATTAGTCTCTAAGGTGCCTGCTCTGCCTTCTCAGAAGTGGTCCCAATAAATCATCCCAATTACTAAATAGGACTTGGCCCATAGGGTTGTACTAGTCAGTAAGTAGAGCTAGAATTTTTTTTCTCCAAAGACAACTGAAGCAGCCCTAACTAGATCATCCCAGCCAAAGCTTTGCTTAGCTGGGTTTTGAAAAACCCCAAGGATGGAGCTTCCATCACCTCTCTACATAACCTGTTCTAGTGTTTTACTATCCTCATAGAAAATTCATCCTAAGACATAACCTAAACTTCCTTTGCTGCAACTTGAGACCACTGCTTCTTGATCTATCATCTGCCACTACTAAGAATACATCCTCTTTTGAACTCCTCTTCAGGTAGTTGAAGACTGCTATTAAGTCTCTTCTCAGTCTCCTCTTTTCTAGACTAAATAAGCCAGTTACCCCAGTCTTTCCTCATAAGTCATGTTCCTCAGTCCCCTCACCATTTTTGTTGCTCTCCGCTAGACCCTCTCCCATTTGTCCATATCCTTTCAGTAGTGCGGATTCCAAAATTGAACACAGTACTCCAGATATGACCTCATCAGTGCTGAACAGAGGGGAATAATTACTTCCCTTGACCTACTGGCAATACACTTACCAACGCAAACCAGTATGCTGTTAGCCTTCTTGGCAACAAGGGCACACTGCTCGCTTATATTTAGCTTATTGTCCAATGTGACTGCCCAGGTTCTTTTCTGCAGAGCTGCTGGCCAGCCAATCAGCCCCGAGTGCATGGGATGGTTCTCTCCCAAGTGCAGGACTTTGCACCTCATGAGATTGTTTTTTGCCCAATCATTCAAATTCTCTAGGTCACTCTGAATCCTAACCCTACTCTCCAGTGTATCTACTGCTTCCCACAGCTTGGTATCATCTGCACATTTGCTGAGTGTGCACTTTATATCATCTCCCAGGCTGTTGATGAAGACATTGAACAAAACCAGCCCCAGGACCAACCCCTGAGGGACTTCATTTGATACCAGCTGCCAAGTGGACAGCGAGCCATTGATTACTACTCTCTAAGCCCAATGATTCATCCACCTTGAAATCCATTCATCCAGGCTGTACTTCCTTATCTTGCCTGCGAGAATGTAGTGGGAGACCATATCAAAAGCCTTACTAAAAATCAGCGTACACTGCATCCACAGGTCCAATCACCTCATTATAGAAGGCAAACAGGTTGATCAGGCAAATTAACAAAACTGGTAAACTTCACAGAAATTAATCTCTTTTCTTGAAATTTCCATGAAAAATTATCTGAAAAAATATTTTAATGAGATCAAAATGTTCATTTGACTTTAGTGTTTCACATTTTATTTTATGGAAATATATTACTATTCAAATATGTTGTATTAACGTAATAAAAGTCTAAACACAGTACAAATCAAATAGTTTCATCTCATTAAAACAAAATGTCTTAAATAGTGTCAAAAAATGTTTTGAGGGGGAATATTCTGAGATTTTAATTCATAAACCTGATTCAGGACAAAAATGTTGAAGTCTTGGAGTTTCTTCATCCAGAATTTTGAATGTCAATCAATTTATTTAGTACGGATTTAGAAAGTAAAGCTCTAAGATTTCAGTATTGCTGTGAAACAATGGAACTTAGGATGCAGCTCCCCAAAGCTTGGGCTACACTGGTCATGTCTACACATGCATTAATGTGCCTTTTCTACTGCGCATTAAATTTAGTACCTCCAATGTGAAGTACTAAATTAATGTGCATTAGGCTGCATTAATGTGCAGTTGTGCATTTGCAAGCTTCTTTAGTGATGCTTAATGGGCAGTAGACTATTTTACTATGCATTAGCATAATATCACACTTTCTTATGTGTTGCTTTAATAATAATCTAATGTATATTAAAGCACACATGTAGACATGCCCACAGTGAGAGGTTTCTTTGCATTTACAAATATGATTAAACTTTCAGCCTGTGCGGAAGACCCAGTAGGTATAAGCACATGATTCCTTGTTTTTCGAGGAATTAAGTTTTCAGTTTTACTTATTGGGTAAAAGTTGAAAATTTAGCTAATGCACAAACAAATCCTTGACACACCATTGTTCTGACCCGAGTCAATTGCAAAATTCAGGATGACCTCACTGAAACCAGAATAGAGTTCTTTAATGTGTTGCTTCTAGACATAAGTGTTCAGAGAACAAAATTATCCAAATATATATCTATTGAGAAAGATATCACACAAGCAATCTAAGCAGAACATTTACAAGCTCTGGAGACAATGTTACAGAAAGATGACTATTCATGGATGGAAGTAGAAATGTTACTTTTCAAGCCTCCCCCCCTGAAATCAAACTGTGGCTATCACTTGCTTATTAGACAAGCTGACTATGACATTTTTTAATAAATTTATTTCTGGGGGGCAGAGGTGAGGGGTGGGGGAGGGAGTACTGAAATAAAGGATCTAAATTGATTATTCATAGATTTTCCTTCCAATGTATCGCACCCTTCACTGCCTCTTCTGCGTATCACAATTTAGATGCCAATTATATAGTTTCTGCTATATATAATATAAGAATATATAATTCTTATAGAATGGAATCGGTTCTGTGTGAAGTATTGTCAGCAAAGCTGCCCCTAGAAGTAAAAGGCTTGTTAGATGTACTGCCTCACCCAGTTTTCCAGTAATTTGGAAACATAGGAATACTTTGTTCTATGACAAGGACATTTTATTGGCATCACTTTTAAACTTCAAACTTCCTTTATTACTGTTATGCCTATATTATAAATATAATCAGAGTATTTCAGTAGAAAGGGTAGCTAGGTATGGGAGAGGGATTTGCTGAGTCAAAGGTAAATGCACTACCATCCTGGAAAAGAAGAAATGGTCCAAAAATACTGATAATAACAACATGAGAAGGATATATTTGTTGTACAGTAGATATTGAATATCCTAAATAGATATGAGTATCTTTAAATATGAGTATAAATACAAATATATGAGACATAGTAGCTTCCATTGGGAACATGTATGCTTTAGTCATGCTCTTAATACCCTTAATGTTTATCCCACTCCTACGGAATAAGGACAAGAAGAAGAATAAAAAAAAACGAACTTCAAGTTAGGAATATCTGGGTACTCCTCAAGTGCCATTCCTACAGTGCCCTCCTGTGGTAAATCTGTAGTGGGTTCTTGAAAACATTTGAAAATAACGCTTAAAAGTAATCAGAACTGTGATACTGAATCAGATCCACAGTCCTGTTTTTCCAGTATCATCTTTCAAATTACAAGTATCAGTTGCATCAAAAGAATGTCCAAGAAAACCCATAATTTCAAAGTGAATATTCCTTCTTAAATTCTACCAATGATTTACTTACGCTGAGAAACACAACTGTTTATATACTTTATACTAAAGTACCTTGTATATTTTAAATGAAAGAAAGGAAGAAAAAAATATCAATATTTAACTGTCAATGTTTTCATTATTCATATACGAGTCTTGACAATTTAAAAATCTTATAGCAATGAATTCCTCTGTTTAATCTATCAATTTTAAAATTGTTGATTTTCATTTCATCAATATCTCTTTGTTCCTGTAATATGACAGAAAGGGTAAAGAGAAATATCTTTAACTTCTGCATACAATTTATTATTTCATGTTCCCCTACCAAAAATACCCATTCTTACTCTTACTCTTATCCTGTTCTCCAAACTAGTGCATACCAGTCTTTTCAAAGCTATTTTCATAAATAAATATTTCCATGCTTCTTATTATCAAAATTACTTTTAATAGTCTTTCCATATTAGCTTTGTCTTAGAAATAAAGTAACTAACATAATACTCATACATGGTATTTCAATTGAAAGCATTCAATTGATTTAGATAAGACTATAATGCAGATTGATATTATACATATATTGTAAAATATATTATATTTCATAAAGAGTGTAGTATAAATGTGTACACCCCCCCCCACACACACACATCATAACACTGATTTTTTGACCACTTCAATTTCCTGTTCTTGAGAAAGTAATGTCCTGTAGGACAACGAATCATTTAGATCTTTTTAGGAGTAGTTATATTTGATTTAGAACTTGTGTATGTATATGAATAACTAAATATTGTTTGATGAGGAGGAAAAATGGGGAGCAAAACAGGAGATAAGACTGGCTAGACAGCAATCATCTCAAAAAATTAAAACTCAAAAACAAGCCCTATAAAAACTGAAAATTTGGCCATAGTACTAGAGAAGAGTATAAGAGTATCACAGGGGGGAATTAGGAAAACCAAGGCACAATTTAAGATGCAGATGGCAAGGGACAGAAAAAGCAATAAAAAGGGATTCTACAAAAAGTCAAAAGCAATTGGAAGACCAGAGAAACCATAGTTAAATATTATGGTCCCTTATGTAATGTGGAAGCCAATCTGATCACAAATGATGCAGAAAAAAACTGAAGTATTTAATGCCTTTTTTACTTCAGGATTTTTTTTTTTTTAAGAAGGTGCATTGGCAGAAAAGGTAAGACAATAGATTAGAGAAGTGGCAGAATGAGTTAGGGAACAAATTAGGTTGCTTAAAGATGCTAGGTACTGTCATAGCCATAGGGCTCGTCAGTAGGAATAGAGGGGATGCACTCAAGGATACTGAAGGAATTAGCTGAAATGATTTTGGAGCTATTGGGTGTGTCTACACAAGATGCTTAACTGTGGATTAGCATAGTTTATTGTGAAGTAAACGTGCATCTACTTCACAGTAAACCTCCTTAATCCAAGTAGCAAATTTACTCAGGATTAGTAATGGTGGCATAGAGTTCATGTAGACACCTGACAGAGCAAAATCTGCTTCTGGTCAGTTGTCTGCTGGGGGGTGGGAGATAGCTTCCTGCCCTCAAGAACTGTCTGCTGAAGAGGCAGGCTCCACTACAGAAGCCCAGGTGGGGACTATGTCCCCCTGCCCCAGAAGCAGGGAGCATGAAGCCCCTTGCTCCTGGATCATGATTGGGGAGCAGGAGCTAGGAGATCTTTATCTCCCAGGCCCTGCTCCACCATGGGAAACCCTTATCTCCCAGTCTGAGCCTGATGACCATGGGGATCAGGCTGGGAAATAAGGGTCTCCCAACCCAAGCCCCGTGACCATAAAGCTGGCACTGGGAACTCCCTGCTGCTGGGGCTAGAGGAGACTGTGCCCCACCCAGCTCTGTGAGCATGGAACTGGGTGGAGAACAGGCTAGAGAGATTGTTTCACTCACCGCCCAGCTTCGCACTCACAGAGCAAAACAAGGAACAAGTTCCCCTGCCTCTGCCCTGTGTGCCCAGGTAGGGACATTGTCCCCCTTTCCCAGCAGTGGGAAGCTTCCAGTCCCAACTCCCTGATCATGATTGCAGAGTGGGGGATTTTTCCCAGTTCCCACTCTGCAATCACAGTGTTGGGGCTGGGTAGAGGCTAAAAGCTTGATCCCAGCCCCAGCTGTGGGATTGCAGTATGGGGGCTGGGAACAAGTTCCCCAGCCCCACTCCCTGATTGCAATTGCATTCATGGATCAGAGGCTTGAAGCTCCCTTCACGGGAATAGTTCCCCACCCAGCCTGAAGCTGACTGTAGAGGGAAGTATGTGCAGCCTGAATGTGGCTGGGAACTAACTTGTTTTTGACAGTCCCCAGCCAGCCCTGGGATGCACATGCAAACCTCCCTATGCAGCCTGGGACTTATTTGCCCAGGTCAGGAACTGTCCATGTCAGGGGCATGTCCCAGCTCCATGCCCTGATTGGGTGGTCAAGGCATGGGTCTTGGAGTGATCCTTGCCCCAATCCACCAGTGGAACAGCTAGCAGTGAGGCCCAGGAGCTCTCAGTTGCCAGGGCAGGGCTACATTGTCCCTACCCCAGTAGCAGGCAGGCAGGAAGCCCCCTGGGACCAGGAGACAGATGTCTCCTGAACTGGTGCTCCATGCCAGCCCTGGGATAGTGCCCAGATGGAACCTGGAACTTCCCCCAATAGTGGCAGGGGTTCATTGCAGGGCTGATGGGAACTCATGTAACTTTGCTCCCTAATCTTGTATGTATAGACATCCGCCCAAAAACCCTTACCTCAGAATACCTTACACTATAGTAAATTTGGGCTGGAGTAAATGCATGTGTAGATGCTCCTACTGGCTATCATCTTTGAGAACTCTTGGAGGTCAGGTAGAGTCTGGGATGACTGGAAAAGAGCAAATATACCTAGAAAAATTGTGGACCACACGATTTTAAAACAAGCCTATTTTAAAACACCTAGAGGAGAATAAGGTGATCAGTAACATCCAGCATGGATTCACCAAGAGCAAGTCATGCCTGAACAACCTGGTTTCCTTCTATAATAAAGTGATAGGCTACATGGTTGAGAGGAGAGCACTAGAAGTGGTATATCTTGACTTATCAAGGCTTTTTACATCATCTCCCATGACATTCTTATTAGCAAGCTAAGGAAATACAGAGTAAATGAAAGTACCATAAGATGGATACATAACTGGTTGAATCATCCTATTCAGTGAGTGTGTCTACATATGGATACTATATTGCTGTAGCAACGTGCATCCATGGGCAAAACTGATGTTTCAGCTAGATTGCTATAATGATGTGTCCCCCCCAGTATAGCATATAACTACAGAGATGTAGCAGCTAAAAATAACTGTGAGACACATGAACAGAGCAGTATGGGCTGTTACTGCACTGTCATTTAGTACTTTCAAAAGAAAGTACTAAACGATGGCACTACTGTTACTGTAGCATAGGGGCACGTGTAGATGCACCCAGTGAGTAGTCCTGAATGAATCAATGTGTAGTTGGAAGGAGTCATAAAATGAGGTTCCCCAGGGGTCAGTCTTTGATCCAGTACTGTTTAATATATTCATTAATGATGTAAATTATAGCATAAGCTGCACACTCAGCAAATTTACAGATGATACTCTGGAGGGAAGGGTTAGGATCCAGAATGACCTCAAAAGCCAGAAGAAATGGTCCACAGTCAATCGGATGAGATTCAACACAGACAAGTTCAAAATCCTGTAGTTGGGATGTAATAGCCACATACAAAAATACAAACTTGGGAATGACTGCCTGGGATTCAGTACTGTAGAAAAGAATGTGAGGGTTAAAGTGAACCACAATCTAAATATAGTCCAATCGTGTCTTCTGGGTGCAAAAAAGGCTAAGAGCACCCTGGGTTGTATTAAAAGAAGTGTCACTTGCAAATCAAGGGAAGAGATTCTTTAATTCTGTTCAGCACTGGTAAAGCCATACCTGAAGTATGGTGTCCACTTTTGGGCCCCACACATCAAGAAGTATTTGGACTGTTTGGAAAAAGTCTATGAAAGGGCAACAAAAAAGATCAGGAGCCAGGGAACGATGCCTTTTGAGGAAAGGTCAAAAAAGCTAGGGTTATTTAGTCTAGAGAAAAAAAAATACTGTGGGGAGAGGGGTTTATAACAATCTTCAAATACCTGAAGGACAAATATAAAGGTGGGCTTTTCTTTGTGACTGTAGGGGCAGTACTAGGAGCAACGGCCTCAAACAGCAGCAGGGGAAATTTATGTTGGAGATTAGGAGATACTTTCTGATGATAGAAGTAGTCAGTCATTCAACAGGCTACTTCTCAACTTTAGAGAAGTTGTGGAATCTCCATCCTTGGAAACTTTCAAATGCAGGTGTAACAGGGAGCCAGAGGGCTTCTTATACCTTAATGGGCAAAGTGCAGACAAAAGAGCCCCACACAGTGGAACAGGGGTTAGTTGAAGAAGGGAAGGCAGAAAAAGAGCAGCTACATCCTAGGCAGTAAGCTGCTCCTTAAGGAAAAGGGACATATCTGCAGCCAGTCAGGATGCCACCTGACAGAAAGGGGGAGAGGCCTAGGAGATAGAAACCTGAGCTCCTGAGACAGGAAGGGAGTATAGCTCTGGACTCTGCCAAGGCAGGAGCTCCTGCCAGCTAAAGGCTGGTGCAGAGGGGGAACTGCAGGCAGTCCAGGTATCCCCAGGACAGAGAGAACCAGAGAGGGGAAAGGTGGTCTGGCAGTGATATAATAACCCAGAGAGGGGGAACTTTAAGTTAAAATGGTTGCTGGGATGTTTTGTCTTCTAATTTAGACTGGTGGATTAGGGGTGGCTCTAAAGAGAGTGTATGGAGGCCACAGCAGAGCACATAAAGGGGTGCATTGTGATTAACACACAGTGGGGTGCCAAGGGGGACTGTAGTTAACCAAAGTGAGGTGCCAGAGGGACACCAGGGTTGTGGACCTCTGCCTGGGACTGGGCTCCAGATGAAGGCAGCTTAAGACCAAGAGAACTGACATCTAAGGGCAAGAAATATAAGTGCTCCGAGGCCAAAAAGGGCAGACCCACAGCCCTAGAGGAACAGTGACCAGGGCCAGGGGACCCAGCACCCAAGAAAGGCAGAAACCGAGCCCAAGTGGGAGAAACTGGGGCTGGAGCCCAGAAGCCAGGTCCAGCACAGTGGGCTTGGGCTAAAGGCCACAGCTAAAGCATAGGGGCAGAAGCTGGGAAGGCTGAGGCCCCAGTAAGGGATTACATAGCTGAAAAGGCACGGTGTTGGACTGGAGCCAAATACCCACTGAAGTAAGCAACCTATAACATCTGTGAGGCATGAACCTGGCTATAAGTGAGGTCAGAGGCCATGAATAGCCCAAAAGGAACAGGTGGCCTGGGTCATGTGCAGGCCAGGAGCACCCACTTAGTGTAAGGGATGGACTGGGATGTGCAGGGTCTCAGCAGAATCCACTAGCAGAAAGACAGACTAGGGCTTGCTCTAGTAACTTTGGGAAGTCTGCCTTTAAAAAATTAACCAAGTACAACAAGGCATAGCAGGAAGAAGAAAAGGGAGGGACCCTAAAACTAGAGCAGGGCAGGAGCCACGTGGGTGATCATGGCTACTCCTGGAACCCCAGGCCTGTTACAGCAGTTTAAACATACACTTGGCTGGGATGGTTTAGTAAGCGATGATCCTGCCTTGATCAGGGGGCTGGACTAGATGACCTTGTGAATTCCCTTCCAGTTCTACTTCCCTATTATTCCTATGATTAATTTGAAATTTCATCAGCCATCATATAGACAATAATATCTGTGGGGGGAAAATGACTTGTTGATTTTTTTATTCCCCACATTTAGAAAAAAGTGCATTTTTATGTTGTTTGGCCAGACTCTTCCAGTAACATCATGACCTAAACCTTTTGTATGCCAGTGACTTTAAACAAATGTTTTGTGAGAATGAATGACCATATTTGTTCATTTCTCTTATCTTTTTCAGTTTATCCTGAGTTTATTTTATATGACTAGCAACCTTATATCAGTTTTACCTATCTCGTCCCTCTTCTGCATACAGCCTGACAAAAGTGACAGAAAATCCTTGAGATTAAGATTTCTCTAGGATTCAAAATATAAATTAATTGCCATACCCATTATGGACATTCACCATAACCATGGCATTTCTAGTAGATGCAGCTCTGGCTTTAACAGAAATACACATATGTAAAATTTTTATTTTCTAGCAATTTATAATTCCAGAATATTTTCTCTAAAGATAAAATGAGTTCTTCATGATGCTTCCCACTGGATGCAATTCATATTGGAAAAAAAGATAACTGAGGTAGGAGGCTAAAATTCATGCGTCTCTAGCTAGACTAAAACCTAACAATTTAATTGAAATTAACTTTGGCTATTTAAGGTAATAAATGCTTGTTTGACAAAGTTTGAATCTCTGGTGATCTAATTGCTATGGCTCTACTGACAATATGTATTCAGCTTTGTAAAATAGTATGATAGAATTAATGTCTTTCAAATGACTACTTGCTTGATCTAATTATTTTGATCGCTTCATTTCACTTTAAATTATACCCCTACCTAATTCTACCTCCTACACTATTCTTTTTGGTTTCTGATCTTGATGCAAGGCAAATCTTGGGCTTGCTACAAAATTTGAGAAGCAATAGAAAAGATGAATAATTTAAAGACAAATGGCTAAAAATCAAGTCCATTTAAAAAAAATCTTTATATAAAAAACAACATGAATGCATATACCATCCCTTAGCACTATATTCACATTTATGAGTATCACCTATGCTTATTAATGGCATGCTTTTTCTTTGTTTTAATACACAACAAGGTGAACTCATATTTATAACTTTATGTCTGTAACAATTAATAAATAATTACTTTTTTTGTATTAACAGGAAAGTGGGAGTAGTGTTAATATATATATATA
>JAGPOW010003316.1:27268380-27284711 GCA_030014935.1 Caiman crocodilus | reverse complement strand
GAGGTGAGACTGACAGGCCTGTAGTTCTCCGGGTCCTCCTTCCTCCCCTTCTTAAAGATGGGAACCATATTGGCCACCTTCCAGTCCTCCGGCACTTGTCCAAAGCTCCAAGAGACCCTTTAATTTGTCTGAATCGAACAGAAACCGTCTGAATCAATTCAGAGAGAGATTCAGAAAAAGTTGATGATTTGGATATAGACACAGCTTTAAATGTTTTTTTCTACATACCTCAAGGTATCAGGTGGCTCATGAATGCTGAGATGGTGGGGTGGATGGAGCGTTCCATAGGAGCGTGGAGGGGGTGATTCCAGCATGCTCTACAGCAGACCCTGAAGTGGACCAGAAGCAATACTGGTCCACTTCCAGGTCCACTGGGGAGCGTGCTAGGCTCCTCCCCCCTAGCTCAGCAACTGATGCCTCCTGGATCTGGGGGAATACCCAGGGTCCCCCTGCAGCTGATGCTTCCTAAGATGGGAGGGTGCAGGAGTGCCCCACAGCACATTTGGCGGCAGACCCAGAAGTGGACCAGAGGCCCCTCCCCACGTTCCAGTGGGATGCTTCATCTGCCCCACCATTGCAGCATTCACAAGGTCTGCCTGCTACCTCAAGGTATGTAGAAAAAGCATTTAAAGCTGTGCCTATGTCCAAATCATCAAATCTCTCTGAATTGAAAAACATTTAAAGCTGTGTCTATGGCTGGATTGCTGATTCTCCAAATCAGCATCAATTCTTCAGATTTGTATTTGGCCGAATTGAATCAGGGACAGTGATCTGAATCAACCAATTGAATCACTGTCCCCAACTCAAGTCAAATCCAAATCTGAATCAAATATGGCCCATTTTGCATACTACTAATGTGTAGTTTAAGTCATGGTCTGGTTCTTATTTTGCTCTTGTACCAAAATGTGCAATCACAGAGGTATTCTAGCTTTATATTCCACATTGGTTTATAGAAGAACTTTATAATATAAAATCTATCAGTTGCTCTGTATTTATAACCATCCATATGAACTCAATAAACATCAGGCATGTCCTGCCATTTCTCTTTTTCAAACAAGAGATAAAATGTTTTCTGCTATTTTCGTGTCCTTTAGTTCTCAGATTGAAAACTTTCAACTGTTACTTAACCAAGGTGAGAAAGCTAATCAAGGTTGTATGCCTTAGGAATGTTCTGAATAAGGAAAATATTTAGAAAAAACAAGAGAGTCTAACACACTGATACAATGAGAGGGGGAAGGGGCAATGACACAGCTTGTCCTACAGCAAGAAGATCTCAAGTTTACAGCATGTATCATTATTAATAGGCAGAAATAGTCTTAATAGGCAGAAAGGTGTTCTCTTTGACAAGATATATACATGAAAAGTACATAAATAGGTCCTAGAACCTTAACTAAAAATCAGAAGTGATACCACTTACCTTACCATGAATAGGATGGAATAAGACACTTTACTATGTACATGTTTGGAAGTGTGGTTCTTTTATTAAATGGATATCAGTAAGACTGTAAATTGAAAAAGACTTAGACTGGAGAGACCAGTGAAGGAATTTAACAGAATAGTTTACTAGATTTTTATTTGGAGTGCTAATTCAGGCCAGATGAAAAAAGCAGCAAATTTACAGCATAATGTCACAAATAAAATACAGCCTCAGGTGGCTTACCGGGATATTAAGGTATGTTGTACACATTCCTGAAATGACACAAAGGTGGCACAAACATGCAATTAAGTACAAACTTTCCTGATGTTTCACATAACTTGCCCAGTACATAAAAAACAGCAAACCTGATAACTATAAGAATGAGGAGCAGCTGAGTGTTTTTATGTACTTAATTTTTATGCAAAAAAATGCAGGGCATCTTTAGCTACAGAATTTTGTAGTACAAGTCTATGACATAATGAGTATTTAAGACCTGCCTATCCAAATGATATACTGACAGTTAGGTATCTTAGCAAAAGCACCTTTAATATCAAGAGCACTCAGATTCACAGATTTCATTAGAATTATTCCTGATTTACATCAGAGTGAGAAAAGTATCAATCCTGATTGAGATTTTTAGACTATATCATGTTTCAAATATCACTGCAATAAAATAATCATCCCTGCACTTGGAGGGATATAAAGATTATAACTATCCTTGTCCCTTTTGCAAGATAGCAATTGCTTAAAAAAAATGTTTGCTGGAAATATTTGGAATCAATGACTATTTGAAGAAATAGGTTCCCCTAACTTTATTGTTGGCTTCATATTAGCACATGCATTTGCTTGGTCACTGCTTGGCCACCATTGGCTCATTGCAAAAAAAGTTGTGGTATGCATGAAAGATAATCTCTCTACACTCTTTACTTTAGAGCGGCAGAGATCACTGGAAGGACATTCTCATAAACACAAAACTGCAGCCATGTCATCATTTTCTTGTTAACTTTCATTCTCCCGTGCTTAATTAACAAGCAGACTAGCATCAGTGTCCTCTATTTATCAAGACTCTTTAAAGTGTACTCTTAATACTACAGAGTAGTGATAAATTAGGTTCAAAGCTGTTCCATACTTCTTCACAACCAAAATCATACCTGAGAGAAGCCTAAGAGCAGCAAAATTCAATTGTTTATCATGTTTTTTCTTTAAATATCATACCTTTCATTTCCATTATTTCAAAGCCCTGACAGCAAATTGCGTATAGCCACCTACTTCTTTATGAAAAACAACAGTTAAAACACCTTTGTACTGTCCTCAAGAAGTAGCTATTTCAGCCTTACTGTTTATTCTCACTGCTACATGAATAATCTCTTCCTGCTCCACACATTTGGTGTTACACTTTGGACACCTAGTTTAATGTTAGGTCTTGGGTCTCATCTTCAAGGCACTCAATATCTTAGCCTGAAGGTATCAAAAAGGAAGACTGACAGATATGAGGACTACGGCTATTAGTTTTTCTCCTGTGACAAACAGAATATTTATTTACAATACAAATACAGGTCAGATACAGACATTACTGTTTGACTTGTATAAGTTCTCAGAAACTAGTCTATACCCATAACATAAGCAAAGTGCAGCACACATAGACTAGTTTTAAAAGGAAAGACCTCAGAATAAGGTTTGCCCCTCCCACCAATGGGTGAATGTGTGTTCTGATCATTACTGAGCTAAACTATGCTGCTTCCAGAAAACTGCATAATTTTAGATTGATTTTGGTTTGGGCTTTTTGAATGTCTGTATCTAGCCACAGCCTGTGCAGAAGACAGAGATTTCTCTGTGATTAGGTCCATGACCGTTGAATGAACTTTCCAGGGAGACATGATCCACCATAGACTTCTGTCATATCTCTTACCATGTGTTTATGCCTGATTTAATCCTTGGTACTCATACAAACAATTTACTCCCCATACAGGAGTTATTTCTACCTCTTCTCTTGGTTATTGTGGGCACAGCACATCTACACATGATATTAATGTGATGCAATAAACTCTGGTGCAGGTCACGCTGGAGTTTATTGCTCCTGGACACAGCATGTACATGTGCACACAGGAGCTCAGCACTTTGAGCCAGGATGGCACAGCCTTGGCTTGTAGGAGGCTTGCAGAGGTCAGCCTGCCATCCTGGAGTTGTACGCCCTTGGCCCAATGTGCTGCAGAGGGACTGGCTGGGGCAAAGGGTGCTACAGCGTAAGGCTAGCCAGTAGGCAGCCCCCACACTGTACCACAGTTGTGCTCAGCCAGCCCCAGTCACTGTCTACATGTGTGTTGTGGTGGAATAAATAATTCTGCCATAGGATAGTACTTATGTCAATCAGTACTATCCTATGATGGAGTACATTAGCTTACTCTGACGTAATAGGGGTACATTTGTAGATGGTGACATTTTACTAATATTAATGTGCTAATTAAGGAACTCCACATTAAGCATCTCATGTAGAGGCACCCTGTGTGACATTTTGTTTTCATGGCAGAGTTAAGAGTGGTTGGATATATCCAGTTTGTGCACTTCTAACTTTAATTTGTTTCATTTTCAGTTCAGAGGCATCTGTTGGAGCAGGTCTACCCACTCTTGCTCTGGTACTATGCACATCAAATGCCAAAAAAAATTATAGTCAATGTTTAGTATGTGCCTAAGATCTACTCATCATTGCTCTCAGGCTTTGGCATACTAAATGGCATTCACTCAGCCTTATATTAACTGTTGTTATATTACATGTTTTCTGCAATTAGTGCACACTGGGCATGTCTACACGAGATACTTATTGAGTAGTAGCCTAATAATACCGCATAGTAGCATGCCAGGTAAAACCTGTGCTAATTCACTACCATGCAGTGTTATTAGGCTACTGCACAATAAGCATCTCTAAAAAACATTCACTGATGCTCCTGTGCACTACTGCAACTTACTGGACATTGAATTAGTACTTGGCTAACCAAGTACTAAACTTAATGTGCAGTAGCTAGGGCACATTAATGAATGTATAGATGCACCCACTGATTGGAAGGCTTTGAGCAAGTGTAACTTTCCTGACTGCATTCCTGCCCACAACTGGAGTTGGTAGAGAGGCTTAGGCCTATAAGAAGAAATTCAGAATGTAATTGCAAAAATAACAGGAAATCAAGAATGTGAACAGGTCCTGGAGCAAGAGAGGAGTTCTTCCAAGCTTCCCACTGGTAAAATGTATAGTTTGTGAACCTTGGGAAAGGAGGAAACAATCATGTGGGGGACTATGGAATTACTACCATGGATAAGAGGAGATTGGAGGCACAAAGCAGAAATGCATAAAGGTGACCAAAATAATAAATGAGATGTTGGGGCTTTTCATAAATCACACTGATGCCTCTGTTCTCTAGGAAGACATTAATTTACAAATGATAACATCAATGACTCAGCTAAATTGCAATAAATTTTCTTTGAATGTAGCTTGCACATATAAAATGTCCATAGGTAATAAATATATTGAAATGTGGAAGATCATTTAATTCCATTATTAAAATTATTCAGAATTAAATACAGATATGTTGGACTACAACATTTCTTAGGCATCCCAGGTTTTCTTCAAACTAATCAACAGATTTACTGGAAATTCTCAAAAAACTCAAAATACTAAAGAAGATGCATGTTTTTTATTCTTCATGGACATTAAGCCTCTCCTACAAGTAAAAATCTCAGTTCAGTAATACATACAAATATCTGCATGCCTGAATACTTCTAAGAAAAATAGCCTTTATTAGTAATCTAAAAGGATTCAGTTAAATATATTTGCTTCATGCTGGGATCAGTATTATGGATTACTTTTATAATCCTCTTTAGCTTTCTTTGTCTTGAGATTTATGGCTACAATACTAAGAATCTCAGGTATATTTATAGCAGCATTTGCAAGCTGACACATGATTATCACCTTCTAGTCTCATGTTTACAAATTTCTATATAATTACTTTACTTTTATAATTGCTTAACTGCTGTGGTATTTTCTCATTCAGAGATGGACTGGTGATACTGATTCCCTAAAGCATTTGGTTTTTAATTATTTTTATTTTATTATCTTTTATTTCTTAGCTTCAAAAGTGCTTTAGCAAACATCATATATTAGAAGGTCTTCAAACTATATTTGTGTAATTATTATTTGCAATTTTGTGACAGCTAGATATATTTTGCACAAAAACTGTATGAGGGTTGCTTATAATTTTTTTGTCATTCTAATATAGAAGATTTCATATGAAAATTGTGGGTAGAGGCCCTAGTTGATTTATTATTTGCAATATTTTCAACTATAATTTAATAAGCTGCTAATTATTAACTATTTTCTACACCTTCCAAAATGTCAGCTAAACTTAAATGTAACAAGCTATCATCAGCTTGTTGTTCTACTGAATTAAGTGCCTTTTCCAGCTGCACAGATCAATAGAATGAAAGGATCTGGCAGGTGGCAACTAATAATTTAACATTAACTGTTCTAATTTGTAAAGACACATTTGTTTTACCAGTAGCTTTGTCTAGACAAAGAGAATGCTTTTCTCTGTAATTATGTTGCCAGCTCTCAACCTGAAAAGCACAGTAGCTAAGCATTTTGGAGTTTCATGAGGGATTTGAACTTGACTGGCTGCCCACATCTCCTGAAGAGCTTTAAAAGTTTCAGTCAATATAAAAATAACCTCACTATGGATATTTATTTTCATTCTGTATCATTTGCAAATGGATTGAGCAATGATCTAGGACTCCATACATGATTTGGGACCTACAGGGCATGTCTACACGTGCCACTATGGTGCTGTTATGGCACTGTCATTTAGTACTTCCCTTTGGAAGTACTAAAAGACAGGACAGTAACAGTCTATACTGTGCTGTGAGTGCCATACATGGTTATTTTTTGGGACTACGTCGCCATAATGATGCACTTATGAGAGAACACGTTGCTATGGTGACATAGCTGCAGTGTCATGGGTTTTACCCATGGATGCTACGTTACCATAGCATCACATGTAGATGTGCACAGTGATGAACAAACAGAAATATATGGTAAACAACTGACACACAAATCACACAATGTTTTAAACTCAAGGTAAAATGACTATTGCCAGAAAATATGCCAGACTTATTTCAAGGAATGATTTCCAAAGGACATGAAAGGTAGATGTGACTTAATGAGGATTAGTTAATACTAGTTATTAGAGATCTGTACTTCTCTTATTAAACATTACATTTACATATGCATGTATAAACACCAATATAAACATATATGGCTTTATCCTGTTCCAGTGAAGTTCAGGATCTGTCCTATCAAGAAACAGAGATCAGTGAAAATAATACATATGATTAATCAGAAGACAATAGTCCCTAGTAAAGATAATTATGGGTGCCTTTTTAAACTTCCATACAGTGATTTAGACTAATGATCTGACAATATTCTATATACCTTAAATAATCCATACCTATTGTTGGGGTAACAATATGGATTTTGGGTGTTAGGGTAATGATCTAGATTTTGGGGACTGCTGGGTGTGCAGCTGAATGAAGACTTTTTCCTGCATCTCAGCAAAAGTTGGTGGTCACAAGGCTGGATAATATATTAAAAGCAACTAACTTTACTAATGCTTAAGTTAGTAGATTCTTAACAAAAGGATAGGGTACAATGTGCATGATGTGTTGGGTAAAAATAGAGTGAAGCCCACCAGCTAGTGTCAGGAGACAAAACATAAATATGGCCTTGGAGATGGTGCTGAAGTCAGCACGAAAACCAGAAAGAACCTGCAAGAAACCACAAGTGACCGAAAGAAAACGGGAGTCAAAGTCTTATGCATGCTCTTAGCAGAGAGGCATGTAAATGAATGAAATGTACAGGCAATACCATGTTAAGGAAGCAAACAGTAAATAGAGGCAGAGCTTGAGATAAGAGGAGAAATGGGTGGAACCAAAGGAGGGACAAGGATGGAGTGAATGTTAATATGAATGAACCAAGGTGTATAAAATGTGAGAAGAATTGATGTTCAAGGCAGGTCCCTGGTTTGTTGTTTTTTGGGACCTGGCCCGAAGCTGTCTCCATTCTGAATAAAGCTGTTGAGAGCAATGTGTGCTAGTGTTTGCTCCCTGCTTGCCCTGGCTAATGAGTACCAGGATCCATGAGCAATTGGATCATTGTCTCCCTAGTCGCTGGATGAGGCATGGATTTGGTGTCTAAAACCTATGAATTTATTACTAGAATATCCATATTGCTTTCTCCTCCTCCTTTCTTCCTACTGCAAAAAAGAATAATGTCTAGAGGACTGTTGTTCTCTTTTTATCTACCATTTCCATAGCATGTCCATATTTCTTTAACTAACCAAATACTAAGCCTAGGCTTCTATTGAGGATCAGCCCCCTTGTTACTAGTTTACCTATATAAAAGAAACAGCAGAGACATATTTTTAAACACTGTTCTGAATTCCATAAATGTCTCACTCTCTCTTTAAACATTTAGTCAAAACAATGAGAGCAGAAGAAATAAATGGAATATTCTCCACTAATAAGCTATGGAGTTTGCCATGGGAGCCCCACGAAAGCCATCCATAGCATTTGTGAAACTAAGGAAGCATTGAAAAGCTATGGAAGTTGTGACTGGGGAAAGGACAAGCACTCTTCCAGGCATCATTCTTTCTATTGCAGTGGGGAGGAAAGGAGGAACAAAAGGAGGGATCTCCCCTATTCTCTCTTGTCAAAAGCATTAGAGTAATTGTTGCTTTGTGGAGAAAAAAAAATGAACAGGTCGTACAAGGAAGGGATGGGATAAAAGAAGTGGAGAGACCCTGTGGATCCAGGACCTCTCAACTCCCTGATAATTAAAGATTTTCTCCCCCTTTTCTTACAGCTTCACAAAAAAACTACTTTTGTATATTAATGCATACATCATGGATGGAACAAAGAAAACCAGTATTTCTAATAGACTTTGGCTTTTCTAGCTGAGTCTTTTAAATAAACACAAGAGTGTATCATTGACTATTATTTATACCCTCAGGGTTTTACTCTGGACTTCACTGTAACAGAAAGCCCAGGGCTGGAATGGGAAGGTACAAAGCTTTCGTTAGTGCCCAGAGGACACTCAACGGTCTTGAGCCCTGCCAGGAACAGGCTCAAGCAGTTATTGAGCGCAGAGCAGGAAAACAGAGAAGGCATAGCCACACAGATGTCTGGAGCCCAGTACCAAAGAAGACACAGCCATACAGTCACCTGGGTCCTGGAAGACATGGGGGAAGGGGCCCAGTGACAGAAGATACAAACAGAGCTAGAGCTGCAAAGCCAGATCTGATTCAGTGGGCCTAGAAAAGAAGGCCTAGTGAGATTAAAGAGGCAGAGGCTGTGGAGGCCAAAGTCCTGCACAGGGAACAACATTGCAGTAATACCTGCAAGGCAATGAGGTATGGTAAAGGGGAGGATTTGGAGCCATGCAATTAACCCTTAAGGTTTTGGGTACTCAGCTGGGCAGAGCAGATTAGAGTGAAGCCCAGTGAGGATCTAAGGACCAGTAAAGCTCATTGAGGAACCGGGGTACAGGCATAGAGTGGCAGGATCCAGTGGGACTGAGGCCTAGTGAAGGTCTGTGGGTAGCCTCCCTATATATGATAAATAACATGAAGGCATGGCAGGAGAGATAGGAAGGCACCCTAGGGGTGGAACAGGGCACAGTTGTGGAGCCACCCCTGGGACCCTGATGTGTTACGTTCACATAACATTATATTTTCTTGACTAACTAGTTTAGATTATATAAGTATTTTTCCTGTAGAAAAAAGAGTCAATGTCTACATTAATATGTAGCTGTTATTTATCACTAATATGAACTTAAAGCTGATATTATATACTTGGAAGAATCATTTAGCAGAATTAAGCTTTTATTTAAGTTAGCTATCCCATGTGCCCTACATGTCCCACATGGCCATTATTTCATTTTTACACTTCTTGTTGACTTTTTCTTGGTTTTCTTAAAACAAAATCCTGCTCAGCTAAGAATTATTGATACTTTTCAACATTCTTGCATTAAAAAAATGGAAGTCTCTTCATGTTTTTATTCTCATCCCTTCAAATGCATGCATGAGAAAACCATATAATGTTTCATGCTGCTACATACAATACACCTTTAAAAATTATGATAGAGAATACAGGCAGAAAGAACACCTCCCTTACAGACAGTGACACTTTCATTGGAAAGGATATGATAAAAGACATGCATATATGAAATACCATAGAGCCATGTGCCCATTATTCAGAAAATGTCAACAACCTAAAAATGGTTTTAACTCAGAATTGAAACAATTATCTGAAATTTGGAACCTTCCTTTGGAAAAAGAATCCTTCAATACTTTGTTTTGACAATGTTAATGTATATTCATTACATTAAACACAAATTTAAAAAGCAAGTAAAACAAAGGAAATAAAACAAAATTAAATTAAAGGCTTTAAAATTAAATGGTAATGCCAAAATGAATTATGCTAATGTTCTTCCCTCTAAAAAATAACTGAAACTATTATGGTTCTGTGGAATATTTTGATTACAATCAAGCTATTCCTGGTAATCTATATTTTAGGGAGGGTTATTTGATTTGAATGGTCAAGCGAGTCTGTATTTGCATGGATGTCCGTCTCAACATTTATATCTCAAATAACAATAAAGTGTTTATAGATTTTAGTTAGTTTAGTTATGACATATTTTAACCAAAAGTGGAAGAAATAAAGTAAAAGGAAAAAATAGTGGGGTTTTCTGAGCTTATAGAGGATATTATATTGAGAAATATTCTGTTGAAAAAAAAAAAAAGATTTCTCTCTCTCTCTCTTCTCCCCCCAGTTACTTATTAATATACATGTGCAGCAACAGAAGACTGCAGTCAGATGTTCAGGTAAAGGAAAAGGTATTGCATAAAATGTATTTTCAGCTACAGTTTTCCAACTGATTTGTAAATGGAATTACAAGTATAATGTTATAGCATGGATGGTGCTCAGGTGGAACTAGTTTAGCTTTTACAAAAAAATGACTAAGAAGTATGTGAATTATAAGAGAATACCTGTACTTCTGGGTTTGTATAAATAGCTGCTTTTTATTGTTCAAGACAGAGCAACATAAAAACAAACAAACAAAAGTTAGGCTGAGTAGATGCAATTAAGTATAGACTTGTAGTGGTATGCATCATTTAGCTGACACTACACTGCAGAAGGCCAGGAAGTCAATCTTCTTCAGAGAGACACCTCTAATTGCACTAAGGATTTGGGAGGAGAGGGCTATAATTTGTCCACTCCCTTTTAAAAGCATGGTAAGCTCTCCCTTCTCAGTGAAGGTAAACCAACTCCCAGTGACCAAAATAGGGCTAGAAGGACTGATATTCTATCTACTCATATGAACTACTGACCTAAAGGGCACCTATACATGAGCAGAAAGGCTGTTCCAATGCACTGTAATTACAATGTGTTGGAGTAGGCTCTATTAATCTAGGGTGCTGGAGGGTAATAATGTTTATAAGATAAATATTGCACAGTAAGGGCTGAACCTTACCATTGTTTCTGGGTCACCTGCTATGTAAGACTGCACTAAGCATAATTCAGAAAAGGAAAGTGCTATTAGCAACTGGATTTTTCAAATCTCTCTTCTGAAGGAGTTTCCATTTGGCCAGATTTGCTGTTTTAACCATTTCCTTCATGGATTAACACAGTTTATTCATATTATGATCCATCCCACAAACACCATTTTATAGTCACATGAAAAGTTTGTACATTAATTTAGATCTCATTGTGGAAAAAGATGCTTCCCATAGTGATTGGTTCCTGGAACAGACTGATTCATTCTTCATCTTCTCAAGTCTTTAGAGATCACAAAGTTGACCTTGTCCAGCCAGAAACTCTTTGGGGATGGGAGAGACCTCTTGTAGCATCAGGTTTTAAACTCAAAGATTTCTGAGGTGGCAAGCTCACCTTCCCTCATCCCCAAGGACTCCCCTGGTTCCTGCCTACCCATGTGCTTCCCCTTACCCCTACAGCATTATTTACAGCTGCCCACACTGTCTGTCTCAGGGGATCAGGCAAGAAAGGTTTGGGCAGTGGCTGTGGTAATCTTTGTAAGAAACATATTAGAAGTTTTGATATAAATTTCCCTATTTGTTTACATCCTCCATTATATGAAAGGTAGGTAGTAACTGTAAATGTGTGACTTAGAACAACAAAAAATCTGGGTAACCTTGTCTAAAAACAGGTTTGCAAGACAAGATTTCATTCTTTTGCTGATTTAAACAGAAAAAACACTGACTAATTTTTTGACAACAGTAACACAAGTTAACTGAAATTCATTGCACTCACGGGAAATAGTTGAACTAACCAATAACTTCTGAAGACAATCTTAGTGAAATAGTTGTTAAACAATGACTGGGGAACTGTATGATGATTTTTTTCAGTTATTTGGAGAAGGAGGTCTTTGTGACCATTACCTTTCATTAACATATAGCCAATCAACATATACTTTGTAGGCCAGTGGTAGACAATAGCTTTAAATAGAGAACTCCCAAGTTCTACTTCCTACTGTCAGTATGATTTCTGCATCTTATTTAGTTCTTTGATATAAAATCCATGATCTGTCCCAAGTAAACTGATGGTCTGTGATAATATAAAACCACTTAATGTTAACAGAGCATTGAAAAAACAAAACAAAACAAATCACTACATGTTATCAACAATTGAAGACATAGAACAAAATTCTCTTTCACCAAATGAATGAAAAAAAGTGCAGCTTGAAACTAACTCTTAGTTATCTGAATAAAATGTAGGAGTAATTTTATGACCTCCTTTGAGTATGCAAAATGCCCAGAATGAAGAGTATGAAAGGTGTTCAATAAATCCTTTTCCAAATTCAGTGGAAACCGACCAGAATCCTATGAATTCTTTAAACAGTTAATAATAAAAAAAAAAAACACACCAAAAAAAGGACATTTGGAAGAGTATGTGTCACGGCGGGCTCCGCCAGGGAGGGCTGTGATCTCCCTGAGATCCCTCTCATGGCATCAAAGGCTGGCCCAAGGTCACCCTCTTATTCTCACCTGCCACATCTTTGCTGTTAAGTATATATTGGGAGGCTGCCTTATACCTCCTTGGGCACGGCGTTTCAGAACCTCTGTCCCCCTGATTTCCTAGACTCTCTCTCTGGGATCTCCCTGTATAATGGGTGCTCCCCAGGCACCCTAGCCTTATGGGCTACACGTGGCTCCGACCAACCCCTAATACTGCAGCCCAAGCCTCGCAGATGTGAAAGACGTTGTTCAATCAAAATACACGCCTGCTGTCTCGGGCCTCCTCTGTAATCCTGCCCACTCTCAGGCCTTCTCCGCGCTTTTCTATACTAGTGCCCCTCCTGGGTTCTCTCCATGCCCACTCCAGGCTCTCTCTAATTCACTGCCTCTCCTTTGGGGCTCTCGATGCCCACTCTGGGCCTTCTTTAAAATGTCATCCCTCCCTGGGGCCCTAGCCCGCTCTGGGGCTTCCTATTGATCTACCAGTCTTTTAGGCCCATCAAGCTGCTTCCCCCTTTGCTGGATGCTGTGCTGCTATCCCCTTTTCCTGTGGGGGAGACCACCACAGCACCTTGTCCCTCTTTTGGGTGCACTGGGCTGCTAACCCCCTTCTTGGAGTCCACCGCAGTACCCTGCCTTTCTCTTGGGTTTTTTTTCTGCAGTGTTAGCCTCTAACCAGGATCGTCATGCCGCTCTTGGGCTCCTTCAATATTGCCCCCTGTCTGGGGTTCACCATGCCGATGCCTGAGCCCTTCTAATGCCCCTCTCCAGGCTTCTCACATGTTGCTTCCTTCTAGGGATCACCACATCCTCTTGGGATTCTCACAGTTGCCCCCTTCCTGGGGCCAGGGGTCTATGCACCCCATACTACTGTGCCCCCTCTGGCGGTGAATTGCGCCCTCTCGGATGCTAGGGCCCCACACCCCTGTGGGCCCTTATGAGGATACTGCACCCTCACTGATGCTATGAGGCCTCCTCCAACCCCTACTAGCCTCACTCAAACCACCGGTGTAATACAACACTAACAAAACAAAACACAAGCCTCCTGGCTATAACTAAACATAAGGCACCTGGCCATAACAACATATGCATCCTGGCGCTACCTCCACATCATTGCTCTAACTTCTGGAGCTCTCGTGAGCTGCACTCACATTCTGTCTCCCAGAACTCCTGCCCCTCTGCCTGCTGGCAGAGAACTGCTAGCCTGGTCTTGGCTCTGGGCTTTATAAGAGCCAGGCCCTGCCCCTTCCAATCAGCTGACCACCATCAGATGCGGTCATTTGTTGCCCTGGCAACTCACAGCTGTGCTCATTCTTACTGCTAGGGCTTTTCCCCAGCAGCTTTCACTCTGTAGGAGCAGGGCAGTGAGATGCTCTATGACAGTATAGAAATACTAAAGGTACCAGCCCTAACATGAACGTTGCATGCCTCCTGAGGCTGGGGTGGGACACAGTGACTGCCTGCAAGCAGTGGTGGCATTGTCGGCATCAGAGGAATGGTGGTGGTGAGTGGAGAGCTCCCACAGGTGGCCACAGCAGTGTTGGTGGTGAAGGGGGTGGGTGGTGAGCAGCAATTGCCCAAAGGTGCTGCTGGCAGTGCTGGCATGGCCAATCTTAGGGGGTGCATGTGCACTTTCATGCACCCCCTCCCTACACCTTGCCAATGAGACCTAAAGTATAAAAATCAATTCAATATTATGGACAGCAATCAGAGATATTATGTTGTACCTCAGAAGAGGACCTAGAAAAACTGGCAATCCACAGCATTTGGTATTAGACTCCTGTGCAGACCCAGAAAGGATAGATGTAGTAAGCTTAAGCTGTATAGAATTTGGAAAGAGGAATAGTGGTTATATTGCAGAAATATTTGAAACCAGAAAATCATTATGTATGTTTGAATACTAGCCATAATAGTAGAAATTCTGTAAATATTTTTTCAATACAGATCCAGCTGATTTTTACAAATAATTGCCCTGATTATGGTATCTTAAGCAACTACTATTGTACCAAGTAACTTTTAACAGATCTGACCAAAAAAATCCCTATTTTCCCCACTTAATTTAAAGTTACTGTCACCTTTTCTCCTAGAAAATTATTTTCCTTACCTGGGACTTATCCCCACAACATGAATATTTGTTAAAAAACAAGGACCAAACTCGATTCAAAGCCAGGCTTAATATTTTAAGCTGTGCTTAACTTCCTTTAAAAAAAATTACCAGATTTTATGTTGACAACTTATCTGAAACCTTTCAAATGCTGAGGAGTTTTGTATAAGCATTTTCTCTTTTCTTGGAAACAACTAAAAAAAATCATAAAAAAAACAAACCTAAAACAACAACAAATAGAACTCCAAAACCCCACATTACACACACTGCTCTAGTTTTTAGGCTTAAAATATCAAGTATGTATATGTAAATGTGAAGGTTCCAATTACAAGGTTTACTAATGTGTGCTATGGATACAAATCATTCTCTTTTTTTTGTCTTTGTTATAGATGGAGTCCAATATATTTCTGCTTGTTTTTCAAGTTCTACACAATAGAAGACATAGGGGGTTTTGCAAGGCAGAAAGTTAATGGTGTTATTATAACCTTATTTTTACTTCCTGATTTTTTGTGATTTTTAATTATCTTAGTTAATGCTGGGTGTAACATACACAAATGGAGGCAAGAAGGTGAGTAAGCTGACTTTTGAACTGTCTGGTATTAACTATTCATTACAGATGTAGAAGTCCAACCTCAAGGGACTATAACTACTGGATGAAATTTATGCTTTTCTAAAGAGAAAAGGTCAATTAAGTGAATGAATAAATAAACCAGCAGTGAAACTGTAGAATTGTGTTTTAACCTGTTTTAACTCCAGGTTGCATAAGCTTCTCTGTTGATATAATTCTCACCACTAATTCCATTTGAAATTCATGAATATTTTTTAAGAATTCAAAATTATATAGGTCTTCTATCAATTTTATTTCTATTGAGCCATGGAAATCAGGCAACTTTAATAAACAAGGAAATAAGAATTACCTTACTAAATGCTAAAAAAAAAAAAAAAAAGTACCAACCTGTCACCAAGTCTACTTAGGGCTATCATTCTCCAGCCACCTTTTCTGCATGGATAGCAGCACTGCAGAGAGATTGCGAGAGATTGCTGTTGGGACATAGGAAGACATAGTCAAAGTAAAATAATGGGTTATTTACTATGCAATATGGGACAGAGAGATAAACTCTATTAAAGATGGTCCACTTCATTATAGGAAATGATCTGAGTCAATACCTGTAGATGTCTGGCAACATATTATTCAGAGTTTGGAAAGTGAATAGGCCTGTGTGAAGCTTCTGTCCCGGATTTTATTTGGTGGAGATTTGGCCTGATTTGGTGGCTGAATCTCTGAATCAAATCAGAGAACTGTTTAATCAATTCAGAACCCTCAAAATCAATTTGGGGAGATTTGGATAGATTCAGCAATTTGGACATAGATACAGCTTTAAATGTCAGTTCTACATACCTCTAGGTAGCAGGAGTTCTGAATGCTGAAGTGCTGGGGTAAATGCAGCATTCCGCAGGAGCACAGGGGACTCCCCAGCATGCTTGGCAGGAGACCTGGAAGTGGACCAGAAGCACTTCCGGTCAACTTCCTGGTACACCAGGGAGTGCGCAGCCCCATCCTGCATCTCCCCCAGCTCAGCAACTGGTGCTGCCTGGGTCGCGGGGGGGGGGGGGGGGTTCACCTGGATTCCCGCCTGACTGTTCTCCATGGCGGGAGGGGGGGGGGGCAACGTGCGCCCCAGGAGCCCCGGAACAGAACAGGGGGGGTTCCCTGGGGGGCAGGCTGGCGCCCCACCGT
>JAGPOW010003316.1:27226433-27268280 GCA_030014935.1 Caiman crocodilus | reverse complement strand
TTACCCAGGATTCCCTCATGACTGATCGCCAAGCCAGGAGGGTGGGGGGACAACGTGCTCCCCAGGAGACCCAGAAATGAACCTTCTGGGTTCACTGCTGAGCATGCTGGAGACCCACCTTGCTCTTGTGGGACACTCCATCTGCCCCAGCATAGCAATGATTATGAGCCAGGCCTGCTACCTCAAGGTGTGTAGAAAAAAAACTTGTAAAGTGGTGCCTGTGTCCAAATCACTGATTCACTGAATCAGCATTGAATCTTTAGATTTGGATTCAGCTGAATCGAATCAGGGACAGTGATCCAAATCAACGGATTGAATCACTGTCTCTGATTAGGGCCAAATTTGAATCTGAATCAAATCAGGCCCTTTTCGCACAGCCCTAAAAGTCAGGGTGCTGCCAACTAACCAGCATCCAAATGTACTCATCTTACATGTGTCTGATCTGGATTTAAACTGGTGACACAAAGTATAAAGATTTGTGATACCTTACCATGTCTGTGCACACAGTTGTTCCATGATTGTCATATACATCACTATATGCCACAATATATTTTAGAAATGTTTTTCTTTTGGTCAATCCATAGGCTAGAGAGTTTGTTTAAAAAGCAGATGCATGTCCACATGTGTTTTGGGGGCAAAAAGAGGACATTTTAATGCTCATAAAGAAAAAACGTGCTCTAGAGAAAAGGTAGATGCTTTATCATCTTCTCTCTCTCTTACTTTCCCATCTTCTTTTTAAGAGGGAACTCTTGCTTACTTGGAGAACTGAGTGGGAGAATTTTTTTTTTTTTATGTACAAGAGAGGAGAGGTCAGTTTGTCCTTTACAAACTGAAGTTTCTGGCAACTGTAGTAACTGAACCTGACACCCAGTGATTAGTCAGGATGTTTTTCTCCTTCTTGTTGATTGCATAAAAAAAATGCAGTTTAAGTAATCATGATTATTTCTGTAGAGGCAACAGTAGATTATTCTTCTATTTTGCATTAGCATGGCACATGCAAACAAAATATATCATCCATGGTATTTAATTTGGGCTCACTCTCCATTCTAACTTGAAATTGTCCTTTTGGTGAGTTACTTGAAAAAAAAAACGCTTTACTATGAAGAGAAAAAGCCTAATACAGAGCCATGCTGTTCATCCTTACTTTATATCTAGATACAGCATGCATTTCATACATGCCTGAAAAAAAAAAAAGCTTTGCATACATAAATGTTTTACACCAAGTCATCCTCCCTGGTCAAATGTAGATTGTAGACAGGTAAACAATTTTGATCTATGCTTTCTGGATAGAATAAATGAAAAAAAATGCAGTAGAAAGATATCCAGAATACCTGAGAAAGTTTTTTTTCCTTTCCTATTTTATCTCCTTTCCTCGTATTTTTCTTTAATACCCTTCAGTTGTACACGCGTTGAAGAAAACAAACCTGGAGACAGCTCCAGGATACCATTTCTTCTGGTGTGAGCATCTAAATTTCACACTGTCATGGTGCCTTAGTAGGTTGCTTTACCTAATCACTTATGGGTACACTTATGGGTAATTATGGATATGATGGACATTAAAGCAAGTTGCATATTTCCCACTACTTTCATCCCCCTTCTAACTTATGTCATGGGGATTGAGTTAACCAGAAATTTCATAACATTTCACCCAATCTTCTGCAACCAGCCATGTTACAAACAGCTATAGAGAAACAGATTATTGTAGGTATTTAAATATCAATCCATTTCTGATGCTAATTTAGGCAAAACAAAAATGTGACCAATGTTGCAATAAAAAGTCAGTTGATTTAAACCCTATCAGGAAACCTCAAACTAGAACAGCTTACAGAAAATAATTATTCAAGTTGTTTCTATTTTAATTTAAAACATGTTATGTTCCTAATGAAATTTTAATATTCTAAGAAAGAAGTCCATAAAGATAGGTACAAAAAGCACCTAAGACAATATTGTTTGTCCCCCCTTCCCTCCTACCCCCCCATTTGTGTCTTTTGGAATAACCTAGTTTACATAATAATTTCCCAATTTTTTTCTCTGCTCCTTCCTTATAGAGTTTTATTTTTGCAGAATCAAACAGAGTATGATTATATTCAAAACAAAATATACAATTTTGTTTGCTAGTCCTGAAGGACGGAGAGAAGGTGAACTGAAATAATAAAAGGTGCAGAGTATGTCATTGCTCTGCATCTCAGTTTGTACCTCACTATGGCAATTGAAAAATGTAGCATTTATTTAATTTGGTGGTTCACTGTATTGAATCTGTTATCACTATTGGCAGTGGCAGTGGCATTTGTCAACTTAAACTACACAATAGCTTGTGCCAAGAAGAATCACTGTATTCCTATATGTTCATCTTCTGCTAGGGTGCTTTTTCCTGCTCCCATCCAGGAGGACTGATAATACAATATTGTCTACCTTATCAATAAAATAGAAACATTTATTGGCACATAGCAATTTTTAAAAACATTAAAGTCATTGAAGTCATTTATCTACATATTTTTAAAGTGTCATTCTCTCTACATATTGTACCAGTAAGCAATTTCAGTCACAACATATAATATTTTCCCTCCTTTTTTAGTAGAGCTGTAAATGCTCTAATCAGATGGGTTCTTCAATTTTATATCTCTTTGGCAAATACAGCCCATTTAGTCTGCAGTTACTGCTGATGGAAGAAAATTTATGTAAAAAAGGTGAATTTTAGTCCCCCTCATCTCTAACAGACAGCACTCCATAGCAGATATGCCCTGCCCTCACCCCAAGAATTGTGCCCTGGTATCCACCAACCATAATGCTCCAACTAACTTAGTTCTAATGGTTGGGTTGTGGAGAAACAAGTGATTCTTGACATAGCTGAAGTCTAGTGGAAAAACTTTTAAAAGACCCAACATCTTTAAATAGGATTTACAATCTAATAGGAATGCAAGTTGAAGTATAGGCTATTGGAGAGGAAGACTCGTATTTACCTTTTATATGCTAAATCAGATGGGTTTCTAGAAGGTTTATTCAATTTACCTCTTCAGTTCACAGAATGATTTTTTGTAAAAGATGTAGTCTCCCCTAGTCTTTCTATGCTTGTAACTGAGGAGAAAGAATTCAGTATTTCAATTAGCTGAAAATAGACATTCCTGACTAATCTCCTTCCTTTGAATTACAATTAATGTAGTTTATCAACAAACTGGTATGCCCAACAAACTAGGGGGAGAGCCCTTAGAAGATAATCTAACCCTGGATGTGCATAGGTGTTTGTAGAGTCTGACTAGTTATTACAGTTCCTGTCACTGGGCTGCACTCCTTTCTTTTCTATGACATGTTGTGAATTCTGAGTCCATAAATCTGGGAATCAAAATAGTTGGGAGTGAGGAAACTTACTTGAATAAAACAATGGTCATGCCAGACTTGAGGTATAGTTGCAATGGGCTTCAGGACAAATGCCAAGTGAGGCGGAGGCCCAGCTGTGTGAACATGTCTAGAAGCTCCCTGGCAGGATTCTGAGGACTATCTTAATGGATTCTGACTTCATATGTTTGAGACACAAGGGAATTTGAAGCTTACTGGTACTCACCCCCCAAAAATAAATCTGTTGAATTGGGTGGAATACCATCAATTCCAGGGGCTTTGTTGCTTTTATCTAGTCAATAGCAGTGAAGGTTTCTTCCAGTGTAGGATGCTCATCTAGTTTCTCCTTGACTGGCAGTTGCTTAATTCAGTTGATGGCAGATTCATGTACTGTGTGTTCAGCACTAGGGTTTGAAAGTGCTGAGACCATTGGTCCATGACAGAGTCTTTGTCAGCGTATAAAGTCTAACCATCAGAATACTCAGTTGGCTTTCAATCAGGAAGGAAGGGCCATAGGCAGATTCCAGGGCTTCATAGAAGGTCGTGGTGTCATCATTATCAGCATACAGTTGTGTTGTTTCTGCAAGAGTAGTCCATAATTCATTTTGGATGTTACACAATTTCTGTTGAAGAGTGTTACATGAGGCACCTTTCTCTCTCAGCTAGTTGGTTATGTTAGAAGGGCTTGATGAATAGTCTCCTTTTTTGTGAGTGGGGTTTGGATCTCTTTGTTATTTTCATCAAATCAGCCTCAGTTTCTCTTGGTACTCAGCTCAACAGTCTCCTTGGTACTCTCCAAGACTACTGACTTGATGTGTTCCCAGAGTCCATTGGGTGAGGAGTCTGCAGTATGGACTTGGCTTCCAAAGTTTGACTGAAGTGTTTTGTGAAATTTTTGTTTGCAAGATTGGTTTTCCTGCTTGGAGACATCACATTTCTTTGTGTGGGAGTGGAGAAGGAACCTCTGGGCTTGGGCTGAGCTTTGAAGTGGAAAGACAACTTTGAGCAAACATGTCAGTGGTCAATATGACAGTCAGCACTAAGCATAACTCTGGTGTGCAGGACATCCCCAAGATGACACTGAAACACCAGGATGAGGCCATTGAGGGTCCAGTGTCTTGAGTGGGGATGCATCCAAGTGGTCTTGTAGCATTTTTTCTGCTGAAACTGGGTGTTGGTTATTTCCATTTGTGTTTCTGCACAGAGTTCCAGAAGCAAGCGTCTGTTCTCATTACAATTTCTCAATCTATGTCTTCCAACAAAAAAATAATAAATAAATGAAAAGAAAAAGGGAAAGAAATATAACTTGTTGAATTTTTTATTTTATCAAATATTTTGTAATGCAATTATAATTCTTTTGTGGCTTAGGGGTATATTAGTCCTTTTCAAATGTGTTTTCTTCAGTTAAATTAATTTTAAGCATGTTGTAGCTATTATACTTGCTTATTTAAGCACATTTGTAAAATTGCTTCATCTCATAATTATTAATTTTAAACTGTATTATAAAACTGAAATGGAAGTTAGACAAAGACAAAGCAATTTCAGACTTAAAGATGCAAATTGTTTGAAATGCTTGTGTATGGTCGTACCTCTAAAAATCTATTTGACATCGTAAATAGCTTGCCTACTACAGTAATTACTTGTTGATTATTTGAGATATTTAGTGATGTAGCAGCTAAAAGACTTTTCTTTTTCAAGGAGGAATGTAATAAGGAATGTAAGTGTAATAATAGTTATTTAAATAACTAGTAACATAAAATAATTATGAATATGTAAAGAACAAACTTTTAATAGTTAAATAGGAAATCATATTCGCAAAAAAGGTGATGCAATATGCAAGACCATGCTTAAATTGAAAAAAAAAAGCCATAAGAAACCCTAGACTACATAGCTCACCTTGAGTGTCCCTCAGCAGATAGAAAATATTTAAATAGATTCAGTAATGACTTAAAATAACAGATGAGCAGAGTGGAATCATTTTTTGAGGGAAAATAAGCCAAAGTTCCCAGAAATTATGGTATTCCCAGAAAAGGGAGAAGCAAGGAGTGTTTCCATTTTCCTGGAACTCTCAAGGTAATGCTTAAAGCAACAGCTTTTATATCTGTCCCTAAACCAAAAATAAGATAGAAACTGGCAGTTGATCTTTCTATTATTACACAGCTTTTACTCAGCATAGCAGGTCCTCAGTTACAGTAAGCCAGAACTAAAATAAAAGAGAGAATAAGACTCTAAGCGTTGAACAACTTGTGATAAATAACATACTGTATACTCTAAGGCTAAGAACAGATATTCAAAAACTTGAGGCAGAATCAATCTAAGTTACATGATTTTCTGTAGGTGGTGTAGGTTAGATCTGTAATAAACAGAACACATTTGCTCTTTGGGTATGTGTGTGTAGAGGGGAGGAGGGGGAAGGGGGAGCACAGAAAACGCACATCTGCACAGGCTGAGGACAGCAGGTTAGGGGCACTTAAATATGCATCCCAGCATAATCTGTAACCTCCCCAGGCTGCTGGAGACTACTGAGCACCCAGGATTTCCCTCAATGGCTGCCAGGCATGAGTGATCATGTCTCTAACCCCCTTCCATGTCACCATGGACCCTCCCCCACATTCATCCCTAGCCGTGCAGGAGAGTCCCAGAATAGACACCCTCCATTGTGAGCTGCATGTTCCTACATGTTTCAGTCTGCCTGCATCCTGCCATCTTTGCCCATGCATGGAGATTTGGGAGCTACAGCATTTTCCCTATGTGGTTAAGTTGTAAAACAGGCTACTTAGATCATGGTATCTCCATCCCTGGGAATTTTCAAGAACAGGCTGGACTTTTGACTCATATGTTTTTAGTGAAGGATGATCCTGCTTTGAGCAGAAAGATGGATTAGATGACCTTCTGGTGTCATGCTCCACTGAAGCTTCAGTTTCAAAATTAAACTGGGGATGTCAAACTCATTGAGCCCTCAGAGTGAGAGCTGGATCACAGGGCTACTTTGACACCCTGATTTAAAACTATATTTACCGATAAAATATTTCTGAGCAAAAGCATATATTTTCTAGTATTTTCCATATTATAGTCAAGAGATATGGAAATTATGCATGTCATTCCAGACTTTGCATTTTGGAGATTAGTTTTATGATGCTTCTAGTTAATTAGACATCAGATAATAATGTAAATATGACAGCTGTGACTAGTTAAGAGAAGGGATAGGTATAATACTGATAATATCTGGATAATAAATTATTTCTGCAGTGCTCCCCACTCCCATCTAAGTTACACATTTTATGAAGCACATATGTATTATTATTTTGGTGATTACAAATCGGAATATCCCTTTTTCCTATGTGAAGGAAAGCAGTTTACAAACAATATAGCACACGACTGGTAGCCAGTAGAGCACATTTCTTTATATGTGTATACAGGTTAATTCATCAGGCTATTTTCTTTTATTGCCTTGTTTGATCTCATTTCACTTTTTTTATATGTATCACTTTTATAATTTATAATTTATAATACAAAATATTAGGAAAAAATGAGTACTGCCCCTTAGTAATTTGTATCTGCAACAAAATGCCTACTTTCTTGAACCATTGTAGGTGATAAAAATGTTTGCCACTAATTTATCATAAATATGTGCATTTTGAAAAAAATATATATTTTTTTTATTGTGTGAAGATTGTATTGTTGCCATAGATACAACAGGTTAAATTGGATAAGGAGTGGACAACAGTGTGTTAAGATGAAAAGAGAATAATAAGATTACAAAGACTTTATTAGCGGTGTTCATCCAACATTAGCCTGTACACCCATTCTGCTTAACATTTTCAATTGCAATGCTGGGGCAAGAACTAGAAGTGTGCTCATGAAATCAATGGACAGATAGGAGGGGGAGGAGGTAGGTACTGACAAAGTGGAAGTACTGTCTTATTGTATGTGAATAATTACATTTGTAAATTCAAATAGTACAAAACATATTGTAATTTACTTAGGGACTAATGCCAAGAACTTCTGTTATAATATGGGGCTTTTAGAGTAAAGACAATGAAGAAAGAAAAGCACCTAGATGTACTGGCTGATTGTAAGATTACCATGAGATTTCAGTAAAATGGAGCTGTTAAAGTGTTATTCAATGCTAGGGCGTGTTATGATAAGGTGATTTAGTTGAGACATTAGTGCCACTCTGTATGTCATAAGACACTCTGCATGTTGATAAGACTCCCTTTAGAGTATGGGGTACAATTTGGTCCATTTATGCTGAAAAAGAGAAAAAAAGATCAATTTAAACTGGAGCAAGTATAAAGAAGGACCAATAAGATGGGTAATGGAATAAAAACCAATACTGTATTGTAAGAATATACTAGAAGAGATAGATTTGTTTAGCTCAACAAAACTAAGATTGAGAAGAATGTGATTACTCTTTACAGTTATTTTCACAAGATGAATACTAGAGGTGTGCAAAACGGATCATATTCAATCAGATTTGGATTCAGCCCTAATCGGGGAGAGTGATTTGATTCATTGATTCGGATCACTGTCCCGATCCGATTCGGCCGAATCTGAATCCAAGGATTTGATGCTTATTTGGAGAATCAGCAATTCACCCATAGACATAGCTTTAAATGTTTTTTCTACATACCTCCAGGTACCAGGCATGGCTTGTGAATGCTACGATGGTGGGGCAGATAGAGAGTCCCACACAAGCGTGGGGGAGAACCCCGCAGGCTCAGCGGTGAACCCAAAGGTGGACTGGAAGTACTCTCCTCCATGTCCACAACCAAGCATATGAAGGAACCCCCCGCACCCACCTGGTTTAATGGTCAGCCATGGGGGGGACCTCAGGTGCCTCTCTAGACCCAAGAGGCACCAGTTGCCAAGCCAGGGGGTGGGGTGGGGTCCCCTGCTTACTCCCTGGTGTACCCAAAAGTGGACTGGAAGTGCTTCTGGTCCACTGCCAAGTGCATTGGGGATCCCCCTGTGCTCCCATGGGATGCTCCATCTGCCCCAGCATCTCAGCATTCAAAAGCCACCCGGTACCTTGAGAAAAAACATTTAAAGCTGTGTCTATGTCTGAATTACCAAATCTTTCTGAATCTTTCCAAATCAATTCAGAGGGTTTTGATTTGATTTGAAAAGATTAAAGGGTCTCCTGATTTGGAGATTCGGCTACCAAATTGAGCCAAATCTCCGGTGAATTGTATCAGCAACTGAAGCTTTGCACAGCCCTAATGAATAGTGTGAAGAGAAAAGAACTGTTTAAATTAAAGAGAAATACCAACAGAAGAGCAAATAGATACAAACTGGGCACATCTACATGTGATGCTACATTGCTGTAGCAATGCTCTGCAATGACATAGTACTGGTGGTCACAAACTATGACACTACATCACAGGCAATGTACGCTGCCTTGTTATAGTGCATTACTACAGTGACACAGCAACTAAAAATAATCATGCTCAGCATGCATGGCACAATATGGGCTATTACTGCATTGATGGTGCATTACTGTAGGGACGCGTGAAGACATGCCCACTGGCCACAAATATTTTAGACTAGAAACTAGAAGTTTCTACTGATCAGTGAAGTGAAGTCTTGGAAATCTCTTCTGAAAAAAAAGTAATGAGGAATTTGAATTGATGAGGTAATGAGATGATTTTATAGAAGATATAATATGATAGGTATTCCTGGTATACCAATTTTCAAATGTTGTGGATTTGAGTATTTGGCCATTGAGGGGTTGAAAGGAAATTCCTCAATGTTCTCCCAGTTGCTTATAGTGACCAGGAAAATATTTTGCATTCTCTCCCTGCATCCCTGAAAATATATGCAGTAAAATCCCTATTATCCAGAATTTTACTAATTGGCACCTTCTAAAACCGGAATTTCCAGCCGGCTTGCGGGATGCGAGGGGAGACTGAGGAAAGCTCTCATGCAGCTGCCGCTGTTGCCACCCACCACATTCCACTGTTGCCACTCTTCATGCAGCCGCCACCGCTGCCCTGCCCCACACTCCACATGTGGCTCCCACCACCCTACACACCCCTGTTCATGTGTGGCTGCCACCACCCTTCCCATTCCAGCTCCATGTGTGGGCAGAAATCCTGTGCCATCAGGTAATCAGCATTTTTGCATTACTGGTACCCCCCATTCCCAACTCGGGCTGGATATCAGGAATTTTGCTGTGTGTATGTCTACCTAGCTAGCTAGCTAGCTATACACATATATGCAGAAATGTGGTGGGGGGAACAGTTGCACCACTCATCCCTTCCAAATTTCTGGACCAGTGGGGAGCCTTGGGCCCTGCATAGTGTATCAGGTGTGCTGTAGAGTGTATAGGGATGGGTGGAGCCAACACCAGGCACCAGAGCCCAGTCTCAGCATGCAGATGCAGCACAGTATCCCAGGGACCAATGTTTTGCGGGGGCTTGGAGAAGGCAACACAGAACCCCGAGAGCCCAATCCTGGTGCTTGTGGGATGGGAGGGAGCTTTTCTAGGACCCCAGGGAGGCAGGGAGGTGGTGTCAGATCCCCAGATCCTGGCACATGGGACCCAATCTGGCCCACAGACTGGCCCTGTGTTACTCATGGGTCCAAAAGCTTGAGCACTACTGCTCTACACCATTGACTGTGGTCATACTTATAGGTGGGAACTTATCAGAAGTATAATGGTGCTTAGAAACCCCCAAGTTGCTTATCTGAGAAGTCTAACTCATGTGAATGAGGATAATCACTCCCTAAAGACATTTCCTCATCAGATTAATCAGTTGGGTTTTTTTGCCCTGTTCCTTTATATCTCATAGTGCTGTCCTCTTTTAGGATCATTTAAGTATATTTTAATTTAGGTAATGGTAGTAAAAGGCAATATTTTTGTCTAGCTTATTCTTTATCTGTGATAAGCGGTGAGGTTTCTCACAAAGAGTACTTTATGACTGTAGTACATGGGAACAGCAAGGCAAATTTTTGCCTGTTATCACAGATAGAACTCTGTGGCCTAGAAGGCCCCTTCCAGTCCTACGTTTCTTTGTTCTCTTTGTACCAGTGCAATTCCATTGACTTCAATGAGCGGAACTATGAACAAGTTATGAAGACTTGCACCTGCCT
The DNA here is from genome assembly GCA_030014935.1 of Caiman crocodilus. NCBI lineage: Eukaryota > Metazoa > Chordata > Crocodylia > Alligatoridae > Caiman > Caiman crocodilus. The sequence continues at coordinate 27,257,852 of JAGPOW010003316.1, read as the reverse complement.
TTCTTTAGCATTTTCATTAATATATCCTTGAGGTAATAAAAGCAGTGATCTAGAACTCTCAATCGATATAAAAGAGAGCAATTTAGTATTCTTATACAAGAAAAATAAAAGATACTATGTTATTCTTCTGGTTAAAGACAGACTGTTTGATTAGAAGGAAAAGAAACAATTGCATATGATACACTGTAAGAAAAAAGGTCAGAAATGAGAAATTACATTTATTTTTTAAGACCAAAACCATTAATGGACCAGATGATAGCACAGACAAAATACCAGCCACCGTAATGAAAGAAACACTTTCTGATGGCAGAAAGAGAATGCTTACATGGAATAAAGCTCCAAAGAATGTTTCTAACAGTGTTTCTAACAGCATCATATCTGTATATACACATCTATCCAGAAAGGCTGGAACAGGAAGCAACAAGGGCATCAATCCTGGGGAGAACAAAAATAGTTGAGACCTCTATATCAAAAAGGGTGGGTTACAAAGAACTAAAAAAATCTTCAGAGGAGCCAATCTTCTGATAACATACCAACATGACCCTAACTGATCTCCTTTAACATATATCCCAGAAAGCATGTACCCACTAATTTCTATATAAAACCGGCTGGTTCTACTGCATGGAGATCCTCTATGACAGTTTTGATGCAGGATTGCATCTGAGCTTACATGTGAAAGGGGAGGCCACAAAACTAACAAATTGGAAATTAATAGATTATAGAAAGACAATAGTTGGATGAATACACTGGAATATGAAAAATCATAATGTTATAAAAATGAGTTGAAATCCATTGTGTCCTCAAATATTTCAAATTATTTAGAAAATAAACCTAGTCTTACTTTTTTTCTTTGACTTCTTAGGAAATTAATTAGATCTGGAGTGTGATAAGGCTTTCTGAGAGTTTACCATTTGCAAAAATTAAGCATTGATAGGTAACCATTCTCAGAGTACTTCCATCAACCTTCCAACCTTTAATTTTGATTGTTCTCGTTGTTTGTTGTACCAAGGATAATTGTGAGAAATAATAATAATAATCAGTAAGGGATTAAAGGAATCTCAAATCCAATAAAAAGTCATTATATAATTCTATAAAATCATTAAATGCAACTCGAAGTAGCAGGTTCCAAAACAAAATTATCGGTCATAGAAATACATCTCTAATGAAGTCCCACCAGATACAATGATTAAATACAAAGTACTCAAAGAAAGTGACTGGCAAGGCAAAAGAAATCTGTGCATCAAAAGTATGGCTTTAATATGAATAAAACTATTACTCTGCTTATGAAAGTGCAAAAAAGTTCTAAAAGTACCCTAACATCACAAGCAACAAACACAAAAGACACAGGCAAACTAAGAATGGCTCAGATTATTTTCTCTGAAAGCTTCAAAACATTTCATATGCTTGACAGGCATTTTGCTACCTACAGTTAATAGGTCACTACATGATTTTCTTTTCCCTGGTAGTTGCAATAAACAGGGTATTTAAAAACAAAACCAAAAAAAGAATTCAAGACCTTAGGCACAATCATATAAAAGTGTATTTTATTAAGTGAAGAGATAAGAAAAAGTACTAAACTTTCATATACAACTACCAATACAATAAGATACATTATAAGTAACTATCTTAAAGGCATTTAATTCACATGAATGGCTCAGTGTGTCAAACTCATCGTGGACCTTGCAACCAATAATGATAATAAAAAGATGATAGCATTCAAGGACTCCAATCATGAACATGACTGCATTGTCTTAGAAATTGTGTCCCATTGTTTTCATTGGTAATTCTTAAATATGAGGATGACTGTTTTCCAGTCAATAGGGAAGTCAGTCATTGGTGAGTACATAGATGACAGAGAAGGTCAACCCAACACCAGCATGTTTGACTGCAAATAGTGCTAATAGTTCTGGAAGGAAAAAGTACATCCTGGCTATGTTGGGTAACAGCTCTTGCCACTTCTATCTGCCTCCCTATTGAGTTTGCTTCAAATAATTAATGTCTTGTTGTATATTGTGGCAACACTGGGGATGATTGAGTGTTTAAGTCTCCCAGGAATTGATGTTATTATCATATTTCTTCAGCTTGGTCTTCCAGGTGTCCTTGAATCTCTTCTTTTGACCATCTCTGGAGTGGTGACCATTGGTGGATTACAGGATCTGTTTTGGAAGTTATCAGACATCCTTATGACATGCTCTGTCTAACAGAGATGTTGCCATATAAAAATTCAATGCTGATGGTATTTGCTTTAGCCAGAATACTGGTGTTCATTATTCTGTCCTTCCAATTGATACAGAGGATTTTCTGAAGACATTGCTGAATGTAACTTCCAAAGCTTTCAGGTGTTTCTGATATGTTGTACAAATTTCACATCCTTTCAACAGGGTAGGGATAACAACAGCCTAGTAGATGGGAAGTTTGATTTGATTGTTGATTTCATGATAGTCAAATACATGGTTAGGAGATGTCCAAAGGTAGCACTTGCAGATTTTATTCCATGTTGAATACCATCATTGTCTACATTTACTTTTTGGGAAAGGTGGCTACATAGGTAGGGGAAATTCTAAACTCTCTCCAAGTATTGCCCTTTAACTATAATGTGTGGAAGAGCAGCTGAATGGTTTGGATTAGGTTGGTAAACTACCTGGTGTTCGTGAAGTTGACAGTGAATGCAAGCATGTCATGTGCTGACAGTAACAAGCAAAAATGACCGGGAGTTCTACAACTGAGTGGGTACAAACAAGCCACAAATAACTCATAGATACAACACAATCATCAGCATATTGAAAATCAGGAATGGAGGTGCTGGTAGATTGTATTTGCAACTTAACTGGTTGATGGCGAAGACATTCCTGTCCATGCAATGCTGGATGCCGTCTCCGGATGGAAGTCTGTCATTAATGAGGTGTGAAATAGCTTTGGTATAGATGGAAAAGAATGTTGCTGCAGTCATGCATCCTTGTTTGACTCTAGTTCTAATAGTGAAGGGATCTGCTTACAAGTAATTGATTAGGATACTTGCTACCATGTTGTCATGACCAAGTCTGATAATGGTAAGAAATGTTGCAATGTTGCTGGGCATCCAAATATCATCAAGATCTTCCATAGGGCTTCTCTGTTGGTTGAATTTAAGGCCTTAGCCAGATTAGTGAAGGCCATGTAAAGATGTAAAATGCTTGCAGCTTTTCTCCTACAGCAGTCTAGAAACAAAGATCATAGATGTGGAGTGTTCTGGACACCGGTAGAACCTCCTCAGTTAGAAAAGTGGAGAATGCAGGCAAGGAACTTTCTAGTTATGGTCAGGAGAGAAATAACATAATTGCTGTGATCTGGTCTACATCCTGCCTTGAATATGGTAATAATTCTACCATCTCTTAAGTCACTGTAAATCTGTTCATATTTCTAGATTTTCATAACAACATGTAGTTGGTGAAATACCGTTTTTTCCCACCTTGGTTTTAAATTTCAGCTAGTATTCCATCATGACCTCATGCTTTTTTTTCTCTTCATCCACTCAATGGCTTCCAAGTTCTCTTAACAGATTGGTGGGTCTGAAAGTTATTCCTAAGTGGGAATGGTTTCAATGGTGTTGTCTTTGACATTTAAATCTAATTCGGAGGCTCTTGAAAGTGGTCATTCCACTGTGCATTGATAGTGCAGCTGTCTTTAAAGAGTGTTGTTCCATTCTTAGACCTCAGAAGAACAGAATCTTGTGTTCTTGGCCCATAGATAGCTTTAATTTCTCTGAAGAAACTACATGTCATGGCTATAAGTAAACTTTAAATCTCTTTTGCTTTGTCCTCTCACCACTTATTCTTTTTCAAATTTTCCTATGGGTCTGGACTTTAATGTGGTGATATATATCTTGCTTCTGTTTGGAGTTGATGTCATTCTGTCAAACTTGAAGCTTTTCTTTTTCTGTCAAAGTTAGCTTGAATTTCCCTATTATTCTCATTAAATTAGTCCTGATGTTTCTTTGTGGAGGTGATATATTTTAAAGCACTGGAGGATAAGTTGGTATAAGCTGTGGCATAGTATTTTGTGGACCAGAAAGAACTAAATGACCAAAGAAAATAATTTTGCAGTAGTCAAACCAAGACATGACCAGAACATGGAGGAGGATTTTAGCAGTAAAAACAGAGATGTCAGATTAGGTTTAACAGATTGATGATCAATGTGAATCATTTCACTCTTTCCAACTAAATTGATTTAGCTGAATTTTGATGCCCTTTGACTAAAACAGTTAGTTTTGCTAGAGCTGATAGGATTTTTATTTTTTCTTTGCACTGTATTTAGTGTCTTGTTTAGTGTATTAGATTTTACAGAAACCAACCATCTTTTCCAGAACCCAATTTTTCCCAGAAAATCTCTGGACTATTACTAAGCTCCAATCTGTTTGGCAGGATAATGCATGTCTAGAAATAGTAAATTATCTCAGGTCAGTGGCCCTGACTACAATATCTGGTTTCTTCTGAAGATCCATTTAGCACTACCCAAATAATAATATAATTAGAGACTATAGTTATAGACCAGTTTATATATATTTTTGTTTATTCATTTTCTATGAAGTTCAGTCAAAGTAATCCCAAATGAAGTTTTTTCATGCATCATCTTTTGCCTATTGAAGTGACATTCATTAACCAGCATGACTTATACTAGTAGATGCACTAAAAAGAAAAAAAAACCACACTGTTTTAGTCACTCAACCAAAGCTTGCTGAATAGCTGCATTTTAGCTAATAAAAAAGCTCACAAAACTGTCAACGGAAGCAGCATGTGTCAACAATACAGAAGTCTTTTTAATGTTATATGGGCATGCTTCAAAACCTTGCTACTTAGATCATGAAGTTAATGAATAGTTAAATTCTTAACAGAAAGAAATGATTAATAATATCTATATGAACCATAAGTGAGCTTGGAAATACATTAGAGCAAATGTACATCAGTCTCCTCTCATCATATTAATTTCCGTTTTTGATTTCACTTTAGATGCCCAGGCACCATAGGCTTGTGTCCACTGATACATATTAATTCTAGTGGGAGATTAGCCAGCACTGGAATTAGGCTGCCATGAGGAGGCCATAATAAGATCTGTAACATGATGAATACCTATCAGCTTTAGTGCCACCAGGGAAGTTGCCATGTGAAGGACAAAATATTCACTTTTCCACATGAAAATAATAAATTCAATCTGGGATGCACACAGATTCCAGGATGCATTTTGGGCCATTGTGTTCTGTAATACAATGTTAGCAAAGGTTTAGTAAAATATTACATAGGTTATAAAAATATTGCCTTAAAATTAGCATATTCCATCTACAAAAGCTCAAAAGGCTTTCCAACTGGTAGTCAAGGAGCTTCAATCTGATCTTGAGTGCTATTATTCCTACTTAACAAATAGAAAGTAGAGACATGGAAAAGGCTTCTCTCTCAAAGTCCAGTGTTTGTAAGCATTCATGCTTTGTATTAATTTGCTGAATTGGATAAACAAATAATAATTAGCCAGCTCTCTTGGCTAAATGATAAAAGTAACAAAATCCTAATTTGTGCTCCTCTCTTAGAAAGCTGTACTAAAAAAAAAGATCAAAATTTATTTTCTCTAAGTCTATTCAGTTCATTGTGTTTGCCTTCTTTGATTGACTAACTTTTTAAAAAGAATGATCCAAAGTACAGAAAAAACAAATGGAGTACATCATTATTCTATCAAACAGGAAGATTTGTAGCTTTATTAGTCCTCCCTACCCCAAGATAAATTTGTAAGATAAATTTTATTGAATGAAAAACATAAATATTTATTAGAGTAGGAAGAAATTGACATTAGAACTCATAAACAAGGCAAGGATTGTGCCCATACCCACCTGTCTTTTATTCATTTTCTAATTTATACCACAGAATTATACTTCTTCAAGGTATTTTTTGTATATGCAAAGGTAACTACATGAACCATACATTGAGGATAGTCCTATTTGTCACATAAATTCTCTATCAACGTTTTTTCTCTTCCTTTCCCAGATCAACTATTAGCCTCCATTCACCCTGATAAACCATACACACTTCATCTTGCGACTCAAAACACCTTATTACATATACCAGATATTCATTCACTGATAACTTTACTTGGCAGTGACATAGGGATGAAGTCATATATTGCAAATCTTTATGATTGTAATCAATACAAACTTATGACTCTGCCATATTAAAGGAACAATGGAGAATACATCATCCATAATTTACTTGCATTCAAAGGAGTTTGATCCTTTGCCCAAATTTACTGAATGTCACAAATTAACTTGGATTTATTTCTCATTGATTTCATGTGCATGTAAATGGAAAGTCCAAGGTTTCATAGAGGCCTCAGGTACTGCTCAGGTACCTAACCTCTATTAGCATATTACTACTCATTGGCAGTGATCCCTCACACTCGAGGATGATCATTCTTACAGGTCAATGAAGGCTTATTATTGCTACAAATAACAAAGAAACAGAAAGAGTCTAATGCCCTGGACCTCAAAGCCATTTAGGTACCTAATACCTTCTTATTCCAATGGGGGTTCAGTACATGAATGCCTCTGAGAGGTATTTACCCATAGTCACACATCAATTGAAAGACCAGGTATTTGAATACTGATCTCCTAAATCCAAGGCTAGCATTTAAACAATGCACCATCCTTCATTATTAGTAAAAACACTTAAAAAAAAAAGTTAGGACCTGTATGGGTTCACTCCAGAAGCTGAGCTTGAAGAAGCCCACCAACAACACTGTGCTCCCCATCCTCCTTCCCAGTTTTCAGTTTTAGGATTGAGGTGCTACACCAGCAGAAACATATGCCCCAAATACATTACAAGACATATCAGTGATTTCCCTTTTACATTCAATCAGAAGGTAGGGCAGGGCAGCACCTTAGAGACTAAATGCTTCATACAAGCATGAGTTTTCATATGTTACAGCTTCCTCTACCAAATGTCCTACCTTTATATACAATATCTATTTGCTTGATAAAGTTGGGAAAAAAATAAATGGATTCTGATTCACAGAAGCAAATTATTTGAGACCATAACAAACTATACAAAAGTCGGGGTAGATCCCCAGATAGAGATGAGTTACTTTTCAGAAAAAAAATCTATAAACAGACAATTTAGGATGGAAGGATTGAAGTGAATTTAATGCTTTCATTCAAGGTTCATTTTGTTAGGTCCCATTTACAGGGTACTCTTGCAGCATGATTAACCAATCAAAGACACCTTAAGTGGTTACCTGGCTCCATGTTAATTCAGTTCATCATCAACAAACCCCCACAGTCAAGGATGATTGTCTTATCTGTGGGTCTGAAGATGGCTGATGAGGCCTATCCAGGATCAACAGACTCTGTTGCAGCTCAGGCACATTTCTGTGTGGGATGGGTAGTTCTGGGTTCTTGGTTCTGTTCATGATGTGCTGTTTCTGCCACTCACCTTTTTCCACCTGCTGTTGTCATCGTAAAGATACAAAGTACTGAGATCCTGGCAGAAGACTCTTCCTCCATTTGGGGTTGTGCTGGACAATAGTCTCTCGTGAGTTCATATGGATGTTGCATTTATTTCAAGTTGGCCTTGAAGACATCGTTGAAGTGATTTCTCTGCTCTCCTCTTGAGCCTACATCTTGGCTGAGCTGGGAGAATAAAACAACTGCTTGATATACCATGAGCTTGATTTTGGATCTAATGTTGCAATCGTCAAACACCTGTTTCCTCATGTATCCAAAGGCTGCACTTGCACATTTGAGGCAATGTTGGATTTCTTTGTTGATGTCAGCCTTCTGTGAGAGATGGCTTCTGAAGTATGGGAAATATTCAATGTTCTCCAGAGTCTCTCTGTGAATCTGAGTTACCAGAGCTAGGGACTGCTTAGTAAGAGCTTTGTGATGCAGGACCTTAGTTTTCTGAATGATAAGCATCAATCCCATTTTCTTGTATACCTTGGTAAAGACATTGCTGACTGCCTAAAGGTCTGCTTTCGAGTGAGCACACACTACAGCATCAGATTTTGTGGCAGTGACAGCATGGTCTGGAGTCAGGGAAGACCTGCAATCAGTTGTCTGCATGCCATGAATGCAGGCAGCGAATCAAGACTACTCCAACTCCAGACCACACTGTCACTGCTGCAAGATCCATGCCCTGACCCTGGAACTGCCCACTTCCCATCTGCATGCTCTTCTAGCACTGCTGGGGCTGGTTTCCATGGAAACCCTGGTCCCGTGCTGTCACAGCCCTGTCACTGCTGGGCTATCCATGGAAACTGGCCACAGCAACATGAGCAGGGACTGCTAGGAAATGGATTCTGGCCATGGGTTGGATCCAACATTTTGCTCACTCCTACTCTGAACCCACACTGAGATTCCAAGTAGGATAGTTCTTCAACAAGTGGAAAGAGCTGCAATTGAGAGGGGTTGTCACAATTATTTTTGCTGTGGTACACAGCAAGGATTCCTCTGTAATTTCCACAGTCAGACTTACCTCCTTCTTTTTTGAAGACTGTCATGATATTATGTCTCTGAAGTCATCTGGGATTTCCTCATCATTTCAAAACCTTGAGAAGATAGCAAGGAGCTGTGATGTGAGCTCCTCTTTCCTCTGCTTGAAAAATTGAGCAGGGATTTCATCAGCTCAATATGCTTTGTCATTCTTTATCTACTTGATGGCTTTCCTCACTTCATCAAGGGTTGAGGGATTCTGAGATTGTTCCTGAATGGGTATTGTGGCATGAAGTTGAGAACATTGTCAACAACAACAGAGTTCATTCAATTAATATTGTGATAAAAAGAGAAATAATCTACAAAATGTATGGAATAACTGTAGCTGCTTCCTATCACGTCATTAATTGAAAATGTGACAGGGCCTCTAGCTGCAGAGATGCCCCATTCATCCCCATGGCTGGGAAACCACAGCTGATAAGCTGTCCCAGGTACAGGGATGCATGAAGTCTTCTTATGGCTGGGACACCATATCAGCTCCCATTTCTCTCCTGCAGAGACTCCTAAGGTGCCACTGTAGCTACGATCCCTGGGTCAGCTGATTGGGCTTCCAGATGTGCGACTGCATGTTGAGACCCTGTGGCTGAAAGTCCAATCAGCTGAAAGCACTCCCTGATGAGGGAATGTGCTTCAGGCCAGTGCAAGGAGGACCCTAGGATCAGGCTCCTCCTGAACTGGCAGTGAAGTTATGGCATGGCAGGAGCCATGATTATGTAGCTCATGCATTAGATCCCATCACACATTTATCTTCATGTTTAGAGGTGCTCCTCCAGTCATACTAAAGAAAGGAAATGCATTTAGGTTTTACACAATTAATATAGTTAGGAAATCTTTTCATGACAGCACACTGGCAAATTGTCATGAAGACTGGATTCATCTAAAATTCACAAAATGAAATCAGTGCATTGATATTTTATTGGAAAAACATTGGGGAAAATTTGTTTATGCTTTGCAAAAATGGTTTCATTTTGAATATTCTTTTATAAAAGAGATCAAGGATGAAACAAAATGTTAATATCTCTAAATTACTTTTGTTCTGCAAAACAAAGTACCCAATTTTTGCTTTTTTTATCATAATCAATATTTTTAATGTATACACACATTTTTACAGAGCCAAAAGTTTGATTGATTTTCAACCCTATCCCCCACTTACAAACATTTTGGAGACAGCTGACTGATCCCATTTACTCAAAGTGCTGCTGTCTCAGGTGTATGTGCAAATGTGATGGCTGGGAGCAAGAAACTGTGGCATGAACTGTGCCAGAGTTTATTCATTTTCACCAGTTGTACATATAGATGCACCCAGTGACTACTAATTCTTTCTTATTTTTAGCTCAGATGTGCTTTTAATTATCTTTATTGGTTTGGAGATTACTAAAAGAGGCAAACTTCAAGATAGATATCCTTTAAAACAATTGTTTGCCTCTTCTTGTCTGAGTCACTCTTTAAAATTCATCTGGGAGGAAATGAATGAAGAGAAATGAACATATTTAAACCAGCCTGAAAGAAGATGGGCTATTTTATTCAAAGAACTTGCAGTATGAAAATGTTAGAGAGCTCCACAGAGAAACAAAATAAGAAACAGAAAAATGAATATAAAGTTTCTTTTGTCCCTTAAGGAAGGCACCCAGTCACCATTCATGCAAAATTTAATTCCAAAATTATTAAACCTAATAGCTGAATGACTTTCTGAGCTAGAAATAACCCACAGGGTATTCTCCAATGCTTCACTTTAAAACAAACCCCAAAGCTTTTATTAAAGTGCTGAGATTCCACTCATGTGGTACAAATATTGGAATACATCAGAGCTATACCACCACAGTACTGAAGCGATATGGTGTATTTGTTCCAAGCTGACTTGATCAAGGAAGTTACATTAAAAATAAATAAATAAAAAGCAAGTTGCTTCTTAAAAAGAGATTTACTTGAAAGTCTTGATTCAAATAACATAAAACATATCTTTAAGACTAGCTCTAATGGTAAAGCTAGGTGCTTTCTGTGTTAGGATATGTGGGTAGATTTATTAATGTGGAAAACATGTAATAATTAATTGCTTTAGGAAAAAATATTTTATTTCATTACTATTTCTTTTCAGTGAACTGTGAGCTGTTTTAAAATACACACACTTTTAAAAATAAAGATGAGTATAATGCTCTATTATATTTTATGAAAAGTAAATGTCATAGGATGGGCATATATTGCATGGGATGTCCATGCAAGTGTTGTCAAAAAACACCTGAGTTCATTTGGTTAATACAAGATGAATAACAACAAGCACTAACAAAATTAGGGAAATAGAAAGGAATGATTTTATTATTTCAGATTGCTTTGTATTTTCAGGTATCTTTCATTTAAAAAGCTTTGTGTATATATAATGTATTAAGAGGCATCAAGCCAGTTTTCAGTTATGCCATTCTTTTCATTTTATGAGTAAATTCTTTCTCCTTGAGTTTATTGTATTCCACCACCTCTGCATACTAAATAGGCCAAAATGCTATGACTGGAAAAAAGAAAGCAATACCAAACATAAAGGATAGTGGAATATAAAAACTGCAGGCTAAAAATATCCAATTAATGAATCCAAGATACTTGCCTCTGAAGGTGACTGAAATCTTTCTTTACCAAAGTTGTCTACTGAAAAATGCTGATTATTTAACAAACCTGTATAGTGGTGGTAAAATAAGGCAAGCAAAGTCCTTGGATGGAGGAAGGACTTGTAAAATGGCAAGTTGTAGCTTAAAAAAAAAAACGTTGCTCAGTTACAATCCTGAAAACTCAAAAGGGTGTGGTTATACTTTTAATATTATCAGTTACTTTTACTGTCATCTAGAAAGAATAGTTCACAAATGAATCTGGGAGAGATTCTTAGAGGAGAGATATCATTAACAGCTATAAAGGCCAATCATCAATAGATGTAATTCAGAATATGCAAAATCTCTAAAACAAAAGTAGATATTTTCTAGAAGTCAACTGCCTGCTAAAGTATGAATGGTATTTTATTTTTGCTGGCCCATCAGGCTGCTGTGTTTGCTCTTCTTTGCTCATTTTATTATCTTATTAAATAAAAAATAATGAAGCACCAGGCTCAGCAAACCTGGCAGTGGCTTATTATCCTTTTAAGTCTTATATATAGACCCTTACAGAAATGATCCCTGAGATATTAATATAATACTAGACTCCCTCATTTAAATATGTCTAATCTTATTCATATTTAAAATAAAATATCATTTGGAATCTTCTAATGCAAAGTTTATGTGTACAAATGTCTTTGAAGTTTGATGCTGGTTGGGAAATGCCTCTGTAAATGGTATCCTGGTGTCCTGTGTTTATCATTTCTCCCTGATTTCCGTATCAAGTATAAAAGATCGAAGGACTTGCAGTTAAAAAAAAAAAAAAGAAAGAAAGAATCTCAGCTTAGGATCTGAACTTTAAGCTGTTTTTTCTTTTGCATGTGTCATCACTAATAATAAAGGTTCTACTGGTAAAAATTAGGCCATCGTTAAGCCTGTGCAAACCTGCTACTTTTAGTGGATTAGCTCAGGAGCAGCTAGCTAGAAATTAGTGAACAGATGTCTTGAAAATGTACAATAAATAGGACAGAGTAAAATCCATCTCAGTAAGCTTAGCTGTGGTTGTGTTGCTGTGCCAACAGAATCAAGGGACAATAATGTTTACTTTTGTTAACAGTCAGCACATTTTACTGACTATGCAAAAGGGTTATTAGGTAAGGCTGTCATTTTGACGTAGAGCAAAAAAAGGACATCAGAGTTAATAAGTTTTTAAAATAGTTGCCATAATAAAGAAATATTAGAGGTGCTCAACCTTCCAACCCTGTAGGCTGGATGAGGGATGCGGGGTTGGTCCATGGACCAGATTCCAAAGGAAGATCAAAAGAAAGACTATGAGTGAATAAATAACAGCCATTTTATACAAATGGGTATAGACGCAAATAAGTCTTAACCAATTTGTACAATCATTATAACTTAGAGTAAAATAAAACATTTCAAAACTGTCCATAATTTTGGAAAAAGAAAAAAAGTTTTGTGTTTTTTAAGACTTTTTAATTTTCAGCATATTATTTTAACTCATAGTAAAAATAAAATGAAAAGATCAAACCATGCCATTTAGAAAATGTGAACATGGAGTGTTTTGATTTTATCACTTTTATATTAAATTTCTTCCAATCGATAAAAAGTATTTTTGGCAAACATCCACTGGTCTTAATATACACATATATGCTCTATCCATGGCTGAAGCTGGCCAGTTTTGTATACAGTTAAACAATAGTTGACAAATGCTACTGAGTATTTTTTTTATTAGTGTTTCTAATGCATGTGTAATTTGTGTAAAAATATTTTCTTCCCTGGGAAAAAGGTGTTTTTTACTGAATTTTAGTCAAGATTTAAAAGGCAAAATCCTAATAGTTTTAGTTAATGATTTGTATGTCTTAATGTGGATTCTAAATCCCAAATCCTTTCCTGAGGTAGAGTAACCCCATGAGGTAGTTTGTTTTTTTTCAACCTGGACCTTTGCTTCTCTTCTTATAAAGCTTTTGCCCTGTAAATACCTGAACAAATCTCTTTGAACAGGCTACCTGATGCTATATATTATGAATTGAGTAGCTAACTGTCTGTTTAAATTGTTAACTTTTTATGCCAAAATATTATTTTCTGGGATCATTAAGAGTGCAACACACTGAATTCTGTTATAAAACTCACTTTCCATGAAGAATAGGTGTACAGACACACACACACTATAAATAACTGAAATTACCTTCCATTGTCTATAAGACTGTATTGCACTTTAAATGACAGCTCTTTCTTATCAGTTTTATACAATCACTTTAGCTTTATTAAGACTACTTTAATTGACCTTTGCACAGGAACTGTGGGACAGAACATATTATTTTCATCTTATTTTGAGATAAATTAAAGATTATTTTTAAATTAATAACTTTGCTGCCTAACTAAAGCTTTTAAAGAATATTTCACACTGTGACTTACAAAAGCCTTCCCCAGATTTCTGACTTATTCTAATTTTAATTACATATGGCAATATAGCCTTTTAGAAAAATTGTAAGTGCTAAATAATAGGGGTCACATTAAGGAAGCGTAGCAGGGCAAGCGTAGCCCACACACAAGTAGAGATAAATGCCATGAGAGAATTCTGTTTGGTACAACTGGAAGAGCCCACAGAATAAATTAGGTAACCAAAAGAGTTATTCTGAATCATACAGGTCTATCCCATGTGGTCTATAGCTTGGCACATGCCAAGATGGAAGTTAATGAACTACTCACATATTTCAGAGTACAGAATGTTAACACGTCTGGCTGGATGGAGCAAGGGTGCTTAGTGCCTTTCAGAGCTGAACTATAGAACCACTGAACGTTTTCTGTGTAAGGACAATAGAAAATTTAGGACTGTATACCTTAGAGAGACATGATTAAATAAAATAATGAAAGGTTTAAAGAAGATAAATTGCTCTGAATGTAAAACCCAATAGAAAATAATTCAAGTGAAACAAATAGGGTTCTATAGATACTATTCCAAGACCCTGCAGGATTTTTTTTTTTTTGCCAATTTGAAATTATTATTTCTATATTATGTATCGTGTAACTAAGAGTTTTCCATAAGATTAATTGTTTCTATTTATCATCTCTAAAATCACAAGAACAAGGGAACCCTGAATAAAATCTAAAAGACAATAGATTAAACACACACAAAACCCATTTTCTCTAATTGAGTCACATATTCTGCTTTGTATGTTAACAATGGGATGCGGCCATAGGGGGACATAAGGACGCTTCCCAGGTGAGACAGGTGATGAGCACAAGAAGCACCCAGGCAAGTGACAGGGGTCTGGATAGCCCTGAGATCAGAGGGGTGGTGCATGCATCCACAGAAAGCCTCAAATGCCTCTACATTAATGCTCACAGTATGGGGAACAAGCAGGAGTTTGCCTTCCTGCTAGCTAATACAAACACGGACTGTTCTATGGCACCTCACTGCCTTGCTCCTAGAGGGTGGAAGCTGCTGGAGAGAAGCCCTAGCAGTTGATAAGAAGCACAGCTGTGGGTTGCCAGGGTTGCTGCAGGCAACACACGACCACACTTGACAGTGGTCAGTTAGCGGGAAGGGGCAGGGCCTGGCTCTTATACAGCCCAGAGCTAAGGCCAGGCAGGTAGTTCCCTGCTAGCAGCAGGAGCTCCTGGAGCAAAGATGCGAGCACTGAAGACTGAAGGATGGTGGCTCCGGGTCATGGGAGCAATGTTGTTATAGCCAGGTGGCCTTAAGTTAAGTTATAGCCAAGAGGCTTGTGTTTGTTTTGTTAGTGTTTGGACACCGGTGGTTTGGGTGAGGGTATTAGGGGTTGGAGAAGGCCTCATAGAGGCCCACAGAAGTGTGGGGCCCTAGTGCCAGCGAAGGCGCAGTATCCTCAGGGGCACATCTGGTGGCGTGGGGACCCCAGCACCGGTGAGAGTGCAGAATCCTCATAGGGGCCCACAGGAGTATGGGGCCTAGCACCAGTAAAGGCGCAGTATCCTCAGGGACAACCCTGGTGGTGTGGGGACCCCAGCACCAGTTAGGGCATAGCTTATGGGGTGCTTAGGCCCCAGCCCCAGAGAGGGGCATTTGAGGAAGCCCAGCATGGGTGCAGCGAGCCCCAGAGAGGGGGCAGTATTATTAGGAAGCCTCAGTGCGGGCCCAGCGAGCCCCAGAAAAGAGGTACTACTGGGAAGCCCCAGTGCAGGTGTGGTGAGACCCGAGAGAGGGTGTGGTGCTGCGGTAAACCCTGGAAAGGGCAAAGTGCTGCGGTAAACCCTGGCGAGAGGGGATAGTAATGTGGTGAGCCCTGGGAAAAGGGGGTAGCTGTGCGGTGGGCCCGAGAGACAGGTGGCTTAACCAAGAAGTCCCCAGAGTGAGCACAGAAGTCCCCGGGGGGGGCACATTTGAGAAGCTCAAGTGTGGGCGCAGAGAGCCCCAGGGGGTATTATTGAGAAGCCCAGTGTGGGCGGGGCAAGCCCCAAGAGGGGGCACTATTGTGAAAGCCGGAGACAGGGGGCAGCATTACAGGGAAGGCCCCGAGTGTGCTCAAAGAGCCCCAAGGGAGGGGTAGCATTCTTGAGTGAGCTCAGAGTGGGAACAGAGAGCCCCAGGAGGGGGCGGTAGCATAGAGACATACAGAAAAGGCCCGAGAGGGGGCGACGGTACAGAGGAAGGCCCTCGAGGGGGAGTGAGTGTATTTTGACCGAACAACATCTATCCCATCTGCAAGGCTTGGACCGTGGTATCAGGGATGGTTGGAGCCATGCGTAGCCCATAAACTTGGGAAGCCATAAGCTTGGGAAGCACCCATCATACAGGGAGAACCCCGGTGGGTCTGGGAAAACATGGGGACAGAGGTCCCAACTAACCATGCCCAAGAAAATGTGAGGGAGTCTCCCAACTTTACCTAAACATCAAAGACATGGCGGGCGAGAATCTGAGGGTTCCCTTGGGCTGACCTGGCACGGGTAGGGGGCCTTAAGGAGATCACGGCCCTTCTGTAGGACCCTGCCATGACACGGGCATAGTGGGGCTCACTGAAACCTGGTGGGATTCAACCCATGATTGGGCGGTAAACATAAAAGGGCTACAGACTGTATGGGTAGGATAGAATGGGGAGGAAAGGCAGGGATGTGGCACTCTATGTCAAAGAGCAGTACAGGTCCTCAACAAACAGTACTGGGTCAAAGGAGGGGCAGACTGAAGTGCTCTGGGTTAGAATACAAGGGGGTTGGGAGAAAGGGACTTAATGGTAGGTGTCTACTGTCGACCATCCAACCAGGGGGAAGAGCTGAACCAGGAATTCTCAGGTCAGCTTGTGGTGGCAGTTAAGTCAAGGGACATGGTTATCATGGGTATCCTAAACTACCCAGACATCTGCTGGGAGGAGCAGTCAGCCAGGACTGACCCACCCATGTAGGTTCCTAGCCAAGATACAGGACCTCCATCTAACCCAGGAGGTGCACAGTCCCACCAGGGGAAATGCCCTGCTGGACCTGGTCCTGGCCACAGGTGATGACCTGGTGAGAGGTCTGCAGGTTCTTGACCACCTGGGCAATAGCAATCATCCCCTACTGGAATTCACCATCCACCACAGGGTGTCAAAGGCCTGCAGCAAGGCAGCAGCCTTTGACTTCAAGAGGGCCAATTTCAATGAGTTAAGGAGATTAATCGGGGAGGTACTGAGGCCCTAGAGCGTAGGGGAGTTGGGAGTCCAAGATGAGTGGTCATTCCTTAAGGAGATGATCCTCTGAGCCCAAAGGGTGACAGTCCCAAAGTGAATCAAAGGGGGAAAGAGTGCTCAAAAGCCCCCATGGCTCACCAAAGGCATTCGGGAAAGTCTGCAAGCTAAAATGGAGGAGTACACCCAGTAGAAGGGAGGGGCCATCACCAAGAAGGATTATACCTATATTGCTCAAGACTTTGGTGGGGCTGTTAGGAAGGCTAAGGCAGAGACAGAACTAGGACTAGCTACCAGGATCAAAGATAAGAAGAAGTCCTTTTTTAAATACATAGGAGTAAAAAGAAGGCACCAGGTAATATGAGGCCCCTGCCCCAAATGTTTGGCAATCTGGTGGTTGCACCAGATGATAAAGACGACCTCTTTAACAATTCATTTGCCTCCATTTTTCTGAGCAGGGACCGGGACATCCCCCCAAAAGGGATTCTGGTTGGACTCGGGAGAGGTAAAACCAGGCCTAGGGTCAGAAAGGAGCTAATTAGGGAACTTCTGGTGGGGCTGGACATGTTTAAATCAGCAGGTCCAGATGATCTCCAACCCAAGTGCTGAGGGAATTGGCAGAGGTCATTGTCAGACCCCTGTCATGGCTTTATGAGGACTTTCAGTGCTCTGGTCAGGTGCCAGAGGACTGGAAAAGGTCCAATGTTGTCCCCAATTTCAAAAAGGGAGGAAGGAGAACCCAGGAAACTATAGGCCCATTAGTCTTACCTCAGTCCTGGGAAAACTCTGAGAAAATTATACAGGAGCACATAAGTGAGGACCAGCAGTGTAGATTATGCTTAGGGGCAACCAACATGGGTTCATTAGGGGCAGGGTCAGACCAACCTGATGGCCTTCTACAACCAGATCACAAAATCCTTAGATGCAGGTGTTGTGGTAGACATAGTTTTTCTGGACTTTAGGAGGGCCTTTGACACTGTCTCTCACCCCATTCTCATTAAAAAAATTAAGTGGCTGTGACATCAATGCCTACACAGTCAGATGGGTTGCAAATTGGCTGGAGGACCACACCCAGAGATTGGTGGTGGATGGATCAACCTGGAGGGATGTGGGGAGTGGGGTCCCCCAGGGCTCAGTCCTCAGGCCCACACTGTTCAATATCTTCATCAGCAACTTGGGTGAGGGGATGAAAAGCACCTTGTTCAAGTCCGTGGATGACACTAAGATATGGGGAGAGTGGGCACACTAGAAGGGAGGGACATGTTACAACTAGATCTGATAGGTTACAGGGTTGGCGAACAAGAGGATGGGATTCAATACTGACAAATGCAAGGTATTGCACCTAGGGATAAAGAACCAGCAGCATATGTATGGGCTGAGGAACTCCCTTCTCATCAGCACAGAGCCAGAAAAGGATCTTGGAGTCATTATTGATTCCAAGATGAACATAGGCCACCAATGTGGAGACGCAGTTAGGAAGGCTAACTACACCTTGTCATGAATCTACAAATGCATCACAAACAGTTCCAAGGAGTTGATCCTCCCCCTCTATGTGACATTAGTCAGGCCACAATTGGGCGCAGCACTTCAGGAGGGATGTGGACAACATCGAGAGGAACAAAAGGAGGGCCACTTGTGTGGTCACGGGGCAGTAGGGTAGACCCTATGAAGAGAGGCTATGGGACCTGAACCTGTTCAGCCTCCACAAAGAGGCTGAGAGGGGATCTGTTGGCCATCTATAAACTTACCAGGGGGGACCAGCAGGGAATGGGAGAGTCCCTGTTCCCCCAAGCACTAACAGAAGTAACTAGGAATAACAGCCACAAGATGACTGAGAGTAGGTTCAGGCTAGTTATCAGGAGGCACTACTTCACAGTCAAGGCAGCTAAGATCTGGAAACAACTTCCAAGAAAGGGTGCTTGCTCCTACCCCAGGGGTCTTCATAAGGAGGCTAGATGATCACCTAGCTGGGGTCATTTGACCCTGGCATTCTTTCCTGCCAATGGCAGGGGGTTGGACTTGATGATCTACTCAGGTCCCTTCTGAACATAGCATCAGTGAAACTATGAATGTAACAGAGAGTAAAGTTGACAGAAAACAAACAAACAAACAACCCCCCCCCAAAAAAACAAAACAGAAAAAACAACCCCCCCAAAAACTTGTTTCCCATTTATTTGTGATTTGTTATCTAATTATTTTTCCATGGGGAAATTTAAAATTAATTGACATTTTCCTTTTAGTTTTTAAGAAACATAGGGAATGTATTTTTTTGTTTTCCCCTAATACCTTACTCTGTGAGATTAGTATCACTGATATCTTGTGGTTCATTCTCTTTCTTTCTCTATCTTAAGTTTTCTGGCTTTAGAATGATTAAAATAAAAAAAAGCCCTAACTTTGTCATACTAAGTTTTCAACACTTTCTTATCTTTAGAAAATTTGTAATATTGCAAAGCTTAGTTTCATTTTTCCTTTTCCCATCCCCTACTTTTGAAAGGTAGAAACGTTGAAAAGTTATAGAAATGAAAGGAAGGAAGGAAAAACTTGATTTTTTTTTAAGCTACTTTATTCAGAGGCTTAAGGCACAAAAAGTTGGCTTCTCTTGGGTCCAGGTCCAATATACAAAACAAAGATAAATCACCATCAAAGTAAAAGCCATTACATTCACAACTGGAAAAAATGGTAAGGGGGCAGTATATTTTAAGCATTAGGAAGTAGTCTATTCAGAGAAGCATGGTATATTTATACCTCATTCAGAGTCATAAGCCTCCTTTGAGCTGATGCTATAAATGGACTTACAGAGAGTAGTGTTGTCATGAACCCTATCACTAACTGGTAGGTTCATAGAGTATAATGAACATTTTCTTGTGCTTATTTCTCTGATAGGATGTGCATTGTCTTATTTGAAAGTCAATTTTATGCTGTATCCATTTGTGTCATTTTTACCATTGTAAAGGTTATGTCAAACTATCTATGTCTATCATTATGATTTTAGACATGGTTTAGCTAAGGACCCGAGAGGTGCATATTTCAGGAGAAGGGATGGGTGAAAATGCTAATTACCCTTTACCACTGGGTTACTATGACAAAAAGATTTGCCACTCCCAGACACAGGCAGAAGGAGATATTATTCTGTTGGGCACACAAGGCATTGTGTTTCTGTAATGGGGAAATCAATTCCTGTATAGCAAGGGCATCTGAGAGACAGGGCCTATTTACCAGAGGAATGCCAGGTAGGAGTGTGCAAAGCTTCGGTCCACAATTTGATTCAGAGAAGATTTGGCCCAATTCGGAGGCTGAATCACCAAATCCTAATTGAATTGGGAGAAGAAAAAAATCCTCCAAATTGATTCAGAAAAGATTCAGAAAGATTTGTAGATTTGGAAGGCAGTCTTTCAGGGAAACAAAGTGAGGGGGGGAGGGGAGAATGACATCTATAGCTGGCCAGTGACTGTGTTCTTTCCACAAATCTCCTTGCAATCATAGTGCTTTTGGGGAGGGACCTAGAAACAGCACATAAACCTCTTTCTGCAGCTTTTCAATGCCTTTTGTGAGCTGTTTCTGCCTAAGCAACAGTGTCTGAAAGGTACTGGATTGGCTTGGTTTCCTACCTAGTCAGTCTCCTGCTCCTTTTGTTCTTGGAAAGGATTGTATATAGATTACTAACTAGAATCCTTCTGCTTATTGCTATCCAATCTATTTCTTTTAATTTATATTTTTTCTTGTTTTTTTCCCCCACCTCACACTTCTTAGAAAGCTGTGTTTTCTCTGGCAGTGAAAGCCTTGTACCTATCTTCTTGAAACTTGGCAGGCCTCATGCCCTCAGAAGGGGCTACCATCCCTGCTGCTTTCATCCAAAGCTGCCTTTACACACACACAAGACAAGTTTAGCTTTCACCTATTTGAAATACAGGTTCCCAGAAACCCCTACACCTATCCAAAGCTGATTCAGCAAAATCAATTCAGGAAAGTGATCCGAATCTACAAATCAAATCCCTGTCCTCTGAATTGGCCAAACCTGAATCCAAACTGAATTCTTTCTTTTCACACAGTCCTAATGCTGGGTGTCCCTGGGAGAGAAATTTCTGGAGGCTTTCATAGATTTCATAGACATTCAGGCTGGAAGGGACCATGGAGGATCATTGAGTCCAGCCACCTGCTCCATGGGCTGGAAGTCAGCAGGGATCACAGGATCCCAGCAAGATAAACATCCAATTGTGTCTTGAAGGCATTCAGAGTGGGTGCTTGAACCACCTCTGGCAGCAGTCTATTCCAAACCTTGGGGGCTCAGACAGTAAAGAAGTTCTTCCTTATGTCCAGCCTGAATCGGTTGTGGTGGAGTTTGTGGCCATCTGAGCTTGTCATCCCTTGGGGTGCTCTGGTGAACAGACGTTCCCCCAGATCCAGATAAGCAGCCCTGATAAACTTATAGGTGGCCACCAGATCACCCCTGAGACTGCTTTTTTCTAAGGTGAAGAGTCCCATGGCTCTCAGCCGCACATTGTAAGGTCTGTTTTCCTGACCTTTGATCATGCACGTGGCTCCCCTCTGCACTTTCTCAAGCTTCTCCCTATCCTTTTTGAATTGCAGAGCCCAAAACTGGACACAGTACTCCAGCTGCAGCCTCACCAAGGCTGAGTACAATGGGTGAATGACATCCTGGGATTTGCTTGAGAAGGGTCTATGGATGCAAGCCAGTGTTTTGCTCACTTTGCTAACCGCAGCTTCACATTGAAGATTTTGAAGACTCATTAGGAACAGGGACAATGTTGATGGGCACAGAGTTGGCTTGAAAGTATTATAAGGGCTGTCTGTTAGGTTACCACAGTCTTTGGATTTTTCCTGGGCTGCAAAGAAGTCCAAGGCAACTAGGGCTGGCAGAATCCACTGAAAAACTGAAATCTGAATATACTAGCAGGACTCCAGAAGGGCTAGGATGTAAACAGATGTGTTAGTAAGAAACTTCACTTGTCTTTTTATCCTGTTTTCAAACTTATGATCATTTTTGTTTGTATCATTCTTTTCTCTTACTTTATATGACTTTTATTTGGTTTGCTTTCTTATTGATTTGATTGTAGAAACACTGATCTTTGGGTGTGTGATATTCCAGCATGGCACATCCTACCAAAAGTGGGACATAAAAATTTATTTCACAACCCAGAAAATCCACCCAGAGCTGTCAGAAATTCTCCTACTGCAGCTGAATGGTCCGAAAAGCCATGATTTATAGGTTATCCCAGGACAAACATTGGTCTATTTCTCATGACTAGTTGAAAGATACTGGGGAGAAATGTAGGGCTCTGGGGGCACCCTGAGAATGAGTTTGTGACAAAGGGTACTCCATAAAAAAGGAGTAAATAATTTAAATACAAAGGATAGGGGAAAGAGGGAGGAAATGACATTCATCAATCTACTGGATAAAAAAAAAAATCATAGACTAAATATAGAAATTGGATTTATTACCTGTAACATCCTGCCTATCATCTGATTCTCCAGAAAGAGCACAAACCAACTGCAGATGCTTCCTCAGGCTGAAAAAAGGGTGTTTGTACCTAAAGGATTGCAAAGATGAATTTTTCCAACTATTTCAGTTGGTTGAATAAAAGATATCAGATTTACCCGAAGAACCCTGTTTCTCTTGGTATTTTTCTGGACTTCTGGAATAAATGAAAGTGTTCATTTATTATTTTGTGTTGGAATCTGCTCATTGTAAGCATCAAAGGAACACATTAAGCAGGTGATGGAATTACTTCCTACTTTTATTTCAAATATTTCCTAGTTTATAAATCCAAGGATCATATTCACCCTTTTAGGTATCACAGCACACTGGGGCCTCTTATTCAGTTGATTATCTATCATGAATTTAGATACTTTTTTAGTATTTTCACATTCACAAATATCATTCCCAGTCACATTAGCTATGTATGTCCTTGGCTCTGATGTGTGTTTTTACATTTACCTGTATTAAAAATGTATATTGCTCACATAGGCTAGATCCTCACATTTATACTGTTCCCCTTATCTTTTGCCATTTCAAATATTACCAGTAACAAATTTATCTTGTCCCAGATTATCAATAAAAATACCAAACAATACTAGGCCATGGAATGACTTCCACTAGAAAAGTCTGTTGTAGATGGGGAATCACTACTCAGGATTTTTTGTGATCTACCGGTTAATGAGTATGCAATTTAATATGGATAAAATGTATTTTATATTCTGTTATTTTCCATGATCTCATCAGATATCATGTGTGAGCATATTTGACATATTTTCTATTAAATTTATTTCCTTCATTGATATTAATTACCATGTCACCCTTTAATTTATTATGACTAGACAACATTAAAAAGCATAGGGTATAAAGCTTTCTACTTTCTCACATAAAGCCGATTCTAACTGATAGGGCTTAAGAATAAAATTTATTATATGGGCAGGTGATTTCAAAATTGTCTGTTATGTGATATCTTGCTCCATCCATTGAAGCAGCTAGTATTAGCCATTCTTAAAATAGGCTACCAGACTAGATGGCAGATTAACATTTTATGAAAAAATTCTATATTACAGGACTTCTGTAAAAAAGCTGGATTCATACTGAATCACATTCACTTCAAATGGAAGGAAGTGAAGCACCAGATAAAGAACCAGGAGCCTGAGCTCTACAACAGCCTTTCTATATTGCCTTAGGAAAATCACTTCACCTTTGTGTCTCAGTTCCTCATTTATAAACACAAAAGCAAACATGCACACTTGGGAAAATATACCTCTTATTTCTCTTGCCCATTTAGACTGTAAATATTTCAAGGAAAAAAAGAAAACCCTAAAGATCTTATCCCTTTCTATAATGTCAGTGGTGCCTTAGGACAATGGCATAATTTCAGTCAAGTTGTTTGCTGCTTCATCCATAAAAATGGATCATTTTAATATGAATTATTTCAATTTTCTGAAAATTCTAAAAGCAAAACAGGTCCAGTTCTGCTTCTCTGAAAATATTGGAATTATATTGGTAGTACTTTGAAATGGGAACAGGACTGGGATGGAACCCTTAAGGAATACTGATGATGTCCTGAAGCAAGTGTAAGAAGATAAATCACTCTCACCATCAAAATATTCCATGAAACAAGCTGCTTTAATTGGTAAAAGAGTTGAGAATTATGTTGCATTCTCCTACAAGAGACTTCTAAGAATCTTAATGTTTTATTATGGAATTTAAGCTATTCCTTTAGATTAAATTCATGAAGATTCAAAACTAGATGATTACATTTTTTTTTTTGGCTTAATACTTGATCTATCCCATTTTACATACTGGCAAATGCAGGTCATTTAAAATCAGAAATGCAAATATTATCTTTGTAGACATAATTCACTGAAGACTTGCTTTAAGTTCCAACAACTATTTATCATTATCTAATGCAAATGACATTACATACCCTCTGTTCAGTACTTGGTCTGATCTAGCCAGATTTAAATGTGTTTTCCTTTTAAGCTTTCATAATGCATGAATTCAAGATGACTTGAATTGTAATTCACAGTTTTGGAACTTGTTCATGTTGATAGTATTTCTCCCTCTTCCTCTCTCTGTAGTGACATATTTTCCATGGGTGTCTTTAATGACCTAAATTTCCTCTTCTTAATATTGAACGTAAACCCCTTGAAATCAACAAAAAAGTTCCCACTGACATGAGTAATATAGAATTAGGGTGTATTAAACTCTAGTATAGGGAACTGTAGAGGTTGCCAAGTCTTAGGAAGACTTCCAAGAAAATTATGGATACTTGGCTCTTTCTGTGAAAAGAAAGTAGGTAATGCTATTTGCTTTGAAAAGACCAAAAAAAAAAAAAAATCAGCTACAGCTTTCCATTCTGCCAAAAACACCGAAGATGCTCAATAGTCCAGTAGCAGAATATTACAAAGACATAATTCATATGTGTTGCCAAAAATATAAACTATATTGAATACATTTAACTACTTTGAAGTTTTCCATCTTTCTTTTATGTGGAGTATTTTAAAAAACTTTTTAGTTTTTTTTAGTTTTTTCCCATGGGGATGTGGTAAGGGATTTTTCCCAAATATTTTTTCCCATTTCACCTGAAAAAAAGGTAGATGTGGATTTAAAACATACAGTCTCAGACTGTATTTGGGTCACCAAAATAAAGTTTAGTAAACAATATTTCATAAAACTTGGTCTAACTTTTTTCTTAAATAATATGAATTTTTTGTTTAAGAGTGATTATTTCCTTCTTTTCTGTGGCTATTTCCTTCTTTTCTGTGGCTGATAAAACAATCCAAAGTTTCTGTATAAAATTGTTTTATTTTACGAGTAGACAAAACTTTTGGGTGATGCTTCATTTGGGTTATAGGAAAATCTTACTTACAGAAGGAAAAAGGCTTTTGACTACTAATTTAACTAGTCATTGTGGTATACTTTTAATACATATATGTTTTAATAAGCACTTTGCCTGCTAAACTTTGTATCCCCTTTGTCCATGCTGGGAACTAACAAGGTTATTAGTTATCACATGTTAAATATTATACTTTTACCATGAGTTATTTGGACAGACAGAGCCTTTAGTCCCCCAGTGCTAGAAGGTTCACCTATGGCTGAGGAAAAACAATTAGCAATGGTCTGCTGCTGAATTTAGTTTTAACATGATTTTATCGCTCCTGTAGCTTTATTTAAATCCTGTCCATCTCTAGTTGAATGGAAGCCATTCCTGGCAATCACTCTAGCAACAGATCAATTTTCTATTATAAAGGAGGGTACCAAACAGTGGACTATGCTTGTTTCTTGGGAATACATACATGTTCATCTCCCTCAAGTAAGTAAACTATTCATTTATGATAACATATGCAGGTCTGTATTTAGTAATTATTCTTTAGTCTCCATTTTGTAAATTGTTTGGTGACCCTCAACCTCCTTCTGAAGCATATCTGTATTAATTTTGCTTGATACGGGTGGTGCGGGGGGAAGGAGAAATCAAGCTCAGGGGAGAAGATTATTATATACTTCCACTGTGCCCATTCACTTCCTTGGCCAATCTCCACCATCACTTTTGGTTTATATTCTGAATTTCTATACCAATTTTGCCTAGTTTTTTAAAGGGAACATGTTAAGCATTGAACCAGGGCTCCCAGAGAAAGCAATTTGAGCTCAAAGCTTTGCAACTAAAGGCTGTACCAATACATATATTCTGTGGCTCATAAAGTGGGGAATTTTTAATATACAGACCCAGTAGCTTTTTTACCCTCTTATCTTCATTCCTTCAGGTTTCTATTTTCTCTCCATTTTATTTTTCTGTTTGCCATTTTTTTCTGAATTTAGGTTGTCACTCCTTTTAAACAGTGTCCTCATCATGCTGTTATAAAACTGTGGTTTATGACTCCAAGGACTTGAGACAGAAGAGAGAGAGAGACCTAGTTACACTTTGTTACATCATCACTGTCCTTTGGGCTTAGTCCATTCCAATTATGTCATCATGCCAACACAGATTTTCACTGCCAACCCAGCTTATCTTACTTCAGGTCTTAGGCTCCACATCATCTTTGTTTCCTGAGCCATCAGTTACTCTGCATGTTCACAGAGCATTGGCTGCTCATGACCCCTAGCAGTCCTGTCTTCTTTCCTTTATAAGCTAAACAGTACAGTGGTACTGGCATGATGTTTTGATATGAATTTAAGCTTTACCACTTTTACTTTCATTAGAGGTTATAGAAGTAACGAGATGGGGAGAAATGTCAGGATACAACTCTGGCTTTAAAAAGTCAGCAGACTTTTAAAGAAAAAAACAACCAGACTCAAGCTATAAATACTGCAAGTAGCACCTTAAGTAAGAAGCAGCTTAACATGAGCCTAGTTTGAAGTAACAATGGCCACATCTACATGAGCAGTATATTGCTCAGTTGTTACTGCACAATTATTTAGTATTTGCATAACCAGGTACTAAATAACTGCACAGTAACCAGTGTTACTCTTCACTATGTCCCCTCATGGATTTTTTTGATGTTACTGCACAGTAGCCATTCATGCTGACATGGCCATTATATAAATGTTCATACAGTCAAGATCACTCTAGAGCCTGGACATGTGATATGTTTACAATGCCCCAAACAAGGAAAGGACAGGTGATACACAGGTATATATTACTATACCTTACTCATAACAGCATAGAGTTACCCTGGAAAACAGGGTGCAAAACAACATGAATATAAGTGACATTCTTTCTGTTCAGTCTGGGACAACTGTTTGTTCTAAGCAGACACGTACCTCTTTCCTCACCATCTAGTGATGCATTGCCACAGTGCTTACTGCAAATACATACACAAAACCTACTGTTGAATAGATGATCATCTGTCTACTCCAAATGGTAGAATAATTTTCACTGGTATACTAACAGATGTAGATGCACTTTATATGTCCAGGTCCTTTTCTAGTTCTTACAGCGGGTCTGTTTAATAAGTGTGGGTGAGCTCACTTGTATATACATATATGAATTTTTTTATTTCCACTGATATTATATGAAAAAAAAATTAAGTTTCTTATATAGACCTGGATCTAAGTCAGAATAGGGATTCACCTCAACTTGGTACAGAAAAAAAAAAAAAAGGGTCAGGACCTGAATCAAAGCCATGGTAATGTTCTTTTAAAATCTCCTGAGTATAAATTTGATTTTGCAAATTCCAAACACCATGGGTGATTTGGATTCATTTAATTATATTAGACCACCAGAGTTCAGTGGAACAGCTAAGATAAACCTAGGTTATGAGCACCTCCTGTTCAAAAGAGTGACATTTTTAAAGGACAGAAAATGATACATCACGCTTCAACCAATTCCTTGCTGGAAACATTTAACTTCATCCTTTAAAAATAAATAAAGAAGTTTGTGTATTTATATACACAAATAAACTAGTGAAGTGTAACATAATTGCCTGGCTCTCTGTTCTGGCAAAATGCTAGTATAAACTATGGTTTGTTTGGATTTTTTTGTTTATTTGTTTAAATCCTTATAACTGCCTGTATAGATAATAAAAGATTAGCTTCATACAGCAAACCCTAAATCCTGGTGTTAAGCCATCATTGGCCACTTCAATAGCCAGTGTGTAAAATGAATTCCATTCATGTTAAGCTGCCAAGTCTTTATTACTACAGATTCTAAATGGGAGATTTTTAGCAATGCCAAAGAAAAAGTCCCAATTAACCATGATAAAAGTGGATTAGAAAGTAAAGGTTTGAGGATTATCATTTGAAAAAGATGGTAAACATCAATATAAAATTCAAATCATAAGCACAGATATTTCAAGAAACAAGATTAACTCATTTTTACAGCATTATAAACAGCTGCTTAACTTCTCTGATGTCATACCCATAAATATCACTACATTCTCATTCTCAGGTTTAGTCAACGTATCTATTTTCTCCAAAATATTGCTAAATAACTCCCTAATTTCAAATATTCTTTGGTTCAGTGGAGTTGTCAAGGACAAACATGTAAACAAACTAATATTCTCTCATTGATGGTATTCAGTGCTTGACATTTTACATGCATAGTAAACCAAAAATGGAAGGCTCAGCTCTGAAGAACCTTGATTCTTAAAAAAAGCAGCCATACAGCACAAGATAAAGCCACTGAAAAGAAGACATTAAACAAATGTCTTGAAAAGCAAATTCCTTCTGCCCCCACTTCTTAAGATGTAACATAGGAATAACATTTTAAAAATAATTCTTACTTTTGCAGGTGGAAGGGGACCTCATGACCCCAGTGTTGTCATATATGGTCCAGCACGGTTGTGGGGGTATGGACAAAAGAACTTCAAATGCTAATCACCAGAAAGGTTTGTATTCAGAACACCCGGTGTAAGAAAATACGCTTTAGTTAGTTACTCTTCATTTAGATTGAGCCAGTTATCTAAGATTATTACTTCTAACTAAATACAGTAAAAAAAAAAAAATCAACAGCAAGTGTTTTCCTCTTTATTTTTTTTATTCCCATCTAATATGTGTATACTGTATAGCACTCTTTCATCAGCTTTCATTTCTAATGGGATTTTAGATGCATTAAGCTTTCATTTACAAACCTCTGATCTTTAGTCTCTCTGATTTATCAGATTTTCAGGGAAATATGTCCTACATTTATCCATGTGTGCATAGAAAATGTGTGTCCACTTCTATTTTATCTTATATTACAATAAAAGAAATGAGAAAAGCAGACAAGTGGAGACAGAACATCATAACCATGCAGAAAAGAACCAAGACTATACACACAAAACAATATTGATAGCTCATTCACATGAATAAAGGTTGTGAATATGGGGAGGACCAAATAACTCCTAACCCTATTGACAAAGGACCTTGATGACAGTCTGCTTTTGAAAACTCTCTTTTGAAAGAGAGTTTATAGCAACATAATTTTAATTAAGGGAAGTAGCAGGTAAAATATATAAAATACACATTTATTTCTATGTCATTATCTGATACTACATTACATTACATCAGCAAGCACAATTAAAGCTATATATGACTAAATCTGTTACTCATTTTTCTTACATAACCATAGCTTTTCTACATGCAAAATGTCACAAAAGGTAATACTTCTGCTGAAGTCAGAAATCTAGCTAGCATAATGCTTCTTTGATATGTGTTGCCTTAGGTTAAGGTTCTGCTTGCTGTCATGACTTAACTGCAGTCAGGCCTGATCAGTACATGGATGCGAGTTGCAATCTTGTGGATAGGATATGAAATATATGCAATATGAATCCTGAGCACTTGTGATTAGAAATTCCATGAGCAGTCTTCAAGAGGATCTAGCAGATGTTAATTTAACTAAGTGATGCAAAGTAAGTAATTTCTATCCCCAAAATCATGCAGCTTTCCATACCAAATATAGATGGCAGGTCATATTTTTTGGGGTTGGGGATAAAATTACTTACATCCTATTGTTGACCTGCTGGAATGGGGGAGTCCCTGGATTGGGGATTTGGGCTCAGGTCCTGAATCGAGGGATCCTCTTTCATCTGGACCATTAAAGGCTCATGGGGCAGTCCCATGATATCATCAACAAACAGTTTCCCTGATGCCTGGCTGCAGGGCATGCTGTTCACTTTATCAACATGAGGGGAGCCTGGGATTACAATCCCTGGTCCCTTGCATGCAGGTGCAGCTTGGCATTATGGAACTGGTTCCCTAAGGTTTGACTGTTATACTTTTCAAAGTTGCAGGGGGGCAGCTGTCTATTGGACCTTGGATGGGGAGAGAGACATAGTCACCTCCTGCACTTTTAAAACTATGCAGTGAAGTCTGTGTCCCCAGACATTTTAAACCATGTGGTACAGCTGAAGCACCAGACCACTTCCCAGCATAAAGGCTCTTGCCTCAGTATGTTCATGCCAACATTCAAGTTAAAGCACAATACAAGTCAGACACAAAGATGTTCCATATTAAATGTCTATAAACATTAAACATGGAATATATTTGTGACTGGTTTGCAGTTTTACTGTACCATAACATGCTTGCATTGCATGTATGGCACACTGTGATTTCTGTTGTGATTAAACATGTTAAATTGCACCATAAATATGTCTAAGGTCCTACCAAATTCATGGCAGAAATGGAGTGTGTAGTGGCACCTTTAATCTTGCAGGTTCCCTTGAGCATACTTTTGCCTACCCACCAGTGAGCATTAAACAGCAGGACTGTCTGGGGACCCTCAGCCAATCAGTGGCTGAAGCAAAACTGTATCCATATTTTAAACCACAGTTTTCACCTTCCTGCTGATCAGGACTGAGCTGCAAATGGGGCCCCTCCACGCCCAATTATTGGGAGCAAGGGAGCCTGGAGGAACTTGCAAGATTAAAGGAGCCCCAGTGCACCCCACATCTGCCATGTATTTGGTAGTTCCCTGATAATGTCTTTCAGGGGCAATAACATTAATGATGTTGTGTTCATTGGCTTCCTTGCTAAATTTCCATTTGTGTCATTACATTGGGTAAAGATCACTTGGGACTACTTCCTGTTTGCTATTTCTCCATTCATCTGTTGTAGAACTGGCATTCCAATTCTATGCCACCATTTCCACGAGACCACACACATCCTGTACTGAGCTCCGCCTATGCTTGTCTTCTAAGAGCCTGTTGGAGGATAGAGAACAGAGAATGTGTGTGAACAATTAAAGTCTTATCTTTCTAAAAGATGACTGAACTGCAAACCTGCAGAAACCCTAAATATATTAAGTACAAAGCTAAACATTACACCCATCTAGTGTTTTCGTGCAACCTCAAAATAACATCAAGAAATTCAGAATCAGAACCAACATATATCAAATTATTGGTTGTATCCTACCCTACAACATATAAGAAGGACATTTTCTAAATCTCTCCACACACAGCACAGATATTTTCATTAGTATGTGACATATGTTGAAGAAGGCGCTGTTCATAGTATCATAGTATCAAGGGTCAGAAGGGGCTAGAGCAGGCCATCTAGTCTGACCCCCCGCCAATGGAAGGAATGAGTGCCAGGGTCATAGGACCCCAGCCAAGTACCTATCTAATCTACTCTTAAAGATGCCCAAGGTAGGTGCAAGAACAACTTCCCTAAGAAGCTGGTTCCACATTCTAGCCACCCTAACTGTGAAGTAGTGTTTCCTAATGTCCAACCTAAACCTGCTCTCCAGTAACTTGTGACCATTGGTCCTAG
>JAGPOW010003316.1:27156311-27226333 GCA_030014935.1 Caiman crocodilus | reverse complement strand
GCTATCCAAGTTTGCTGATGACACCAAACTGTGGGCTGAGGTGGGGACACCAGAGGAGAGGGAGAGGCTGCAGCAGGATCTGGGCTGACTGCATGAGTGTGCGGACAAGAACAGGATGGGATTCAACGTGGACAAGCGCAGGGTGATGTATCTGGGGAGAAGCAACCCCCAGCACACATACTAGCTGGGAAGCTCCCCTCTTGCTTATACAACTTTCTGTTGTATATATCAACTTTTTTTATTGTTGTTCTCAAAGGAAAGGGATAAAGCAGGACACAGAAAGGAAATGAAACAGCATACTTAACATTAAAAATCATAATAAATAAGAGTAAAATCATATACATAAATAGGAATGTTCAAATAAAGTGATCTAAACCTATGGACTGTAGGTAAAACTCTTAATTTGCATAGCTACAAAGGAAGGAGGGTATGAAAGTACATGTGCAGAAAATGCAAAACAGACCAGCTAAGACAAGGAAATAGAAAAGTTTTTGATTGAATCTGTTTTGCAAAAGGTGAAGAATTTAGAAACGTGTTACTTTAGTAAAAGCATAAATTACTGATAAGTGGATGTATCTACATGTGCAAATTCTCCAGGATGGATTTACTTTAGGCACTGGGCAGGTATCTACACATGTGGGGAAATAATAGGAGACTTGCTGCTCATGGCAGAGTCTGCTCCCAGCCCACTGGCCTTGCACCAGCCCTCTGCAACAGCCAGAGGAAGGTCTATGTTCCCCCCGGATATTAGTCCAGGAGCTGGCAGTGAGCATGGGGCCCTGTCCTTGGGAGCTCCCTGTTGCCAAGGTAGAGGGATATTATCACCACCTGGGTTCTGGTGGCACGGCCCACTTTGGCAGCAGGCAGCTGCCTAGACCAATCTTCCACTCCCTGGTGCTCAACTGACTGGAAGCATGTTTGCTGTTGATAGGCCATCTACATGTGCCATACTGCACAGTAATCACTCCTGAGTAAATGTGTTACTTGTATTTACAGGTAGCAAATAGGCCTGTGCAAAGTGGCTAGTATTCACTTTGGATTTGACTGATTTGAGGGACAGTGATTCGATTCAGCAATTTAAGGTGATGCTTTCTGTGTAGTAATTTGCTCTAATCTTAAGTAAAGCATCTTGTGTAGATGTGCCCACTAAGTGTGAGTGAGAATTTGACATATTACTCCTTGGAAGAGACTATTCACTTTTTTCTAAAGTCACCAGATATGAACCATAAGCAAAACATATACTTTTCCAAGACAATTCCTTTTTTGAACTAAAAAGAAATGGTGCCGGGAGTGGATTCTATCCTATCCACTTGAGAATATTTAAAGCTCAGTGCCATTATTTTAATGAAATTATTCTACAGTCTTTATGGCACTCCAATCATTGTTACAAGACCTGAATTGTGGGTATTACAGATGTATATAATTATTACTTGCATGAGTATTAGAGGTGAAATCCTGGCTCATGAAAGTTGATCTAGTATTGTCAATTACTTCAGTAGAGATAGGATTTCACCCATAGATCTTAATGGATTTATTTTCCATCACTGTCCCCTGAATTATTTACTTTGCTTTGTAATAATTTGCATAATAATTTCCTTTTAAGTGGCTATGAAGTAAAATGAACATGCAATAAATCTTAAGATACTGACACAAATAGATGTTCTAAACATAACCCCCAGTGTCTATTTACCTACATAATTAAATAATTAATACCAAACACAGTTGTAAATTCCCCTTGTGGCATTCTGCTCAGCAGCCTTGCAGGATTAGGTGTCATTTGAGAACTCACCGAGGAAGCATCAGATAGTAGCTACAAGTTCCATATGTATGCTTACACTGCTATCAAGTTACTTCTTAGTCTATATTAAATTATTGTATTTATTTGACTATATAATATAAAGCATATAGTTATTTATATTAATATATAATATATGAACATGTGTACATGTATATATGTTATCATTCTACTATTACAATATGAAATGTTAAATATCCTTGAAACATTGTCTGATGTGTTAAAATTTCAGTATTCAACAGGTCTTAGTTTACTACAAGGAAGCAGAGAAGGAAAAGGAGAAAAAGAAAGGCATTGATTAAATAGTTATTGTTCTCCTTTACTTTCTTTCACCTCACAGCTTGTTACAATTATTAGTAAGGAAAGAAAAATGAATGCTATAGTGTAAGAGGGTCAGTGGCATTTTGCCTAGAGCTGAGTTGTCCCTCTGCTGGAATAGTAATGTTCTGTCCTTTGAAAAATTGTGTGCCATGCCTCAATGTTAGAGCGAGGGGTGCCAACACACTTGTAGGAGACAAAAAGATCGGTTATAGGCTCAAGAGATTGGCTGATTTTTGCAGGGCTCCACCATCCCTATCCCCTGCCCTAACCACAGAACATGTTTCAGGAATGTTGTTGCTCGCCTATGATACTGAGGATCCAGTCTGACTCTTATGGACTCTTTTGATGAGGGGTACTCCTCTAAGTTGGCTGTTTGCCCGATTCTTTCCTGCACAGGTCCCAAGACAGCCACATTCTTGGTTCTAATCCCACCCTTACCTTCAGGGTCAGAACATATTTACCCTCTCCTTGAGTGTCTCATCCATGTCTCTATTCTCCTCTAGGTTCCTGAAGTGGTTACCTTCAACCTTTGGGACTGGACTTGCTGACAGAGCAGTGTCCTCCTTCTCTTTGTTGCCTCTCACCTGGTAAGTTGGGAGACTGGAGATTTCCTCTAAGCCCCAGGGTCAGTTCCTTCTCTTGCTGGCTCTTGCTTCCTTTCTTCACTTTGTTCCCCTTTTCTTTGGCCTGATCCTGGATGCTCCCTTGGCATCCCTTTAAATTTCCTTTCTGGCCAGCTGTGTCCACTGTGGCAGCATCTGATGTGCTACCTTTCTGCCCTAGCTGTTTCCCTTTTCATTTTTTAGCGTGGCATTTTTCTTCTTCTTTGGCCACATCACTCTCCTTGTATTGGACTTGAACCCTGGCAACTGGGCTTGCTGTGGCAGCCTTTGAACTGCTGTGACCCCAGCTGGTTCCCTTAATTAGTTGGGGCACAATGCCTTTCCCACCCTGGCTCACCGTGGTTTCCGTGGCCTGTCTCAGTAAGTTTCTTTTCTTTGTTTTACTCCTTGCATTCCCAATTCAACAAACATGTCTTTGAGATTTCCCAGAAAATCTTTGTATTATTATTATTATTTGCATTTCTAATAAAAGACATTAAAACTGTGTAAAGCAGGATGCAAACTGGCAGCCCTGAGAAATTAGTCAGCTGGTAACATGCCACTTACCTAAGGGCCTACAGCTGGCTCAG
Source organism: Caiman crocodilus (assembly GCA_030014935.1). Taxonomy (NCBI): domain Eukaryota; kingdom Metazoa; phylum Chordata; order Crocodylia; family Alligatoridae; genus Caiman; species Caiman crocodilus. Next base: position 27,223,025 of record JAGPOW010003316.1, on the reverse strand, counting down.
TTAATGAGTAAATGAGGGGAAGTTGACTTGCTGACCCAGAAATAAAAGAAGACAGGAAGAGGAAGTGAAGGAGAGAACCTAGAGGGGAAAATGTTTGTATAGAAAGGGAGGACTTTTAAAAAGAAGACTAGAAGGTGAGAACTCATCCATGCTGGATTTATATTGGATGGTTTTATATTTGCAACTGAACCCTGTGATGCAGATTAATCTGGGGCTTTGAAGTGTGTCTTGCTTGGACTGGGTGAAATGGGACTTTTTTAGGATTGTTTTGCTTTTGGCTATTCCCTAGGAAGAAGAAGAACTCAGGGCAATATCCTGTGCATCTAAGCCTAGAGAAAACCTGGTCCCTGTAGCAGTCTAAAGTGCTTAAGAACTAATTTGAGCTGGGCTTGCTGGCAACCGCATTATACTATTAATTTGTTTTTCATACTCTATCAGCATCTTTGTTATGTACCCCCCTGAGTAGATGAGTTCTCATTAATTGTTTTCTCTCAATCACTTTTCACACTCAACCAAGACCATTCATACCTAGGTGATTCACAATCAACTTAATTCATATCTCTTTCCCAAATTCAGGGTGAATTCTCAGCCATTTGAGGCTTTTTCTTCAAAAAGTGTGTTTCTCTGATCCCCATAGATCATCAGTGCAACTGACCAGAGAAGTGAGGCCTTTAGACATACAGGGCTTCTATACATTTGCAAGGAGCTGGCTCCAATGTGCTGGAAATTCATAGCATTGGAAGATTCAATTAGTTGAGTCTGCTGGAGAATGGAAATAAATATGCTCCAGCAGACTCTGGCATCACATATAATGGTGTCCCCACACTGAAAAATAGCAGTGGGAAGCAGAAGAGGATTAAGATTTTATTTGGGCCCTGGACAAACACAAAATTGGAGACCCCATGCCTACCATGGGGACTGGACACCAGCAAGGGAAAAAAACCCTTCTTCTCCTAGTGCTGTTGTTGCCAAGGGCAGGGTGGGGCTCCCTGACTCACAGTGGAGACTGGGTTGACTCAACTGGACTGGAGATGTAATGGCACATGCCCCTCTTCTCCCTGCTCCTTGGCATCCCCTTCTTCTCCTCTCCCCTGCAATTCCTGAATGAGCACCCTGTAGCTGTCATGCTCTCCACTCTGGCTTCAGGTCCCATGCTCTTCCCTAGATGGGCAGTGCCACCAGCCCCTGCCCCTACCCCTGCCCCACTCCTGTCCTAACTGTGGGTGGCCTGAATCTGCCCCCCCCATGCCTTTTCCTTCACCCATGTCCCTCCCACCCCCAATTAGACTTACCTGCAGGAAACTGGCTGCCTGGTTGTGTTCCTGGCTACATGCGGCCATGCACAGTCATAGGAGCAGTGCTAGAGGGGATTTGGACTACCCCAAAACTCACCTTAGCCCCTCCCCCATCCCCCATGTAGCCACCCCTCCCAGTGCTGCTACCACTGCCTCACAACCCACTCCTGCCTGAAGAGGTGTGGCATTCCCTGAGCAGTCAAGCCCACTCCCCACATTCAGAAGAGGCTGATGCTGCCCCTGCTTCTCCCAGAAGCCCCTTGCAGGACCCCTTGCAGGCTGGAATACTGCCCACCTGAACTGAGGCATCTGGGGGGTCCCTGTTTGGCAGGGGTCCCTGGGCCCTGAGCCCCACTGGCCCATGCATTAACCTGCCTGTGGTGGGGCACTTTGAACTAAAGTTCATTCAGTGAGTTCTAGTTCAAAGAAGCCCACCACCATCTTTCAGAGCAGGAGACTCTGATACACATGATGCTTGAGCACTTTTCATTAAATGCTCTCACTAATTAAAGTGTCCACACCTCTGTGCCTCCTGGAGCACATGTAAAAATGCCCACAAGCCACAGAAAACAGTTGTAGAACTTCAATAGCAGTACACAGATGTTTACTGAAGCTTTGTATACACTCAAAAGGTTTGAAAATACTCATCTTTGTAATAGTGGGGAAGTGGGAAAGGTGGTAAGAAGCTAGCACTATGGAATATGTGGGTTCTACAGCAGTTTTCCTCATTTCTTCTGTTCTCTGATTTTTCTTTGTTATCAGAGGCCTTTGAATTGGTTTCCTATTTCTGGGTATGTCTCGCATCATACCTTGTTTGGTTTTTTTTCAATATAGTTCCTGTAAGAAAGTGCCTTGCATAAGAGGCAAGTTGTATAACAGCAAGAAACAAACTGCAATTTGAAAAGGAACTGTAATTAAGAAAAGAAACTACAGAGAAAAAAAAAGACAAGATGAGATGAGACAATGAGTAATAGGAAACCTTTCTTTAACGGGAATGGGTGGTTGGTTTCACAACAGTAATTCTGAGAAGTAAACAAGAAAAAGTCAGTAAGTAATTCTATTGATGAGGCATTCAATGTCTGGTGGCATAATAGTTGAGGGACGCAAAGAATGAGAGAAAAAATATCGGGAACAGAAGGAAAGTTTTCAAAATAAAGAATTGGAAAAAAAAAACAAAGAAAATGGCTGGTACCAGTTTACCAAAAGATGACAGCTTATGCCACTACTACTTGTCCCTGGGGAACACCTGTGCCACAAACATTCTGGCATGTGGCAGGTCACCGTGGTTTGGGTAGAAGAGGCTGAGACCAGCACTGGGCTGGCCCCAGCAGCCTTACCTGGGACTCTGGGGGCTATTTGAGGCTGCAGCAGTGGTGATCCTGCCACTTGGAGCCTGGATGGCAGTTGGAGTGTGGCCCTGGCCAGTCAGGCTCTGGTTTTCGGCAGAGCATGTTGCCACTACGTGTGTGCCACTCTGTATTTTTTTGACCTGAGGATCTCACAGGGTCCAATTCCCTCCCGTCCCACACACTGCTACCTTGCAGCACAAAGAACAGCTGAATATACGGTACGTGGCACCATGGACATGTCCGCAGTGCCACATACTGCATCACTGTGCTCATCTGGATGAAGCCTATAGAGCAAGTCAGTCTGTTCTGTCTACCACCATTCTTTTTTCCTTCCCACTTCTGTTACATCTAAGTGTTTGATAACATGCTGGGGTTGGATGATTGGCTCCTATTTGGTGCTGAAGGTTTAATTTCCTTCAGTCTTTCTTGATAAAGTTAGCTCTACCTTGTATTATAATTACAAAAGCATTTGGCCAGATGGATTTTTAAGAGGGTGATAGTAACTCAGCAATTAAGTGATTTTGCTGGGATATGGGAAACCAAGATTCAAGTCCAGCTTCCATGAATATTCAGGGTGCATACAAACATTCAAATGAATCACAAAGTTTTATGGGGGTGTTCCTCTGGTAGGAGAAACTTGCCAGGACAGCATTGTAAAAACAACAGAGAAGCTAGGCTGGTCAGGTGTTACACAGACAGCCTGTATTGCTAACATCCCACAGATGTTAGCACACTGTTCGGGAGAGTGCTGAGAGAATCTGAATTTACAAGGCAGTACTGATAGACTGCCTGCCCCAGGTGACCATGCCCTCTGGGGAACTCCTCCTCACAACCTCCCCACACCCTTCCTGTTGAAAGTCAGTGACAGAGGAAAGGAGTTGCAGGTGTGTTAATTTCTCAGTCTGGATTTGGGTTCAAGTCTGGGTCTTGGAGGAATGGGAGTCTGGATCTTGAAGGCCTATGAGTCTAAGTCTCAGGGGTTTGGGAATGTAGGGGGTCTGGATCACATACAAGGGACACAGCTGGTTCATCACTATGACTTCTTGCATCTCTGGAGCACAATGTGAGGCTGGTGAAAAGGGGTGGGCTTTCTTGACCTCAAGACAGGAAGGGGAAAAAGTGTGCTTCATATTTGGTTGAAGCAGTGGGCTGCATCCAGACATGCAGGCATGTGCAGTTTGTGGTACTGCAAGTCTCTTTGTGGCACCACAAACTTTACACTTTGCATTGTTAAACCATGGGTGGTTGATAATTCTCAGTGTGGGGGCAAAATTTACTACCAGGATTTCCCAGTAGTAAAAAAAAGCGGGTGGGGGGGTGGTACAAAGTATCTTTGTGCACTGCAGTACCCTGGTGCTGAGTCACACAGTACCCCAGGCAGCTGGGGAGCAACACATGGAGAGAGAGGAGGAGACAGCTTAGGGCAGCCAAGGCCACCTGCTTCCTCATCTCCATGTGCCTCAGCATGGGGGCATCACAGCAGCATTCCTGTGCTGAGACATGTCAAGACAGGGAAGCAGCCAGCCCATTGCTTCCTGTTCCCCCATCTCTAGGTACACTGTGGCCCAGCCCACTCTGATCTGCAGCTAGCTGGGGCTCACCAATCTCAATGTGCTGGTCCCTGGCTGGCATCAGAGCAGAGTGTCTTTGCCTTGGAGTTGCCTGCCGGATAGCCTCAGACTGAAGCACCTTGTCCCTCAGACAGCACCTTATCACAGCACCTGGAGCCTGCCCAGAAGCCAGGATGAGCTGGGCATGAGTAGTTTGCCCACAAATGGACAATATGTCCTGTAGCAAAGGGCATATGCATGCCCTGTGCACAAAGTAGCAGTGCAAATTTGTGCTGCTGCAAATGGACACTTCTTATTTTCTGGACATGCCCATGGAGTCCAATCTGAGTCACAAACTGACTCCCTGGAGCAGGGTGGGGAGGTAAAGCAGAGTAATGTACACTGGGGTGCTGGAGAACCTCACTGCACTTTCTATTGGAAGGGTAAGTGTACATGTATTTGTTCTCTTGGGAGAAGTGAGCTACTTTTACCAGGCTGGAGTTGGTTTAATTTTCTTCTGGAACTGTCATTTTTGCTTCAGGAGAAATCACACAAGTTTATACACTTAGAATTTCTTCTAAACCTGTGGTTCTTCTGATAGAAATGTACTGCTTGTACTCACCACTAAGTGTTTAAATTAAATAAATGGCAGTAGGTTTTGAAAACCTCAATGGCACCTAATCACTGTACCTAGGAACACTATAGTGGATTGGTCCCCAAACTTCACAGGTTCCTAATATGTAGAAAGCTTTTTTTTTTAACTCTTAAACCTATTAAACTTCATTATATTCCTCTTATTAATGTATTTCAACTTTCTTTGTTTTACTTATTTCACATTACATTATTACAAAGTAGCCTAGATAAATTACTGGCTACTTGCAAAGAAATTGTATGCTCAACTACCATCTGGTTTACTACGGACTGCAGTTGACTAGCTTGCTGTGCAGTAAGCACGTGTCTAGACATGCACTCACTTACTGGGAAGTAAAAACCTTTTAATCATGATTAAATTTGCTACCAGGTCTACCCAGCCACTAGGCAGCCAACCTGAGGCCAGCCCCAGTGTTTCAGCCTAGGAATCTTCTAAGGCAGACCCTGTCTGCAGGCTATAAAAGCCTGTGGACATTTTGTATACTGAGATGCATACACCAGGGAGTTTGAGGGCACTGTAGGCTGTGTGGGTCCCTCTAGGCAGGCCAGAGTCCTGCTGTGCCTCCCCTCCCACAACCCCAGAAATGCTGCCAGGCACTGAGCTGCCACACAGCTTCCAGGGCACTGCTGTCAGGCCAGGTGGGTGCTGAACAGGGCTGCAGGCTGCTGCAGCCCCTAGCCAGCCCTGTCAGCTTGCTGTCTCTGGCAGCACGGCCAGCACCACTGCCCTGCTAAACACCCACAGTAATTTGCCCTGTGCCTGCAGGTGCTGTGGGATGTAGCCTCTGCTGTACCGTGCCCCTACACTGGGAAGTGCTGGCAAGTGCTCAGGGCTGGCAACAGTGGCCCAGTTGTGTGGCGGTTCAGAGAGCTGGCATAGGACCCAACATGTCATCCTCCTCAAGCAGGCCCAGCACCACGCATGTGTGCATGCATGTGCCCTCCACCCAGGGCCCCAGCTGGAGCCAGGAGGAAGCTGGTGACCTTGTGGTGCTTTGGGGGAATGACAAGGTGCTGTGCCAGTTAAAGTGGGGTAGGCACTTTGATGCCCACATTTAGGAGGCCCTGTTGTGTGGGATATTGAAGTGAGGGCACAATAAGTCAGTGTGGCAATGCTGCATGTAAGTCAAAATCTTGCAGGCACTTCAGGTGGCCATTACTGATCACATTCATTGGTCTGGCTGTGTCTGCAAGACCATGCCCATTATGCACCAGCTGACCTCTATTCCAGTGCCGGGGGACCCATGCTTTTGTCTGAGCCTCTGCTCCACCCTGGCACCTCTGGTGATGTGTCACTGGAGGAGGGACCCTCAGGTGTCCACCATCCTGTCACACCCAGGTCCCTGGCTGCTCCCTCCAGCATCTCGGGGAACCCTAGCCAGCACCTACCTCAGCAGCTGCACAACCACAGGGCCAGCCATGAGGAATGGCCAGCCATATAACTGCTGGCTATCAGGAGCAACAGCTTCTCTTTGGGTGGGGGGCAATCAGGTGTTTGCATACTGCGCCCCATTGAATGAGGACACCAGATGCAGCTGGATGCCTTCACCTGCTGGGATGGCCACACTGGCTCCAGATACTTGCGCACACCAGCCCCAGACATGTGGTAAACCCTGCCCTGGGGAAAGGGCCCCCTTCACCCCAGCCCCTGCCCCACTCTTTGTCTGGCATGCCCATACTCCCCTGGCCCTGGGTTTCATCCCTGGCCCCCCCATCACAGCATGTAGAGAGGAGGGACACCATGCAAAACTTTGAGCAGTCTGTGCCCCCTGCTGGAGGGAGAGCTGTCCCCCTGAAGGAGCAGTGGGTGCTGTCACCCCTGGGTGAGCCCCCTGCTCACTGTGGTGTGCAGACCAGTGGACAAATAGCCAGATGCTAGGGTTATGGCAACCTGTCCCTGGGCTCTGCCCTATAGACACCCCACTCTGGGATGCCACAAAAAACATACCTTATACATAGTTTCCATGGGGAAGAGTGGGGTTTTTTTATTGTTGGAGGATAGGGTGGGTGGTGGAGGGGCTCTGTGTGTTGGGGATGGAGAGTGAAGGGGGACTCTATTTTCAGGAGGGAGGGGTGAGGGGGTGTCTGTTGGATGTGAGTGAAATAAAGAGTTGTTCTTCTGAGACATGTTTGCAGTGAATGTGGTGCAGGGAGAGAGGGGTCCATGGGCAGCAACGCAGGCAGGCTAGAACAGGGTGTGCATGAGGATATGGTCAGAGAGGGCTTCCCACACCCAATGGCCTGGCCCCTGATATCAGGTTCAAAACTCTTCTGGGACCTGCATGGGGTGTGCCTGCTGGGACCAGCAGGACCAGTACCACAGCCAGCAGAAAAGTTGGGAACTGGTCATTGCTGTCAGGGGCAGGGGTTGCAGAAGTGGGGAAATGAACATTTAGATCAAATTGCATTATTTTTATTGTATTTATGCATAAAATACATGAAAGATCCTGGGGAAAGAAAAGATCTAATAGATTATCAGCCAAAATAGATCACTTTTAGAACACATTTATAAAAGAAAAATATTTTATGGTTACCATGCAACACCAAGCAGGTCACAGTTTAATTTCCAGTTAAAAGGTGCATCACTTAGTAAGTGCTCAAGCACATATTTTATTGGAAATATATTGAACTGTGTATGTTTTAATCAATCAACTATATTATCTTAAATTGAAGACCTAACTTATAGAAAAATAATTATGATTTATTTTAAGGTTCCCTTGAATCTAATACAAGGTGCATTTGAACTATTTTCAGTGAGTGTTTTCTCACTGAAAATATTGAGAGACTATTCCTCCTAAATCAGAATGTGTCCGACAGGTGAAGTTAAAAAGAAGGCATTAGAAAAATATCCTAAAAGACTATGGGACTTAAGCTACTCAGCCGTTTAAACAATACAAAGGATTTTATAATATTCAAAATTTCCTGAATAGTGAAGTATAAAGGATAATTAGAGAATAATATTATTTTAACCATATTCCAGTAATAAGATTTTTCCAGTTGAAATGGAAAACATTTATACTTTTAACCTAGAAGGAGCAGGAATATAATAGAAAATATGTATTAAAACTAATTTTTCTATTTTTTTTAATGTTCTCAGATTATTCTACCTTTTCATTTCTAAATGAAAAACAGTTGAAATATCAACCTAGTTGAACTTGTTTTTCTAGCATTTTAAAACTTGTCATGAGAATTTTATAAAACCTCTTATCTTAGAAAAGCAGATTAGCTTTTGGCAAGTACTTTTAAACATATAACTATTTTATGTACTGGTTCCCATAGCTAAATGAATTCATCTCTATCCAAATCTTTCTCTCACTTTACCTAGTCCCCTAACACTTCCTATTTGCACCCTGCTGAAACTCTCTCTTGGCGAAAATGAAGCTTCCTCATAAACCCATTCAGACACTCACTTTATTTAATGATATTTTAATTAATTCTTTTGAAAATTCTAATGAGAAAAGGGTCAGAGGTTTACCAGCAATGAGTTTACATCTAAAATTAAGACAATGAATTATTTTCTTGAAGCTGGAAGCTAATATTCTGAACCTCCTGCCACATGACTTGGAATGATTGCATGCTACAGAGGCTTAATTTGAAAAATAAATATTTCATATTCTTCCCCACAGCACTGCTTGTTCCTGTCAAACATGAACCTCTGTCTTCCTTTTCTTATCCTGAGTAACATTCCCTAACACCACCCTTGCATTGTTGTTGTAAAACAAGAAAATCTACCATAAAATTAAGTCTACAACGTTTAGGACTGAAGAGAAGTAGTTTTACTAAATCTAATGCCTGTTTATTTAAATAGTAAACCAAACTTACCACAAGTGTGGAAGTATATAAACCATGATGGGATGGCTTAGGTGACCTAATGTTATTTCTCTCTCATGGATACCTACTGGCTCCTAATTGACAGGTGTACCACAAAATAAAACCATGAATCAGAAGTAATGGCATTCTCAAAGAAAACAAGAATTTGGTAGCCAGGCAGTTGCCTTATCAGTTTAATGATGAGTTTGAACCCATACATGTTTCAAACTAATATAACGGTATAAAAAAATGAGAACGTTTCTCACTTAGTGTAGCACCTAGGGTGAAATGAACAAAAGACTTACCATTTGTGTCAACACTCATCATAATTATCATTACATTTATTTAATGTTAGATTATTACCTAAATAATTATCTCAAATCCAACCCTACCAAAACCCAAACCTGCACTTTCCATCTCAAGAAATGGGATGCAGAACAATACCTGGATGTCACCTGAGGTTACCAGTCTCTCAAACATCAGAAACACCCAGTCTACTTAGAGGTAGGTGCATGGCTACTAGGCCATGCACTTAGTTACAAAAAGCACATATTAAGTACCAAAGCCAAAGTCAACACATGAAACAATGTTCTGCATAAGCTCACAAATTCCAGGTGAGTAGCACATCCATCCACCCTATGCCCTACTGCCTTAGGATGTTTTTTCTCTGTAGCTGAATATGCCTCCACCACCTGGGGATTTTTAAGTCACAGTAAACATACTGACACCTGCCTAAATGATGCATGAAGAATTATATAACAGGATGCCTAAAGCCCACCCTGTTTTCTGCCTATACACACACAGTGCCTTCTTATATCAGTAGGAAAGTAGTAGATGACATTGACTGACAGGTACAAGAGTTAGATGACTGCCACCCGCTGTGTGGACATCAACTAGTGCACCATCATCTTGCATCAATAAATAGCTTTTTGTCCTCTACTACATTATTGACAACATCACAGAATCAGCTAGAACTACCTTCCAGCAGAAAGAATGGGAGAAACGAGGTGACAAAACTGTTGAATGCAGCTGGCAAGGAATTACCCTGAGCGAGGAGTTAGCATCCAACTCCTACTACAAATGGCATCCATACAGGAGTTTGAATAGGTTGGAAGTGGGAAATGCTACTTTCTCATGAAATCATGGGGATTCTACACAACTGATCAATGTGTTTGTCAAAAAAAGCAAACCATGAATTATCTCTTGAGATGCCCTGTAGGACCACAGTGTACCCCACAAGAATCTGGCAACTTTAACACCAGAAGCAGTGGCCTGTGCAAAATATTGGGAACTGACCATATAGAAAGGTTGGACTGGAGACACAACAAGGAAGATTAAATTTATTTATGTTGTTTTTTAACATTAGTGTTACAGAAACATAGTACTGTATGATAGGAGTCCTGTATCCTCCATGTCTGATGAAACAAGTGTGGGCACTGGTGACTAATTAAGAAAATAATATTTTTAGAGTTCTTCATACTTTAATTTTGTGATATTAATATATTTTTAATTTAATTCCACCCCGCCATTCTGAGGTAGGTCAGTATCCAAATAATGCAGTCTGTTTTCTGTATCTTGAATAGAGGAAGATTCTATTTCAGTTGTGTTAGTATAATTTCTCAGGCTTCATCTACATGTTATACTTCTGGCATGATTGACCAGCCAGTTAATCACAACTTAAGTAGTCATCCAGTCACATGTTCCATCAATTAATGGATTGATAACAAGAGGAATAAGCTACAAAGATATTCCACAAAATATATGTAGTAACTTTGTAGCTGCTTCCTGTAACACCAGTAAATGAATGTGGCAAGAGGCCTCTATGTCTGGGAGCCCTGTCAGATGATTGGAGCTCACAGATGGGGAGGAGGGAAGGGCATAAGCACCCCTAAGCCTGGGAGCTCTCAACTGACAGGGCTCCCAAATCTGGGGTGCCCCAAGCACCCATGTGGCTGTAAAACCACAGCAGCTCTGATTTCCAAGTTTCAGGGCACCCCACGTACCCCTGTGGCTGGGAAACTGTAGCTGCTTTGATCTCCCAGCAGCACGGGTGTCCCAGGGACACTTGCATTTGGGAAATCATAGCACCTGAAGTTTCCCTGCCACAGGCACCCCTGAGATGTCCCCGAGGTTGAAAGCCCAGGCTCCACCTGCACTGGTACTAAGGTCTGATGGCAATCTAATGCATAATCCACACAATCACCCCTCCTGCCATGCCCATGTGGCATAATAGAGGTTCAGTTGTATGGTTTGCACATTAAAGCCAATTGCATCTTTACCTTCATGTATAGAGGGACCCTCAGTGAAATGTGGCAATAACATAGTACCTTAGTTAATAAACCTTGTTCTCTGTGTCTGTATTTAGTCACATAAGGACCACAGCAACATTACCACCTCTTTACTTGTATGGAGCTCTGCAGGCTGGAGGACCTAATATAGAGTCTAAGTAATGCAGTGTAGAGAAACCCAAATGTTTAGAGAGAATTCAGTATTTTTGTATAGTGCGTGCACTGCACAATGTAGACATGCTCTCTGCCCTGCCCCACTCCCCCAACTCTCACCTGCTACCTCAACCAGGAAGAAAAAATAAAGTCTATAATGGGTAAAGACATTTCAATGTTTCAATCCTTTTCCTCTATGTTTAGAAGGGTAAAGTCATTTGCTTTCAAGAGGATGACCCGAGTCACTGCAACTTTGTGTTGTTTCCAGAGGGACGCCTATAGAAAATTCTGATCCAGGGATTCTGTGCCCTTCTAAAGTAATATAAAAATGGACATGATTACTGTGATATCACTCTAAAGCAGAAGCTCACTATCTGGAAGACAAAGAAATGTCTGAGGCACAACCAAATCTGAAGAGTAAAAAGTGCATGTGACTATTTTAATGTATCTTTTTCTTTTCTTTCTTTTTGAAGGTGCTCTCTCCATTTTTAATCACTCAGAGAGTAATCAGAGGTAAGTGCTTCTTTCTTTTGTTGTGTGGTTTTATCCTTGTTTCACCCTAATGCAATTTTTATAGTCAGTTTTTCTTTTATACTTCAGGATGGATAATTTAATCTTGAACTATCTCAACAATCATAAAAGAAAAGAATGGGCATCTTGGTAATTAAGAGTTTCTCTAGCATAGTCAATTATTTAGAAGGAAAGACTAGCATTCATTGGAAAAATGGCAACTAGGAGTGAGAAAAGAGAAGTGGGGGCAGGGGAGAGGGAGAGTGGGATGTAGTTTCTACTTCTTTTGGATACATAACTGCTTCTAATTGACTGGCTGTATCAAGGTCACAATGGAATTAAACTTTGGTGGCTGGGGAAGGTGATTTTACTGATCTCTTTTGCTGAAGAAAACATTTTGGAAATCCTGGGTGATGGGGGTTAGAGGAGGTCAGCATTTGATAGGACTTACTGCTTATTATAGAAGCATAGTTCACATTGTCTATCTGTCTCAAGGCAATGTGTTCTTAGATTCAGAATTTAATACACATGCTGAGCAACAGCATGAATAGGTTAGGCTTGCTATTTTCACTGCAGTTATTGTACTTAAATTTCTCTTTTTCAGGACTAAGACAGTGACAATTATGAACATGAGAGAAATGTAAATGTACCATATAGCTAATACAGTGAAATTTGCACTTGCCCCTAGATTCCAAGTGCATCACCAAGTGCATCAGAGTCTCGTTGAATAAGATTTTTAAATAAACCCTGAAAAGCCAAAATACAGTTTCCAAAGGAAAATAAATCCTTAGCAGCTTCATTTCTGCACTGCAATTGGTATTTTTAGAAGAGTAATTACTTGAAATGTTGTCTTCAGTAAATGGCAAATGCCACTGTTTCACCTGCCAGGACCCTTTTAGTGAAACACTGTGAAGGATATATCATGGATAATGCAACAGTCGTGCCAAGCGTCAAAATAGCAAAGATCAGGCCACTTTTAGGACCTCAGCTACATAGTAAAGCAGACAGGTCACTGACTCTAGTTTTCCATATCATATTGGGAATTTCCTCAGTAAAGCAACCAGCCAACTTATTTGTTAAAAATAAATTTGAGATATTCCCTAAACAAGTTACCAAATAAAACATAAGAAGTGCCTTATTAGATCAAGCCAGTATTCTCTCTGACAGCGGCAGGAGTGAATGCTTTGGAGGAAGAGCATTGCACTCGACTGAACTTTAACAAATTCAATTACTGGTGTTACAGGAAGCAGCTACCTAGCGTAATCTATCCCTTACTTATTACCCTTTCTTGCATCTACCATTATTGGCTAAGAGGTGCTAGAAGAAACGTTTTCAACAATTCTGCACCTGCAATTCTGCAAGGATGGAGATTTCACAATTTCTCGATAGTCTGCTTGGATAGTGGACTACTCTCATAGTCAGAAGGTTCCTCCTAATTTCCTACCTAATTTCCCCTCCTTGAGTCCACTGCTCCTACTCCTGCCGCCTATGGCTACAGAGAAAAGCCCATCTCCATCCTCTTTGTAATCATCATGAAAGGCCATATTGTTAGATCCTGACTCCATGAGGTGCCCAATGACCAGGGAGATGATGATTCAATTGCTCATGGATCCTGTTACTCATTAGCCAGAACAAAGAGGGAGCAAATGGTCCCAAAAAACCCAACAAACAGGGGACTTGCACTGAACATTAATTCTTTTCACATTTTATACACCTTGGTTCATGCTCATTAACCTTCACTCCACCTTCATCCCACCTTTTGCTCCACCAATTTCTCCTCCCATCTCTAGGTCCACCTCTGTTTACTGTTTACTTCATTAACATGGGATTACCTATACGTTTCATTCATTTACATGCCTCTCTGCTAAAAGTGCATGCTCAAGAGCACGGACTAACATACATATCTGCACAGAACCAGCAATCACCCTAAACGCACCAAAAAAGCTGTGATATACAGCCAAGCCCTCAGATACCACCGCATTTGTACTGAAGAAAACACCTGGGATTGCCACCTCTTGTGGGGGATTTCGTCCAGCAGGGGTGCTCCTCCATAGAGATAGATCGCACATTCGGAGGAGCCGCCCAGATACCACGTGGGGAGCTGTTGCAGTGCAGAAGAGAGCCCCCCAAAAGTCACACACCGCTGGTTGTGACATGTCACCCCTCCCTTGGGCCTATATGAAAAGTCCTCAGGCAACTGTGGCCCATACTAGAGGGAGACCCTATTCTTAGAGGGATCTTCCCAGAGCCGCCCATCCTGGCCTTCAGGCAAGCACTGAGCCTCACCGGCTTTGTCACTGGAAGCAAACTTCTTCAGGCCCAGAACACACCAAAGGGATCCAGACCGTGCCATGACAAGAAATTCAGAACCTGCCGGCACATCACCACCCCCACTATTACTACACCCCACAACAGAGCCATCAGAATCGCAGTATCCTACAGCAGCACCTCCAGAAATGTAGTATACCTTTTCCAATGCACCAAGTGCCTGGATCGAAAATATGTAGGAGAGGCCAAAAACAACTGCGCACCAGAATGAATGCACACCGGAAATCTATCAAAGACAGAAATGCCCAATTACCAGTGGGGGCACATTTCTCACAGGAGGACCACTCTGTCTCCAATCTCTCAGTCCTGATCCTCAGGGGAAACTTACACAACACTTCCCAGAGACAAGCCTATGAGCTCCATTTCATCAACCTCCTGGATACCAGAGATCATGGACTAAATGTAGACATTGGATTTTTCATACATTATAATCTGCCTGGCAACCGATTCCCCAGCCCAGCCTCTGGCTTCTTTACTTTTCATTCCATCCAGGAAGAGCACACACCAACTGCTGAGACTTCCTTAGCCTGACAAAGGGTTTTTGAACCCGAAAGCTTGTTTAATAACTATCCTCCAACTATTTGGGTTGGTCAAATAAAAGATATCTAATTCACTCAAGAAACCTTGTCTGCCTATGCCCTTAGACCAACACAGCTACAGACTACACCCCTGCTCAAGAGTTTGACTTCCACTTCCTCTGGTTCTTTCTAGTTTCTTGCTGACTCCTTCATCTCCAAGGTCTTGCTTCTGTTTTATCTCCTGACAACAGCTGGTGGGCTTCATTTTGTTATTCTTACGCAATGGGGTCTCTACTTTACAACACTACAAACCTTGTTAAGAAACTGCTTGCCTAAGTGTTTTCAAAGTTATTTTTAATATATCATTCTGCCTTGTGGTCAGCAGCTTTGCTGGTCACAGGCTAAAGTCTTGTATTCAGCTGCAAATCCAATGTTCCCCAAGATCCAAATACAGTTACCCTAATACACACCATTACTGGACTGTATCACATGGATTATAACATCTGAGGTTCATTCAACTGGAACATCACCAATGCTATATATGCCACTACCCGCTTACAGTGTGCCTCTCCTGTCTACTTTGGACAGACTAAACTATCTGTATGTGAAAGAACGAATGAACCCCTCACTGACAAACAAAGCACACAAGCCTGTGGCAAAACACTTTAACTAAGGTTACCATATATCTGGGTTTTCCCAGACATGATCTTTTTTGGGGTCTTCCTATCTCTTCATGGGTGTTTTTTTTTTAAATATCAACAAATGTTTGTGATCGTGCTTTGCCTTTGCTCAGCATCAAAGTTTTTTTCCTGGCACTTCCTGGCTTGCCCGAGCAAGATGCTGCTTGGGGCTAGGGGGAATGGGTGAGAGACATCATGTGTATCTCCTTGTGAGCCCTGGCATCTGCATGCAGGTAAGGCCAGTGTTTGTGTGTGTGTGTTGGGGGGGGGTGGGGGGAGCTGTTCAAGGGGAAGGATGTGAAAAGGGTGTAGGTACCTGTCAGCACCAGGGCTACAGCTGGGCAGGGGAGATACCTGTCTCTCCAGCGGAGGTAAGGGGTGGGGGGGTTGTTCAGGGCAGCAGGGTGCTGCATGGGCATCAGGGCTGGGAGGCAGCAAGGGGTTGTGGGTCAGGAGTGAGGGACATTGGCAGGGCTGGGGGGGCTGTAGCTTGGGAGTGAGGGTCACTTGGGGGGCAGGGACACAGGCAGGGACAGGGAGCTATGGGTCAGTGGTGAGGGACACCAGGGGGGTGGAGGACTGTGGCTGTAAGGGGCATCAGGAGGGCTGGGGGAGGTGGGGGCTGCGGTTTGGGAGTGAGGGGCCAGGGCAGGGAACAGGCATATCACTGCTCTTCCAACTATCATATTATCTATCCCCTTCCCCACCAGGTGTCCTTTTTTTTTAAACTGGAAATATGGTAACTCTACTTAACCTACCTAGAGACTTTAGGATGACTTAATCTCAGATTAGAGAGACTTGAGAGTGTCTTTGACTTGAGGGCGACTTATTCTCTGACTGCAAACTTTTAAAAAACAATTTGAATAGGAAAGCGTGGAACAAGAAATCATCCATAGGCTAGATTGTGTTTAAATAGGGACTACATAAATTCTTATCCCATTATATACTGTATCTTTGGAGACCCTTCTGTTCCTATGGATTTACTGCTTATTTGCTTGTCTCTGCCAGCACTGCTTCCTCTCCCCAATCTCTCCCTTTCTTTCCACTGCCTAGTCTTTTATATTCTAATTTCTCTCCCCTTCTTATACTATACTTTCTGCATGTATTTTCACAGCATATGAGGAAGTGAACTTCAGTCCACAAAGGCTTGTGCTGTAAGCATGTGCACGCACACACGCACACACACATGTGCCCTATTAATAGGTTGCTCTATCACCCCTTCCTCTAGTTACACCACTGCAGCCAGGGGACATGCATCCCACGAACATGCATCCCAGTGTGTTTTGTAGGCTGTGCAGTCTGCCTGGAGATCAGTGACAAACCTGGATCACTTGGCTGGTGGCCCAGGGAATAATGAGCCCCACTACATAACACCCCTCTCACCCTCTCAGCTATAAGGCTGTCGGACAAAAGACCCAGAACAGTCTTCCTCCCCAACAGCCCAATGGATCAATACCCCTCTAGAGAGACCCAGTTCCAGCACAGGTCATGTGATTCTAGTAGAAGTCAGCTGCTGCCAGTGTAGGTATTGGTAGGATGGCATTAGGTACTGGTTGGGTAGGGGCTCATGGAGTGGGGTTGGGTTCTAGGGGTGGTTGGTGCTGGCAGAGTAGGGATGGATGCTAGCCAGTTCAGTGTTGGCAGAGTGGGGTTGAATGCTTCCAGGCAGGGTTGCTGTCAAGTCAGCAGGAGGCTCTGTTCCTTGAGGAGAGCAAATTGGGCTCTTGGGTCGTGAAAGGAGAAGCTTTGTGCTGTGGCTTTTGGGGGCAGGGAGAGTTCACATTGTGGGAAGCAAAAACTACAGCCCCATTGCTGACCATGATGATGGGGTACTATTGGGGCTCTGCTCATGGAAAGCCTCCCCTGCCAGCCATTTCCAGAGCTCAGGGTTATCATTCTCTACAGGGAGGAGCTTCTCCCAGATTCAGTATTTCAAAGCCAGCCCCTTGTATGGGGCTGCAGGTGTGGGGTGCTGAAGTAAGTGCAGCATGAGTGGTGAGGGGTGATTTTCATAGATTTCATAGACATTTGGACTGGAAGGGACCCCAGAGGATCATCGAGTCCAGCCCCCTGCCCCAGGGGTAGGAAGTCAGCAGGGATCATAGGATTCCAGCAAGATAAACATCCAAGCATGTCTTGAAGGTGTTCAAAGTAGGTGCTTGAACCACCTCCAGTGGCAGTCTATTCCAAAATTTGGGGGCTCAGACAGTAAAGAAGTTCTTCCTTATGTCCAGCCTGAATTTGTCGCGAAGCAGTTTCTGACTCTTCGATCTTGTCATCTCCTGGGGTACTCAGATGAATAGTTGTTCTCCAAGATCCTGGTGAACACCCCTGATAAACTTATAGGTAGCCACCAGATCACCCCTGGGGTGATCCAGGCTGAAGAGTCCCATGGCTCTCAGCCTTTCATCATAATGTGTTTTCCTGACCTCTGATCATGTGCATGGTTCTCCTCTGCACTCTCTCAAGCTTCTTTGTAACTCATCCTTTTTGAACTGTGGAGTTCAAAACTGGACACAGTACTTCAACTGTGGCCTCACCATGGCTGAGTACAATGGGAGAATGACATCCTAGGATTTGCTTGAGAAGCATCTATGCATGCAAGCCAATGCATAGTCACTTTATTAGCCACAAAATTACACTGAAGGCACATTTTCATCTTGTGATCAATCATGATCCCCCGGTCCCTTTCATCTGTAGTGCTAACCAGTGTAGCACTGCTGAGCCTATAAGCATGCCATGGGGTTTTTCTCCCAAGGTGGAGAACCTTGCATTTGTTGGTGTTAAATACCATCAGGTTCTCATCCACTCATTTCATGAGTCTGTCAAGATCTGCCTGGATCACACTCCTGTCCTCAGGTGTGGATGCTTTACCCAAAGTTTGGTGTTGCTGGCAAACTTGGCCAGTTCACTTCTGACACCAATTCTAACATCTTTGTTGATGATGGTGACATTAGAAAGTAAAGGCCATAGGACAGAGCCTTGAGGGACCACTGGTCACAGTGCACCACAACAATTTACTTCTGTCAACCACCACCCTCTGGGTCCTACTGCAGAGCCAATTTCCCAGCCAGTGGATCGTGATGAGGTCAAGGCCACAGTTAGCCAGTTTTACCAAGAGGTGATCATGGCATACCAGACTGAAGGCTTTTTTAAAGTCAAGTTATATGACATCAATTTCTTCCCCCTTGTCCAGGTGATAGGTCACCTGGTTGTAAATGGAAATTAGATTAGTCAAGCAAGACCTACCCGCAACAAACCTATGCTGGGTATCTCTCAGGATATTGCTGTCAGCTAGTCTGTTAAGAATGGCCTCTTTCATAATATTTTCCAAGACCTTCCCCAGGATCGAGGTCAGGCTGATGAGCCTGTAGTTTGCTGAATCTACTTTTCTCCTTTGCTTGAAGATAGGCACAACATTGGCCTTCTTCCAAGTTTTGGGCACTACACCAGAGCACCAGGAGTTCTCAAACATCCGTGCCAGGGGCTAAGCTATGATGCTAGCCAGCTCCGTGTTACCATTGGATGTAAACCATCAGGGCCAAATGAGTTGAATGTATTCCAGCCTGTCAAGGTGCTCCTTCACAAGGTCAGCTTTGATGGAGGGTAATAAATCTTCCTCACTTGGGCCTCCCTGTCCCACAGTAGACAGGGACATCCTTGGGACTGGTGAAAACTGACACAAAGTACGCATTTAGCAAGTTTGCTTTTTCCTGGGCATCAGTTGTCAGTGGTTCCATCTGGTTTAGCAGGGGTCTAATATTGCCCTTGCTCTATGGGCCCTGTGCACTGTTCCATGCTCTGAAGACCCAGCTTCTACCTCTTGCAGGATTGGAGATCCATGCTGCCTCATATAGCCACTGAGGTAACCGTTCATCTCTACCAGCCACATGCAGTGCTCTGTGCACAGGAGCTCCTAACCCAGGAGTGCATGGCCTTAGCCAATTCCCTGGCAAACTCGCAGTCAAGGTCTTGATCCTGGGTAGGGGGTCTGTAGTAGACTCCCACCATAGTATCCCCTGTGTCATTTTCCCCATGGATTTTAATCCATGGGATTTCCAGTCATCCATTGTGTGTGCCAACGTCAGCTTGTAGGGATGCATATCTTTCCTTGACAGAGAGCTACACCCCCGCCCCTTTTGTCCACTCGATCCCTCCCTCAGTCTCTCCCATGCATGACCCTGTGGGCTTCTCTGAGTCTGTATCATTGTATTAGAAGAGGATTGTAAGCGGTTTATGTCTAAACCTGTTGTATGGGTTATCTATATATATATATGCATGTGTGTACCTTATGTCATGTAACCTTTTTCTGTATGTTAAATGATCATCTCATCACTGCCAGATATTCCTGTCATTGATGTTTTTAACCTGATGTCCTCTAGGCACTCCTTTGCCTGCTGCCTAGAGGACCCTAGCAAGGGACAGAGGTTGCAGTCTAATCAGAAGGCCACAGGGTAAGCCTGTGCCTGAGTTCAGGGCTGAAAAGGGCTATTGCCGGTGTGAACTTCATTTGTAAATGACATATGTACATGTGTGCGTGTACACACACAGAGCTATATACATATAAGTTTATGGTTATAGGCTTTATATTATTTCATAACGTTAAACCTGTACATAGTTAAATATCATTAGGTGTCCTGAGTCTCTGCTCTACTCTGTAGGGAAAGGAAGTGAGCTGGCCTACAGCTAGGCAGCCACACTCCCCACAGCATACACGTATTTGCTGACATCCCTTTGATTTGGAGAGGGGGTACCTTCTGCATACCACCTAGGTTACATAAGCATTTGTTGAATCTAATTTGTATCAATTCAAGTTAAGCCTTGTTGCATGAGGTTTAACTTTCCATCAGGCATGTCACTTTTACACTAGACTAAGTATTTCAAATGCTGGTATGCATACTTTTTTTCCAATATGCTCCTTCTGTAAAAGTCATCTATAGAGGTTTGAGATGCTTTGAGGATTAAGGCAGAAGAGTAGCATTTGATAGATTTACATTAAAGAATTAAGCCTTTATAAAGGCCCTTTAGTGGCAGTAGATTTTTAATAGTAGTAGTAGTAAAGAAATCTCATAAGAACTCAAGGTTTTGTAACTCATCATTAAAAATATGAAAAATGCTTGCAGAGAAACATAAAACCACAATGGGCATTTTATTTTGGGTTTGGAAAGTATAATGATCCTTTTAGCAATGCTATTTAAATAGACATAAGACTATTATCAAAGATGAAAACAAAATAAAACAAAACCAAACCCATATACACATATAGATGTCCAGCTTGATAATTCTGCATGAAAAGTTGTTATCTTTAGTAATAAGATCAAATATATTTGGATGTTGGACTAAAATAAACTGAATTGTTTTGGTCTCTGAATGGTTTTGATCTTTTCTCCTCAAATTTCTCAGAATTAATACATGAAGCAGGACCTATGCTCTGCATTTACTCTAACCATTTTGAATTTACTGTAGTCAATGAGGCTAGGTTTACAAACTCATCTATCTTGAAATGATAACTAATAGTTTACATAATCAGTTAAGCAGAAGTCTTTTTTGTTTATAACTATCTATAATTTGACTTTGTATATAATCTTGTAACATGAAAGACTCAGTCAGCTGAATGTACCTGTTAATCATTCTGCATGTTTCAATATGAATATTTCAACTAGCTACATTCTTTTCTAATAGTATTGTATAGTTATCACTCTCCATTCAGTTTTCCAGCAGCTCAGTTTTCATGCACTGTTTGTTATTTCAAGTTCCTCTTCTATTCGTTTTTTTGTTTCTATTGAACTTGATAGCACAGATTGCTTAAAATTCAGAGGGAAAAATTACAAATTGGAAAGAAATGTAAAGGAAAACTACTGTTTCTTTGAGCTTGGAATAAGTAGAGTCTTCTTCAAGAACAAATCTTTAAGTAGTGACAGAGGAAAGAGATACAGATTGAAGAAATAATGTAAATTAGTTAAAGAAAATTAGTTGAATGCAATTGTTCTTCCCAACCAAGAAAATCACAGTGAAGCTCAACAAGTACATCCTCTCAAAAGCTTATCTTTTTTTCACAAAAAATAGAAACTTTTCAAAGTCAGTAACATCGTGATAATATAATGGTAACAAACCTGGTTCACTTTCTCTTTCTTGATCCTTGCTAAAATTTACTTACTTAATCCTCCTACTTTTCCTTAATTTGATATGAATAACTAGAAACAGTGGACATTGTCCCTTGGACATAGGACTTTTAAGGGCACACGGCAGGTGCCCAACTCATTTCTGACCTACAGTCTGCAGCAATGGCCTGCAGTCTGATCAAAGCACCATTTGCCCACGACCAATGTACTAGTTCTTGCATGTTTCTTAGAGCCATCCACTGGTTTTGGAAGGTTTTCAGTTTTATTTCTTAAGTAGTGAAAACAAACAGAAATGTAATAAAAAGATATCTGATGTAATTTCTACCTCTTCATTGAAATAAAGTACTGATCAGTACATGAAAATACTCATGAGATAGAAAATAAACATTTTGAATGTTAATCTCTTACCTTTTGAGCACTTAAATTATGGTAATTCCTGGATTTCTGTTGCAACAAACAGCAGACAAATATCACATTAAAAATGGTGTATGTAGTCTGACACAGCTGCATGTGAAGATTAGCCTATATCAAACAAACTTTGTAAGTATTACACAGGTTCCCAAGTTATTACACAGATCTTCTCTGCATAGCTCATTAGGACCCTGATAGTAGTGGGCACTGTGTAGATGGACCCTTGTAAAAATGCAATTCATCCAATAATACATAACCTCTTGTTTAAATGGAGCCCCACTGAAGTCAGTGAATCACCTCCTGGGTACAAGAGCTGTAAGACCAAAGGTGGTGTAACAAATAGAGTTTGCACCTGGGGCAAAAACTGCAGAAGCGGGTTGGCATACAGTTTCAAGAGTGGGAGGAAGGGAGAGTGTACAGGTTCTGAGAGCAAGGGTGAGAAGGACATGGGTTCAAGGAGTGGGGTCCAGGTAGCCATTGGGGTTCAGGTGACTATGGGCTCCAAAAGGAGGGAGGCAGAAGTCTTACCCATGCCAAGACTTGTAGATAGTCTCAGCTGATCTGCTGCCACCTTCGCATATGCTGTTATTCTCAAAGCTGCTGCAGCAGCCGGGAACTGTTTTGGAGTTTCCAGCATGACACTGCTGCTGGGACACAAATTCCATGGGACTGAGGGGTAATTCTGGCATCCTTCCTAACTTGGTGTGTGGGGTGGATGCCTCTCTTGTCCACTGCTAGTTATGCTACTAAAGACCATCTCCCATGTAAATCTATGGTAATAAGCCATAACACTCAGTGAATCACATGAAACTCAAATTAGGAAAAAAATAGGAAAAAAATAATGACCAGGTATTTTATGCAAGGAGGAAGATTAAACTGACACAAAAAAGCTCCATACACAATTCCATGTATTTAGTATTAACCATAATAGAACAAACATTTGAAATGTTGGGAATTTATACTAAATCAATATGCGCACGTGATCCAAATTCCAAAAAAATTAATAAATAAAACTGACCATAACAATGTTTTATTTGGATAGTGATAAACAAAACAAATTGCTATTTTTCATGATTAGCTTTGTGTAGAATTAAATGCATAATTAAATACATAAATGCAAATGTATACAAAGGTTAAGCAATATATAATGCAACATTGTTTTGCAGACAAAAAAACCCACAAAAAATATAAATGTTTTTATATTAGTGAAGAAGGTTAAAATAATTCATCTTGATTTTCCCATTGAACATTTTCATCAAAATTGCCACATTCCTGAAAAACATTTTGAAATTACATTCTTTGACTGAAAATAGTACCACTAAAAATTCTGCCCAGATGAACGATCATTGTGGTGGATGAACAATTAGTTTTGCTGTAGCCAGAATGCATGCATTGTAGATAAGGTTTTGCTTTTTTATATAGAAAATCAGTTTCTGAAGCACGTTTCTCATTCCTTTAGTTAAACATTTCCTAGGATTTCATGGCAACCAACTTGGTTCATTTTCTCTTTCTGGATGCTTGCCAGAATTTCATGCTAGGAAAAGGAGGAAAAGTTTAAAGTGATAGAGAATGAGGTATCTGCAAACACCCTGGTGAAGAAAGAAGGACATGAACTAAAATAAAAATCAATTATTTTCCTTGCCCTTTCCTTCATTGTTATATTATGAGGGGGAAAAATATTGTCCAAACTGTCACCCTGGTATATGGAAATAATCAATCAATTAACCAGTATCTACTAGTATGTAGCATTGTTTACAAGGTTTGTAAGGTCATTACAACTATAATTGTTTCTCTTTCCAAATGGTTTCCTTATTACAAAGCTCTTCACTCAGAGACTAGAAAACAGTCATTATTTTTGGAAAGGGATCAGCTGTTCTGGGATGTGTCTCAAGCATAGCTATCAGCTTAATTAATCTCTATAGATGATACCAGGGCTGCGTTGTCTTGCTGGGTTAAGCTACTGCCATTTCTGGGATTCATGGGCGTGAATTTGTGGGACAAAAGTCACAGGTGACATGCTCCAACCTTTGGTATGTGTCTGCAAGTTGGAGAACCACCATGGAGGATCAGCCAAAGATGTGCACCTTAAGTCATGATATGTATGCTGCAGCATTTCCTTTAAGGGAGTTCCCATGGCTCACAGTATGCTAACATACATCCTCCCATTAAGGCATCACAAACTGTACCTATATTTGGCACTAGTTTTGGGTACTTGGAACTTGATGAGGGGTGAAGTTTTCCATTTGCTAGCAACTTTTGCCACCATCAAAAATGTTATGGTAACCCAAGGGCGATTTCTGCTTGTACCTGTAAAAATCATGTTCTGTCTGTACATCTTCTACTGTCCCTTATTCTACATATGTAACACACAAGATAAACCTTGTTAAACATCTGTGAAAGAAGAAGAAAAATTAGCATCATAAGATCTCATATTTAGTGTGAAATCTTGCTTAATACTCCATTGGCTCTGTAATGGCTAACATTTGACAGAAATGCTGTAGTTGTGATATGTGAAACGGAGAAACTATGCAAGAATATCTACGGGCTTCTGTACATTGAGAAACTGATCTCTGCAGCAGTCCACTCAACAGGGCTACATAAAAACAAGAATAAATATCCGGGAATAATGGCAGATAAATACCTCGTGGGCTGTAGATAATGGGAAGATAATTCTTTCCTTTCAATCTGATATTCATGTTAGGGAGGTAGAGGCTGTGATAAGGCAGTACTTTGTTTTGCTCTTAAAGCATAGATTCAACCATTTTTATGTTAATAATACAACATATTTTCTGTAAATGATAGTACTTTGAGTAGATACTGAGCTTTCTAAGAATTTACAAATACATTCAGAGGGAGATATCATTCATTCTAAGAAATGTTCCACACTTTATCTACTTTTAAAAATTAAGCTATTTTTTAATGGCACAATGCAAACACTTTAAATTTTCTATTTTAATTCAAATTTCACAGACTAATAATTGATATACTGTAAAAGCTTTGTTATCCAGCATGAGTGGGGTGAGGGAGGTGCTGGTTATCTACAAATTTCAGTTATCTCAGAGTTACACCAGCCCCAGCCCACAGTGGCAGCCTGTGCTGCTCCACACACAGACCTTTCCCCTCACCTTGCCCCTTCTACTGCAGATTTTCCTGCCTGGTGGGTGTGCGCATGTCCCCCTCCCTCCCCAATTTTTTTTCTCCCTCTGCCTACATGGATATCAACTAGTAGGGATCGTGACAGTGTCACTAACTAATGTAAACCACAGAAATACTTGATGTGCATGCTGGATTGACTCAGCATAGTTTCTGGTTGCTGAAGTGAGACTTTGTATTGGGGTATACTGGAAATTCTGGTTAATAGAATATTCAGGTTACTAAAATGTCAGTTAGTTAGCACAGCTTTTACTGTATTTTAAAATCAGTATTAATGCTCATTTAGAGCTATTATTTATAACCAAGAAGTTCTCTCAGCTGCAGCTGAAGAAGTCCTCTGTTTCAGAGACCTCCACAAAGAATTCCTCTCATTCAAAACTGTTGCCTTTTCAAATCAAAATTGGTCTCTTGCTTTCTTTTACTCAGCTCTCTTTTCTGCCTCCTGATCACACAGGGGAAATATGGTTGTTCCTGATGGAAGTGAAGCTGAAGAGCAGTGGCCCTTTTGAGAAGTATATTGCAATGGGGTGAAAGCTTTAAACAAAAGTGTAGAAAGCCAAGAGTTGTACCTGACACTGGGGCATCTAATTCATCATAATATGGTACTGAAGATCATTCTCTTTTTTATTTTTCTGACTAATTTAAGGATTTTTTTCTGGTAAAATGCATTACATAAGATAGTGAGGGCTAGAAGACAATACTTCAAGATACACTCCTCTTCCTTGAAGAAAGTTTAATTTAAAGCAATGGCTTTTTACTATTAACAAATACACATATTTATTTGAGAGATTTTAAAGATACAATTTTCACTGGAATTGAAATGTTCCAAAACCATTATTTTTCATAATATAAGTCAAAGAAACTGACCAGAATTCAGTATAAACAGAACATAAAACAAGATTGCACTTTCCCGATACTGTATTGGATGCAAATTACTCCTAAGACAGAATATGCACTGGAACCAAATAGGTATTGTAATACGCATTACTTTTACATTTAAATAGTTACAAGGAAATTAAAGCCTCAATGTGTACACATCTTTCAGAACTCAACAAGAGCAAATTGCCTTTTTGAAAGAGTTTACCATGCCACTACAATTATCCCTTTCTGAAACCAACCATTTCATCTTTAACAAAGGTATTTGTCACCAGATCCTTGTAAGTTACCGTTCATTAGATAAATTAATTAGAATATACAAGCTGTGAGATCTGTTGGACTATCCTTCTCATATTTTTACAGTTGTTACAGAGAGTCTCCCTAAAGTCTGTTTAGGAAAATTGAAGATTCTCAAAACACTTTTACTCTTGAAGACAAGCAACTATTCTGTCCTCTGAGAGGTTCTGTAATATGACAGAAAATCTAAAGTATAATTAGAAAAAAACATATCTATAATCCTAATAGAAATATGGATTTATTGCAAGTAATGCCCTTCAAAAATCTAATTAATCAGAATCTAGGACACTACATTAAAATTTAACAGCTGCATGTGGCTTTACCTTCTGACACTCATTATTGTTTTAAATATATAGCTTTAGACAGGCACATTGCTTTGTGAAATGTATCAGATAGCTACAGCATTTGCTACTTTCTACAGCTGGGAACTAAGCAGGAAGGCTTTGTTCATGTAACATTGTACACAAGCTGAAGTACACAAAAGCAATATATGAGATGGAAACATTTTGGATTTACCCACAGCATCCACAAGAAATGGCATTTGTACCCCATATAACCACTGAGGACTACTTTTCATTTATAATTTGCCAGTCAAACCTGAATCTGTAAGGCATTTAAACACATGTGAAACTAAAAATATACTAGTCCTGTCAGCTCCTCATTGATTACTCAGTTGCTTGAAGTTATGTACGTACCTGAATGTCATGCATAGTGAAGACTTTGGACATACTGGTAAAAGTTTGTTGAACTCTGCCTTTTATGTAAGAGCAAATACCTGGTAAGTAATCTCTAACTAATTTGTGTACAAGTCACAATTCATGCCATTTTCCCCCCTGATTTTCTTTTGAAAGCTCCCATGGTCAGCCTTACCACATCGGAGCCAAAAAGTGTATTATGTCAAATATAATAGGAACAGAATTAGGCAAACTGAGAGCAAACACAAAAATACCATTCTCCTGGAATATCCTATTAGCCCTATAAAGGACTGTGCTTGTCTCTCGAAGTTAAAGACTTCAAATTCCATTAGTCTTAGCTTTTATTTTAAAACCAGGTTCAACTTGTTCAGTGCCAAATGTAAATCAAGAATAAACCTATCCCTAATAATATGTGTTAGTAGTAATTTTTTATGTCCCCAACTCTTGGCCATGCACATCCAAGTTATTAATCCTAAATCATCTTTAAAATGAGGTGGCACAGTTTCCTACATGTTTTTTTAGCTTTCAGAAGGTGGTTTATTTTATTTTTTTAGCAGCAGCTGATCCAAGCTTTTCAGTGTCTACAATTTTTTAATGTCTCAGGCATGACAGCTTGCAAGATAATGTTTCTAATAATTAGGACTTAGCATAACAAGAGAAGCTTTTATGGTCTATTAATTTTTAAATAATTAATGATTTTTTTGTAATTCCATGAGTTTGATTCAGTCAGAAATGAAAGCCAGCTAGGTCTGCTCTATTTCCTTGGCTGACACATCAAGATGTGACATGCCACAAACTGTTGCATCAATCTTCTGATATAATACACTGCAATGTGATACAACATGACTATTAAGAACCAGATGTGAGGCTTCATAACATGGTAAGTCAACCAGGGAAATTTGAAGTGACAGTTCTTCTTCTACTGTTCTCATTAAAGAACCCATTTTTGGGAAGTAATGGTCTCTCATAATGGAAGAACTCTGGAAAGCTCCAGCACTGCAAGCTTCCTCATTGTAATGCATTTCTGAAGGCTTTGTTACAAGGTAATTTTAGGCAGCTCCTGGAGCTCTTAACACCTGGATTGTCTAGACATTAACACCTGAAACTAGTTTTAAGCACTCATTAGGTGGTGCAAAGTTCCACCACTTTAGGGCAGGATTATCTGTGATCCATGCTCCCTAGCTCATTTTACACCAAGATGTAGCAACTCTAGGCTACACCTAGATGTTAGAAAAAAATTCTAGTGTATATATATATATATATATAACTTTGCACCACCTAATGAGTGCTTAAAACTAGTTTCAGGTGTTAATGTGTGTGTGTATATATATATATATATATATATAAGGACCGTGTGAAATTTCAATAGTTGTTTTGTTTCAAAGCTGTTTTAACATGTTTCAAGCTCAAAATAGCAAAATAGAAATGAAACAAAAGGCTTCAAAAAAGCTTTGAAATGAAATGAGGGCACTCAAAACATTTTGAAACTTTCAAAATGTTTTGATTTTCAAAGCTGGGCTTGCTGCAGCTAAACAGAAACTAAGGAGAGGAAGGGGGAAGACGGGGAAGCACTGTTGTCTGATATTGACATCTAGCTCCCTGTTCAATTCCTAGCTCTCTGATCATGTCCCCAGCTCTTCCTGGGGGGCACGGGCCTCCAAACTGCACGCGGGGTTTCAGCAGGCTGCTGCTGTGGCATCGAACCAAGAGCTGCAAAATTGAACTGGGAGCTGGAGAAATGTTCAGGTCCCTCAATATTCCCCCAGTTTCCACTTGAGTTCTCCAGCTCCCTGATCTTTCCCCCAGCTGTCTAACTGCTTTCCCCAGCTCTTCCCGAGGGGTGCCAGGAAGCCTGGTGCTGCTGCTGGTCCCCTCCAGCAGTGGCATCATGCTGTCATCCCGCATGCAGATCCAGGGGTATGTGCTCCCCAGGAGGGCTGTGCCAGACTCCTGCTGGGGGGCATGGGTCCTCAGACCTGTGCATGAGATGACACCAGGCTGCTGCTGCCAGCTGGACCCGGCACTGGGCACAGCCCATGACAAGCATCAGGAAGCCTGTGCTGTCGCTGGCCCCAGCCAGCAGTGGCAGGATGCTGGCATCCCACATGCAGATCCAAGGACCTGCTCTCCCCGGGAGGGCTGCAGGGATCTGCCAGGCTCGTTCCAAGGGGTGGCCCCAAATCTCTGTGCGGGATGACAGCATGCTGCTGCTTCTTGCTGGGGTCAGTGGCAGCACCAAACTTCCTGGCATCATCCTGCACACAGATCTGGGGGCCCATGCCCCCAGGAGGAGTCTGGCATGGTCCAGCAGGCCCCTGGATCTGTTCATGGGATGATAACAGACTGCTGCTACCAGAAAGTGATACTAGTTTTGCTTTAAACAATGTGGGGTACAGTTTCCCAGAAATCCGTAAATTTACCTCCTTGACACTTGGCAGACCTCATGCCCTCAGAAGGGGCTACTGTCCCCACAAGTTTCATCCAAATTAGGCAAGAAATGACAAAGTTGTAGGCATTTTCATGATCCCCATTATAGCCTATGGGTAAAACATGTAAAAAAATTAGCCTACAGGTCAAAAAATTTAGCCTACGGGTCAAAAAAGTGAAACAGTTTTAAAGAAATGAAACAGAATAGTGCTTTGAAACAAAATGAAATGACAAAATAAAATTTAAAAAAAGCTGTCCCTTCGAAAGCGAAATGGAAGTCAAAACAAAATGGTGCTGTTTTGCACAGCCCTGATCTATATATAGATATATATATCTATACATCTCTCTCTCATATATATATATATATATATATATATGAGAGAGACAGAAAGACAGAGAGAGATTATATATAGAGATACAGATATTAGAAAAAAGAATAGAAGTATTTCATCCAGTATCTTAGTAAAGAATGGAAATATGGAGCAAAATGAGTCATACTTAATTGTTGAGTTATGAAACAGAATGTTCAAGTAAAGTTTGTAGTTAATAAGATTAATCCCGGTAGAAGCATGCTGGATAATTAGAACGTGATATATAAATACTTTTGATTTTCTTTGCCTATAATATAAAAGTGACATTTTCTGAATCAAGCAAGTAGGAAAAAAAACACAATTCTTAAAGTAAGGTCAAATGGTTTTATTAAGTTTCAAAATAAGGAAAATTCATGACTTTTACTAAGAAATTCAAGTAATGAGGTCATATTTTAACAAGACTACTTTCTGAAGTGTGTTGAGAAATATGACCTTTTTGCTTTTGCTGATAAAGTGCTTTTGATATCACTCTTAATGACATGAAAATGGGGTTTAGAATGCACTAGTTCTCTTAACACTTTGTTTACTTTGTGTAGGACATCACTCATGTTGACAGAAAGTAAGATAGAAATATCTTCAGATTAGATTGCTTGGGTTTTAAGAGATTAGTTCCAAATTTAATTTACCTAATATGTATTATACTTGTAGATAATGTTGTTGTTATCTTCCTGTTTTTGAATCGTATGAAAGAAAAAAGAAATTTGTTCATAATGGGTCATAACAAAATAAAAACCATTAACTTTTTCTTTTCTCCTTTTGTTAGCTGCTAAATGTAAATGTGTAAGTACAATCCAGTGGAGATTGAAACAATTAGTAAAAGTCATCTATTGAACTAGAAATAGAGAAATATTTCATGCATGCATCACTAACCAAAACATGGAGGAGTTAGGGGCTAACACAAACACAAAATGGTTAGGGGGCTGGTGCACATGATGTATGAGAAGAGGCTGAGTGAACTGGGCATATTTAGTCTAGAAAAGAGAAGAAGGAGGATTTAATAGCAGCCTTCAACTTCCTGAAGGGTGGTTCCAAAGAGGATGGAGCTAGACTGACAACATGAATAACTTACTACATTATTGCTGCAGTGCACATTCCTCAAATGCACACTCACCTATAGCACAGTAGAGAAGCTGGACATTCATTACAGTGCCTAGCAAAAACAAAACAAAACAAACTAGTGTCCATCAAGCACATGTTCAAGACCTAATTATCCAAGATGCTGCTGATGAAAGAACATTAAGGTTACATTGTAACTCCACTTCAGGGGCCCTTTTAAAAGGGTACCAAAACATAGCTGAACAAAATCAATGGACAAAACTTTGCTTTTACATTGCTAAGGATAAATTTAAAATTAATTTAGCATTTTCTGTACTCAGTATTTAGAGAAACATATTGTTTGTATAACAAATGTTTCTAATAAAATATCAATTCCATCCTAAACAGAAGGGAGAAATAGGATGCAGGAACAGTGGCAAAAATAATTCAGCCTGAAGTGGACAATAAACTTGGTTGTGATCAAAGAAGAGTCAAATTCTCTAGGCTGGCATACTTCTCCTCAGGCCAGCAGCATTTAAGTTCTGCATGAAGGAGAACTGCAGTTCTTTCACCTTTGACTGGAAGTTAGATCATTAGCTCTCCACTTGGCTCAGCCTATTACAGATGTAATTCTTGAAAAAATAGAGGCAGCCACTGATATCAACTACACTGAGGCTCCCTCAGATAAACTTATGAAGGGAACAGAAAGTTATTTCAAGCTATCAAAATACATTTTTCCTTCAACTTATCACAGAAACATGACACCTGTACGGTAACTAGAGATTTACATTCTCAGAAAATCTGGACTAGAACACCAGCTAAAAGGCCAAGTATTCTGGTTTTCTCTGATTACACTGTGTGTGTGTGTGTGTGTGTGTGTGTGTGTGTGTGTGTGTGTGTGAAATCAGAAAACTAGGATACACACAGACGTACATATATACATACACATGTGTTCTCACACACACCTTCTCCGATTTAAAAAAATCCCCAATTTTCAGATATAAAAAATATACCCCAAATCCCCATTTCTCCATGAGATAGATATTTCTATATCTAGATCTTGTGCCACTACAACTTGTCCCCAGAGAAAACCTGTGCCACAAGCACTCAGGTGCATGGCGGGTTATCTTGGCTGGCATAGTGGAGGCTGAGGTCAGCAACTATGCTGGCTCCAGGAGACTTACCTAGAAACCTAGGGGCCTCCCAGGGCTGCAGCTGTGGCAGAAAGTTTGGCTGGCATGCAGAGTATGGCTTCAGCTGGCCAGGCTCTGGTTTGGGGCAGTGTGCTTTGCCACCATATATGCCACGCCACTTTTTTGAACAGTCCCCGTTTGAGCTATCTAAAATATTTTGTTTAGCATATTAAACTAAACATTTGTAGGTGAAAGCTTGCCTATCATCTTCACCCAGGCCTCAATAATCCACACACTCATGCTTGCCGTTTTTAAAATCTCTTACCATGAAGCAATTCCTGGAGCTTTGGGTCACACTTTCTCAGGTTTATTTTAGGTATAGAGTACAGCAAGTGAACACACAAAAACATTATGAAACAAACAAAAAAAGGTTGAAGCACAGTCAAAGGGACTTTCCCCAGATGTTATTTTGGATTTTATTTGTTTGAGAATCACTTGACAAACATGTGATTTGTTAAACTTAGAGACCCAGCATCTGTTACTTCCTTTTAAATTAAATGTGAAGAGCAGTTTGTAAAGTATTGCAAAACATCTACAATACTTACATGAAATCAAAAAATCAGTTTGACCTTAACTGTTGCCCCCATTAAGATTCATTGAATATAATAGCTATGCTTGTTTAGGCCTGAGAGCTAAAGAGCTTAGAAGGACGAAAAATTCTCTGATCCTTCTAAAGGGGGAAAGCCAAATCTATTCAGCATCATCTACATGAAATTATAAAAAATAGATTCTTGAATTACACAGCTATGGAACATTTTAATTAATCATAGAATCACAGAATCATAGGAAATTAGGGTTTGAAGAGACCTCAGGAGGTCATCTAGTCCAACCCCCTGCTCAAAGCAGGACCATCCCCAACTAGATCATCCCAGCCAAAGTCTTAAAAACCCCCAAGTGTGGAAAGATCACAATCTCTCTGAGTAACTTGCTCTAGTGCTTTTCTACCCTCTTGAGAAAGTTTTTCCTCATATCTATAATAAATCTCCCTTGCTTCAACTTGAGACCATTGCTCCTTGTTCTGTCATCTGCCACCACTGAGAACAGTCTAGCTTCATCCTCCTTGGCACAACTCTTCAGGAAACTTAGGGCTGCTATTAAATCCTCCTTCAGTCTTCTCTTCTCTAGACTAAATAAACCTAGTTCACTCAGCCTCTTCTCATACATTATGTGCACCAGCCCCCTAACCATTTTTGTAGCCCACCAATGGGCTATCTCCAACTTGTTCACATCCTTTCTGTAGTGAAGGGAGGAGGAAGCAAAACTGAACACAGTACTCTAGATGTGGCATCACCAATTCTGAATAGAGGGGAATAATTAGTTCCCTTACTCTGACGGCAGCACTTCTACTAATGCAGCCCAGTATGCTGTTAGCTTTCTTTGCAACAAGGGCACACTGTTGGCTCATATACAGAATATTGTCCACCTCAAACCCAAGGTCCTTTTCTGCAAAGCTTCTGCCTAACCAGTCAGTCCCTAGTCTGTCGCACTGAATGGGAATGTCCCGTCATAAGTGCGGGACATTGTATTTGTCCGTATTGAACTGCATGACATATTTCTTGGTCCAATCCTCCATTTTGTCAAGGTCTCCCTGAATCCTAGCCCTACCCTCCAGCATACTTACTACTTCCTATAGCCTGGTGTCATCTGCATACTTGCTGAAGGTGCACTATGTCCTGTATTTTAGGTCACTGACAAAAATATGAACAAAGCTGCCCCCAGGACCAACTCTTGGGGCACTCCACTTGATACTGGCTCCCAATAAGACATCAAGTCATTGATTACTACCCTCTGAGCCTGATGATCAGGGATGATAAAAATAATCTCCAATTTTTAGATTTAAAAAAATAACCCAAAATCCACATTTTTCCATGGTTAAAATGAAACACCACTACATATGGATGGCAACTTGGGCAGTAGTGACCATGAGATGATTGGGTGACAACTTGGACAGCAGTGACTATGAGATGATCGAGTTTAGGATCCTGAGGAAAGGAAGAGTAGGATCCTTACTCTGCTTCACTCCTTCCTTTCTTTCCTCAGGATCCTGAACTTAATCACATCATGGTGGCTGCTGCCCAAGTTTATATGTTCTCCACCAACTCTTCCCCATTGGAGAGCAGCAGGTCAAGAAGAACACAATCTCTAATTGGTAACTCCAACTTTTGCATGAAAACCTTGTCCCCAAAACTCTCCAAACACTTCCTTAAATGCCTATGCACTGCTGTATTGCCATCTCAGCAAATGTAAGGGGGAAGAAGTTCCCCATAAGAACCAGGGCCTGTGATAGAAAAACTTCTGCTAGTGGTTTGAAAAAAGCCCCACTTAACTCATCATCCTGGCCTACTGGTCTATAGCAGATCCCTGCCATGATATCACCTTTGTTGCTCTCCCCTCTGACCTTAACTCAGAGACTTTCAACAGGCCTCTCTCCAGTTTCATACTGGAATGAAAGAAATCATATAGCTTTTCTACAAAAACAGCAACTCTTCCTCCTTTTCACCCATGCCTGTTCTTCCTGAACAGTTTGTACAAAAAATCTATGACAGTGCCCCAGTCATGCCAGCTATCCCACCAAGCCTTGATTATTCTAATCATGCCATGATTCTGTGACAGTGTGAGGATTTAGAATTCTTCCTGATTTTTTTCCCAGGCTCCATTCATTTGTGTACAGACACCTGAGGTAACTAACCAATTGCCCTCTTTCTCATGATGAACAAGAAGACCTCCCTGTTGCCGTTTCCTGTCTGAGCTTCCTCCAGGTTACCCGCTTCCCCACTTACCTCAGGGATTTGGTCTCCATTTCCCAATGAAACTAGTTTAAAACCCTCCTTACTAGGTTATTCTACATAGGTGCTTTCCCTTCTCTTTTAAGGTGGGCCCCCATCTCTTCCTAGCAATCCTTCCTCTTTGAACACTATCCCATGGTCAAAGAAGCCAAAGCTCTGCTGGTGACATCATCTGCACAGCCATACATTGATTTGCAGAATGCATCTGCTCCTGCTCAGGCCCTTTCCCCTGACTGGAAGAATCGAAGAAGAAACCATCTGAGCCCCTGGCCCCTTCACCTTTGAACTAAGAATCCTGTAGTTACTTCTGATCTGCTTAGGGTGGCCCCTGGCAGTATCACTGTTGCCCTCATGGATGAACAACATATGGTAATAATGAGATGTCTGGGTGTGTCCGGGTAATCCTACTATGACATCTTAGATCTCAGACTCTAGGGAAGCCACAGACCTCCTGAGACAACAGTTCAGGCTAGCAGATGGATGTCTCCATCCCCTGCAAAAGGGAATCTCCAAACACCCATCACTTCCTCTTGGCAGCAGAGGTCTCAATCCTTCCAAATTTGGGAATACCTTGCCTGGTCTTTTCCACCAATGGAACATACTCCTTTGCCTATGTAGCTAGGGCTCCATATCTTTTCTCCAGGTAAGCCAGTTCAGGTGGAAATGAAAACTTCTGCATTTTGCCAGAGGTCATAAGCTTACAGCTTCCACCTTTCTGGGAGTTTATGTCCTCTTTCTTCTTTAGCACTGCCTCTGGCAGCCCTTTTTCCACAGTCTTGGATGACTCCTTCAGCACTGAATCGATAAGTCATTATGCTGAAGGATGGTTTGGAAGTTTTCCACCTCCTCCTATACCTTTTTTGCCTGCTCCCTGAGGGCAAGGGCACTAGAAGGCTCTGCTTACATTGCAGGCTCTCCTCCACCTGGCTGTCACCAGAAGGAACCTGCAAGCCACAGTCTCCATAGCAACAAATCAGGAGTTGAGCTGAAGCCTCAACTGTGAGATGTCCTGTCTGGACAGAGATATCACAGGTGCAAGCAGAGGAAGAGCTGGCAGTGGCAGTGACTCTGGCACTATGATATACTCCAGCCATTTCTCTGGGTTTCTTAATCTGCCACCACCCTCTTCTTGCCCCTCTTTCCAAGCAGACCTTCCCTATCAAACTCCCCTGCTGGTCCTGGTCTGGCTCTGCCCTTTTAATGGCTTTTGTCATACATATGAAGCAATCTCCCAGCAATCATGCACCTAGCAGCACTCCCACCTGCTCAGAACATGTGCCCCAAAACACAGCCCACCAAATAAACAGTCAGCAAGCCAACCACACAGACATGCCTGGTTCACATGCAGGATCTGGTGCCTGGTGCTTGGCTCTTCTTCCTCTTCCATTTCCTTCTCTTGCTCCCAGTGAACTGCTTGCAGATTGCCCTGTTCACTCCCCCTGTTCACTCATTAGGTTCATTTAATTAATCTGTGCTCAGTTTTAAGAGATACAGCATTATTGCTACTTATGAAAGTGCATAGGATTTTTGCAAGATGTGCCCTGGAAGGTGTCATTGAATTTACAGGGGTTTCTTTAATCTTGTATCTAAAGTTTCCCTAAGAACCCGCCACATACCAAGATTCTGAACCCTGTTCTGATTAAGTGGGATTAGACTGAACCAGGCTGATGTGGCCTATGGCTAACTTTACACTATACCAAATCGGATCTGTAGCAGCACAGCTAGTGTTACAAAACTGAGCAGAACGTGAACATAGGGATGCCATTGAATTGGGACAGACTGAACAGGGAGAGCCACCCATTTACTACTGTTGAATCTGATTGGATTTCTTGATTTATAGATGGAGAGACGGATGAGTATCAGAGTTCTGACCTTCAAACAAATGGGCAAATATGAGTGGAACTATGGGATCTGCTATACTTCTCATAAAATTAAATGATTAAAACATCATCAGCATCTGTAACTATAAATATTTTTGGTAGGCTGTCCTTCCAAAAAGGACCCCTTAAAATATGTTTATAGTTTTAGATTCCCAGCAAGCACAAATGCTTTTGAGTGTGAAGTATCTTCACATGTAGCTATCAGACAGGTTTTTATTTCAATTTTCCAGAGACAACAGGAGAGCAGGACCTAAGTTGCACTTATTTATTTTATATAGGGACTTCTAGAGTGAATAAATCTGGCCCACATTGATTACATAGGTGCTTGGCTGAAACATGCAACATAAACACTTGCAGAAATCAAAAATTTACAGATCACACACAAAAATAGTTAATTTATAATTGTAAAATTGTGCTCACCATGGGATATGCAATAACATTAAAAACAGAGGTTACACTATTTGTAAAAATCCTTAAAACAAAGCCAGCAATGAGCTAATTAAGTGGGTTTAAGAGGAGCCAGACTGCATCCTCTGAAGATAAGTTTATACATACAAAGTAGGTTCTGTACATCAGTGGTCGTGATACAACAGAAAATACCAGTAAGTGAGATCTACACAGCATTTATTTGCATGACACATCACTTATTAATACAACATGAGAACCTACACAAACTCTTCAGATATCTGACAAAGAGTTAACTAAGCAAACCAGACAAACATCTGAGTGGGCCATATACAAAATTATTTTATGTGAACATGACACGAGATAGACGTTTAAGCTCTATGTCCTGTCCTAGCTGGCTATCTTACAGGAGTCTACGGTTTCTAGGGAAGACTAGCAGAAACCATGAGAGTCATCATATCATTATATATTTTTTTACCATTCCTGTTTATATGCTTGCTTTCACTGAACTGTTATCTATAGCTTTGAGAAATGAACTCTAGGAGCTCCTTAAAGACATCCCTCCTAAGTTTTTGATCTATTTTGTGATACTCATCCAACACAGGTCATACTATGAATATCAGATGCTTTTAAGTAAATGTTTAAAATGCACCCATAAAATTAAAACCCTGAAACCCCCCGCAAAGTAATTTGGACTTTAAAAGTCCATATTTTAGTGAGTGTCTGTTTACTGATATTTTGCTTGAAGTAAGAAAAAGTAATTCCTCAAGTGAATTAATTATACATGATTTACTAGTTTTTAATACAGTTTAAATTATTTACTTCTTCACAACAGCCTTACTTACCATATCTGAATATTGCTACTAATATTACAGATGTGAAATACAATAGATTTCAACTTTATGATCATATGACTAATCTACTGAAACATTTTCAAGGAGATAATAGGCTCTTCATGCTGTTCTTCATGTTTCAAATGTAAATTTATTCTTAACAGAGAATTCCATTGACTAATACTGTGCTGGACCTAGATCTGAAAGAGTCCAACTCTACACCTAATTACTTTTACTATTACTTTTGTTTGTGTCACTAGAGTGACTAGGAGTCCCATTCATGAACTAGGACTTCATTACATAAGGTACTGTACAAATATACAACAAAAAATATCCCACGCGACAAAAAGCTTATAAAGTAGGACATGACATATAGATACAAGGCATATGAGGGAACATAAGGAATAATGTTTTTTTTCACCTACAGAATAGAAGTAGTCTCAGCAGTTTATCTGCCTAACTGTAGGGCAGTTTACTCCCCTTCCCTCCCATGGGAGTTGGGGGTTTGGTCAAACACAAAAGCAAAGTTTTAAGAATGATAAAGGGTACGCTCTACTAGCATGAGGTCCTTTAATGAACACAATAGCACAACTTGGAATCATGCGAAAGCAATTTGACATGGGAGAGGACTAGCTTACAGGATGAGGAAGCACATCAGTGAGGTGTGTTTTGATATTAGAGAGGACAAGACTGTATTAGATGAATGGACTAGTTCTATATGGTAGGAAAAACAAAAAGAATGTTGTTTACAAATATTTGTACATTACTAAAGCTGTGAGATTATTTTGCTTCATAAGTATAACCATTAAAGCAAATTGAAAAGCAACTATGATTGAAATGATGAAATGATCAGTGAAGAAGTGATCAGTAAAGCTTACCACACTTTATCACGCATTAGCAGATGTATGACTAACAGGTCCAGGGAGGTGATACTTCTCCCTTATGTGGCACTGATGGTCAGGCTGCAGTTGGAGTACTGCATCCAGTTTTGGGCACTGTACTTCAATAGGGAAGTGGACAACCTCAAGAGGGTTCAGAGAAGGGTCACTCATATGGTTAGGAGCCTGCAGGCAAAGCCCTACGAGGAGAGATTGAGGGACCTTGACCTCTTCAGACTCTGCAAGAGAAGGCTGAGAGGTGATCTTGTGGCCACCTACAAATTCATTGAGGGGGGGAGGGGCAGGGCAGGAAGGAATAGGAGATGCTCTGTTTTCCAGGGCATCCCTTGGAGTACCTAGGAACAATGGCCACAAATTGATGGAGAGCAGATTTAGGTTAGATATCAGGAACAATTTCTTTATGATAAGGGTTGCCAGAATCTGGAATTGGTTTCCAAGGGAGGTGGTGCTCTCCCCTACTCTGTAGGTCTTCAAAAGAAGACTGGACAAGCACCTAGCAGGGGTCATCTAACTCCAGTACTCTTTTCTGCCCAGGGGGTAGACTTGATGATCTACTGAGGTCCTTTCCAATCCAAACATCTATGAAATGGAGAAATAAACATTTATCACCTTAAAACAGGATTCTGAAAAATATTTTTACCAGGGACTGACTGAAGTAAGGTCAAACATACTAATGCCATTACTAAAATAAAATGGAAACATTTAATTTATTATGCTTTTATAGAGTGGTCCATCATAATTTAATGGATCCAACTCCTGCGCATATTTTTCATGTACAGTTAAAAAAATGCAATCGTCTTGATGAATGACTCTCAAGGTATCCATAAGTATTATTGAGTTTAGTAAAGGTGTGTTAAAAAGAAAACAGTTTCAGGGTCACACAGGCAACTCAACTTGCAGAAGAATACATTTTGGGCATTTGTTTAACATGTTAGAATCAAATAATAAATTATCATACTTGATTAACTATAGAAGTAATTATATTAATGAATGTATTCAATTGAGAACATTGCTTTCTTCTCTTTTAAAACAAAGTTTTCTACACTAACATGCAACAATGTGAAAACTGCTGGAGAAAATCCAAATATATATATTTTATTTCTTTCTTTCCTGAATATTCTTTTTTGCCTTAGAAATTAAAGGTATACATAACCTTTTATCTGTCTTGTAGTGGGAGATGGAGAATAAATTTTTGTGAGCATTCACAGAATCTACAATTGTACGCTCTTTCCTCACTATGCCATTAAGTCCTGGTGTAACATGTCAGTACTATGGATACATAAGGCACGTCCACTCATGCAAGCATGTGTGCTTGCAGCAGCTTAAATAGAAGCGGTGCAAATTTGAGCTGGGGCTTTTTGCCTCGGCACACGTGTTCGGACACAGATTTTGGTATGGAGCAAATTGTGCCACTTGAGGCAAAATAACCCTGCCTGGCTCCTCTTGCATCTGCAGCCAAGGGAAACTAGAGCCCAGGGCCAGCACCTGTGCTGTCCCCAGCTATATAAAATCTGCTCGGTCCCAGCCCCATCCATACAAAAAGCTGCTCTAAGAAGCAGCTCAGGGCTACTCACTCTCTGGAGCTTCTAGGGCACAGCCAATTGATACCTGGGGACACTACCCCTTCTGCCAGCTGGCCTGCTGCAGCAGCATCCCAAATTCATTTTTTAAAATCCCCCCAAATCCATGTTCTTCCACATTTAAAACAAACAAACAAACAAAAAAACACTTTATACACACACACACACACACACACACATACACACACACCCCCCTAGAGAAAGAGAGAGAAGTTAGGTAATGCTTTATTGGTATATTTGCAATGTTAAAGCAATTAACACTGAAGCCTACCAGTGTCTCTATAATCATGCAAAAATAAATTCTAAATACCTATAGGTGTTGATCTGTGCTTTTGGTTTTCTTCATATATGGTGGGTGTGATGGGGAGGGATGTGGATTTGGGATGCACATGGATTTGGGATCCACATGGAATGCTACCCCCAAGGTCTCACCTCCCCCCTGGAGGGCCACAGCCCCTATCCCCCACAGGGCTCTAGCCCCCTGCCCAGGGCCCATAACTAATCTTTAACAGCAGCAGCAGGAGGACCATGCACTGAGCCCACCCTGGTTCTGCCAGCCCTGGGGCTCCTCTTGCCACTCAGCCAGGCTGGTCTTCTGGCAGCACGACCTGGCACAGCACACAGGGACTGGGTGACAGGCCCATTCAAGTCCTGAGCTCCCTCTGCACCCCAGATGGCTTGGGCCTATGGTGACAGGATCAATTGTGGCATGCAGGGACCATGTGCCAGGCCCAGTCAGGTCCTGGGGCCCCTCTGCAGCCCAGCTGAGCTGGGCCCAGATCCCTGAGGCTCGCTAGTCTGGATTTGCACTGGAGCAGGTTGCACAGTTCTGGGAGGCACTCACAGGAGCCATACTTCCCAGAGCCCTATGACCTGCTCCAGTGCAAGGCCAGACTAGCAAGTCACATGGGGCTAGGCCAGGTCCTCACCCCCCCCACAGGCACGGGGGGAAGAGGCAGGAGCCAGCACTGGAGCCCAGCCCATGCTGACAGGAGCTGGCGTGGCATGCAGTTCCTGTGTGCCACACCAGGTCCTGACACAGCCAAGACTTTCCTATAGCTGCAGGACCTGGCCCAGTGCACAGCGACCATGTGAAACCGAGCTGGGTCCTGCTGGCCTTTGGGCTGCTCATGCTGCCTGGGTGCCAGGTGGCACAAGCAGTCCCAGGGCCAGCAGGACCTGGCTTGGCTCTGTGCAGTTGGCATTCACTGGTTCAGGTCCTGCAGCTGTAGGAATGGCCCAGCCATGGCAGGACGCGGCATGGCACACAGGAACCACATGCCATGCTGGCTTCTGTCAGTGTGGGCTGACTCCCACCTCTGCCCCCTGTGCCTGTGGAGGGGTGAGGACCTGACCCAGCCCCATGTGGCTTGCCAGTCTGCCCTTGCACTGGAGTGGGTTACAGGACTCTGGGAGACATGGCTCCTGTGAGCGTCTCCCAGAGCCGTGCAACCCGCTGTAGTGCAAAGCCAGACTAGTGAGCGTCAGGGATCTGGGCCAGGTACTCACCCCCCACTGCAGCCCCAGGGACATCCCCCCCCACTCTCCAAACCCCCACAACACTCATGAACCCCCTCCCCCACAACTTACCTTGGACAGTGCCAGGGGAAACAGAAACATGAAAGAGACGCTCTGGCCAAAACCAGAGCATCTCTTTTGGAGGACTGGCTCCGGGCACAATCTTGACCCATGCCTTGCTCTGCTCTATTGTGAAGCAGTTTTTTAGATCTCTGGACATCCAAAGGTCTGATTTTCTCCCCGCAATGTAAATTTGCAGTGCGGGGAACTTTTTTTCATTCCCACATGTGCCTGTTTCCTTGCCTTAAAGGGGTTTGTGGTGGGGCAACAGGCATGTACACTCTTGTCTAGATGCTCCCATAGTGTGTGCGTGCACACACACACACGTACGTAGCATGCTGCAATTCTGGCTTCCCTGAGTAGGATCCAGAGCA
This sequence comes from Caiman crocodilus, assembly GCA_030014935.1. NCBI lineage: Eukaryota > Metazoa > Chordata > Crocodylia > Alligatoridae > Caiman > Caiman crocodilus. The sequence continues at coordinate 27,180,978 of JAGPOW010003316.1, read as the reverse complement.
TGTTCCGTATTGAAGGAAGTCTAGAAGGATAATGGATATTGTCCTATTTTCATAATTTAGCATATTATAAACATTAATATAAAAAACAGTTCAGATTAGAAAAAAGAAGAGTTTCAGAAACAAGATGTTTGCTAACTAAATGCATGTGCTTCCTTCAGTGTTCTGATCACCTCTGGTAATGAAAGAATCCATATACAGATTTAAACTTTGATGGTTGTCACTTGAGACGAGCTGATAGAGCATTTGTCCCTTTGAATACTGTTCTATCTTATATACCTACAAGGCATTTGGGTCTTGAACTTTTTGGTTTTGTATGCAAAGCAAGCCAAAATTAAATTGTCATGTTTTCTCCTAGTCTAGGGGATTTGTATTGGGTACAAACTAAATTAAACAGGTTTTACACCAAAATAAGGCTGATACCAAAGACACTTTGTTAGACAAGTTGACTGTCAAGGAATCACAGTGTTGCACTGTTTTTTTCCTTGAGGGGGAGGAAGAATCACAATGGGAGGCCAGATTTTCCCTCAGGAAATTTCACTGAAGCCAGTTCATTACAACTACACCTAAGTAGAGTCGGTGAAGTTACACTAGACATGAGTATAACTTTTAACAAGTTATAACTATTTATAGCTGCATCCCAAATCTATAATAGGAAGTGACTTGAATTATGCCTTGGGGACTGAGGGCACAGTTCTTAACTCTCTTTAAAGTTAGAGACATGCTACTTCAGTTGAAAGTGTACAGAACTGTATTGTAAAGTAAAGAGAAGAGTCAAGCCTAGAAAATTCCCTGGATAGAAATGATTCAAGCAACGTAAATGGAAGAAAAGAAGTCAGGAACAGAAATAGACTGAGTCCTCCATATTGAGTGTTCTAAAAACTAAGGTTAAAAAGAAAAAGGAATCTCCTATTGTGGTAAAATTGCAAGTCAGTTGGAGATGCATGCACTTGTACTTTTATAGGGTGATTATCAACCTTAACAAGAATATTATTTATTGAACCAGGTCAGTTATCATTTGTTGACAATTACTAAATGACTGCTTAGTAATTACTGAGCAGTCAGCATCTCATGTACATGTAGTAACACTGGATCACAGGCAATGAAAACATTGCTTCAGTCTAGCAGGTTTCCCAAACCCATTTTGTTTTCACTGATAATAGTCCCTAACCTGTTCTTTCACTCCTGTTTGTTGCTTACCTCCTACCCAAGCTGTGCTGCCTGGTGCAGTAGTGTGGGATCTGACCTTGCCTGTGAAGACTGAGGTGAAGAAGGTAATGAGCATTTCAGCCTTTTCTGCATCTTCTGTCACAAGGTTGCCTCCCCCATATGACAAACCCTTTTTTTTTCTTTCCCCCACAATGAATGATGTAAAACCCTGATATTTGAACTTAGCCTATTTTTCATTTAATATTTTTTATTCTACAGCATTTTTAAAATTCCTTTCCCCTTCCACATTTGTATGTATTTAATCATGTTGCTTTTCATTTTTTCATATTTTTTTTCTTCTACCATCCTAAATACAAAGCTCTGGGATATATAGAACTAGACTTGGGGACCAAATGGGAATCAGGATTATTGGAGTTTGAAGCCCATACCATCAAAGACAGAGTTAGAGTCTAGGAACAATGGAATGGTGTGCATGAGGCACTTTGCTGACCAGTAGACTAATTTACTGTGCAGTAAAGTGTAATCATGTATGCATCTGCACCATTTACTGTGTGTCAACATGAGATGCTTTACTGCTCAGTTCAGCAGAATTCCTACCCAGCTGGGAGCTCACTGTTAGCTGCCCCACTAGAAGGTTAAGGCAAGGGGAAGGGACCTGCCCCTCTCCTGCAGCTCTTTCCAAGCCCCCTGACCCCCATCAGGAAGTTGGAGCCAGGAGCTCTCTGCTACTAGGTCAGAGGGACATTGTCCCTGACTGCACTTTGGTGAAGTCTGCCCCAGCATTACATAACAGTAGACATGCCCCAACAGGAGACATGCTTTCTGTCAGCCTCTGAGCTAGCTTCTAGGGAGAACCTATATCTCCCCTTGGCTGTTGCAGAGGGCGAGTGCAGGGCCAGCAAGGGTGGGAGCAGACTGCTGCCATGAGCAGCAAATCTGTTCCTGAGTCATTGCATGTGTGGACGGACACCTGCCCTGGAGCATTTAGTTGCAAGTAGTTTACTATTAAGTAATTGTTTCCAGATCAAATACATGTGTAGAAACACCCATTGTCCCATATATCCATGCATTTATTCTAGCCTAGATTTACTTGGATGTAAAATAAGCCAGAGTAGGGGTTTTTAGGTAGGTGTCTACATCTGTATTAGGGAACAGATTTGCTCCCAGTTTTCTGAAGCCCTGCTATGGGCCCCTGATGCCACCGGAGGGAACACCAGGCTCTACCTGAGTGTTATCAGAGGGGCTGACAGGGAACATTAATCTAGGAAACAGCTGTCTGGAGAATAGACTATATATCCAAGGAGATCGCTTCTATTGCCATGTTCATAAGTCAAAATACTTTTGAAAATATAATTTATAAATTAATAATTATAGATAGTTGTATAGTCTATATATCTATAGATACACACTCACTAAATGAATCATGGAAAATTAGGGTTGAAAGGGACCTCAGGAGGTCTAGTCCAACCTCCTGCTCAAGGAAGGACCATCCGCAAATAAACCATCCCAGCCACAGCTTTCTCCAGCCAGGTCTTAAAAACCTTCAAGGTTGGAGATTCCACAACCTCTCTGCAGGGTTGTAACGAGTCACAAAAATTGGGACTTGAGTTGAGTCGAGTCATTTGGGAGTCAAGACTCAAGTTGAGTTGAGTCACTGACACGTCAAAGCTTGAGCCGAGCAGAGTCACGTCACTAAGTTTGCTTGAGTTGAGTCGAGTCAACGGACTTATCTGACTCCAGTCAATTTGAGTCATTAGTTCAAACAGATCAACATGGCTTGATTTATTCATATGAATTTTACATGAGATTAGCCAGTCCCCTTATCATCAGAAATTCTGGTTTTCTCTAATAACCCCCTCCTCCCTCCCCCAGTTTTTGGATTAAAAAAGTCCACCTTCTTCCATGATTAAAATTAAAGCCACTAATTTATAGATATACATAGTGGTGATTCATTTTAATCACAGATATATATGGATTTTGGGTTACTTTTTTAATTAAAAAAATGGGAATTGTTTTTATTAGGGAAAACCAGGATTCCTGCTCATCACAGAACACAATCAGGTTGGTCAGGCATGACTTGCCCTTGGTGAATTCCTGCTGACTCTTCCTAATCAGATTTTTTTCTCCCTCAAGTGCTTAGAAATAATTTATTTGAGGATCTGTTCCATTATTTTTCCAGGAAATGAGGTGAGGCTGACTGATCTGTACTTCCCTGGATCCTCCTTTTTCCTCCTTTCTCAAATATAGGCACTGTGTGCACCCTTTTCCAATCATCCAGGACCTTTCCTGATCACCATGATGGGGCTCAAAGATAATGGACAATGGCTCTGCAATCTCATCAGCCAACTCAGCACCCTCAGGTCCATCCCCATGGGCTTGTATATGTCCAGCTTTTCTAAATAGTCCCTAACTTGTTCTTTCACTCCTGTTTGATGCTTACCTCCTGCCCAAGCTGTGCTGCCTGGTGCAGTAGTCTGGGAGCTGACCTTGCCTGTGAAGACTGAGGTGAAGAAGGTATTGAGCATTTCAGCCTTTTCTGCATCTTCTGTCACAAGGTTGCCTCCCCCATTCAATAAAGGACTCACATTTTCCCTGATCCCCCTCTTGCTACTGACATACTTGTAGAAACCCTTTTTGTTACTCTTCATGGCCCATGCTAGCTGCAACTCCAATTGTCCTGTGACCTTTCTGACTTTATCTCTGCATGCCTGAGCAATGATCTGAGACATCTCCTGATTTATTTGTTAAAGTGTCCACTTCTTATAAGCTTTATTTTTGTGACTTAGTTTACTGAAGTGTTCCCTGCTTAGCAAGTATGGCAGAAGAACACCTTGGCTTGTCTTCCTGAGCATCAGGAAGGTTTGTTCCTGTACTCTTAGTAAGGCTTCCTTAAAGTACAACCAGATCTCCTAGATGTCTCTCTCCTGCAGACTGGTTTCCCAGAGGATCCTTCCCCAGAGCTTCCTGAGTGAGACACTCTGCTTTTCTGAAGTCTACAGTCTTAACTCTGCTCTTCCACCTTTCCTTAGGATCCTGAACTCTATCACCTCATGGTCACTGACGCCCAAGTAGCCTTCTACTACTACATTTTATGACCAGGTTACAAAACAACTGGATGCAGGAGTAGGGGTAGACTTTGTTTACTTAAACTTCAGGAAGGCCTCCAATACAGTATCCCACACCATACTGGTGAACAAGTTAAAAGGCTGTGACTTAGATGACTGTACAGTCTGGTGGGTGGCAAACGGGATAGTGTGGGCAGTGGGGTCCTGCAGGGCTTGGTCCTTGGACCGATACTCTTCAATGTCTTCATCAGCGACTTGGACGAGGGAGTGAAGTGTACTCTGTCCAATTTTGCAGATGACACAAAACTGTAGGGAGATGCGGACACATCGGAGGGCAGGGAACAACTTCAAGCAGACCTGGACAGGTTGGATAAGTGGGCAGAAAACAACAGAATGCGATTTAACAAGAAGAAATGCAAAGTGCTACACCTAGGGAGGAAAAATATCCAGCATACCTACTGCCTAGGAAATGACCTGCTTGGTGGGATAGAAGCAGAAGGGGATCTTGGAGTCCTAGTGGACTTCAAGATGAACATGAGTCATCAGTGTGACAAAGTCATCAGGAAAGCTAATGGCACTTTATCATGCATCAGCAGATGCGTGATGAATAGATCCAAGGAGGTGATACTTCCCCTCTATCCGGCGCTGGTCAGACCACTGTTGGAATACTGCATGCAATTTTGAGTGCCACACTTCAAGAGGGATGTGGATAACCTGGAGAGGGTCCAGAGAAGGGCCACTTGTATGGTTAAGGGCAAGCCCTACGAGGAGAGACTAGGGCACCTGGACCTCTTCAGCCTCCGCAAGAGAAGGTTGAGAGGTGACCTTGTGGCTGCCTATAAGTTCATCATGGAGGTGCAGAAGGGAATTGCTGAGGCTTTACTCACAAAGAGGTCTTCAAGAGGAGGTTAGATAGGCATCTGGCTGGGGTCATCTAAACCCAGCACTCTTTCCTGCCTATGCAGGGGGTCGGACTCGATGATCTATTGAGACCCCTTCTGACCCTAACGTCTATGAACCTATGAATTCCCATTAATTCTTCCCTGTTTGTGAGCAGGAGGTCAAGAAGAATATGTTCCACAGTTGGCCACTCTAGCACTTGCACCAATAAGTTGTCCCCAACACTCTCCATAAACTTCCTGGATTGCCTGCATATTGCTGTATTGTCCTTCCAGCGAATGTCAGGGTGATTGAAGTCCCCTGTGAGAATGAGGACTAGTGATTTGGAAACTTCTGCTAGCTGTTTGATTAAAGCCTCCGCCACCACTTTCTCCTGGTCTGGTGGTCTATAGCAGACCTCCAGTACAACATGACCTTTGTTGCTCTCCCCTCTATACTTAACCCAAGTAGCAGACTTTCTATTTCAACAGGTCAGGTCAGCAGATGGCAACTTCTGTCCTTCACAGAAGGAAATTTCTAACCACCACCACCTGTTTTTTTCTTCTTGGTGGCAGTTGTCTTGATCCTTCCCAACTTGGTGAGGCCTGGCCTGTCCTCCTCCACCAAGGGAACTTGTTCCTCCCTCTGTGTTGCCAGGGCTGAATATTTGAATCAATGAACTCTTAATAAAGGAGGATGGTTTGGAGTCTCACCACCTGCTTCTATAGCTCCCTTCCCTGTTCCCTGAGAGACACCACCAGGAGGCACCTCTCACACTACAGGCATGTCTAGACACTGTAGGCGTGTCTTAACACTAGAAGGAATCTGCAAGCCTGGACCTGGGTGAAAACCTTGATGGTTAATGGTCCTGCCTGGACAGAAACCTGACAGGTACAACTAGAGGGAGTGACAATGGCTCTGGTATTCTGATATCCTTCAGCTATTTCCCTACATCTTTTCATCTGCCTTTTCTTTTTTACTGCCCTTCTTCCAAGCGCACCTTCCTTAGGGAATTCATATGAAAGATGGCCTGTTTATTGCTTATTGGCCCCCAAAAGTTCATTTTTCCCTGCTTCCTCACACCAAACTGAAAGACAGTTCCCTCAAAAGATTCTCTCCTCATGTGTGCGCATGTGTGTGTAATTATTGTGAAGACTGAAGGTCTTTGTTCTAAGATACTGATATATGCTTTTTAGAAAAAAAAGTATAAGAGCAAGATAATGCAAACGGAATATAGAAATGAAACAAGATTATTGTAAACTCCTTAGTTAATAATATTCCATTTTTTACTAAGGTATTTGAAGTAGTACCTAAATACAAAAATTCATTTTCATAAAATGTATTCAATATTACATAGAGCTATAAAAAAATCTAATTAATACTATTCAGATGTAAAAAATTAGCAGAAAAAATCATCTTACGAAGAAAACACCTGTCATTGTGACCAATATGGCCATATTTACAGTGTAGTTTGCCAGCATGCTTTTAAATCACCTAAAACTTGAGTATAAAAATTGATATTCCAAATGGAAGTTAATGAAATATCACTTTTATATGCATCATTTAACAATCTATAAATTCCCAGCCAAAAGTGGTCAGTACTAAGGTCACTTGAATGTGTAGTCTCCCATCACGCAAAGTACTTTTCCAGTTTCAGTCTTTTAAAAATACACTGAAGAGAGAACACAAAAATAGCACCACCTTAGTAAGTGGATCTGCTTTTCCTCTGAATTTACAATCATACATTCTAAATTTTGTGATATAAATGAGTCTTTACTATTTTTTTCCTCTTTTTTAGGACTGCTATGACATTTCTACATTCCACACTATTTGGTGCATATCTCAGGAGATTTCTAAGCAGTTACAACTCTATAAACCTATTAAAGCCAAGAACACTGACAAGGTTCCCTACCCTGGAATTTGGTATCCTGAATTTTACAAGTAGCAAGGCATGAAAAATAAAGAACCAAGGTCGACTTTCAGCTCTCAATCAAAATGTGCAGGGTTGGCTGGTTTTGGATTCTGAAAAGAAATAGAAAAAACACATACAAACCTCATAAATCAGAGACTATTTTCAAGTGTAAGCATCAAGTAATGTAATGAAAGTCAGTGAGGCTCTCATCTTGTTTTAACTAGTTTTGACCCTACAAGCTAATTGATGAGAACCATAGATTCTCTCCAGTAAATGGTAGTCTATGCAATAGGCCTGTACAAAGCTTAAGGTAGTGATTCAATTGGGAGGAGATTTGGCTAGATTCAGTGGCCAAATCTCCAAATCCAGATTGAATCAGCAGACCAATTAAAAGGTCCAAATCAATTCAAAGCTCTCTGAATCTTCAGAAAAGATTCGGGGAGCTTTGATGATTCGGGCAATCCCTGGTGAATGCAGCAGGGAACTGAAGCTAACTCGTAGCTGGTAAGGACCAGGGGCAGGAATCCTTACCACCCTCCCCTCCACCAAGGTCTAGATACTAATAGCCAATTATTAACCAGTCATAGCAGCTGATACTGATTGGATAACTGATTTACAGGAATGCAGCTGGGCAGCATGCAGAGCAGCTCCCTGAAGCTAAGTCTGTGGAGAGGAAGGAGTATGGAGAAGAGAAGGCAGATTGAAGCTCCATGGTGAGGGAGGAAGTGGGGCAGGGGCTGGGGGTGCTGCCCAGCCAGAGTGTCAAATGGGGGGGGCATTGAATCAGCTTTAGTTCAAGCACCCCCAACACTACTTTTGAGCGTGGGGATGCTTTTAACTGGTGCCAAGGTGAATAGGGTGAGGGCAGATGCAAGCCACTCACTCTGGGCTCAGAGCTTTCCACCTTGCTGCCTTTGCACCAGCTGCATGGCCCTGCCTACTCAGCAGCACGGGGTACAACTCACCACACCTACTTCTGCTGGGTGGGCAGGGGATACATGGTTGGCAGAGGGCTCCCAGGGCAAAGGCACATGCCCCCACATGTCTCCCTGGGGGGTGTGAGCAGCATCAGGGAGCTGTACTTTCTCCCCATTGCCCCCACACTCCCTAGACATCTGCAGCTCCATCCCACTCCCTGCCCCAGTCCAGGTGCTATTCACTACCTTGGCTGGGCACTGCTCCCAGTCCCAGCCCATGCCCTAGCTCCTGCCCCTCTCCCTCCCTCATCATGGGGGGCCTCAATCTGCTGCCCACCCCCGCATGCCTCTTCCCTTCCCATACTCCCTTCCCATCCACAGACTTACCTGCGGAGTGCTATTCTCCACACTGCCTGGCTACATTCCTGCCATATGCATGCTTGCATGTATAAAGTCTTAGGGCCCTGGCTAGAAGGCATATTATATTTATCAGTGAACATGATTGGCTATACTGGCCAAAAAAACCCCACAGCCAATAATGTTAATTTTCCTTTAATCAGTGCTGATCCAATATTCAGCTGATATCTCAGTACATCTCTAGAATTCAACCCCCACTTTTTTTCTTTGGTGAGGATGGAGATAATGGGGGCAATCCAGGTTTATATTTACATAAAGGTGTGTGGGTTTTTGTTTGCTTACTATAGCTGGTGAATAAAGGAGAACGGGGAGAAGAAGAAGAAAAAAAAACACTCTTCATTTGAGTGTTTGACCCAATATTATTCTACATGTAAAATTAAATGTAATACAATACCAAACTGTCACATTCACACTTTTTTAGTAGATGCTTGATATAGCACAGGTATGGAAATAATATCCTTTTTAGCTCTGTCTTTAGCCTGCAATACACAGTATTAGATGGTTTATATGGAGAAGCTTTTGCTGCTTCTAGCATAACTGAGCAACTGTTATGCTGATGGTGAAGTTTTTAAAGTTGCTATAATCAGCATTTCATGCAATGAAATAGGTTTTTTCTGCATTCTAGCTAAAAAGCTAAAAAATTGATGCATTAATGTTACTAATACCCTATAAAGGACATCATGTACTTGAATAAATGGAAAGGAGACCACCTCTGTTTCACAGTAAATAAGATTTCACATTTATATCACACTTAAGTTGATAAGAAAATGGATTATGAACTAGTGTTGATAATATGCAATCATACTATCCATTTTACAAGTATTTTCTTTTCATTTGAAGAAAGTAAATATAGATATCTCAGAAGTTTTTGTTGCCTGAAATGATAATATCAAACATACACAGAAGCATAGTTCCACAAAATTATTTAGCTAAATCCATTAAAAAAAAAAAAAATCAGACAATTTACCACTTAAAAAACAAGTCCTATACTTTAAAATATTGTTGGTTACTTGTGAGGAACAAAGCTTTTTTGTTAGAAAATGTACACGCCTCAAACATTAAAAGCCCATTTAAAATATATATTTCTCTGAGAGTACAATGATAATTGGCCTCATTTTCAAAAGTTCTACAGTTCTTATCAGGAACTATATGACTTTTTGCCCACTTAAAAACAAGCAAACAAAAAAATCTAGTACTATATCCTAGGTTACACTCTAAAAAAGTCCATACTTCCTACCCATATCTTTATAAATCTGAAACTACAATTATGGCAATATAGCATTTTATATATTTTGAGCATTGGCTCAAAAGTATGAACAAAATAGTATTTTTAATGGCTGTGATCCTTCTAAAGAACAGGGCTGGGAGTTTCTGCCATTTGTAAAGGGAAATAAATAGGCCCTTGCCTGTTGCAGGAGAAAACTAGTTTACCTATTTAGGATCTGCAGGGATTTTCAAGCCTGAATAGACCAAAGGTCATTTAAAACTCAAAGGCTGCATCCAACATTGTTTGCACTAAAGAATCTATGGCTTGGATTAATTAACTTTAAATCCTGAAATGTCTCAAAACAGTCTTAAAGGAGGAAGAGTTAATAGCAGAAAGTAAAAAATAAATAAATAAATAAAATGTCATTATAATCTTTGTCAGGTCATATATATTAGTAGCTTGTTATTTCCTGATTTTTTTTCTCTCTTTTGTAACCAGGTGATTGTACTGTCTATTAAAAACAAGACATTGACAACAATGCATAACATGGAGTGATGACATGTATGTGCACATGTCCTTTAAAACTTTACCTATTACCCATTATGAGAATTTAATGATCAACTCCAAAGCTACTAATACTGGCCCCAAGCACACTGGAATAGATGAATTACTGGTCTGATCTAAATGGAAATATTTCCTATGCACTTAACACATGCTATACTGCAGGACTGTTCAGCTTCTGAGTGGCTACGGTCTGCAGCTCTCCCCCTCTACATCATACAAATCACATGCTTCCTAGCAGCATGCTGTGTGGACAGTATGCCATTATGGCATGGGTATCTTCCTCACACCAAACTGCGTGGGCCCTACAACACACTGTTCTATTTGCTCCCCCATCCTTACTGCACTACCTGGGCATGCCCTTGCATTTATGCTAGTTTAAATTTACTGCCCAGTAAATTACTGTGAAATAAGTGGAAATAAATAGGCTGGCATCTGCACCCACAGGCAACCTGGGACTAAATTTAGTCTCAGGTCAAAGCAGCCTGCCATGTGCCCCTGTGGCATGTAGTTTTGACATGTCCCCCTCTGGCCACATGGCTGCCCTGGGACTAAACTTTAGTTCCAAACTGAAACTCGAGCCAGCTGCCATCACTTGGGATTAACTTTACTCCCAAACTGAAGCCAGGAGAGGTGGCTAGCAAGGAACCCTGGGGCAAGGGTCATGCTGCTCCCTAGTAGCTGAATAGACCCAGCAGGTAGGCCCCCTGGGTTACTGTGCAGTAACCCTTCTACACATGCGTTACTGTATAGTAATTGATCAGGCGTAAATATGATACCTGCCTGAGACAGGTATCAAATTTATGATCAACACTGAAATAACTTGGATAAAAGCATCACGGGGGTTAAAACAAGTTTATAAAGAACAAATCTTGCCAAACCAACTAGATTCTTTTTCGTTGTTGTTATAACTAAAGAGCTATTAGATAAGCATGCAGGTGATATATTAGGATTTCAGAAGGATATCTGATATTATGCCACAGGGTATCCTAAGGAGATATTAAATCAAATTGACTTAAAAAGAAATACAATTAGATGGATCAAAAGCTGGCCATCTAACTAGATGGGGAGCAATTATAAATGATTGTTTTAGCTAGATGAAGTAATGTTATCCAGTGTTGTCCTACAGGAATCCACAATGACCCCACCCCCTCCAATATTTTTATAAAATTATCTTCAAAACCAAAGTAAACAATAAATACAGGAAATTCAAAGAGATAAATTAAAGCTAGGAGGTGTGTTAAACAACAGAGTAGGAAAAAAAAATTCATATCTCGAAAAATGGCTGAAGCGAATTACATTGAACTTAGATACTTTATGGGGACAACTGGTTTCTGATCTCCCTGTCAATGTTTAGTAGTATCTTATAGATCTATCTAGTGGCTTTGGGGAAGGTAAAGAATAGCTGGTGATAGGGAGTAACGATATCATATCTTTCTTGGGTCATACTAAGTGACACCCTACTTCTCCACAATGACTCTTGCAATAGGAGGTACATAAAAGAGGTTCCAGAGACAGTTTCTCTCATCATCACTCACTGAAGAAATCCAGCTTTATACAGTTAGACTCACAAACCAGGAATAGCAGAAAATATTTTTTAAAAAATCCCTCAAAACATCTATATGTTCTTTACCCTTGCACAAATATCATGAAATAGCATGCATGCCCCCAGCCCTGAATCTCTGTTTACTTCTAGACTTATTTGCTGCTTCCCTTCTTCAGTAACATCAGCTCTTCTTGCAGTTCTCCCCAGCAACTCCCTAGGCTCCTTACCTACCTGAAAGTTGTTTCTTTTCCATCCTGGCTTGGGCACCCTCCAAATAGGCCCTTCTTTGCCTGCCATCTTGGTAAAATCCATAGGTAGGTGCACCTAGTAATTATATGGATCGTAGACTTCTCCAATCTATAGTCCTTCTTTTTCAGACCATGGAGGAAGCAGCAGACACTTCTCAATGTTACTGTCATGCCCTCTTCTAAAGTCATTCTAAGGAGCTTAAAAGAGATTAATTTTGAAGGAAATTAGGGGGTGTTTTGTGAATAAACTGTTAGAAGATACAATCCCTTTCTCACCACAGAAATGTTTGACATTAAAAACAAAAAAACAAACAGAAAAGCCCTAGTGGCACATTTATAAATCCTCAACAGTAAGAAAAAAAAAGATGCTTCATTCAGATATATTATGTTAAAACAAAACGGTCTGAGAAGACAGTGACACAAATATGTTTTATATTAGCAGTTCAAATATCCCCAAGACTTTGAAGTTGTTACAAACAGGTATCAGATGAATAAAAGCAGGGGACTCTGTGAAGACAATTTAACGTACTCAGGACAAATCTTAGGGAAAAATATATAATCCATATATTTGATTTTAAAAGTCCATGCATCTGTGTTCTGCACTTCTTTTTTCTATTCTCTATTTATATTGTCACAGAAGAGGTTAGTTGCTATGTATTTGTGGAAATAACAAAATGCAAAGGCAAAAAGTACAGAACATTTCTGGAAAATGTAATTTGAATTTTCAGGCATAATTATTAGTTCTGGAAATGTCTTTGCAATAGTTATGATTGTGCAAAAATATTTGAAAGTATAACTTTTGACTAATTATAAACAGAATTATTTTCAGTTCTTGAACTGAGGTCCTGAAAAGGTCCATATGATTCTCCAGTTTCCAAACGAGTGTTTGTGAAATTCATAACTAAAAGATTAATTTCTAAAGACCAAGGGCCTCATATTACAAATCATTCTCTCTTCTTGCTTATTAACCCTTCTGTGGCTCTACTTTGAAGTGGAGGATTCAGCCAAGACTGACTTGTGCCTTCTTCCACTCGCTTGTCTACCTCTCATAATTTTGGGGGGAGAACAGTCAGAGAACAACTGATTACAGTGTCTGAATTCAACTTGCTATATCAATATGCTTTTGAAATATCATCTGGACCTGGACCTCTTCTGTTCTGTCCTGCCAAGCAGCAACATGCATACATAGATACCTTTCCTACTAAAGCTCAGATGACGTTAATGCAGGCTCAGCAGTCTCTTCTGCTTGCAGCACCAACCAGCAAAGTCGTGTGCAAAGTCAGCCCTCCCCACTTTATAGCCTGGCTTTGGCCTTCATGTTCATTTACTTTGGCAACATACAAAATCCTTAATTTATTGGTAAGTTTTCCTTTTAACACTACTATTTTCTTTCATTTAAAAATGATCCTAGTTATCTTCCTCGGCAGAAAAAGTAATAATTTCTATATAAAATAAGATTAGCATCTGTCCTTCTTTTTCTCAATTAATTCTCCTTCAGTGTGTCTGATGTTTCCTCCAAATACATTACTTGGATGGCAAAGGGGCATCCTTAAAAGGGCAAAGAGAGGCCAATCGGGAAATGACAAGTCAGTACAAAATAATCTAATAAAATTATAATAAAAGCTATACATTTCACATCCAGATGCAGTTACTATTCATTTAGTGATCAAATATTATGCACTTTTTTAAGCAGTAAACTTGGCCTGCATGGATATATTCAGTATTCTAGCACTTCAAGAGAAAGTGCAAAAAAAGGTGAAACTTGCAGGATTTGGTATATATTTTACACTAAACACTTACCCTGATGGCATCTATTTAGGTAAAATTCTCATTGCAGTCAATAGAGTTTTGCTAAAGTGAGTTCAAGAATTGTCCCAAAAGTTTTGTCCATATTGATGATCCAAAAGATATGAGTTGGGAAAGGTCCATTTCTTATTCCTACAAATTTTGCAATGTATACCCACATTTATTTACTGTCTTTGATACGTTTAGTAAAATCTTTATGTGAAGTTACCAAACTTTTTTAATTCATCTGCTCTAAGCAGCAAATAATGTTTGAAATGCCTTGCAGAAATACAAATCTAATATCTAATTTTTAATCAGTCTTTACAGATAAATTCCCCCTTTACAGTTATGTATCATATTGTATTTATGTTCTATCATTAGTTTTCATTTTAATTATGTATATTTAGCTCTAGAAAGCCTTGAGTTTTGGGGTTCTTTTTCTTCCCTTTAGGATAGATTTAATTAGTTTAATTCAAACTAGTACACTTCTGGCATCATCATTAACACAAATTGATTCTAATTAGCATTTTAATGTGCAATAAATAATCCTGTACCATTTACTGTTTTACTTTATTCCATCCATTTCAACAGCAAACATCTAAACCTATTCTATATTTATATATCTATTTTTCCAAGGATAATTATGCATGAGGAAGAGTAAAGAAAAAAGATTAAATGAATGTTCTTTCATTTAATTTTTTATTTATTCCCCTTCTTTCCTCTTCTCTCCTACTCCCCCCTCCCCAGTTCTGTGGTTTGGTTTGTTTATATGAATCAATATAAGGCAGCATTAACAAACCATGATCTTCCAAGCACTGCTGATGTTGGACACAGTAAGTGAAGCATTTATTTGGAGATAAGATCACTTTATGCTTCTTTATGAGTTTTCAGAAGTTTGGCTTCCTGGATTCTGGACCCTTTCTGAAACACTGAAGTCTCTCTTTCATACTTAGTCATCTATGCGCAAATGTATGGAAACACAGAAATCGGAGGGATAAAAAATACAAGAGGACAGAGTCAAACCACAGTATGTATGACCTCAGAAAATTACAGTGCTTTCAACTCCAATGTTCAAAAATCATGAACCCCAAAATCTCAAACAGACTCAAAGATGTGGGGAAAAAAAAAATCAAACTATTTAGCAATTTCTGAATTCTGCCTTTCCACCTTCAACTCTACAGTTAATCTTAATTTATAGTAAGAAATATAATTTTGATCACTGCATGCCTACCTGAATTTTGACCCTAGAACACATACATTTTGCAATCAACCTAACCTACACTAATCAATTCATTGAATGGGAGGAAATAAATAGTACACATACAAAAGGACCTTATCCTTATCAAGGTCCTAAAACAATTTCCCCATCAATCTGAATAGTTTATATCTTAGGAACTGGCCTACCATACTAACAAATATAAGAAGTAAAGCAAAAGGGTTTTTACAGCACTATGCTTAAAGTTAAATTTTAGATTTGCTCCAATGTTTAAAATCAGTTTCATAACAAAGAAGGGGTGAACTGGACAATTGCCCTGGGCTCCAATGTGAGTGGGGTGAAAAAAAGTACCTCACCAAAACCATGGGTGCAGATAAAACTGACTTTTGCCACATGATTGTCCCCTTGAAAGGACTCTACAGCTATGCCCAAACAGAAGAGAATAGTTGCAGAGTGTGCCAATCACACAACAAATTCACCCTCACTGTGTGAGGGTTCAAATGAAGATGGTCCAAAGCAGAACACCTTCATTCATTTCTGTTTGCTCCAGGTACAGTAAAGCCTGGCAGCAGCTGCTGCCTCTGGATGAGAGGGTGAGAAGGCAGGGAAGGGAGGTTCATTCTGGAATTTTCTTAACCCCACTGGAGCTGGGGGGGAGATGGGTGGGACTCAGAAAATTCCAGAATGGACAACGCTCCCCTGCCTACTCTCCTTCCCATCCGGAGACAGTAGCAGCATTGCAGACGGGGTACAGAGGGGGAGATGCTGCACAGAAGTAGCCTTTCTTCCTAGATAGGCTCCAAATTGGAGCCAATCCTTCACCTTCCCAATTCAACAGCTAACATCTGTTGGGTCAGGAGGATTGATCTAACTCATGGCGTTTTCTATAAATCACTATGAGTTAGACCCAGGAGCTACACTTCTGTCTGTGTCCCATAATAATCACATAGCTCTGGTGGTGATAAGCACATGAAAATATACAGGTAGTTGGACCATAACAATATACGAATAATTTCAGAATTTAGCACAGATATGGTGGATTTCAGACCTGAATTAGCAGTTCAAGCCATCTCTACCTCTAATAGCTTTCTAACTTGCTCTTCTTTTGTGGTGGTTTTTACTTTTCAACAAATTTGTTTTTTGACATACAGAACCCTGTTAATGCATGCATAATTCAATAACATTTCAGGCTGTTGAGTTTTAAAACAGGATGTGCCATTATGCTCTGTTAATTCACTTTGAGAAACTGCTGGCATGTAATTCTATCATTTAAACCTTCTCTTTTAAGTCTATCTGTTGATTATTTCAATTATTTTATATTGCCAGTAAGTCACTGATGTTTATACCACAGAGCCTTTGTTACAGATATTAACCATGCAGACATATTATCTTAAGTCATGTACAGTACCAACTTGAAAATAGAAAGCTAGTTCAGTACATTAAATTGCATTATACAAAATGACCTTCCCTTTAAATAACATTTTCATCAACTAAAGAATGATGAATACATCTTTACTCCTTTAGAGAGAATATTAATTTTTCATGTTTACCCACATATTTTGAGGCTATTTACATTTTACTAATTGTCCCTGTGGTAAAATAAAAATAAAAGTCATAGGCAGATAAATATGAATGTAATTCATTGACTAGTATAACAGTATTTTAAAATTGCCTATCCATGATTTGACTAATGTATAATATTAAACTACTTGAAGGTGTTCGTATGAGTTTTTCTTTATCCTGATCCTATCGCATTGTCTTGAACTCTTAAGGGAAGAGGTCATATTTTTATTATGTGTGTGCGATACCTAGTTCAGTGAATTCCATTCCTTTGTTGACACCACAGAATGATATAGTTCAAGTTCTTAAGGAAAGGAAGGAAGCAGAGAATCAGAATAAAGACACTAGACTTCACTAAAGTAGTCTTTTACAAAGTTTGAATTGGTGGCCAGGAGTCCAAGGGAGGCAAGTCTGAGAAGAAAAGAAGTCAGGAGTGCCTTTAATAGTACACATGCATTTGGCAACCCCAATGTAAAGAAAAAACTGGAAGTGCAGAAGGAGACCTTGGTACCTGAAAAAAAAAAAAAATCATAGAGCAGGTCAAAGAGTCTATTGCTAAGCACTGAAAGGAACAGCCAACATGAATTCATCAAGAGCAAGTCATGTTTGCAGGGCTAACTTTCTTTTATGATAAGGTGCTAGGCTTTGTGAATAAGGGAACAGCAGTGGATGTGAAATACCTCAACTCTACCAAGGTTTTTTATTTTTACACTAGCCATGTACAAGTATCACATTTCTACTGGGAGAACTGCCGCTTGTGGTAGAAACCACTAGTGCACAAATGTTTACACTATTCTTTCCAGACCAGAAATGAAAGTTCCAGAAGAAACATAACCCAACTCTAAGTAGAACTTTCTCCTGGAATAATTTCTCCTGGGGAAAATGAATGCTTGTACACTTTCCATGGTATCACTTCTCCCAGGGACCATAAGGAATTGGGCTGTGAGTAAAGGCTCCTGTACCTCGTTAGCAGACCAGGTTTGCCCTGGTCTAGGGAGGCATAAGGGACAGCTACTCCTGCCAGTCCCACAGACTAGGAGGGAATGGGAAGGGTAACCACCAGATGCTCCCTGCCAGATCCTCACACATGGTGGGTTCCAGAGTGAGGAGCAGTGGGTGCTTTGTCCCACTGCTCTAAGTCTCCTCTGGTAACAGGATGAGTGGAGCAGGCTGCTGTTCCCCATTCTTTCCCCAGACTGAGATTGCTATTGCTTTAGTCTTAGGAAGGTGCAAGGAACAGCATAGAAGCAGGGATTGCAGGCTTAACCCCTGCACTGTCCCCTATCCTGGAATAATTTCAAAAGCTTGATATGAAACACCAGAATATGTAAGACCAGCAAGTCAAAACAATTCTAAAAATGATAAAATGCTTTTCAAATTAAAAGCTAAAAATACCAGAAAGCTTCCTTCCAGTATCATTTCTATTATTTTGTATGCCTTTATTCAAATATCAGTAAGAACATGATACATTCTACCACCAATGGGGATACAGATAGTTATTACAGTTGTCTAAAAAGAGGTGAAAAATTAGCATTGAAAGGATTTCTTTTGTTCAGCAGCAGGAAATACACAGAAACAGAATAGAGCAGAAAGATGATGTTGAAAGAAAAAGATTGAATTGCTCAATATTTTATTTAAACTAGCAATAGGTCTTGTAGTTAATGAAGAAATACACTTACATTCTGAACACACAGTTTGATTGAATTGATTGAATAATAGGTTGGTAACACCCAGAACAGCTGCAGTAGAAAGAAAGCTATAATAAAAAGATTGCCACACATGCATTAGATGGGAGGTACAATAAAAACCCTAAGGTGCTGTAAATATTGTAATGTGCAGGATAATAAAAAATGATGCTCCATCAACTCCTTTTTTATATTTCATTGTTATTGGACAGAGTAGAAAATAATTGTTATGTGAAAACAGCACTTATAGAATAAAATTCATCAAAATGATTAGTTTACAGTAGAAACAAATAATTCTATTTATTTTGATTGCTTTAGATAATGGGCATACACTGCAGAAAAATCAATTGGAAATAGTATATTGCACACATATAAAGAATAACTGTTTTATCTCATGCATTAAAATTAAGCATCATTTTCACATGTACACAACTTTCCAGGAAGTGCACATTTAGAATTAGTCCAGTATCTCTTCCTGCAAAGAGTATTGGGGGTAAAGAAGGGGAGGATGTATGGTAAAGGTGAAGGGGGAATGAGCAATATTGCTGCTAAAGGCTAAGAACACTGCAAAAAATATTTGCTTCTCTAAAAAATAAATATCTAGTGACAAATATAAAAGAAAGGAAATTAAAAAAAAATGCAACAGAAATATCTATGTTGTCAGAGAAAACTTTCCTTTAAAATCCCTTCACTTTTAGTCATATCACTTGCAATACCAATTGTGTTAAATTGCAATTTGCTGTAAACTTCCTAATATCTTTTTTAAATAAAAAAGGGGTAGGGGAAGAGGAGAAAATGAATAGAAAAGTAAGGCTTGCTAAGTTCCTTACCTCAACATTCAACAAAAAGTATTGGTTTCAGGGAAGGTTAGTTATACTTGTGATCAGTCCTCTAACTAGCTTGACATCAGTTATAGGTAAATATTGATTTCATTTTAAAAGAAGAACTTGAAGCCATTTGAATATTGTGTGATAAATATTTTCTATGGAAATGTGAATGATTTAGAATGTATTTCAGTATGAAAATATGGAGAGATGTAGTTAGCTAAATTAGTCTGAAATCAGAGTGGGCAGGGGGCACCTTATAGGGTAGAGGTTGGCAACATATAGCCTGCAAGCTAAGTCCAGCCCACAGAGCCACTGGATCCAGCTTGCAAAGCCACACAGCTTTGCCTCTCCCTCTCCCCCAAACTAAGTAGAAAGGAGCTGTGTCAGTTGCCAGGCAAATTCCAACCACATCCTTTCCACCATTGCTTCTTCTCCCCATTCCCAAGCCTCCCCTGAGCTCTGGTGCGGACATAACTTCCTACTGGAAGGAACATGCATTAAGGAAAAGCATCTGGAACCTGTGTCCATATTACTGGAGCTTCTTCTTTCCCACTTTTCCACAAATATCTTCTCTGCGGCACAGAAGTGACAGCAGCAAGGACACGCCCAGCCTAAGTGTAGCACCTCACTGGTTAGAAGCTGTGCCTGTGCCCCAGATCAGGAGTGGGAGACTGGGAGAAGTGAATTTGTCACAGTTCCCACCCTGTTCCCAGCATAGGTGAGGGGAAACCCTACAACACTGACAAATCTCAGGAACTACCTAGCCTGTGGCTTCTAGTTGCTGCCTGTGGTTTAATAAAGGTTGCCAGTTGCTTGAGCTAACTCATTCAGACAAACATGAGTTTTTGAAAGCTACATTCTACTTAATGAGATACTATTAATGGACTTTCAGAGAGCAGGAGTACTAAACAGAAATGAATAAACTTTATGGACTAACTGCTTCAGAGGGGCATAAGGGACCATCCTGCCTGGTATAAAATATATTCATACTCATCTATAGCTTGCATCCCAAATGGTCATAATTTCTATAAAATAACATTTCTTCCATGTAAAAATAAAGAGAGGGGGAAAAAATGACTGTCAAAGTGGCATATGATCAAGAACTAGATAAATCATTCATAACATTAGGTCCTCAATTATTTTTTTTTAATAAAACTCTTGGCTTCCAGAATTAATGATGCCCATAGAAACGTGTCTCCCCATACGTAGACACAAACAAACACACACGCACATGCACACATACAGATACATTTCTCAGTAAAGACACAAAGTAGTTCATTTTCAGAAAGGTTAAATAGCTACAGGTCTCGTGTACATTAACATTAAATCTGAGTCCAGCATGTGTTAAGAATTAGACCATGGGAACAATCTAAGAGAGATTTTTCTCCTGTAATTAATATACAATTGCAAATGGAGATTTCACATGAGGTTTAACACATGCTTATATACAAAGGTGATCATTGAAATAATTTATATTTTAGTGTCTTTGAGATGAATTCTGGAGTTTAGGGAACATAAGCTTGTGGCCAATATTATGTTTGGTAGTATATGTTTCACTAGCTTCATGTTTTCCAGTGAGAGAAAAGACACATGCACACAAAAAACACATGCAATGCCATATTCTACTTTTCTGGTATCTTGCCTGTTTTTAATAGTTTTTTAAAACTTAACTCAGAAAAAGACAAATATTTATACTAAAAATACTTTTTATTCTCTGGATAATCATGATGTATATGGAATCCCTTCAGTTTATCCAGGTCTCAAATGACAATATTTTGCAGACTATTAAAAAGATATAAATAAGTCATTTTTTTAAACACCCACAGCAATTTTATACACACACTAGACATTTTGTTCTCATCTAAAAATATATACATTTAAGTGACACTATAAATAATATTATGAAGTTCTAAAATGTATTTTAATAAACAACAGTTTTAATCAGGGCTCACTCAGAACAAAACTGACACAAGACAATGCCATCATCAATTATGATTGAGGTTCATATTTAGCATACAGCTTTTGTTAATGGGGTGTAAAAGACTGAGTAGCAATCAATATTTTATGATAACTGTACAACTACAGCAAAATGGGGTTTGTAATATGAATTTAATACTTGGGAAAGGTGCCAGATCTGCAGTCCTGAATAATGAAGTCCTCTATTTATTAATGTAAATTGTACAGACTGGCTAAAGTTAGCACAAGCTTCCCCAGTTCTTCAGGAATACATCTGTAGAGGAGAAAGAAGTTTAGTTTCATTGGCCTAATTTGTCTCCATACTTTTTGCTAAGACTTTGACAGCCAATTGGCCAATACTATGAAGGTTATGCAATAACTATTTAATTCAAAATTCAGAGTCCCAGAGAATAGAATCCAAGTCTCCCTCCTTCCCTAAGGAATTTCTTACTCATTTGTGTTATTGTGTTTACTTTTTTTTGTCCCATGACACTTAGCCTAATAAAATGTAGAGAGCATCTATAGCCTGATGTGTAAGCCAGTTTCTAGGAAAATTGGACGTGTGGGTTTATATCCACATTTAAGTATGGCCAAAACCCACATCTCCCATTTCCTGGGTTAGTTGATAGTGAATATAAAAATACCTTTATTAGCTCTTCATAGGGAATTAGGAATCACAATGCCTCACTTTTGTACATCATTAACTTATAACAGAATACCTAGCCTTGATTTAGATATACAAAATGTACGTGCCTCAAAATAGAATACACAAATTCAGCCTTGCTGAATTCAGAGCTACTTATGGTACAGGAAAGACCGAGAAAAGCTGGTTTCTTAGATCCCCTCCATCTTTGGACATAGGCCTATTGTTTGGTCTTGCAAAATGGTGTGATAATGGTTAAAGCATTTTACAACAGTTGTAGAAACATGTCAACTTCACTATAGACTTGTGCTGGACGTCACCTTCAGTAAACCTAACTGTAAATAATTCCTGATTATTCAGGATGAGAACCCATTAGCTATGGAAGTCAATGACCTTAAACACTGTGGCCTAACAGAGCTTCTAGTTTCAGTCTTGACTGACTCATTCATATCTAGAGGGCAGATGTTTGTCTACACTTGAGATTTCCATTGCAAAACCATCAGCTGAAAGTGGGCACTAAAACTTTTCTTTTTTTTAATTAAAAGCAGGGGTCAGGTTTTTTTGTTTCCTTTCTGCCTGACATCCCATCTCCAACAGTTCAGTGGTTAAAGCACCTTCATAGGATGTAGGAACCTTCTTGTGCCTAAGGGCACTCAAACATGTATTTCCTACAAGACAATCCCAACACCAGTGCAACATGTTATTCTGGGATGCAAATACTTATAATCCTTCTAGTTCCACAAACCATCCAGATTGTACAAAAAAATAAAATTTAATTGCATCAGATAGCATATAAGCATGACTTCCTAGCTTAGTTGTTAGAATTAGGAGGGAGGTGTAGGTTCCATTTGCACTGCAAGGACTTTTAAACAGTTATTGAATTAAATTTATAATGTTAAATAGTTTGGTGTCCTAATTACTAGGACATATCCCTTGGGAAGTAGATGGTACAGATTTGACTGCCCTCCAGTTGAGGGACAGATTTAATCCAGGTCTCCCACATTGTGGCTGACATATCTAAGAACTGACCTAAGTACTGACCAGAAAAAAAGGAGTGGTTCAATTATATATAGTCATTTAAATATGTGGGCCTTTGCTCTTTGGGGTGTCTCTCAGAACACCCCTGTAATATATAGTATTTTAACAAAAAAGCAAGTAAACAAAACAAAACAAAACAAGACATCTTATTGTCCTGTACACTGGGAGGAATCTAGTGTTCCTTTAGCCTTCCCACAGTAGGCTAGCCCTCCATATAGCCTGGCCAGGTACAAAAGTTGCACATATTGTATGGCAGGTACATAGAAAGATCTCTACAGTCATAACTGGACAGATGACAGGGCACATAGAGCACTGTAAAAATGGTGGATCCTAATCTAAAATAATCCTGGATGGATGTGGTATCAGATTTCAATGCTGGAGGTTACAGCTCTGTAAGGAGCATCTGTACCAGATCCTATTGAGACTCAAGGTAGGTCGCAGTTTACTGACATAGCATGGAGTGCAATATCTCTCTCACTCCCCACTCCAGGGTGGTAGTCTTGTTTAGGCCAGAACTCATGTAGTCTGCCTGAGCACTGGGCCAGCCAAACCCCCAGACTGCCACCAGCAACAGTAAGTGAAACCTCTGTCCTCTCTCCAGGTAGCCATTTACAAAGAAAACTGCTTATTGCTGAATTTCTCTTATTGCATATTGCCATGGGTACAGATAAGCAAGTGCTGAATGTGGATTCAGTCTCTGCTAACAGTTAACTTGCCTTAAGAACCCATTCATCTGCACTGATTTCTGGCAATGGGCAAGTTTCCTAATAGAAGCACAAAACATAGTTGACCCAAATCTACATCAGTGCACCTGCACATACTAGTATCACTATTTTTTGACTTGTCTGAGAAAACAAAATACATGTGCAAAATGTAGATTGAGAAGCACTCACATTGTTTATGCTTAGTACAGGATGCAGGACCAGAAACTCATGATTCCAGCTCAGAGACACAAAATTCTCAAAATCATGGATGCATTCAAAAGCCCATAAGAAGGAAAAGCGTTTCTCCATTCTCATGTCTTAATGTCAATTTCTAATCACTTTAGTCACTTGAGTAATGGTTTAGAAGAATGTGCATGTGATAAAAAGCTGATTTAGATAGTCTGTTACAGAGTTTGAGGTATACAGCTAGGAGTTGCACAAATACAAACATAAGGCAGCTAGATCCACAAACTCTGGGTTTAATCAAGCTCCCACACTGTTGTTTTATTAATTACCATTTTTCAATTTTTGCTTTTCCTGGCTATATGAATAAAAATATCTAATGGTGTTACTCTCCTTAATGTAGTGTTTCCTTCATAGATCAATCCCCTCCATTAAAAACAAAAAATCCACTGGGACACAGTGGGTAAGTGTACATAAGATTCTTAATGCACAGTAGCTTAATAACACTGCACAGTAGTATGCTGGTCAAAACTGTGCTAATATGCTACTATGCAGTAGTATTAAGCTAATGTGCAAAAAATGTCACTAAAAAAACATGCACTGGTGCTACAGCTCTGTAATTGTAGTTACTGTACATTTAGTTACTACTTCACGAAGCAAGAACTAAACTAAATGCACAGTAACTATTGCAGTAATATATGTGTAGATATGCCCCATGGGTAATGTACATGTAGACAAACCCATGGGGCATATCTATATGTACATTAGATTTGAAAACAGTTTACTCGTGATTAAACTACTCATGAGTAAATGCTCCTGGGCAAGTATCTACACATGTAAAGAATCACGAACATATTTGCTGCTAATGCCAACAAACTTCTCTCACTTCTTAGGGCCCTGCAATGGGTCCCAAGCACCACCAGGAGAAGCTCTAAGCTTCACCTGGGTGCCAGCTCCAGGCCTGGCAGAGAGCACTTGTGACAGCCAGAACCAAGAGGGTTTAATAAGCAATAATGTGTGCTTCTTGGAGGCATTTGATATTCTGCCTAAATGGATAATATTAGTTAATATTAGCTTGTAAGTTTGCAAATGACTTGTCTGTCATAAGTTTAACCAAACTGATGAATTAACTGTTCATGGAACTAACTGGG
>JAGPOW010003316.1:27118266-27156211 GCA_030014935.1 Caiman crocodilus | reverse complement strand
TGTTGTATGTGTGTAAGCTATAGTAAATTTGCCTTTATTCCACTCCCTACTTGCCTCCTTGATCCAAATGAACAGACTCACAGTGCCCAGCTGGCCTGTAACAGCACTGGGCGAGGAGACAGCTGTCTTCTGGGAAGGACTAGGACACTTCCCCCTGCTCCTGGGGGTGCTTCCATACACGCAGCTAGGGGCTTATTACTAGCTGCCCCACTGGCAGAGAAGGCATTGAGCTGGGACCTGCCCCAACCATGAAGCTTTTTGCAAGCCCCATGCCTCAACCATCAGATCAGGGCACAGAGCTGGGTTCTGCCTCTGACTGGGACGGTTCCCAGCCCCCACTCCACAAGTGCATGGTGGGGGCTAGGGAGCTTCTTCCCAGCTCAGCTACATGATCACAGGGCCATCTTCCAGATCTGTCTTGCTGGGAGATCTTTATTTTCAAGCACTAGCCCTGTGACCATGGAGCTAGCTCAAGGAGATAATGTCCCAGCACTGGCCCTATGACAGTGAAGCTGACACTGGCATGTAAGGATGTCCCAGCACCCACTCCCTGATTATTATCTCAGAGTGTGGGGGGGACCTTGGATGTTCCTGCTGCTGGAGTAGGGGGGCATAGTCCCTGCCCAGACTCTGATGGTAGAGACCACCCCAGTAGCAGACAGCTCCCAGGGGCAGAGAAGAATGTCCTGCCTCTTGGTGGCTGGGAGCAAATTTGCTCCCAGTCAGGCATCTGCACAAGCACTACTGTTCAGTTAGTATTCACAAGTAAGTTTGCTGCTTGCATTTACAGGTAGGAAATGTACTTGTGACTAGTGAGATTTATTGTGCAGTAAGCGTGTGCACATGTAGACACGCATAATTTACTGAGCAACAAGCATGTTGCTTCACAGTAAAGCATTTGATGTAGACACACCCAATAGGCCTGCCTACATGTGCAAATAATCTGGGAGAAGTTTACTCTAGAGTAAAATACTGTAGAGTAAACTATCCTGGGCACACATCTACATATGCAGGGACATGGGAGCAGATTGCTCCTGATCCCTGCGACCCTGCACCAGACACCTGCATCAACCAGGGGGAGCTCTAGGCTCCTTGTGGGTGCTAGCCCAGGGGCTGGCAGGCAGCTCTCTCTTGGCTGGGCCTGGGACATTGTTCCCTGACCTTGGAAGCCCCTGTGTCCACCAGGGATAGCTCCATCCTCCAAGCCAAGCTGCCAGCACTTGGCATCCATATGTGAAGTCAGACCCAGATGTCAGCACTTGGCAGCTGTCTTTAAAACTCAGCCTGCACTGTGGTCTCTGGGAAGTCAGTTCCTGTGCTCACAAGAGCAGCTTGTGGCATGCAGAGGCAGCATGTGACAGCTGAGTTTGTGCCCCCCATCCTGCATTCCTGAGCTATGGTTGCCCCAACTCCTGGCCCTAATAGCGAGGATTAGGGTCTCTTGTTCCTGCTGGCTGCCTCACTCACCCTACAATGATTGTCAGCCACAGCCACCCACTGTACACACAGGGCCTTGATCTGTATGTGGCATTGTCATGCTAACCAGGTGTGCCCATGCTCCTGCATCCCACCCAGCAGTACCTCATTTATGTGGATGTTTTAGCACCCTCTTGCCTGAACTGCCTCTTTACCTTTGTATTACCCCAGAGTGCCATGAGGTTCCCAAACTCCTCCTGGCTCCATTTAGAGGCCCAGGTGGATAGCACAGACATGCGAGTGCATGAAAGATTGCCAGCAGGATAAAATGATTGAGATAAACTTAAAATGTGAGACACCTGCTGTACACCCATGTTCTCATACATATCTGAAGTCACACATGAGCTTCCTTACCAGCATCCAACCTCTTGATGCCACACCCAAATATACATGATTGGATGTGAAAAAATGAGCTTCAGACTATACAACACTTGCAATGCTTGCTGCCTGAAGGCACATGCACAATGAAAGAACTTGTGAAATACAATAAATGAGCACAAGCATATATAACAAAAAGGTCAAATGTGGTGCAGAAACACAAGCAGTGGCAGAAGAATGAAAGATGTGTGTATGAGGCACAGGTAAAATAAAGACAAGACATTACAAACTTTGGACACAGGCTCTCAGCTTAGGTTGTACACTTCAGTCTCTTGTCACCAGGGGCTGTGAGACCAGCAGCGGGAATGGACTGGCTATGTAGGGAGGGAAATGGACTGGATGGGGATGCTTACAATTGGTCTTCTGTGTCTCATGGGGCTCCAGATAGCCATCTGCTGCTTGGAGAAGGCAGCCTGTGGCACTGCAGAGCTGAGAGAGTCATAGCACCAGGATAGGGAGTTAATGCACAGAGTCCTGGACCTCTGACCATCACCCCATAGATTTAGGCCCCACAATCAGGTCCAGAACAGTCACAAGCGGGCTCAGGAGCACTCTGAACAGGTAGGAGAGCACACTACCCACTGGGCCAGGAGGTCACTGGGGCAGCTTCTGGCAGCAGAGTCTGGTAGCCCCAGATCATTCTCCACCTCCTGCTGGGAGGCCTAAGGGGGAGTTCTTCCACTCCCTATGCCAGAGTCCCACTGCAGGGGAGCAGTACAACTTTGGCAGGGATATTCAGCCCCCCCAGCTTACCCAGAGGATGCAGGGCCAGAGGAACTTGTGGCTGGAGACCCATGGCCCATTTCAAAGGTCAGGGCATTCAAAGTCCTCTAACCCTACCTATGCAGGGAGGGCTCCCAGTGCACATGGGGGAAAAGGCAGTTGGCCAGGGATGTTCAGATCTTGACAGCCTGCCATGATGCTTGGCCTGTACCATACACATTAACATAGAGTCATCCCATGTTTGTATTGGGTGTGCTTATGATGCCAGGTATAGTCCTTAATTGAAGTTCTCCTTATATAAATCCAAATGTGCCCCCCATAGGGCCTTATAAGCCAAGGCTGGAGGGTGTAGGCTGTGTCCCTGATGAAGATTGGTGTGTATGTGTGTGTGTGGGGGGTAATGTTACTGATAAGTCTGGGGACACCTGGCGCATAGTGCTTGCTTGGATGATGGAAAGCAAGCTCCATGCTAATGAGTGTGGCCAGAGGAACCTGTGGCAGAAAATCCATGGCAATGCATGGGATTTCCATACTACCATTTGTTCTCATATTATGGATCTACTCTGCCATTTTGTTTACCGGAGTCAGAGGAAATTGCTTGCTTTCATGTAAAATTGGTCTTTGCTTGTGTGGGAGCACCCTGCATCTAATTCTTGACATCCCATTCATGCTAAACAGTGGTTCGTTTCAGCTATACAGAGAAAAGTGTTAGTTTAAGAAGTATTAGAGAGCAAAAGAGATGCAACAGCCCCCCAAAACTTGTTAACTCTTCAAACTGTTCTGTCACCTTACTTTCATGCCATTATCAAGAGCTATGCTTATTTTGTGCTCTACAACAATAACAGGCATGATAGGCAGAGTATTGACCCTAAAGATTATCACTGGAACACAATTAATTAAAAATCCATTTACATGTGAAAGAGGGCAGGAAGCAATTTAAAGAAAACAAACACTATTCAGATCCCAAGTACTAAAATGGGATCACATGTATAAAAATCTATAATTAACTAATATTACAAGGATTAAACTGGGTGCCAAGGAAGAAGTCCTTGACAATGTGTTTGGGTTTGTTGGGTTGTTGGGTTTTTTTGGGGGTGGGGTGGGGGAAGGGCTGTTAGTTTTTTTCTTAAAGTAGAAAAAAGGAAAACATTGCTTCAGGAGGCTGGACAGATGAATGATCATGATTTTCCCTTGCTGTTGGTGCTTATTTTGGATTGAAACAACTACCAACATAAAATTTAAGTTATAATTGTTTGTGTGGAGGCTTGGGCTGGAAACTACATAAAGTCCACAGAACATCACAATTTATACAGCAATAAACAAGCTCTGGTTTGATTGAAAACAAAGACCAACAAGCAAGCACATTTTGATAAAAAGACTACTTTTTTTTTTTAAGATTTAACTGAAATTAAGGGCAGTGTGACAGGTCGTCACGCTGGGCCACCCTCAACGTGACCCACACACCTGTCTCGGGGCAACCGCCTGCCTCCTCGCCTGCCACATCTTGATCTTAATTGATTAATTAGCAGTAGGCTGCCCTTATACTGCCCCTTCTGCTAGGGAGCACTATCTACGGCTCCGTTTCCTCCCCTACACCACAGTCCACACCTCGCCGATGTAATCATCATTGTTTCAATTTTCTCACTCCAATTCCTTCATTATTCGGCCCCTTACTGTTCTCCCTGGGCCGTCCTTCCTTTGGTGCTTTCCAGTGCCCATCTTGAGACTCCCTACAATGCAGCCCCCTATTAGGGGCTCCCAGTGCCCAAACTTGGACTTCCCAAAAATACTGCCCCCTATCTGGGGCTCATCATGGCCAGCTTGGGCTTCTTGTAATGCTGTCCCCCTTTCTCTCCACGCCCACACTCGGGCTTCTCAAAGTTGCTCCCTTTCTGGGGCTTACTATGCCCATTTGGGCCTCTCAATGTTGCCCCCTTCCTGGGGCTCGCCACACCCGCACTGGGGCTCCTCTGTAGTGCCCCCTATCTGGGGCTGGCCATACCTGACTTGGGCTTCTCAGTAGTGTGGCTCCTCTTCTAGGGCTTGCCTTACCCAACTTGGGCTCTTCAAACGCCCCTCTGGGGCTGGGGGTCTAAGAACTTGTAGACTGAGCCCTTATTGGCGCTGGGATCCTCACACTACTGTGGGTCTCCTATGAGGCCTCTTCCAACTCCTTACAGCCTCACCCAAACCACCGGTGTTATAACAACAACAAAACACAAGCCCCTGGGCTGTAACATAAATTGAAGCCACCTGGCTACACAACATTTCACCAGCATCTTGGAGCAGCTCCCCTTTTCTGCTAGCGCTACCTCCAGTCAGGCTTCTCCTTGCATCATTACTCCCAGAGCTCCTGGCTACTGATAAGGAACTACCCCTGGCCTCAGCTCCTTGGGTTTATAAAGGGAGCCAGGCCCGGCCCCTTCCAGTAAGCTGGCCTTTATTGGTTGCCCTGGCAACCCCCAGCTGGGTTCCTTAGTCACTGCTAGGGCTCCTTCCTTAGCAGTTTTTCCCCTCTTCAGGCACAGGGCACCTCTGTGACAGGCAGATTTTCCTGGTTTGGACTTTAGTAACAAGAAGGATCTCCCCCTTCTCCACTTACAACATCCTATCAATCTATGTCTATAATGGAATAATGTATAATGTGCTTACAATCTCCTATTTCACAAGTTCATGAATTGCACTAACTAGCCCAAGGAAAGATCATGGTATTCCCTCAGTCTGATGGCACGAAACTAGCTGACAGAGCTGGTACATATTCGAAATCCTTTAAGCAGCCAGCAAGCCCTAGAAGATCAAGCTAGAATGCTGTTGTCTTTAAACTGGCAGATCAATACTACAGCTAATTGGGAATTTTTTTGGCAGAGATTTTATTTAAAACACCCACACAGGGACTGCCTGTTTTATTCCCCCCAGGTAAGATGCAACTTTCAACAAGGGCTCTCAGAGTGTTTTTACATGCACTTTGGGAGGAGAGAGGGGGGAAGAGAGGAGGAAATGGCACTTTAATTAGAGCAGCTCTAAGAGCCACTCTAGTTAGAGTGTGACAGCGTTTCATGTATCAGAGCCCCTGCATTTCAAAATTATCAGCAGGGGTCCTTCAACTACAGCTTGTCAAATGAGTTTTAGTTAAAATTCCCAATTACTTTTTTTTTTAAATTTTTTTTAAGTGTGGGGACACTGATACACAAGATGCAGAGGCTGGCTGGAGTGTGCTAATTGCAGTGCATTGGAGCAACATCCAGGCATGTCTACAGACATCTATAGATCCTGGATTGAATTACTGGTCAAAACCAAAGTAATCCAGAATTTTAGTTAATGCTACTTGGCTAGTATAGGATGGGAGGTCCCTTTCTTGCCCATCTGATCTCAAGTTCTTCTTCAGCTGGAATTCTTGTGTTCTGATGAGTGCTGATGTGTAACAACTCATTCAAGAATTTGCACAGGCAGAACACTCTTCACTAGACCATATGCCATCACATATCCAGTCACATCATGCAATATTCTGAGTATTATTTCATGCACCACCTGTGAAAGATTGGAGGCACTTTTTGGTGGTGCAAGTCAGTGGGTGCATCTACACATGCAATTAATTCAAAGCAACAAGCTCTGGCACTTATTGTTCCAGAGTTTATTGCTCCTGGGTGCACCATTTGTACCTGAGACTGCAGCACACTGAACTGAGGCAGAACAGTCCTGGCTAGCAGTGGGTCTAAGCATCAACCTGGCAGCCCTTGCACTGAAGCATGTGTGTGCCCTAGCCAACCATGTCAGTGACTACATGTGCTGCTGTTCATAGAAAATCAAATCAAATCAAAAACAAAGAGACCAACTCTGCATCAGGGTAATAGTTACACCTATATTTATAAGTAACACCCTGTTGCAGAGTTTATTAGTTTACTCAAGCCTTATAGACCTGAATGTGTAGACAAAAGACATTTACTAGCCAACTAGGTAATTCCATAGTAAATGTTGTGCATAGACATGCTCTGAGTAAAAATTGTCTCAAGAGTTAAGAGAAGAAAATCTGTCAACTTTCCAGCAAACTACTTCGTGCTGGCCTCAAATTGTATATTTTTTATATAAAACTCCTACCTAAATTTCCATTTCTAGATAGGCTGAGAGAAATTGGGGGGGAGGGGGGAGGGTTGAAAGGGGAGACCCCAATCATCAGCACAATATCATAAAAAGTGTGCTGCCTGTGTTAGCAGCAGGGTGAAGTCTCATGATTTCAGGAGCAAGAGGCACAAAAACCTATGGATATTTTGATTTCACATTATTGCAGAAAATTCTGCAAACTCCAAACCTCCAATTTAAAAACCAAAAAAAAATTCTTACTTTTTTTTCTATTTCCCAAGATGCAGTTATCAAGCTTTAAACTTATGTCCTGCTGCAGTCGCTATTGAGTCAGTCTTGCCAAAAATAGCCTAAAACTGAATAGCAATGGATAAGGAACTTCCCTGTTGTACTTAATCTTGCCAAGGTGAGAACTTCAAAGTCTAAATGTTAACTTTATTAAAACATAATTCTTTGTGAAAGTAATTTAGTAAGAAAATGAAAGTCAATGAACACTACATAGTTAAAATAAAGTTAGAACAAAGCTAAAGTTAGCAATTCCATAGCAAAATGAATTTACCAAAGTTATTATCTTGTCTATTTTGTGGAAAAGCCAACAGAAATATTCAATATTCTAGCAACTCCCTTCAGCTTCCTGTATCTCTCACTCCTAAAATAAATGGAAAATTCATAATAAAGTTAAATAAAGAGGGAATGCAATGGGGAAATAGCCATAAGTGTTCCTTTCTTTTAGTCTTTCGATTTACCAACGTATGGTTGTTAAAAGGAAAGGAACTGCTTGATGTTGTGCATGTTTTCAATATAATTGTACCTTTCAAAATGTCATGCTTAGTATTGTCAATTAAAATATATGGAACAAAAGTTAAAACAAAAGGTCCATCTTATAGGCCAATTAATTTTTTGCAAAGAATGAAAAGGCTGATTGATGGCAACTGTTATGTGTAGACGAGCAATCAATGAGATGCAGAACCTCCCAAAATGAAGTCAGCTTTGATTGTAAATAAGCAACCTAGTAATTTGTGCTTCAGAAATATAATGAAAGTCGTATCTCTCCTCCAGCAACTGAACCCTCAGTTTTGTGTTTTATTTCAAGTTATTAAGGACTCCCTAGTTACAAACAGGGATAGAATCTGTAAGGCACATACATTCTTGGACTTACGTTGTAGTCTGCTCACAAGTTAAGCTTGTATGTGCTTCCAAAACTGGGGTTTCAATAAGCAAAGTTCCCATCTCAAATAACTTAGAAGAGGTGGAAAAGAAAAAGGTTAAAGTACAGGGGATTCATTAAAAAATGAGAGGGAAAAGAAGTTATAATAGAGTATTAAACAGCTGCCAAATAATATATAAAATTTTAATCAATGCCCAAATGAGAACCTTAAAACAAGAGCAACAAAGATACTGTGCAAATAGATGTTTTAGCAACTGTTTAAATTTGACCAAAACCTATTTTTTTTAAGTCACTGAACTTCATTATCCTTGGGCAAATATTGAACATAATGAAACTACAGTATGTCAATACATTTTGCTATAACAAAAAGGAAAAAGCCCAATAGAAATGAGAAGGAATTGGAGAAATTTCCCTGTATTTAATTTTAAGTTGCTGATTAGACAGTTAAGGAGACATTACTTCACTCTACTAAAAAAAATTCCCTCTGAATAATATTTCACTGCAAGACTTTTTTTCCACCGAATTGCCTATGTTTTCCAAACTTTGATCTGGCCATCTCAAAATACATGTTGAAAAGTGAGTGATCTTATTCCTGTAGTGGCAAGTACTTCATCTTGTGACAAAACCGTTGCAAATAGAAACGCACATTCATGTGGAAGGCAGACTGAGACAACCAGTTAATTTCACATAGATCACCAAGTAGGCTATCAGATAGAAACACTACCACCATATAGTCAAAAGTCCCTTCCTGAAATTCAGATAAAAATACATTATATTAGTGCTCCGGTCATTTAGTAAGACAGAGCTGGATATGCAGACATTATCTTCACTTCAGAAAGATTATACATGTTTGGGCTTTTTAGTTGCTTTTTTTTTTTTTTCTGTGAGCAGATCAATGCCAGACCAAGTAGAAATTTTTGCACTGCCTGAGAAGGGATAATTTCTTTTCACAGCAGCAAGAACAACATGCCTGTTCTCTTGATCATAATCCAAATAAGTAGCCCTCACATGGATTAGAACACACAGCATGGAACTAGAAAAATATTTTTAAAAAGAAAAATAGAATCTGTATTTTATATACTCTTTTCTCCTTGTTCTCCTTTGCCTTCCTACACAGAAGGTATTTCTTTAAAATCCAGTTAAATGTTTTGTTCTTGCTTTGTATAGTAGCTATTTATCACAAAAGAACATCATGTTATTAAATAGTAGTAACATAATAATTTTACAGCATCACTGTTTTACAACATTTTCATTGAAAAGTGAATAGGATTAACTTGTCTTCTGAATGCAAAAAGTAATGGTATTTCTTTGTAAATTATACTGCCTTTTTATGTTTATTTTTATTTTTGCAAACACTTATAATTTCCACATTTGATTGGTTCTAAAATTACCTATTTTCATAATGGGTGCTTTATCTTGCAAAGAAAAAGAAGAGAATATATGAACTTGGTTTTGGTAGGCAGAGTAAGAAGCAGCAGGAACAATAACACCTTGATATATAGTACCACACCTATAATAAAAGATAATTTTATTCCATGGAAGAAAGAAATAATTTGAGTGGAGTATTTTTCTGCATTTGTTTTTTGTTTGTTTGTTTTTGTTCTGGGTTGTTTTGCCTTCTTTTTATTTCAAGATTATTGATTCAAAGTCCAGTTGCTGAATAACTGGTTATTATGACTGGAACGTGCACCGAACAATTACGGATTAAAAAACAGATAAAAGTTAATTAGATGAACCACTTTTTTCCATTTCATATGTTCATAAACTACGTTAGACATGTTCTTTTAAGGTCATGTAATAATGTGTTTAAATATTAGACTTGCCCTCAAAACCTGCCCCAGGCATAACATCATTTAAGCACCTTACATGCACCTCTCAAACACTTGTACAAGCACCTAATACTTGCACTAGGTAACAAGGTTACACTTGTACAGGTGTTTGAGAGGCACATGTAAATGTGGGAGGAGGACTCTCAAAAACCATTTGTGAACAAAAATTAGAAAACAAAACAGAACAAAAAAGGTTTGAGGAGCTAAAAAAAAACTTGACACTTTCTTTTAGAAGTAAATCATTGTAAAAGGTCCCATGTAGCTTTTCAAGTGGAGAATGTGATTACTTCTAAATATTCACTCCTATTATGTGAAAGTATATATAGAGAACATGTTACTGGTTTAATTTTTACTATAGGTCCGGACTCGCATTTATATTAGGGTCATTTCTCACTCCTCTGCCAATGTTCTTAAAATAGGCATAAAACCACATATACTCCCACTTTGAAATGCTTTAGGCTCACTGGTTAATGTAAAAGGAGCCTTCCTATAAATAAAAATATTGTTATTTGGGCTCTATTCAATGGGCATTGTGCACATAATTCTCTAGGGAAAGCCAGTATGTATTCTAAGAAGCTTATGAACCAATTTAGAACTTCAGTGTTTCTTCTGAAGTCTCATATTTTCCAAGGCACTCTGTCATTGTTTGCCCAAGTTCATGGACTCAATCAGGCAGGTTGGGAAATTTAAACAACATTTTAATTGAAAAAAGAAAAATTAAAAAAAAAACACCTTTATTCTTTTTCAGTGTAGATCACAAATTTCAACAAGACATTTTCCTTTTTCCTTCTAGATTTTCTCTCTTAGAATTAAGACTTGGGGAGTGTTGAGATAGAAAAAAAAGGTAGTGAAATAGAAATATTTTGGTTGTTGAGGTGAGGCAAGAGTCCAAGTTTTACATTTCCAATCTGATTGATTCAGATTATGGATTAGAATCTACATCTACCACATCCCATAACTGCTTTTACTACTAGTCAATAGAGTCAGTGTGCATCTCTCCCTCTCTCCTAGCAAGATCATCAAGTATAAATCAAACAAACATGGATTGGTCCAGAAACAGAAATCATGTGAAAAAAAATAAAGTTTGAGTCCCTATTCTAATAAATATTTTTTTTATTCAAACAAGAGAACCAGTTGCAGCAGAAGCTATTGCTAGGCTCACCAAGAATAGTTTGGTCGCTGTGCTCACCACCTCTGGTATGTGTTGCAACCATCATGTTATTAGTTATTCTGGCCTCCCTCTCAGTTTGTTCATATCTTTCAGCTATGTGTACGTGTGTTCACATGTGTAAAGCTGCCAGGACTTCTGGGTCCATCTGGTTGTGTAATAAGATTTCTGCTTCCCCCACCCCTTCCCCCCCATCTTCCCCTGCAATCTTGAAAAGTTTCTCATTACAGGAAAAATCTTCCTTCTCCTAAGTAAGAATATAACACAGGGTCTGCTCTGTTTCAACTTCTTACCAAAACCTCATTGTTGTTTTGAGGCACTGGGCACCAGTGCAGAATAGCAGCAAGAAGTGTTCCTTCTGATATTTACTGCACTAGATAAGATAAATATTGAATGGGAACATGAATATATGGGTGGATGAACAAGGACCATTACACTTTCCTTCTAACACACACATTCATTTTTTATTTTTATAGAGAGAGAGGATCACCCTAACTAATGGATCCTCATATTCAGTAGACATTGTGATGCATAGAACAGTTAACTCATTGGAGAATTCTTCTCCAGGCTATCACTTTTCAGGCTGAGGAAGATACGAAAGTATTGGTAATATTGGGGTCATTTTCCTTCATTCAAAAGCTAATATTTTTGATGTAATCTATTATGAGAACTAGTATCTATGGGCAAGACATACATTACAACCAGCTCATTTTAATAACACTTACACTTGAATGAATGTTCAAGCTAGCTAGCTAGTATGAACTGCACTCTATGCCAGCATTTCTCAATCCATGGGCTGTGACATTTTTTTTTTTGAAAGAATATTTGAAACGGTTGGGAACAAACTTTAACTATGCTCCTTTTTACAGGAGAATCCATTATGTGGAAAACTGTGGCTTTTCTCTCGGAAGCTGTCAGAGTTTTTGCAAGGGGCTGTTTGGCCATCACCCCCCATCCCACATATTGGAGGTGCAGGGTATTGGGCTAGGAGTGAGTGGCACTGGGGTCAGGACTGGCTATTGATGTTTACAAATGCGTTCCTGGTACAAAAGGTTGAGAACCACTGCTCTAGGCACCTTAAAATTAAGCCACTTGAGGCCAAGATTATTTTTGAGTTGTACTAGACAGCTCAATTTTGCTTAAATTTCTAAATGTTCCATGGAGATTAAATGAGTGATCTGCAATCCTCCAGTATCTTAGGAGGCACTGCTTCCAAGTGAACTAGCTCCAGGGTGACGATATGGATGATGATTGGACAGCGGAACATCAATTGGTGGAGTGAGGAAAGGGGGAAGTGGGTAATAATATATATTATTACATTAAGAACATCATTACTTCAATATTTACTAAATCATAAGGAAATATGTTATAAAACATGGAACAGTGACAACTGTTAAGACACTTCTGGTATGTGAGAAACCCCTCAGTCATAGCAGAGGCTTTCCCAAACCTTCCCCCCCTGCTCCTTTGAAAAAGAAGGGGAAAAAAGGGGGGGTAGAAAGCTTTTTTCCCCCCTTTTGTGGGTTTTGCTGTACAAAGGATTGTAGCTGCCCAAAAGTACAGAACACTAAGAACAGAAACAAAATGCATGAGGAAATATTAATTTAATATTTAGTGTAAAAAAAGGTCTCTCGTAGTTGTCTGAAATATGAGATAATAATAGCCTTCTTGGTGCTTGTTTTCACACCAGTTTCTGGGTATTACGTGCACTCTTTTAATCCCAATATCCGATCTATCACCCTTATTCCTGATTTAATAGTGACTGCAGATACTGCCTGATAAGAGCTACAAACACTCTAACTAGAAGAGCCTTTTTATATCATAACCATTTGCCAGCCCATGGAGAGACCTTCACCACTGAAACAGGGATATGCATTTTTCTACACCCATTATGGGAGAGGAGAAAAAAAAAGCTCCAAAAAAACAAAACGTTTTTTTCAAATAGCTTTTCTACTCTTGAATTGTTCTGAAGCATGAAACATTTATACAGGCCCTTCATTGTACCCAATAGATTTGGGATCACCTGATCAATGGTTGATATCTAAGATGAGTATTCTTGAATACTCTCAGGTCAAATGATCTTTCAATCTGTTATTAGATATTCATGCATTCAGAGAAAAGGGATGAAAATTGATGTAACATCCCAATAAGGCCACTTCCCTAGAATGTAAAAAATATAGGTTCTAAAACAGACAGAGGTGGTCATTCATAGATGAGTATTCTAACTATTGTGAGTAATGCTTTTGAGGAGATTGCCTGGACCAGATTAATCCTCTCACTCCAGGAGAATTCACAGCAAAGGATATCAAGTGGTTCTATATTCACCTTTTCAGGCTGCCCTTGAGCAGCTAAGTATATAGAGTCAGGAGTTAAGCCACACCCTTTTTTCAGCATTTCCTATTGCTTAATGTAGGTGGTCCTCTGCTCACCATTCTGTTCTTCATGAATCTTAGGGACTTGTTACACATTCATTGTAAGTGGCTACTGGAGCTCTTAACCTCTGGATTGTTCACACATCACTACCTTAAACTAGTTTTAAGCATACTGTAGGCAGCTTAGGAGTTATGCCATCCCAGTTACCCAGCTCATGTTCCATTATTGTGTGGCCAATCCCCACAGATAAGACACCCAAGTTGCAATTCTCCAACATCCCAGGATGCAGTGCTCCCCATCCTCCTGTTCTGTGTGGACAAAACTTTCTCTTCCCACCCCCTGCCAAGAACTCTACTGGCCGGGGAGAGGGAGGCGGGTCTGGTACCAAGCCAACTCTACCTCCCACCCCCAGAGGTATGACCCTAGATGTGCATTCCTGTGCAAACAGCCTACAGAGCTCATGCCAGATAGTCAGTTTGAAGCACATGGATGTGGGGCATGGGAATAAGAACAGGTTAAGTGGTCAAATCAGGTCCCCATGAGCTGGTGATTCTTTTGCCAGGCAGGGGCAGTAGACTCCCCCAGAAGTGTCTTCCCTTACTGCTGCTAGCCTGTAGCCACACGGGAATACACAATCCCTACCCTGAATCCCAATGTATTAAAGTGACATCTTCTTTCATTTATTTTTCAGTCGCTGGACTTCCTCCATTTCACCACCTACCTCCCCACCCCCATTTCTTCTCACCTCCCACTTCATTACCCATCCCCATCTCATTAACTATCCTTCTCCCCTCTCCACCCCTACTCAGCTGTCATACATACCCACCTAGAGCAGAGATAGAAGCCTGTCCTTGCTCACCACTTTTCTTGTGCTAACTCACAATTATAGCTTAGTCTGAACTCTGCCCTCTAGTGGTAAGAGGCAGATCTGCAGATTGGGGAGTCAGAGAAAGTCTTTAACCTTAAGCTGTTACTGCTCCAAGCTCAAGCTAGCACTAACACCTATAAATATTTGATCAGCTTGAAGTACAACATGTGACAAGACCTAAAGTTTCCAGGTCTCCCTATACATTTTATTGGTGATTGGGTGCCCAACTCTGGACTTAGAATAGTACTGGGAAATAGGGGCATAAATATAAGGTGCTGTAAAACATGTACATTAGTGAAATATAATATGATGTGTTGTTGTTTTGTGGCTCTATTTTTGTGCTTAAAAAGCAAATATTACTCACTAGAAAGGAAACCTCTTTTTGGTTAACTTTGAAAAGCTGTTTGAGCTCTTCATTTGAGATTTTTTTTTAATGTAATGGTTACTTTGTAGGAAGGCCCTTAGCAGATAAGCAGAGTTCAGAAGTGGATGCTTGTCTCTTCACATGCAAAGCAGCACTGAGAGAAAATATTCCAAGCAGTGTCAAATGCATATTTTCTCCTTTGATATTTTCAATAGCAGAAGACTGGCTGAGTCCTCCTTAGCACCACATATCTTTAAGGTATTATTTAACATTTCTTAAATATAAAGCACCATGAAAGAATAGAGTAAAGATGGAAGTTAGGAGTTGAATAAGAAAAACTGATTATTTTCAACATAGCTGTTTTGCCTCACAGACAACTTATGCTTTGTGACTGTTTCAGGAAATTTAAATTCAGTACAGTGTAATATGTTAAGCAATAATTAATGCAGAATGCAACATTTTATTTATATCATATGGTTTAATATATAATATGATCTAAAATTGTTTATTAATCTTGGTTATACAAATTACTGGTAAAAGCATAGCAAAAAACACTGGATAGAAGAGAGGGGTCCAAGTAGCCTTAGCAAAAGAAAAAGCTAGAGAAGATTAATATGTTAAAAAATAGTAGGAAAAAAAGTGTATTTACTTCTTTTTCCCTATTATTTGCTCATCACTTTAATAGAGGCTGTTTGTCATAGTGAAAAGCAATCATAAAACTGTTTGGAAAAGGTAGGGTTTTTTTAAAATGAAATGTAAAATTAATGAGCCATGTACTAATGGCAATAAGCCTCTTCAAGATGCGTATTAGCAGGCTGTTGGTGCATTTCTTGGGTGGTTGAAGACAGTTAGCCTTCAGCTTATATCTCATTCAAGGCATGCAACCAACAGACAGAGCACACCCTGTCATGGCTTATTGAGATCACATACACCCTCACCTCCCTGTGGTTCCCCAGAAGGATTCATTGCTTTCTAGATCTCCACTCCTTCTTCTGTAGGCCATTAACTCCAAGCAGCACGTTCTTGTTTGTATTGCATTTCATCTTAATTGCATCAGTCTCTAGATGAACAGAAACACAACTTCTTCCTGCTGAGGCTTAACTGAATAAAAATGAACTACTTGGAATTCCTGCTAGAATTTTGCCCCTAATTGCCTGCTATCACTTGGGAATTCTCAAATGTCACCATTTAGAAGGTCCTAGGAATTCATTCTTTAATTTGCTCCTATCTGTGTAATGTGAACCCTTCTGTAAATAACTGATACAAAGACCAATAAAACCAGTTGGTGATAGTCTATTAGCTTTACTGGATTTGGAATGAGCCAGAGAGGCAGGGCTTGACTTAGCTTCAAATGGACAACTGGAGAAGGGTCTTGCTAATGCCAAGTCTTTAGTGTGATTACAGCATTGTGCTGAGAAACTGGAGATGCAGGTTCAAACCCTCTTTCCCTCTTAGGTGAAAAGTCATATAATCCGAGCCACTCAGCTACTGGTGGTAGATATAGGAGGGTGCTCTCCTCCTTCCTAGCCTGGGAACTTAAACATGTATATCACTGTACCTGCTGAGACAATGTATCACTTACTGAACAAGTTCCAAAGAAGACTGCATGCCAACAAATTCAAATGACACATAATAGAATTGCAAACTGTAAGCAAGTCTTGGAGCCCTTTAATCTGATCCTAGCAACAGTTTATCTCTAGGATCAGAAACAAAAACTATAATACCTTGGGTTCTTCTGCTTCCCAGGGCCCAGACAAAAAGCAGATAATCCACATGAACACAACTATAGCTTGTTCCCAGCAACACGAGCTTCAAATCCCCAAATTAATCTCCATCACAGGGCACAGAGATGCTAATACAAAATAATTCCAAAATAAACAATCCCAGCCAAGGCTAGTGCTCACCCATGAGTCTTCCTTTGAGGAATTCTCTCTCTCTATGCACACATTCTTCCTACCAAATCCTCCTCCCCACTTTCTCTTCCTGGTCAGCCAATCAACTTTCCTTCATTACTGATTAACTGAGCCAGAGACTGCTAGTGGCCTGTTACCACCCGGCTAATTGCTCCAGGCTGCCTGCCTGGAGGAGAAGGCTACATATATGTTTGGAAAATTACCATTTAGTCATCTGAAGTGTAATAGTATTCCACCCCTACACTTTAAGACAGACATGGGCCCTAGAGAAACACGTAAGTCTTTTTTTTTAATTTATTTTGTGAAAATGAAAGCTGAAGATAATTATTTTAATATTCTTGTGACAGCTATTTAACAATTGTTTTAGCCATACAAGTGAAAACTGTGGACTTAAAGAAACTAGAGGACCACAGTAGAGTAGAATGAGATTCCAAAGCAGGGCATACCTAAAAGAGTTTTTTGAGTCAAACAAGAACAGCCTAAATGTATCATAAAAATCATAGCTACGTTTGCATGCTACTGCAGAGCTGACTAATTAGCTCTGCAATAAAGCATCACTGGGCACATCTACATGAGACACTGTGTCACCATAGCAATGAGATACTGTGCCATAGCTAATTGCTGCCATGATGTAGCATCTTCGGGCATAGACAGTGATGGTGCAGTACCTCGTTGCTACTGTGCAGTACCAGCTAAAAATAATTGTGTGGTGGCAAAATTGTGCAGTAAAGCCAGTTACTGTGCAGTTATTTAGTACTTGCTTAAGCAAAAGTTGGTTTAAGCAAGTACTAAATAACTGCACAGTAACAGCTGCACAGTCCGGTGAATGTGTAAATGTGCCCAAACCAATCATATGTGTTATTAATGTACTGTCTAATGTGATAGTTAATATCCCTAATAACTTCTACATTCATGCCTAAAGACACCC
The DNA here is from genome assembly GCA_030014935.1 of Caiman crocodilus. Classification (NCBI taxonomy): domain Eukaryota; kingdom Metazoa; phylum Chordata; order Crocodylia; family Alligatoridae; genus Caiman; species Caiman crocodilus. Next base: position 27,138,946 of record JAGPOW010003316.1, on the reverse strand, counting down.
TTGTATGCATGCACTTTGTCACAATAACAACAAATATCAAATACAGACTGAATCATGCAAAAAAAATATTTTCCTGAAAGGTCAAATAAGAAGCTAAAGCCTGATTAATCCTTTATGTCAGCCTTCTAAAATCAATGGACTTGAGCAGCTGGGGCAAGGGGGATAGTTATCTAATCTGACACTTGGATCAATCTGCAAAGATTTACAAAATCAGAAATGCTTGTGGCAATTCATTCAAAAGGTGAGAACACGCATTCATTTATCTGTAAGTTACTTATATTCCTAAAGTCTAACACTAGATGGGAAAAAATCCAGAAAAATCAAATTAAGTTTTAAAAAATCCATTAATCTTCCCTATACTCTCTTTACTAGTTAAGTTTAATGTACATAGATACTTCCAAATATTTTACATTATATGTATAGGACACATTTTTCACAAGTTAGTAATTAAGTTGTAACTGCTGCAACACAAAGAGCCATTTTTCATGTTACACTTGCTATGTGTTAAAACAGAAGCGATCACACATCAACACAGTAAAACAGGTCATAAGTATGCTTGCATTGTAGCAAAGTTCTAACTTTTTCCATGAGGGTTATCTCCAGATCGTATTAAGTAACACATGTTCAGCTATCATTGGACTGCTCCGTGGTGATAATATGAGAAATGTGTTGTCTTCTGGCATCCCAGGATGCAATGATCAAAGCATCCATACATGTGCTATTCTCAGGAGTCAAAGGTCAGTCTAGCCACCCACCCAAACTCTGATGCCCAGGAAGGTAGAATCAGGCCACATTTGGGCAGTACCAGCCTGAAGTTGACACCCCGATCCAGTTCTAGCAGGTGATACCCCAACCCGCATGGCATTACCTCAAACAACCCATTGACACCCTGAGGTTCACTGACATCCACAACTTTTGCTCAAATGGTACAGCAATCAGCTAGCTTCACAAATCAAACTGGATCATAGATTCATCAAGTCATAGATTGTTAGGGGCTGGAAGGGACCTCACAAGATCATTGGGTCCAGCCCCCCTGCACTAGGCAGGAACCCCAGCAAGGTGACCAACCAGCAAGGTGACCCTCCAGTCTCTTCTTGAAGATTTTCAGGGTAGGTGGTTCCTCTAGGAGGAGTTTATTCCTCTAGGAGGAGTTTATTCCACAGGCTACTGTACACCCTGACTGTAAAAATGTTTTTCCTAGAATTGAGCCTGATGTGGTCTTCCAGGAGTTTGTGGCCATTACTCCTAGTTTCTTCCCAAGGGAGCCCTGGTGAACAGTTGTTCACTGAGCTCTTGATGTATTCCCCTGATGTAGCGGTAAGATGCTACCAAGTCCCCTCTTAGCATTTTCTTTTTTAGGCTGAAGAGGTTCAAGTCCTCCAGCCTCTCCTCATATGGTCTGCCTTGCAAGTCTCTGATCATATGGGTGGCTATTCTCTGGATTCTCTCAAGTTTTTTCCATGTCCTTGTTGAAGTGGGGCACCCAGAACTGGACCAGAGAATACCTTCCTCATATCTCAGCATCCATGCCTTGAACTAGAGTCATTGTGATACATTGAATCTGGGGCAGAGAGAGAACCATTGCCATCAACATTAAGTTCAAGAAAGGCAGGCAGCAACAGCAGGCAGGCTGTAAGCATATCATAGCCTACATGGTGGCTCAAGAGCTCCAGTGGGACTGGTGACAGGTCTGAATTAAAATCAAGCCTATGAAGTAGCAAAATATTTTGGGGAAGGACACCAGCAAGGTCTTGTTCAAGGAGTATGTTCCTCTTTCATGTGAAGATGTCCTGGATTCTTGAGGAAGGCCATGGTATTACTCCCCACCACACCATGTATTGTATAATCAGGCACAGGGCATCACTCTGGTGCCCTGTGCCTGTAGAGGGGAAAACTGCTAGGGAAGGAGCCCTAGCAGTGACTAAGCAGTAAAGCTGCGGGTTGCCAGGGCAACTAATGAGCATCAGCTGACCCTAAGGGGCAGGGCCTGGCTCTTATAAAGCCCAGAGGCAGGGCCAGGCTGGCAGTTTCCTGCTAGCATCTGGTGAGGCAGGAGCAATGATGAGAGAGAACCCTGACTGGAGGTACTGTAGGCAGTATCTCCTGGATGCTGGAGAAATGCTGTTATAGCCAGGTGGCTTATATTAAGTTAAAGCCCAGGGGCTTGTGTTTTGGTTGTTGTTACAGCCAGGTGGCTTGTGGTTTCAGTTACAGCCAAGAGGCCTGGGTTTGTTTTGTAGTTATCTATGAGACTGGTGGTTTGGGTGAGGCTATAAGGGGTTGGAGGAGGCCATATAAGGGCCCACAGGGTGTGGGGACCTAATGCCCAGGAAGGGGCGTGATTCAGCTTGTCGAGTGTGTGGACTCCAGCCCAAGAAAGGCAGTTGAAGAGTCCTAGTGGGGGCATTGTAAGCCCCAGAGAGGGGAGCACAGGATTGAGAGGCCCAAGAGGGTCACAGTCACCCCCAGGAAGGGGGCAACATTGAGAAGCCCAAGGTTGGGCACTGGGAGTCCCTGATAGGGGGCCGCATGTATTAGAGAGCCCGAGTCAGACACAGTAAGCCCCAGGAAGGGGGCATCATCAAGGAGCCCCAGAGAGGGGGCCACCTTATTGGAAGCCAAGTGAAACTCAGCAATCCCCAGAGAGGGAGCAGCACTAGTAAGGTGTCCAAGTTGAATGTGGTGGGCCTCAGATAGGGAGCCAGAGTTAAGGAGCCCAAGAAGGGCAAGGAGTAGACTGAGTTGACATTCACGAGGCTTGGGCTGCAGTATTGGGGAGGAAGGAGCCGCAGAGAGCGTGCCATAGTGAAAGGTGGGCAGTACAAAGATAAGGGCAGCCTCCCACTAATTAATTCATTAATTAATTACCATCAAAGGCATGGCAGATGAGACAAGGTGGGCAGTTGCCCGGAGACAGGTGAGGAGGCCACATTAAGGGTGGCCCCAAGTGATGTCCTGTCACACATGGGTCCAGTATGTTGGCTTAGAAATGGTTTTTAAAAGTCTGTTTTTTTAGGAATTGGCTTATTGGTATAGATATATGCATTATAAGACTTCAGTATGGGCAGCAGGGGTTAATTGATTTGTAAGAGCCTGAGGTTCACACACAGAGTTCCATATACCCCTGGAAGCGGACAGGCTGTCTAGCGTGACAAGGTCAATGGATAGACACAGACTGAGAATTGAGGGTGGCATTCCATAACGTGAGATCATAGCTTTCAAGGCAGACAGGTCTAACACAACAAGGACACAAAGCCTGAGAATTGAGGAAGTATGTACTATACGGCCCATAACACAAGATAAGTGACATCAGCTACAAGGCCCCAGAGCAGTGGGGAGGCCTGGATCCCAGTTTGGGGGGAACAGACCAAATTAGGAAAAGGGCCAGAGGGCTATGTGGAGGTGTGACCACACAGAGGAACCAACCAGAGATAGACACAAATGTAGAGTCCTCAAGAGAGAGGGAGAATACAAAAGCAGAGACTTGAGAGTAACAAGGGTCCCTCCTTGTCCCTCCTTCTCTTCATCTCTGTTCCAGTCCCCCCCACCCCGGGTTCCTCCTGCTTCCTGAGAGGGGTCCCTATCCCCATCCCTGTCCCTTGGGAAGGGTCTTCAAGGTCATCATGGACCAATGGCATACCAGCAACCCATCTCATGCACCCCACTGGAGGCGGGTTGTGGGCCTTGGCATCCCATCTCCAGAATACTGACATGCCATGCTGACATCTGACACCTAATAGAGCCTCAGAGTGCAATCTGCATCCTGACTAGATGTACTTTGACTCTGATGACAGCCCTAGGATTTGGTAGACGTATAGAATTGTTTTATTGTTTGTATTGATTTTTTTCTGTTATGACTGTGTATCAATAAAATTGCCTATTATCAAGTGGAAAAGTTGTGGTCGGTCTGAGGGTGGGTTCCCCAGCCCCTAACAAGGTATCTGGATCCTAAATCCAGAGCCAAGATGGTGCAGCATGATAATGATGAGAACAAAAACATCAATGGAGTTGCACCTCTGCCATTTGCTACCAAAATGGCCATGAAGGAGCATGAGGATGCCTGATCCTTGGACTTATTCCCCAGCCAGGCCCTGGCCCAGCCCTAGCCCCAGCCCTAACCCCTACACACACAAGATGGGGAAAATGTGGATGAGACCTTCATAGAACAGAAGAAAACTGACCATGCTGCACCAGCCACTGGTAATTTTTAGTAATTCTAAGGGAAATGTTGACTAGTGGTATGTTCAGGGTTGTGCAGCTATGGGTCTGGCTCATGGCTTAGGAGTGATTCAGTGCTCTGGAGTGCCTCATGGCTTGGGGATGCTTCTGGGCTCTGGAAGTGGCAAATGGTTTGGGGAAGTAGCAAGATATGAGATGGCAATAGCTGCAGATTGCCTCCCATCCTTGCAATTTACGAGGGAGTGGGGGGTGGCATTGTGTATGGGACTATGAAGAGGAGATGACAGTTGGTGGCCATGTTAGGGGCATGGTAATTGTGCATGGGTCAATGGCCCAGTTACAGCTTGACAGGTCAGTTACGATGCATTGTCTGAAAACAGCAATGGCAGTTGTGCATGAATTGTGTGATGCCATACCATACTTGAGAAACTAGGTCCTCAGTTCATCCATGTTGGGTGGTCAAGCCAGGAATATATTCAGGAACTCTATTTTCCTGTAGAAGATGGAGCAGGGTAATTTCACCCCAGGTGCTCCCAATATGGATTTGGGTGGAGTGTCCTTACCTTCCTGAATCATCACATACCAGTCTACCTACTTTTCCCCTGGATCATGAAGCTGCACATTGCCTGTGCCTGGCTGTGCAGCCACTGAATGGTAGTGAAATACACCTTTGAGCACCTAAAGACCCACTACAAGGTCCTAGTGGTCTGCCTTGAACTCAAGCTGATGAAGATACCCAGCTTTATGACAACTGTGAGGTGGCAGAAAAGTCTTCCAGGAAGATTTAGGGTAGGTCTGGACACATCCACATTGGAGACTTTGGATGCCAGGCTGCTCTGATTAGGGAGGCCTTGGATGACTATTTTCTGAGACAATCTTCTGCTGAAAAGGAAAGAATGCTTGGTGGGGACCTGTAAGTGACTGTGAACCCTTCATTCTCCCCACTTCTTTTTCAGTGTCCTGCTATCCACTTCTCTAACACATTTCAGTAAACATCTTTCATATTAAGTGCTGGGCTTGACACTCCCTATAGGACCCAATGTACTAGATATGCTGGAGGGAAGAGCTAGGATTTGGAGTGACTTACACAAATTTGAGGATTGGGCCAAAAGAAATCACATAAGGTTCAACAAGAACAACTGAAAAGTCCTGCACTTAGGACAGAACAATCCCATGCACTGGTACAGGCCGTGGGCTGACTGGCTGCACAGCGGCTCTGCAGAAAAGGACCTGGGGGTTACAGTGGATAATAAGGTATTGAATATGACCCAACAGTGTGCCCTTGTTGCAAAGAAGGCTAACAGCATACTGGACTGCATTGTTAGGTGTGTTGCCAGCAGGTCAAGGGAAGTGATTATTGCCCTCCATTCAGCACTGGTGAGACCATATATGGAGTACTCTGTTCAGTTTTCCGCCTCTCACTACAGAAAGGATGTGGACAAATTGGAGAGGCTCCAGTAGATGGCAATAAAAATGGTGAGTGAGCTGGGGACATGACTTATGAGGAAAGACTCAGGTAACTGGGATTCTTTAGTTTAAAGAAGAGGAGACAGAGAGAGGATTTGATAGTAGCCTTTAACTACCTGAAGGGGGATTCAGAAGAGAATGGAGCTAGACTGTTTTTAGTGGTGGCAAATGACAAAACAAAGAGCAACAGTCTCAAGTTACAGCAAGGGAAGCTTAGGTTAGATATTAGGAAGGATTTTCTTATTAGCAGGGTAGTAAAATATGAACAGGTTACCCAGAGAGCTGGTGGAGTCTCCATCCTTGGAGGTTTTTAAGACCTGGCTGGACAAGGCTTTGGCTGGGATGATTTAGTTGCCATGAGCAGGGGATTGGAATAGATGGTCCTGAGGTCCCATCCAACCCTAATTGTCTATGATTCTGTGATCCTTGGGTGACCTGTAGCATGGAAGCATGCCCTCTCAATGTGAGCTGGATGGATTCAAGGAGCGTGGTACCTGATGAGTATCTCCATGGGTGGGTCTGCACTGCTGGGGAGCTTTGTGAGGGCAAACAGTACCTTAGTCTATATTCCCATTTCATCATCAATAAGGACTGGAGTTTCCCATCATCCAGGGAAGGGAAGGGAAGGACTGCCCTTGCCAGGGTGTTTGGTGGGCATGCCATTCAAGCCTCTACTTCTTGTTTAGTGTCTAGCTATGCCAGGGGGTGCAAGACTTCAGCCTGCCAGAGTAGCTGGAATATGAGAAGATATACCAATGACCTGCCAGATAAGCCTCTCTTCACTGCCACTGACCATCTGGTGCCAGTTGCTGGCCCGGGAAGAGTGATGAAGGATGTCCAGTCTCCCTGGTAGCATGTGCTGTCATGAGGCTTGTGCCATTGTTCTGGTCAGGTTGGTGAGGGTAGGTGGATATGGGTGTCTGCTGCCTCCCCGTGGTAGCTACCTCTTGCAGGAAGGACCTGTCTGATTCCACAGTGGACTGGAGGGCCCAGCATAAGTCTGGAAGGGCCATTCCTGGACCTACTCTAAGCCCTTCACTCTGCACCAGATCCAGGAAATGATGGATCACAAAAGTCTGTTGAAGAATTATCAGAAACTCTCAAGGGTGGCAGCTTAACATTCAAGTGACCCAGCAAGGTCTTCACATTTCAATTCATTAATCCTGCTGATGCTTTTGTCTATGGGACATTCTCTGAGCAGATGTGTTTCTTTGTGGTCTTAAGGCAGCATCAGTACTGGACTTTCTCAAGTTCTTTTGTGCTTGGGCAAAGTCTGAGTGACGAAAGCAGAACTGACCCTGACTTTGTTTCTAAATTTGAGAGATAATACATGCATGAAATCTGAGTTCCTACTTGAACACTAATAGGGATGCAGACAGGCAACAGTGCACTGACAGCAGATGTCAAAATTGTTGCAGACTTCTAATATAATATATGGGGAAATGCTGCTCATCTTGCTCAGACCATCGTGTTCACAGGCTAGAAAGATGAGAGTAGAACTCATCAAGGTAAGAACTCTCTGAGCCACCTGCCCTCAGCTATCTGTTGTAAAATAACTCAAATTATTTAGGGTTAAAAAATAAAAAGATCCCAGCTGGGACAGTCAATGAAGAAGGGATTAGAGGTCCTACCAGGTATTCACAAAATGTTTTGTTTTATATTTGTATTTTTTTCTGAAAAGTGTTAAAAATGGATGGCAGGAGAGAGGGAAGGTGGGGTAGCATACCATGAAAAGGGATGAGGTATGCCCCACTTTCCAAAGTTGCTGGGGCTGACTAATACATATTCAAAAATACTTTTAATATGTATTCAAATCATTCTTCAATTACTTTCTTTAAACTATATTAATCTTAAAATGAAATGATCCAGATATACTTTTTGCCTTCGGTGTTTTATGGCCTACTCTCCAACACCTTTGCCTGTATTTATACTTATGACAGGATAATGGAGTACAGATAATTCCCTCTTCTTCAATGCATCATGAACTACTGTACTGTCACAACTTATGGTGCTTGTCTACTGGCTTATCATGATCAGTTAGTTAGCCCTTTACTTTCTGTCTTCAACTTTCTATGGCTTGAACAGCTTCTAAATGATAACATTTGAACTAACCTCAAGGTTTGAGGAGGCTTAAGTGGCCTCAGAGGAAGTACTCTAAATCAGAACATAATTCTCATTCACATCTAGTTTCTTCATTTGGTCACATTCTACTTTTCTGAGAATGCAGAACACGTGTTTCAAAGGCATTTTGAACCACATGTTCAAAGAATTATTCTCTTGGTCAGAAACTGTTCTCTTGTTCATTGCTTTTTTCCCACGTTGACAATAAACCATACACATATTATCTTCCATTTCCTGGAAGCTTTCTAAAACTGGCTGACCTGATTTAAAATAAAATTGGTAAAAGAAATACCCTTTATTTCTATGACTGTCCAACATGTCTTATTTATAGCTTAAAAGTTTTTAAAAGTTATATAGCAATTGCTAGTGAGTACATAGCAAATAACTTACCGTCTTTAAAATCCAAATTATTTACAAATATAGGCACCTGCTGTTTGTGTGAGAGATTAGAGAAATCTGATTTACAAAAATAAAGAGCACTGTGATATTATTTAATTTGATTCAAAAGAATTTATTAAAAGTTAGCAGACCAGAGGCTTTAAAATGTAAGTCCTTTGTACAAAGCCAGGACATCACAGACAGCAGCAGTGAAGTTTTCCTTCTGATATTATAAAAGTACATTCCTCTCTGCTGATGTGCTTTAGCCAAGACTTTATGTCACCTTATGCACATACCAGTGACAGCTGTGATGTGTACACTTGTCAGCTGGAACCTGTTTTAAGGTTAGCAATTAATTTCACTTAGGCCATTAGATAGGTGTTAAATGATCACAATTTTCAGTGGCTAACAAGCTTGGGAAAGTACTATCAAGTGAGAACCTAGAAAAAATAACCTCTTAGGCTTGATGAATAGCAGACACATCACACCAGTTCAAATCTAATTAAGTCAGTTCAAAAGCATTCAGAGCAATTACAGCTACACAAGTAATTCAGGCATCTTTCAGCCATTTCTTAAGCAAGATTATGACAAAAACTAACATCAGAAGGAAATGTCAAACAAAAATACATAAATGTGCTTAGTCCTACTGGAGTCATAGAGATGACATGTATGCTTACAGGTAACAGTGCATTTAAGTACTGCTAAGGTTACAGGGAACTGAAGGAGGATAGAGCCAGGTCCCTTCTTGATAGTTCTGGGAGAGCTACACAACTGTGTATTTTTATATTGATTCATAATTGCACTGCATTTTAAATTAAAAAAAAATCTAACTGGTTCCTGCTGTAGATGGTTGTTTTGATAACATTTGAAAAACATTTCTTTCTAGGCACCTGAAGGCAAACTCTCTGGAGCTGGTGCAATGAAAAAAAGTCAACTGCAACAGAAGACCAGCCTCATTAAACAGTCATGTCTTCACTGAGTTGAAAATCAAAAGGGAATCCTACAAAATATGAAACCTGGCCATAGTACTAGGTATGAATATATATATAAGAGCACTGCACAGGCATGCAGGGAGAAAATTTGAAATGCCCAGGCACAATTTGAGATACAACTGGCAAGGGATGTAAAAGGTAAAAATAAAAGTATTTCAGAAGTAAGAGGAAGACTAAGAAAATGCAGGTCCCATATTAAATTCAAAAGTTAGTTTAGTTACAGATTATGCAGAAAAAGGCTGAAATATTGCACTCATTTTTAACTTCATTCTTTACTAATAGAATCACTTACCAGATAACTAGTGCAGTTGGCAGCAAAAATAGGGAAGGAGACAAGTAGCCTAAAGTAGTGAAAAACAGGTTAGCGCTTGGAAAATGACAAATATGGTGCCCATCTTCAGGAAGGGAAAGAAAGAGAATCTGTGAAATTACAGACCAATCACCCTGATCTTGATACCAGGATAGACAATGTAGCAAGTCCTCAATGATCCTATTGTAAAGCATCCAGAGCAGAATAAGTTAATCAGGAATAGCCAGCATGGATTCACCAAGACCAACTCATGCCTGACCAACCTGATTTCCTTTTAGAACATGACTTTAGCAAGGTTTTTGACATAGCCTCCCAAGACATTTTCATTACAAGCTAAGGAAATAGTGAATAAATTTAAGTACTGTAAGCTGGGTACAAAATTGGGCAAATCATTATGCTCAATGAGTAGTCATCAGTGGCTCAATGTTTCAATGGAAGGAAGGATCAAGTGTGGTTCCCCAGGATTCTTTCTTGGGTCCAGTAGATTTTAACATTTTTTATTAGTGATATGTGATTGAGTGCACACTTAGCAAGTTTGTGAATGACACTGAGTTTGGTGGAGTTGCAGACACTCTGGAGGTTGGGGAAATGATCCAAAATGACTGGATACACTAGAGAAATAGCCTGCAGTATAGCAGATGAAATTCAGCAAGGACAGATGCAAAATCCTTTAGTTTGGATTGAATAATTGCATGTACGTGATGGCCATCCTGTGGTGTACAGCATGGAATTTCAACGTTGGAGTGTGGGGCATAGCTGTGGCTATGATAATAGGAATACTTGAAAATTTTGGGAGCGTACAAAGTAATACAGACTAATTTACAAAGCCTTAATTCATGGATTGGGCATAGAAGTTTTCTGATAAGTAGACACTATGTTACTGCTGACGACGTCTCTAAAGTGGAGACATTGCAAATCTAGTATTGGGAATTTTTAATCTCGAGATATGGCTGGGTGTATGAAATCAGGAAACAGTGAGAGGAATGCCTAAAAGTGTTAGGAGGACCAAGTAAGATGGGTCAGCAGTATTGAACTAGACACCAGTGGTACACAGTGGAACCCAACAATGGGGGCCATTTTATAATCTGTAGCACTGAGTGAAGGCCTTTTTTAAGTACTGAGTAAAATACCTGCATTAAAATGGTGCAGTGTGGTATTTTGTATCAGGAAACAGTGGGAGGAAGAACAGAGTCTGGCAGTGTCAGGAGCAACTATTAAGACAGGGGTTAGTAGCATCAAACTGGATGCCATCAATACACAGTGGACACCATTGCAAATGTTTTTCACTGAGCGACACCAATTGTTTTCCTGCAGAGGATTTTACATTACAAAACGGAGGTCTTGTGCTCCAGGGTTGCTGACATAGCTCAAGCTCGACAATCTTTGATGTATCAACACATCGTAGGTGTGAGTAGAGTAAATTCAGAGATGACTAACAGAAACAGGCTTCATTAAAAAATAACTTTTAATTAAATTAATGAACTTATTAAGGTAGAGGGATTGATTTGTCAGCAAAACATTGATCCATGTTGAGCTCTGCAGCAATACCTGCTGTGATAAAGCATTCATAGAGTCACAGATGCTAGGGTTGGAAGGGACCTCAACAGATAATCAAGTTCAACCCCCTGCCTGGGCAGGAAGGAGCACTGGGGTCAGATGACCCCAGCCAGATGCCTATCCAGCCTTCTCTTAAAGACCCCCAAGGTAGGAGAGAGCACCACCTCCTTTGGAAACCCATTCCAAGTTTTGGCCATACTTACACAAGATACATGCTAACTAAACTGGAAATTATATGAAATTACCAGTAAATTGCAGGGCCATCAGAACAAGTGGTGAGTTGACCTGTAGGCAACATATACACATGGTGGATTTGCCATGATAAAACTAAGTTTCATAGAAAAATTGGCCATGATTAAACTAAAATAAATCAGAAATGGTCTAAGTTGCTGTGCTCAAATAAATTATGACATGAAAAAACAGCCGGTACATCTACATGGTGATGCTATTATGCTAGACAAATGACAATTTTTTGTCACTCTTTGTCACGTGTACATGGTCAAATCATCAAATGTACATGGTCTAATAATCACAAGCACACATACAGACTGTGGAACGACTGGCTCAGCTGCAATACTGCAAAGAAAGCCTTGGAGGCTACAGCAAACCCGAAGCTGAATATGAGTCAACAGTATGCTATTCTTTGAAAAATGAAAACCTAACAGCATGCTGGATTGTATTAACAGGGGTGTTTATTGCAAATAAAATGAAATTATTTTTTCACTCTATGTGGCCCTGGTGAGGCATCATCTAGAGTACTATGCCCAGTGTTAGGCTGCATACTTCAAGAATAATACAGATATATTGGGAAAAGTCCAGCATAGAGTTACAAAAATTAATAGATGAAGCATGATTTATGGGGAAATGCTGAAAGAAATATGGTTATTTAGTCCGACAAAGAGAAAACTGAGGGAGTATTTGATAAGAGTCTTCAGATACCTAGAGGGTGATTATAAGGAGGATGGAGATAGCCTTTTCTCTGTGGCTGTAGGGAACAGGACTAGAATAAATCATCTCAGACTGCAAGACAGGAAATTTAGGTTGGATTTAGGAAAAACTTTCTGGTTATCAGGATGGTTAGGCATTGGAATGGGCTATCTGGGGAAGTTGTGGTATCTCCAACCCTGAAAATCTTGAAGAGCTGGTTAGACACTTGACTAGGATGGTTTAATCAGGGATGACTCTGCTTTGAGCAGAGGACCAGATAGTCAATTCTTAAATAAATAATCTACTTGTACAGTTGCTAAGTAATTATAGCCACTTTGGAATATTATGTAAATTTCCTGTTGGAAAGCTAGGCATATAAAGTAAATGAAAACAAGGAAACAGCAGGGATTTGTCTAAACAATCATAAAAGTGAGAGATGCAATGACCCTTCAGAGAAATGCAGTTATTTAGCAAAGAAATGCTTTTATACCTATATAGACAGGACCTTTGCAAGCTTTTTTACATTTGACTAATGTAAATGAAATAGAACACATAATAATTTTGTATAATGAATATAATCTAGGCATTTGACCTTACAACATCTAGGAAGAGTAACATTTTGCCAGCTGGGGATTACTATTACTGCTAGTTATTTCTGATTAATTCTCTGCAGGGCCACTTTTTCTAATGTATAAGTGCCTTACTCTGTATTATTTTAATCCATTTCCAAAGTGAATTAAGATCATTTGAACTAAAGTACTTTTATTTCAGCATAAGAGAAGCCATGCAGAGTGTTAATTATTACCATTTTTTCTACTTCAATTTCACACTATAGATTGACTTAAATAAACCTCTATGTGAAGACAAAGCCTTAGAGTCTACCAAAATAAAACTGTGATATAATGACAACACTTTTTTAAATTCAGGTTTTGATTCTCAATTTTATTTCCAATACAAATAAAAACAGAGTGAGACCAATAAGTAGAAGGTAAATCAATTAAGGAATATATTAGCTTAAATGAAAATCTGCTTTTCCATGGACTTGCCAGGTCACACTGTCTGTCCTCTCTTTAATGTATACTTTTTACATTCTTAATTCATCCTCTTTCCACTAAGGTATAAAAATCAACATTTCTCCAGATCTTTTAAAATATAGGTTATATAATAACAGGGAGGTTTGTTTCTTCCTTCTTTTTGTTTAACTTAAAAATATATAACAAATTAAACTCTCAAATGCTGGTCTGACCTCCAGAAGTCATTATTTGTAAACATATGGCATTGGCATCTTACTGTTAGTATTCTTTAAGCATTAGAACAATCCTTATACGTTCTTTTAAAGGGAATGCAGAGTTGATTTTTGAGGCTGTTAAGAAATTCATCCTTCTTCCTCATTCTTCTCATTTGGTTTGGTTACCTGGTAAAACGTTAAACAGACATGAAGCTTAATGTTAGGAAATGATAGTACTGGGAGCTCTGTCACAGTTCAGACTGTGCTATTGTGTTCAGTTGAAGAGGATGTGACAATTCTAATTCTGTAACAATCTCAGTATAATGGCCCAAACCTTAGAATTTAGAATATATATTTGAATACAATTAAAACTTTAGTGAATGATTTGATGAAGAGTAATTACTGAAATAAGAATAAAAAAATTAAATTTGTGTCTAGAATATTTTTGAGAATTTTCTTCTCCCATCTCACAGCATTAATGATCTTGTATTTACCTTAGCTAAGGACAGAAATTACACTTAAACCAGTATAAGTTGTTGGAAACTGGTTCAAATCTGTAACACAAAAGAAGTTTAGTGCACATAAATCTCTTTCAAAATGGCTGAAACTGGTTTATGATAAACCTGGATGGATGTCGTATTAGACTTAACTAATTTAGGTTAAATTGACTTGTTGAACTTCTGTCCCAGATGCCCTCCAGATTCAAATGAATTCACAGTCTTCCAGCATCCCAGGATGCTTTGCACTTTCCCTGCAAACTACCCCCTCAGGGTTGACAAGCTAGTCTTGACCCAAGCTGTCTGCCCCTGCTTAGCAGGGAGGTGTCCTCTAGAGCCCCTTGACTCAAAATAGTTCATTGAATGTACATAGCTTAGACCAGAGGTGGGCAAAATTCTATCAGGTCTATGGGGCACTGAAAAATTTTAGAAAATTAGCATTTATCTGCTTCTGGCTGCCTGTGAAAGGTAACAGTAGCAAGTGGCAGTAGGACCCAGGGAAAACCAGCAGAAGTCAGGAGAAAAGGTAGCCTGGCCCTGCCCCATCTCCAGCCCCTTCCCACCCCTGCCCTCAACCCCCAGAAGCCTCTGCCTGCAGCTGCTTGATATGCATGTGGCAGCTTCAGCACCACATGGCCCCTGGCTGCTTCTCTGAACTTCTTGTGCACTGGTTCACCAGTACCCCGGGACCAGGAACAGGAGGGAGGGAGGATGTGAGTGTGTGTGTGTGTATAGTAGGGAAGGAGATAGTGTGTGTGTGTGTGTGTGTGTGTATATGCGTGTGCATGCATGGTGGGAGAAGCACACAGTGTATGTGGTGTGTAGTGGAGGAAGCACACTGTGTGTATGTGTGTGTGTAATGGGGGAAGCACAATGTGTGTGTGCAATAAGGGACAGAGAGGGAGAGTGTGCATGTGCTCGTAGGATGAGTCCCACAAGAACCCCCTCATCATACACATTGCACCCACACCCCCCTTGCACTGACATACATGCTGACCCCCACACTTACACCCCCTCACACACTCCAGCCATGCTCCCCCACACACATCCCCCACAAACCCCATACCCACCCACATCCCTCTTATACACACATACTTCCTCACCCCACATCCCACATATCTGTCCACCCCCACAACCTTCCCCCACATACCTACAAACCCACATCCCCCACAAACCTATACTCACCCCCATGCCCTCCACACTACCACAGTTTACAAAAGTAAGTCTTCATTTTAAGTTATTGTGTGATCACCTCTATGTACACTACACAAGCACATGCAAATGAGGACAATTTTTTTTTTAAATCAAATCAATGAACACTGTAGATGTTTGATTTTTAGAATATAATTTGGTATTTTATGGCAAAACTCCTTTCTGAAAGGAGCTTTTGCAGGGGCAAAGGGAGGGGCTACTGGTAGCAAAGGTCAGGGGTTATAGGCAGGACTTCCAGGACTTTCGGGCAGACAACCCATGGCTTAGACTAAGCTATAAAGATTGAACTGATTCATGCTTGGTCAGATTGACTATTTGTACTTAGCCCTTATGTTGCCTGAGATGTTATGTATGTTTTGATCCAAAATCTTAGTCAGGCATTTGGAATGTTTATCAGCAGCGTATTTTATTGTATTTTAGCAATAGGGGAAAATATGTACATTCAGTTGAACACAAAGAGCAATCATTTCACCAATTATGTTGGTGATGTTGTAGCCACAGTGGCCCTGAAATTATGTGAGAGGCAATGATTTCTTAGAGATTTCTTAGAGATATTTTTTATATATTTTTTTTTGGACCAAATGAATATTTTGATTAGAATTAGATAAGCTTTTGAATGCCAGGTATTTTTCTTCACATCTGAAAATTAAAAGCCAGCACAACATTTTCCTGAGCAGAGACCAGATCAGGCTGTCCACTGGGACCCCCTCAGGCCCCGGGGGAGGCGCACCTAGGCCTAGGGTCAGTGAAGATCTAGTCAGGGAACTTCTGGAGGCACTGCATGTATTTACTGTATTTTCATGCATATAGGCCATCCATGGCTATAAGTCGCATCCACATATAACCCGTGGAAAATTGTATTTTTGTAAATTAGTCCATGTATATGCCACACACGTGTATTCCACACAGTGGTGTATACACAGGGAGGTGGCACAGCCTGACCTGCCCTGGCTCTGGCCCTGACCCTGGCCCCCATGGCAGCAGTGGCACAACCCGGCCTGCCCTGACCCAGCAGAAAGGTGGCACAGCCCACCCCAGCCCCTGCAGCAGTGGCAGCAGCAGCATCAGTGCAGCCCAGCCTGCTCCAGCCCCCATGACCATGATGGCACAGCCCGGCCTGCCTGGAACCAGCAGGGATGTGGCACAGCCCGCCCCGGCCCCAGCCCCCATGATAGCAGCAGTGGCAGCACAGCCCAGCCTGCCCAGGCCCAGAGGCAGTGGCAGCACAGCCCACCCTGGCCCCTGTGGCAGCAGCAGTGCAGGTCAGCCTGCCCGAGCCCTGCAGAGGGAATAAAGTCCATCAATAACCTGCACCTCCATATAGTCCACAGCCATCCATTTTTTTTGTAAAATCATGCATATCTGCAGGATATAAGTACAAAAATACAGTAAATCAGCTGGTCCTGATGGCCTCCACCCCAGAGTGCTGAGGGAATTAGCAGAGGTCATTGCAGGACCCTTGGCATGGTTTTATGAACACTCCCAGTGCTCTGGTGTGGTGCCAGAGGACTGGAAAAGGGCCAATGTGGTTCCCATTTTCAAAAAAAGGGAAGAAGGAGGACCCAGGGAACTATAGGCCGGCCAGTTAGTGTTACCTTGATCCTGGGTAAGCTTTTTGAGAGGATTATCCTGGCGCATGTCTGCGAGGGGCCAGCAGGGGAGGCTATGTTTAGAGGCAACCAACATGGGTTCATTAGATGCAGGTCCTGTCAGACCAACCCAGTGGCCTTCTATGATCAGGTCACAAAATCCTTAGATGCAGGGGTAGCAGTGGATGTAGTCTTTCTGGACTTCAGGAAGGCCTTCAACCCTGTCTCTCACCCCATTCTCATTAAAAAACTAGGGGACGGTGATGTTGACACCTACATAGTCAAATGGGTCGCTAACTGGCTGGAGGGCCACACCCAGAGAGTGGTGGTGGATGGATCATTTTCAACCTGGAGGGACGTGGGCTGTGGAGTCCCCCAGGGCTCAGTCCTCAGACCTGTGCTGTTCAACATCTTCATCAATGACTTGGATGAAGGGGTAAATAGCACCCTATTCTAATTTGCTGATAACGTTAAGATGTGGGGGAAGTAGGCATGCTAGAAGGGAGGAATGGGCTGCAATTGGACCTAGGCAGGTTACAGGGGTGAGCAGATAAGAACAGGATGGGCTTCAACACTGACAAGTCCAAGGTGTTGCAACTGTGGAGGAAGAACCAGCAGCATACCTACAAGCTGGGGAACTCCCTTCTTGTCAGTGCAGAGGCAGAAAAGGATCTTGGAGTCATTATTGATGCCAAAATGGACATGGGCCAACAGTGTGGGGATGCAGTCAGGAAAGCCAACCACACCTTGTCATGCATCCACAGATGCATCTAGAGCAGATCCAAGGAGGTGATCCTCCCCCTCTATGTGGCACTAGTCAGGCCGCAGTTGGAGTACTGCATACAGTTCTGGGTGCTGCACTTCAGAAGGGATGTGGACAGCATTGAGAGGGTTCAGAGGAGGGCCACCTGCATGATCAGGGGGCAGCAGGGCAGGCCCTATGAGGAGAAGCTAAGGGACCTGAACCTGTTCAGCCTCCACAAGAGAAGGCTGAGGGAAGATCTACTGTCCTGTTACAAACTAGTCAGAAGGGACCAGCAGGTATTGGGGGAGTCCCTGTTCCCCTGAGCACTACCAGGAATGAGTAGAAATAACGGTCACAGCTTGGTAGAGGGTAGATTCAGACTAAATATCAGGAGACACTACTTCACAGTCAGGGCGGCTAGGACCTGAAACCAACTTCCAAGCAAAGTGGTGCTGGCTCCTACCCTGGGGGTCTTTAAGAGGATGTTAGATGAACACTTTGCTGGGGTTGTTTGACCCCCAGTACTTTTTCCTCCATGGCAGGGGGTTGGACTTGATGATCTGCTCAGGTTCTTTCCAACCCTACCAAATATGAAACTATGAAACATAGTAAAAAACAGTTGGAAGAAGGGAGAGAGAAATTCCCCAGTAGGGCTGTGTGAAACAGCACCATTCTGTTTCAACTTCAGTTTTGATGTTTCATTGAGACAGTGTTTCATTTTAAGTTTCATTTCATTTTGAAACCACTCTTTCATTTAATTTTGTCAAAACTGTTTTGCTGTTTTGATGCTGTTTCGGTGTTTTGCCCAAAAGCTATAATGAGGAAATACAAAACTGCCTATAACTTTGTCATTTTTTGCCTGATTAAGATGAAACTTACAGATATGGTATCCCCTCATGAGTCCATTAAGCCTACCAAGCTCTAAGGAGATAAGTGCAGGGGTTTCGGTGAAACTACCTCAAATTTTTTAAAGCAAAACTCAATATGCTATGCCTTAACATATGTCACTTGTGTATGTTAAGATACAGCATGGTGAAAACTGCAAGGTTAGTAGCCCCTGCTGAGGCCACGAGGTGTGCCGAGTTTCAAGGAAATAAGTACAAAGGATTCTGGGAAACTGTACCTCAGGCTGCTGACAAGCAAAACTCATGACATGGGTGATACTGAGTATGTGTTAAGCAGCACTCTCACTGTCACTGCAGCATCTACACAACATGACAGTGTTCTCCAATGATGTCTCCTCCTCGCCTACAGCCTGAATCTGGTCTGCCACTTTAAATGACAACAGGTAATAACTTAATAAGCAGCACAGTAGCATCTCAGGCAGCCAAACTGTCAGAGACTTTTTTTTTTCCTTTCCTGTAGGAGATTTTTCTCCAGCAACTACCAGACAACTCTTCCTGCCAGCCCCAGCCCTGGGGCTTAGATGTGCCCAGGGCCTTGCATCCTTCCAGTCAGGTGCTAGGGGCCTGAGGATATGGGACTGGCCAACAAGGTCCTTTCCTTTGGGTCAATGTAATCTGGTATGTTTTAGCTGACCAACTGAATAGTTAGTTACAGAAATATATCTTAACAAGCTTATGGGTTGAAAAACCCTTTGTTGGGCTGAGGAAGCACCTGCAGTTAGTCTGTATGTGTGCTGTTCCTCTATGGAAGGAACAGTAAAGCAGCCAGAGGCTGGAATACAATGCAGACAAGGAAATCTGTCAGTGACAATGGAAATGGAGGTGTCAGGGAGTGAGGGACATGCTGAGGTGGTAGGTGGGTAGAGGATGTAGCAGTGCAGGTAAAAGTGCAGAGGTATCTGGGAAGTCACATGTCCGGCAGGTTACAGTGTGTCATAAATCAAATGTCTATATTGAGTCCATGAGTTTCTGTACCTAGGGGGCTGATGAAGTGAAGTTCATAGGCCCAGATCTGAAAAGTGGATGGTAAATTCAAACAATAACTGAACCTTGCTAACCTAACCTCATCACCAGAAGCTGAGTTCCTACAGCTTAAAACACAAAACTTGCCAACAATCTCCAGGACCCCCACAAACTGCACAACAGACTCTATCTAAGACAAGAATATCCAACTACCTGTGGAGGCACATTCCTCACAAATAAACCCCACTCTGTCTCCTGAGAAGGAACAATCAATGAATATAATAATAAAATAAAAGGGTCTAGAAGAAAGCAAAAGGTATTCTGAAATCCCACTTGCTAGCCTAGCCTAGCAAGTGGGAAATCATTCAAATCAATGCTAGTAGTAGCCTTCATTGTCTAACACTCCTGAGCTGCTGGAAGACACTTCTTAGTAATTGTCAGACCCCAAGGCAGAAATCAGGGCAGTTCAAACAATGCTGTGTTTTATGCTGTTTTTCCTTTCCTCCCCCAGTGCACTGGAATTGGAAGGGACCCCAGGGACAGTCACTGGCCAGCTACATAGCCAGTATGAGAGTACTCCTTCCTTACTCTTCCTCCTCCATCTCCTTTCTTTCCCTGCAGCCTAGCCCATCTGCAGCTTCTAAACTCAAAACATTTCAAAACTTTTGGAATGTTTCAACTGCCCTCATTTTGTTTTGAGGCTATTTTGAAGCACTTAATTTCACTTTGATTCTGTTGTTTTGAGCTCAAAATGAGTTGAAACAGTGTCAAAACAAAACAGCCCATTCCAAATTTTGCACAGCCCCGTTCCCCAGGGTAGCAGGCAAATAATTAGCTGAATAA
Source organism: Caiman crocodilus (assembly GCA_030014935.1). Lineage (NCBI taxonomy): Eukaryota > Metazoa > Chordata > Crocodylia > Alligatoridae > Caiman > Caiman crocodilus. The sequence goes on along the minus strand of JAGPOW010003316.1, from coordinate 27,119,033 downwards.
AATCAGGTGATTACTGGGAAATAAACTCCTATGAAAAGAGGGTCAGTCTTACCTTTTATGTGTGAGAAGAATTCAGAAATAAGTCAGCATGGTTTTATAAAAAACAAAGTGTGTCTGACAAACCTGATCTCCTCCTTTGACAGAGTTACTACTTGGGTGGATGAAGGTATATAGCATGTGGATATAGCATGGACATCTTAGTTGTTCTGACAATAAATGTACAATTAACTTCTAAGAAGATCTTTACCACTCCAGATTCTTTTTCTATTTAAATTTGAGAACAAGAATAGAAAAGGAAAGGAAAAAAACAAAACAAAACTGCATGTGAGACTTGTTCAAGAGTTTTGTATTGAGTCTCATATACAGTCAGAAACAGCTTTTGAAATGACAAATGGTATCTTTCAGACACTATCTTCACCTGTTCCAGACCTAAGGAAATACCTATGCCTGAAAGATTATCTAACATCTCTAAACCATATAGTTAAAAGGTACTATATAACCATATAACAAAAGATATTAGTAGGCAGTTATCACTTGTTAAAATATTCACAGATCATAGTCATAGAAAAAGGGTTGGAAGAGACTTTGTAGACCTTCAAGTCTGAACCCCTGCCTGGGCAGAAGGAAAACGGGGCTCAAGTGACCCCAGTCAGGTAGGCATCAAACCACTTCTTAAAGACCCCCAGGGTAGGAGCCAGCACCACTTCCCTTGGAAGTTGGTTCCAGATCCTAGCCGCCCTGACTGTGAAGTAGTTCCTATGGATGTC
>JAGPOW010003316.1:27053316-27118166 GCA_030014935.1 Caiman crocodilus | reverse complement strand
ATTGAAATCCCTGCCCTGAGGGGTTTACCAGCAGCCTCTCAGGCTGGCACAGGGAGAGGTTTCTGGAGAGGGGCACCCAAGGTGGCTTTTCTGCCACAACCAGTGCAGGCCCTGCTGCCCACTTCCCCCCAGGTCGAATGTAATCCATCTACCACCACCCTCTGAGTATGACCCTTCAGCCAATTAGCAATCCATCTGACTGTGTAGGCATCGATGCCACAGTCGCCAATTTTTTTAATGAGGATGAGGTGGAAGACAGTGTCAAAGGCCTTGCTGAAGTCCAGAAAGACTACATCCACAGCGACACCTGCCTCCAATGCATTTGTGACCTTATCATATAAGGCAATCAGGTTGGTCTGACATGACCTGCCCCTAGTGAAACCATGCTGGTTGCCCTTAAGCATCATCCCCGATGCCGGTCCATCACAGATGTGCTCCTTGATGATCTTCTCAAAGAGTTTCACCAGGATTGAGGTAAGACTGACAGTCCTATAGTTGCCCGGGTCCTCCCTCCTCCCTTTCTTAAAGATGGGGACCACATTGGCTATCTTCCAATCATCTGGCACCTGGCCTGAGCACCACGAGCGCTCGTAAAGCCATGGCAAGGGCCCTGCAATAACCCCTGCTAGCTCCCTCAACACCCTGGGGGGGGGAGCATCTGGACCTGCTGACTTGAACACATCCAGCCCCTCCAGAAGCACTCTAACCCGGTCCTCCTCAACCTTAGGTCTTGAGGCGTTCCCCTTGAGTCTGTCTTGAAACACAGTGGGGGAGTCCCAGTCCCTGCACAAGAAAACGGAAGTGAAGAATTTGTTAAAGAGGTCTGCCTTCTCCTCTGGCGCAACCACCAGATTGCCCAGCACATCTTGCAGCGGCCCCACAATTCCCGGTGCCTTCTTCATCCTCCCTATATATTTGCAAAATAACTTTTTATTATCTTTGATCTTGAATGCTTGTCCTCACTCTATGTCCGCCTTAGCTTTCCTAATAGCCCCTCTACAGGCCAGAGCAGTGAGGTATACTCTTCTTTGGAGATAGCTCCCCATCCTCCCTTCCATCGGGTGTACGCCACCTTTTTGGCAACCAGGCATTCCCGGACTTCCTTGGTGATCCAGGGAGGCTTTTGAGCACTCTTGCCCCCCTTGCTTCTAGTTGGGATTGTCACCCCTTGTGCCCTGAGTATCTTCTCCTTAAGGAATGACCACTCATCTTGGGCACTGAGTTCCCCTGCCCTCGAGAACCCCAGCACCTCTTCCACCAATCTCCTCAACTTGTTGAAGTTGGCCCTCTTGAAGTTTAGGGCTACCACCTTGCTGCAGGTCCTTGACACCTTGCACTGGATGATGAATTCCAGCAAGCAATGATCTCTATCACCCAGGTAGTCAAGGACGTGGAGCCCCCTTACCAGATCATCTCCTGTGGCCAGGACCAGGATTTCCTCTGATGGGACTGTATACTTCCTGGGTTAAGTGGAGGTCCTGTATCTCGGCCAGGAACCTCCTGGAATGGTCCAACCTGGCTGACTGCTTCTCCCAGCGGATGTCTGGGTAATCTGGATCTCCCATGACAACTACATCCCTTGCCTTAAGTGCCTCTGCAACCTGGCCCAAAAATTCCCAGTCCAGCTCCTCCCCTTGGTTGGGGGGTCTGTAGTAGACCTCCACCATTAAATCCCTCTCCCCACGACCCCCTTGTATCAGATGATCACAGCTACAACAGCACTACAACATTACTTTAGTTCCCAGTGATGTTATCTGGATCTCATTTATGCTCTTTGAATATCCATGAAGTTAATATATGACCAATGTTATGGCTATTAGAACTACTCTTTTTCTGTTAGTAACATTTTAGTATTATTTTATGAAATACTAAAGTGAAAAATGAGGGGAAAGTTTCAATTTTCTATTTGTTTTATTTTGCTACTAAAAAAAAATTAATTAAAGGAAAAGGTTGAGAGGGGGACAAGAAAGGATTTAAAAAGCATGCAACACCAACCAACCAACCAAACAGACAAACAAAATGGATGCTTCAATTTCAAATTTGTTTATTGTTAGCTAAACAACAAGAAAAAATGTTCACGCATTTTATAAATTTTCTAATTTTTACCCACTTTTCTGGGTAAATGAAATGCCTGTACAAGTTATACAGCTCAGCATAATGCTTCAATTCTCAGATTCATAGGGCATGTCTACACATGAATTTGCACTCACCTAACCTTAATGTGCCTTAGCCTAAGCTTCATTAAGGTGATCTGGTGTGCATCTACACATGTATTTCTTAAGGCACCTTGAAGTGGCTTACTGGGCAGCCTGCCATGGTCAGCAATCTGGACAGCCCCCAGAAGCCTGCAGCAGCTTAGCCAGGCAGTGCAGCCCAGCACTATCAAGGGAGTGGGAGCATCTAGACCCTCTGGATGTGATCAACTTTGCCCTGACCCTGGCCTCAGCCCTGGCCCCAGCCCTGGCCCTGGCACCAGCTCTAACCTCCTTGACATGCTCCTGCCTCCTATCATCAGAGATAAAGTTGCCCACACTACTACCAGGTGCTGCCAAGATGAAGAAGCAGTGAGTGATGTTCTGCGAGTGCACTCTGCAGCTGGAGTGTCAGTTCCAACACCACTGGTCCCTGTCAGTGTGCAGTAAGTCAGTCACAGAGGCACAAGGGTTCCTGTAAAAGCACAAGGGAAAGATTCCCCATGACTGCCTGGAGGAGAAGGTGGAAGCGTAGCATAGGCAGGGCCTTTGCTAGTGGCTCATCCATGTCTCTCTCTAGGGATGGGTTTGTTGGCTGGGCAATGCAGCCTTGCTGCATCAAGCCTTGCAGGAGCAGATCCAGAAACACTTAAAAGCCCATGATGGGGCTCCCACCTGGGACAGCAAGTGGACTCGGACAGTCTTTGCCCCCAGTGCCCTGCATGGCTTTCCCTGCTCCACTAACCTTTGTCCCAGGCAAATGCCTGGCTTTCATGGCAGATTCTGTGGGTGGGAGAGGTGGCATCAGATTCTGGAGACTCTACATGGTTCAGCCTGGGTAGGATGGGTGCAAAGCAGCTGGTGGCTCAGCCTTGGATCACTCAGGCCAAAGAAAGAGCTGATCACTCAGCAGCATTGTGCCCATCCTGCCTAGGCTGAGCCATGCAGAGCCCCCAGAAGCTGATGCTGCTTTTCCCACCTGTGGTGTCTGGCATAGAGGCCAGGTGTTTGGCCAGGACGGAGGCAGGTGGAGCAGGAAAAGCCATGCTGGGTGCTGAGGGCAGATGCAATCTCAGCCCACCTGCTGTCCAGAGTAAGAGTCCCAGTGCAGCCTTCTAAGGGAGCTTGAATCTCAGGTGGGCAGTGAGGTATCCAGTCCCTGCAGGGCTACATTACCCAGCCAGCAAACCCACTCCAAGGGAGAGGTGCAGGGAAGTGACTAGCAAAGGCCCCACCCATGCTTCACTGCCCCATTCCTCTATAGTGAATCATGGCGGGGGGGAGCTTTCTCCTGGGCTTTGGCAAGAGCTCTTACACCTCCTGTCCCCTCTGCTGATTTAGCACACTCTAATAGGGACTGCTGCTGCCAGAACTGCCACTGCAGCTGCAGCATCTGTGCTTGCAGAACAGCACCCACTGTTTCTTCATCTTGGTGGCACCTGGTGGCAGCACAGGGTCCCTCAGGGTCAGTTCTGGCCCACTCAGTCACATGGCATTAAGGTGCCTTATGGCATCTACATGTAGATTAAGAAACCTTAACTAATTGCACCTAAATTTGATACTTGCTTTAAGCAGGTATTAAATTTTGGCATGTTTAGCCTAATATCACCATTTTTAAGGCACATTAAAGGTAAACATGTGTAGACCCATGCCTTTAATATGCCTTAAAAATGGTTAATTCACCTTATATCACCACATGAAGAAGTGTCCATAGACATCAAAATAACTTGAAATACATATACTGCATTATAATAATCATTCTAATATTATAAATGCCTTATTTTGTTTGGTTGGTTGTCTCAACAGCCAATCAGAATGCTCTGCACAGACAGAGACACATGGTGGAGCACTACCAAGAAAACAAGGACTGAGGGACCAGACTGGGGGGAGAGGTGGGGAACAGGCCAGCAGCACTGGCCTCACAACCCCCTGCCCCAGCCCTGCTCCATGGAGGCAGTGGCAGCATGGGGTGCTGGTGGTGCAATGCTGGCCTGTCCCCACCCACTCCTCCTCCCCTGTCATGCTTGATGGGCAATTTGGTAGTTTATTATAGTATTTGCACACTACAAAATAAGTAGTAACTTAGGGCGCTCACAAAACAACACACTATTGACCTGGCATTCAAGATTTCACTATACAGAAACTGTGAAGAGATTATAATAATCTTTTTTTTTTTGGAGTCTGATATAAAATAGCTGCATATGTATTTATATGTGTGTATAGATATACATAGATACACATATTTATAAAGGTCAACATCACATCTAGTTGACTTTTTAATTATTTGAAGCGAAAAGCAGTTTGATAGATTTTTTGACCCTTGCAGAAGTACACGCCTTTCCAAATAAATCTGACCTTATTCAGGCCAAGTCCATTTCCCCAGGCACAGCTTAATTGCCATTTCTAACTATGGGAAAGCAAATATTCTCTGTAATATGCATATGCACATTCCTAGCTATTTCTAAATACGGCTTGGACAGATCATTCTACACATTATGTTCACATGCTGTCAGCCAGACCATATGGCTGTTCATTGTGACAAGATGGCAGACAGCACAGACAACAACATTGGGTAAATTCCAGGCTTCATGTTAACCCCTCTCTTTTTTTCTGAAAACACCAGGCATAATTAGACTATTAATCTGATCATCTACTGCTTCATGCAGCAAAAGACAGATTTGCCCACCTCTCCTAAAAGCATTCAGTACCTAAAAATATATTTTTAAGTCACTGAACGCAATAGAAAATGACATGCTGGTTGTGTGGAGCTATGCTGAGAACTCCAAATTTAATTCTCAGTGAGTATGTCTACATGAGAGGTTTACTGTGGAGTTGCCTAATTAGCTCCAGAGGAATGTCTCAGCATCTATACATGCAACCCTATTCGACTGCAGTAAATAAATAAACTTCACTGTGGGCTAGCAATTGCCAGCACAAGTACTATCCTATGGCAGTATTGTTTAGTAAACTGCATTGCACATGTAGACGCTGACAGGACTGGCTGGGACATGAGGGTGCTTCAGGTGAGGTAGACTCGTCCATGTCTGGATGAGTGTGGATGTAAGATATGTAGTGCTACAGATTCGCCTCTGGCACCATGAACCACATATGAAGGTGTTTCCCACACTGCTACCTTGAAGATTAGGGGAGGGGGTTGACCCTGGGAGATCCTGAGGTCAAAAACCCCCCCAAAAAAGCAGGGCAGTGCACCTGGTGGTAGTGTGCACCATCCAAAATGGGATTGGGTACAGTCACTATTTCTGCCTACTTAAGGAGACAACGTCCTATCAGAATAAAAAGCATGGATAAATTAGACATACACAAGAAGGTAATAGCCAAGAGCCTATTTCTTCTTCACATGCCTAAGTGGTACCTATGTAGCCATGGGACTACAGTTTTATGCCACTTAGGGAGCATTTGAAATTTAGCATTGCTACACACACCCTGTGTTATCCTTCTATGAATGTTCAGAAAGTTGTATTTTGGCCATGTAATTGTTTGGGTGGGGTACAGGGAGTAAGAGAATCATGCAGGAATATGTGTAGTGCTGGGTAAGTCCCAACATTTTGTTCACAGAAACCTGATGACATGTGGCTTTTTATAATTCAATGGTTTTTTTTGTTATTATTAGTAGTATATATAAAGTACAGTGGTTAAGCTTCAAGGGAAGAGAAATAAAGCACTTTAGGCAATACTTAGCTCATGACACAATGTTTGGAGCACTTCCTTGAGAATCAGAACACTAGTTCAGCCATCCTCTAGGTAAGATAGGCTAAGACTCTGGTATCTGGCAGTCTAGTCAAGTGTCTTAACCATGGGGATTGTCAATCATTTTTCTTCTAAGGCAGGTATGAGGTGAAACTAGAGTTAGAAATAAAATCTTAAACTTTTTATAAGTGCCAAAAACTGGCCCAACTCGACTACATAAGTACAACTTAGGTGCATGAACATAATTTATTTATTTTCTATTTTTTATACCAAAATTCATTTCTAGTGTGAAATAAAGCTACAAACTATATACACAATAACAACACCAGCTGGCAGGGAATATGTGGGGAAGTAGGGGGAGAAAAAGTAAAAACATGGTCCCAGGAGGCAGAGGTATGTGGCAACAAAAGAATAAAACTGCTATAGGGAAATATGTACAACAGCCCCAGTCCTTACTCTATGACTGAACATAAAGATTACAGTTAGAAGTTTTTGTAACTAAAAAGAACAATTCTATTATTGAACTCCTTCCTAAACAGGTAAAGATGGATATTCCCAACTGTTATCATGTGGAAAGGAGGCTCAGACTCCATCTTGACCTGCCCAATAATAAACTATCCCCACAATTCCACACAGGACAATGATGGAAACATTTCTCAACAATATTTTCATAGAGGTCCTTTCTCTGGAGTAATCCTTTTGTGGATGATTTGGGTTCTGCTTTGGCGTAACTATGAACAAAAATGCACTACCATTCCTTAGTATTCTTTGTTTCAAAGGAAAGCAATGCAAGTTCCCAATTGCATGTAAAAAAAGCACTTTTGAACTTCACTGATATTTATGTGTGCTATCATCACCTTCAAAATCTTGTTCTCTATCCTAATGGTCAGTTAAATCTTATTCTCTGTCCCTGCAAGAGTCCCTCAGTATTAATCATAATGCATTACGGAGCCACCTGTTTTTAGGACTAGAGAAATGAAAGTCCCTTTGGTGGCTGTAATTAACAGAATTCACAGTTCAGCACCTGTTCTCAATATTATTTGCATTAGCCACTGCTTTTTATCATTTCTTTTCATGAGAAACATTAAATTCTCCTAATTTAAGGGTGAAAGTTTGGCTTCACATATTTCCAATACTTTACTCACAGTGATCCAATTTCTGAAGAGTGCATCACATCTTGTTTATGTAATTGTCTGTGGGTGCATCTACACGAGACACTTTACCATGTGGTAGCATATCTTAATGTGCAGTAAGCATGTGCATCTACATGTGCAAACACCTACTACACAGCAAAAATCGCTACTTGTGAGTAAATTTGCTACTTCCAAATACAAGTAGCAAATTTACTTGCAAGTAGTTACTGTGCAGTAACACACATAGTAACACACATGTAGATGTCTTCATCAGTGAGTAGGATGAGGGAGTGAAGTGTACTCTGTCTAAGTCTGCAGATGCTACAAAACTGTGGGGAGAAGTGGATACACTGGAAAGCAGGGAATAACTACAGGCAGACCTGGACAGGTTGGACGAATGGGCAGAAAACAATAGAATGCAATTTAACAAGGAGAAATGCAAAGTGCTATATCTAGGGAGAAAAAATGTCCAGCATACCTACTGCCATGGAAATTACCTGCTTGTTAGCATGGAAGCAGAACCTGAGTTGTCAGTGTGATGAAGTTATCAGAAAAAACTACCTGCACTTTATCATGCATCAGCAGGTGCATGACAAATAAAACCAAGGAGGTGATACTGCCCCTCTATTGGGTGCTGGTCAGACCACAGTTGGAATACTGCACGTAGTTTTGGATGCCACACTTCAAGAGGGATGTGGATAACCTGAAGAGGGTCCAGAGAAGGGCCACTCATATGGTTAAGGACTTGCAGGCCAGGTCCTATGCGGAAAGACTAGGGCACCTGGACCTCTTCAGCCTCCGCAAGAGAAGATTGAGAGGTGACCTCGTGGCTGCCGATAAATTCATCATGGGAGTGCAGAAGAGAATTGGTGAGGCTCTATTCACCAAGGCGTCCCTGGGGGTCACAAGAAATAATGGCCATAAGCTAGCAGAGAGCAGATTTAGACTCGACATTGGGAGGAACTTCATAGCAAGAGTGGCCAAAATCTGAAATGGGCTCCCAAGGGAGGTGATGCTCTCCCCTACCTTGGGGGTCTTCAAGAGGAGGTTTGATGGGCATTTGGCTGGGGTCATCTGAACCCAGCACTCTTTCCTGCCTATGCAGGGGGTCGGACTTGATGATCTATTGAGGTCCCTTCTGACTCTAAGATCTATGAAACTATGACAACTAGGGAGCCAGCCTGAGTTTCTTTTGCCCTAAGGCTGTGCTGGCAGCCCCAGTCTCAGGCCCTTAAAAGCCTACAGGTACTCAGAACCCTGGGGCATGTGAAGGGAGCCTGGGGCCACATCAGGCCACTGTGTCCCCCTGCACAGGCCAACTGTGTGAGCCTGCTTGCACCCCAGCACTGCTGCCAGGATCACACCACCCAGGCCTGCAGGCTGCTGCAGGCTTCTGCCAGGCCTAGGCCCAGCTACAGGTAGCTCCTGGTCACTGGGGCTAGCTCCATCTGCCCACAGGAAACCTCCAGGAGCATGCCCAGAGCCTGCAGATGCTGCAGGGCATTGCCTTACTGCATGGCACCCAGTCCCATGCCATGACCTGTGCTGGATACCACAGGCAGCTTCCCAGCAGCATAGAGACAGCCATGTGGAGGCCTGGAGAGGAGAAGCAGGAGGCCCTATGGTGTTGTTACTGCCCACACCACACTCATCCACCTGGGGCCCCAACTGGTCAGAGAAAGAGCACTGGCAAAGTTGTGGTTCAGTGAGGTGAGGTGGAGGTCGTGGCAGAATACCATCTGTATCTCTTCCCAAACTCTGCTATCTGACAATTTGATTTACCATGGGCACTGCAAAGGGCAGACACCTCTGCCCCATCAGCTTGAGGTAATGCTGAGTTGTAACCTGAGCCGGATACATTCCAGAGGGAAGGGGAAACTTGTTCCCTTTGCCTACATGACTGGTCACACATACCTGGGTGGGGGCTTAGACTCCCTATTATTCTAAGCCAGTCTGACTGGGAAGAGGCTAGAGATCCTGCTAGTCTACCTGGCAATCAGTGATTCATTTCAAATTGTTTGGCTAGCAGCGAAGAGTTTCTGGCTTTCATTGGATCAGGTAAATGAGGTCATAAGGTCTATATAAGGACTGCTCAGGAGGAGGGGAAGTAGGCATGACGAAAGCTCTCAGAGAAGCTGAACCATCTGAAACTCTTTCTCTTGAAACACATGACTGTTTACCTCTAGAGGGAATCTCCATCTGCCTCTGAATGATATGTGTGAGTAAGATACCTGAGATCTAACGAGATATATAGCTTGCAGTAACACAAATGCATAATCATAGCCTACCATGCCACTGTTCGCTCTAAGGTATTGCTCTGATATTGCTTTACCCTGTAGCCTATTCCAAACCTAATCCTTGTAACCAATAAAGGATAAATAAAATAACCACTTTGTACCTAGTGTGGGAGACTTATTGGGAGTGGGTCTAGATTATGTCTTGGGGTCTCCTTGGTTTGGTCGAATAAGGGAAACCACTGTTTGTGCTTCAGACTGAGGGAAGCACCCCAAGTTCTTGCAATGGGTCAAGTACACCCAAGTCCTACTAGGCCTGTGTTTCCCAGAGGGCACAGGTCCAAGATCAGTCCAGACTCTGAGTGGTGGCAACATTACATCCAGGCTTGTGCATGTGTTCCAGGAAGTGGGTCAGCTGGATGTGAGGCACCCCCAGGGAGGCTCTTGGAGCCTGGAATATTTCAAACACTCACATGGCTCTGCAGACCCTGCTGAGCACAGTGAGGTGGGTGGCTCAACACAGGAGCACCCTGTACTGGCCAACCACAGAGATGCAGTGGCAGTTCCCATGGGGCAAGCGCTCTAATGCCAACATCTATGAGGGGCTATAAGGCCAGATGCAGGAATGCAGCATGACTGGTTGGTGTGGCATTGCCCCATTAAGGTTTGCTAGCAAAGTGGGTCATCATCATTGACCACAATCCTCGGTTAGGGTGTGGCCACAAGTCCATGCCCTTTATGCAGTAGCTAACAGAGATCCTTGTGCCCCAGGACCCAGGCCACAGCCATGCTGTGCACTGCAGCACAGGCAGCCTGTCTGAGACCTTGCTCTGGCCTAGCACCAAGAGCGATATGTCACTGGAGGAGTATCCTTTGTAGTGCCAGCAGCTCATACTGCTGAGGTCCCCACCCCCAGCCTCTAACAGCACCTTAGGAAGCCCAGGCCAATGCCTGCCCTGACAGTTCTGCATCCTCAGCCCCAGCCATGAGCTGTGACTGGCCATGTCACCACCAGCCACTAGCAGCACAAGCTGCTCTCTGGGGGGTGGGGGATGACTGGGTGCCCACATGCCATGCCCCATCACCTGAGGACACTGCCAGGAGCTGCATGCCATATCCACCATCTGAGACTGAGCACAGCCACTGGATATGCTAGACCTACCCACATGGTAGGCCTCACACTGGGGGTAAGGCCCTCCATTCCTGCCTAGTCCATCCATGCTCCCCTGGCTCTGTGTTTTCCACCCCACCCCCTAACAGTACACAAGAAGGTAGGAAACAGTGCAAAACTTTATTGAGTAATCTGTACCCCCACAGTTAAGTGGACACAGGTCTCTTACATGCCAGTGAATACATTGATGCCAGTGGCAATGTCCTCCTTAGCTGTAGGGGACAAGGATGTGTAGTATAGCCACAGATAGGTCTCCAGGTGGTGGTAGAGGTTGCAGGTCTAATCTCAAGGTCTTGTGCCAGGTGCACAAGTTCTCCTGGGGAATCATGGCAATCAGCAGCATCAGAGGGTTGTGGGTCAGGCACCCTTCAGTTTGCACAAACAGCTTCTCATGCACCACTTGTGACACATGCAGCAAGGGCATGCTCAGGGCATAATGCTGGTATGGGAGAAAGATGGTCATGGGGTGCCTCCCTGAAGATGTCTCCTGTGAGGAGGGTTGGAGCATGGGAAGCTCCTCATCTCAGACATTCAGGATTCCTGCAGCCCCTGATACCTAGCACTGTGGGATTTCTGGCAACACAGAAGTGCAGTTAGCCTGAAGGAGAAGTTGGCAGCAGAATATAGAGCTGTGGCAGCAGGTGGTACTGGAAATGGGAAGGGAGAGGCAAGCTTTCTGAGGCCTGCAGATGGAACCCACCATCCCCAGGGAAGTGAGAAGAGCATGGGGGGGATTGGCTAGTGGCTGCCTGAGCACAGGTCTACCCACCTGACTTACCATGGTTCCTGGGCACCCATGCAAACCTGAGCCCCTGAACTGAGGTCAGTACCACACAGCCCCTAGTACAGAGCATCTTATCTCAGAAATGTTTCAAATGCTCACATACAGCTTGTTTCTCCTGGCTCTGCAGACCATGCAGTTGCACCTGGGGAAGAGGCTGCAGTTGGCAGCTGGGATGTGGGCTCAGAGTCACTACCACCCATGCCCAGAGCCCTGAAGATGCACCAACTCTGCAGGAGGAAGAACTAAGTCTGCATCCTGCTCCTAGACCAGATGGTGATGGCTACAGAGGACCATCTGATGGGTTCATAGGCCTGACAAGTGGAGGCTGAGGCCTGTGAAGCTTCATGGAACTGGGCAGACTGAAAATTCTGGGTGAAGTTCCTCACCCTGGAGCATGAGTGCATGGAAACCCTGTGGGAGCAGAAAATACTTGTGGCCATGACAGTGGAGGCCATGGAGGTTGCTGTGCATCATCGTGGCCTTGGTCATCACCTTCATGCTGTGTGTTGCTCTGCCTCTGATCATAGCCTTACCTGGTCGCTGGCAGCCACCCACTGTACAGCAACAGGCTCCCTTGTGGGCCTGGGTGAAGATTCAGCACCATCTCCACAGTCCAGGAGCTGCTTCCCCCAGTCCCCACTCTGGGTCCCCCTGCACCCAGCCCCCTGCCTGGACCAAGCCCACCATCACTCATTGCAGCTCCACAGGGGTATGGAGATGGAGCTGCCTGCAGTGGGCCCAGGACCTTGTCACTATCCTGCTAACCCTGGACTCCAGTGCCAGAAGGGGAGCTGCCCACACTGAGGAGACCAGTCGGTGCTGTCACCCCTGGATGACCCCCCACCTGCGAGGCTCACTGCAGCATGCACAGCCATAGGAGAATAGCCAGCATCCAAATGCTGGCCACCTTTCCCTGGGCTCCATGCCTAGGTTTCCCCACCCCATAGCCATGCAACTCTGGAAGACCTGGTACCAGCCAGCAGTCAGTGCAGTGGGCCAGCAGGGCCACTACAGTGGCCAGCAGGAGCCCAGGGTGCTGAGAATTGCTTCCAGGGGCAGAGGATGGAGCAGCCATGGTACAGGAAGGCAGAAGCAGTGACAAGAAAATTGTTGCATACTGCCCCTGCACTGTGCATGCTGCTTCTGGCCAGGGAGCAGGAATCGGGCTGGCTATTCAAGATGGCTGCTGGCAGCTGCAGCTGGAGCCTTGATCTCCTCCTCATGGAAGAAGGGTCCCATTACTGAGCTGCAGGAAGTGGGAAGAGTTAGCTGCTAAAAGCAGCAAATCTGCTCCCACCTTTCCGCCTGTGTAGATTCCTGCTTGGAAGTGTTTACTTGCAAGCAAGTTTATTTGCAAATTAGCTAATCCAAGATCAAATGCATGTGTAGACACAGTGCCTTCCTTCAGTCTACATGTATGCCTTAATATCATATTTTTCTGATAATTTTATAAAACTAATAATTTTATTAAATGTTTTTCTTCTGCTTGTAACCGGTAAACACTTGTCTACTTTAGTACTGAAATAGCACCTCCAAAAAAAATTAAGAAGTGATGTTTTCTGAATTTTTATTTTAGTTTTGCATAGGGCAGGACGCTGGATGGGCTATGACAGTAGAAAAATGAAATTTTAATAAAGTTATTAAATTAATGTATGTCACACGAATCTGTTCTACAGCAGGAGAAAGAAAAATACATTTTGGGTGGCAGATTTGGATCTGAATATGAATATAAATTTTAAAAAAATGTTTTTTCTTGTCAAGGCATATAATCTACAAGCAAGAAGTATTTCAAACCCCTAATCAGCAACACCCTAAGATTGGCAAGAAAATGAGGGGAAGAAGGCAGGATTCAACCAGTTGTGTCTGGAAACAGTACATCCTTGAACTGATGTGGGGTGAGAGTAGGCATGACAATTGTATTTACTTCTGCTCAAGTAAAAGGTGTGATAGTAGCAAATTACTTATCAGTATCACTTTTGATTTTTCATTCATTATATGTTAATCTAAAATCCAATTCTAATAGATGTAATTTTATGCATTCTTTAACTTGATGCAGAAAAAAAGATTCTTCTAAATGTTACTATGTGAAACTGGGACCCCTGAAAACCTTCTATTAATTGATGTATTCCTTTACCTCTGAAATGTTCTTATTACCTTACTTCTCCTAACTTTTGTGCTAGATTCTTTGTATTTATCTTTAACTCAAGCATCTCTATGCACATAAACAACACTTTATTACTTTTATTTAGCAATTCCCTATAATATTGCAATCTCGCTGACTCTACAATGCTCTATAAACAATAGTAATTCCTACATCTCTGTTATGCTTAATGAGACAAATCTGGCTCTCCCTCTGACTATGCAAATGCCTGTTACAGCAAAGCTGGTATGCTTTAACTGCCTAAGGAATGGAGTTTAATTCAGGATACCTTGTAGGGGCATAAACATATTTCAGAGGTGGCATGGAAGGTGACACACTTAGTGGAATTCTGGGGGGTGGTGCCAAAGGAGCTGCTCTTATGTACAAACTACTGCATAAGCGCTATAGACTGCTTCTAATGTTCAAAGATGGTTGTACAGTGACAAGTAGAGCTGTGTGAAATTTTGACAGGTGTTTCATTTTGAAGTTGTATCAATGTACTATGAGCTCAAAACAGTGAAAGTGAAATGAAACAAAAGGCTTCAAAACAGCTTCGAAATGAAATGAGGGCACTCAAAACATTTCAAAGATTTTGAAATGTTTCAAGCTTTGAAGCAGCCATGACAGAAGGTTGGGGAGAGCCAGGGCTGTGCTCTGAGTGGTTCCACCAGCCCCAAAGAGCTCAGCCCAGTCATGGGAGGCGGTGGGAGAGCCAGTGGCAGAGCTTCTCTGAGAGCAGCTCTGGCCAGTGGCACTCTGTCACTTCCCAATGCCAGGCTCAGCTCATTGAGGCTGTGGAGCCTCCCACCACCTGGCTGTGCTTGCCAGGGCTGCACTCAGAGCAGATCCGCTGGTCCCATGGAGCTCAACCTGCCCTCCCAGAGCTGCCACTGACACCAGGAAGAGCTCGGTGCCATCCCTGCTGCAGCCCCAGGAGTGGTGGACTCTGCCTGCCTGCAGCTGCTGGGCTGCATCATGCCCTCAATTCCCTGGCGTGGTGCAGCCCAGCAGCTGGAGGCAGGTGGCATCCACTGCTCCTGGGGCTACAGCAGGGTGGCACCAGGCCCTCCCCAGTGCTCAGGGCATGGCACAGCAATGAAGGGGGATTGCTGCCACCCCAAAATTTGCTGTGTCCCCCACTCCCCACCTGCCCTCTCAGAGCTGCCAATGAGTATAGGCCTCCCAGATCTGTATGCAGGATGATAGGAGGTTACTGCTGCTGCCTGGGGCCAGTGGCAACATCAGTCTTCCCAGTGCCGTGCACAGGCTGTGCCCAGCACAGATCCCAAGTGGCAGCAGTAGCCTCTTGTCATCCTGTGCGCAGATCTGGGGGCCTGCAGCCCCAGGAGGAGTCCAGCATAGTCCAAGAGCCCTCCAGAGGGCAGGGGCCTCCAGATCTGCTTGCAGGATGACAGGAGGCTGCTGCTGCTGCCTGGGGCCAGCAACTACAGCAGTCTTCCTGGCTCTGGGCACGGGCTGTACCCAACG
Organism: Caiman crocodilus; assembly: GCA_030014935.1. Lineage (NCBI taxonomy): Eukaryota > Metazoa > Chordata > Crocodylia > Alligatoridae > Caiman > Caiman crocodilus. The sequence goes on along the minus strand of JAGPOW010003316.1, from coordinate 27,103,316 downwards.
CTGGTCCCAAGCAGCAGTGGTAGCCTCCTGTCATCCCATGCACCAATCTAGGAGCCTGCACCCTGAAGAGGAGTTTAGCAGAGCCTCACAGCCCACCCAAGGGTGTGGGCTCCCAGATCTTTGCACGGGATGACAACAAGCTGCCACTGCCAGCAAGTGATACAAGTTTTACTTTCAACTGTTTGAAGTAGTTTCACAAAAACTCCTCTACCTCTATCCTTGAAACTTGGCAAGCTTCATGCCCTCAAAAGGGGATACCATCCCTGTAATATTCATCTGAAACAGGCAAGAAATGACAAAGTTATAGACATTTTCATGATTCCCCATTATAGCCTATGGGTGAAACATTAAAATGAGTCGAAACAGCGAAAACAGTTTTGATTAAATTAAATGGAACAGTGCTTTGAAATGAAATGAAATGATTAAATGAAACCCTGTCCCTTTGAAATAGTGAAACGGATGTCAAAACAAAGCAGTGCTGTTTTGCACAGCCCTAGTGACAAGGTGCTAAGGGTGAAGGATGAACTATTTCTTTTAAATCATTAGTGATGTAAATGACTTCCAGGATGGGCTGTGTCTGGGGAAGAAGGAGTGTGAGATTCAGGGATCTCTGGAGACAGTGAGAGCAGGCTGGCCAATATCCATGCTGGAATGGGGTCCAGGGTCCTCTGAAGTAGTGGGGGTGGGGTGGGCCATGTCTCAGTGAAGGTTTTAAAGAGACTCAGTATGGACAAGGGTCCAATGCTGGCCAGTGTCTTTCCACTGCCAGCACTGGGTGGGGTCTGACAGCTCCACAGCTTCTAGACTGAGAGAGTTGTATTTTCCAGTCCCTCATCTGTCACACAGAGGGGCACTCTGTCACTTAGGCTGAGGCAGTAGAGTTTCCCTGGAGAGGAGGAGGGAACAGAATCAGGACTGGGATGACAGAGGGCATCCCTGTGTCCCCAGTGATTGGGGGTTATGAGAACTGAGCATTATATGCACTGCACTTCCACTGTTAAAATTTAACATCCGTATTCATAGGGCATGTCTACATGTGAAATTAATGCGATGCAATAAACTCTGGTGCAGTGTACCAGAGTTTATTGCTCTCAGGTACAGCATTTACATGTGTGCCCAGAACCATTAATCTTGGCCAGCACAGAAAACCCTCAGCCTCCCAGCCCCAGGCTGCTCCTGCTCACTCCTGCAGAGAGGCTGTCTAGGTCCTGAGGGTGCTCCAGTGCAGGGGTAGCCAAGAGGCAGCCCCACACTATAGAGCCCTCATGTCCTAGCCAGCCCCAGTCACCATCTTCACGTTCATTGCTGTAGAAGAAATAACTCTGCCATAGAATAGTACTTGCATTAGTACTAACCTATGGTGGAGTTAATTAGTTTACTCTGACCAAATAGCCCACCATGTAGACTGTGATGCTTTACTGCAGAGCTAATTAGATAACTGCATTAACAGTTTTATGCATATGAGCCCATAGAATCATGGCAAATGAGAGTCGGAAGGGACCTCAGGAGGTCATCTTCTCCAACCCTCTGCTCGAAGCAGGACCATCACCAACCATATCCAAGCCAAAGCTTTGTCCACCCCAGTCTTCAAAACCGCCAAAAATGGAGGTTCCACAACCTCTCTAGGTAGCCTCTTCCAGTGCTTTACTAAAAGTTTTTTGAGCCTGGAAAGGCTGCTCTGTCTCGTTGCACTACAGAGATACACACCTAGGCTTAAACTCACACCTTTTGGTTGCTGATCCAGGATGCAGCCCCCAGGGCCACAGAACAGGCACTGCTTAGGCATTATGTATTTTAGACATGGAACTATGTTTACTATTTCCAAACTTTTTTCAATATAAATATCCTAAGTATAAATTTACCCCTGTGGGATATTGTCTTTTGGTACTTTTAAAATTCCTTCTAATCCAAATTCTCAGAAGCATTCTAACAACTAAAATTAATGACTGGAGACTTTCATGCTTTAATTTATGCACATATGTAATGTCAATAATTACTTTGAAAGCTTTTTCATCCATCTAAATTTGTGCAGGCATAATGGGAGCTGCCCACACAGTTTTCCAGTGCAACTGACAATCATACAACTACATTATAACTCTACCTGTTTTTCATTCCTTTCACTATATGACACAAAATCATGTACATAAGACATACTTGATTTAAGTATGACATGCACGTCTAATAGTAAATGTAAGCTTGTAAGCTGGATTTTTAGTTTCACAAGGTTGAATTCAACCTTGGGATACCTTCACTGAAGTAACTGATGTTGTACCGGGTACAGGTCTGGCCATAGACAAAGCACAATTTTGCAAATTTAACCCCAAAACTTTGAGAGAGACTCATTCTGTAGATATGAAATATTGAAAGATGCAACAGTATGAAGAGAGAAATGCATGCCCCCTCAAGAGAAGCAGGAAGTCAGATATGCTTTTTAGTGGAAGCATGACTGTTTTAGAGTCACCTCTCTGCTTAGAAAATGTATGAGACCATCTGTGTTGTCTGAGACAACATTATTAGTCTCATCCAAAGTGTGATCTAAAGTGACTGACTCATTCCTATTGTTATCTCAGTGATGGAACATTATCTAATGACAGCAAGCTATCTTATATTTCTTTGCAGGTGTTTTCCCTCTTGCTATAGACATCGGGAAGATGCTAAGTGCTTGGTGTACCAAGAAAAGCTTTGTTGCACCAAGAAATAGGAACTTATTTTGAGTTCTGAAGGACTGGTTGCCCAATTCCTAAATTGCTAGGCATGGAGGTGTTGAAGGAGGACACAGCAGTTTGAATGACTACACAGCAGTAGTAATCTATGGAGGATGCTTTATTAGAAAAGACCTACTTAAAAGAAATAGAAAAACTTCTTCTTCTGCATATAGACGTAGGATGGCCATCACAATTATTGGTGCTACTTGCAGTATTTCAATTAACACTTCTTCATATTCCATAGTTCAACATGGAACATAAGAAAACAGATCAAGTGAAACTCTGCTCAAAGCAGTACAATTCCACTGTCAGCTCAGACCTGGATTTGATTTCACCTGCTTGTTTTAAAGATGCTTGCCTCCCTGTTGTTGTGAATGCTTTAAAAATAACAGTATGAGTTGTAAACTTCATTGGGATGATTGTATTTAATTTCTTCATCTTGAAGAAAAACAGAAATGATTTTCAATCCCTTTTGTTTCTTACCTCTATTTACCAGGAGTGTTTATGCTTTCCCCAGGAAGATGTTTTCTCATTAACATCAAAGTGCAGTTTTTTGTTTTGTATGTTGATTTTCCCCCAGAATCTTGATAGCTTGTTCCTGAATCAAATTAATATCCCCATCTGGCACACATTTCACTAAATACTAATGGAAAATGAAACCTTTCATTACTTCAGTAACCAGAAATGAGTAGTTTAATGAAAGGAAGTTGCAAACTGAAACCAAATAACCTACCTTGGCTCTTTGCTGATTCTTCATGATCGTAACATAGGTCCCAGATCAAGAAGGTATTTAAACATTTACTTAATTAGGGACGCCACTTAGAATATCTTAAAGTTAAGCATGCAATGTTTTCCCAAATGTGGGTCATAAGGTACAGGATTGTCATACTGGATTGGGCCCTGGTCCATTTAATCCAGTATTTTGTATTCCCCAACAGAATACTTTAAGGTGATAAATAATGACAGGTAGACAGATAACATACTCTTTCTACCTTTTTTATCTGTTTTATTTTTTTTAAGTCCAAATAATTGGTCTTCATTGCACTGATATCCTTTGGCATCCCAACATCTTAAAAAGTTCTAAAAAGTGGAATTATATGAGGGTATCAATTCAGACTGCAGCATTCTCATGACAATTGTTCCCCACTTCTAGTCTCCACCACCAGCTGGGTAATGGCTGTGCTTTGATCTTCACACTTATTGGCTACATCTGCATAAAACCCTTTCTGCACAGTAGCTCATTACTTCTGCACAGTAGTGTCATGTGGCACAAAGCATGACACAATACTACTGTGTAGTAGTAATGAGCTACTGCACTGTCACCAGCAACGAAAAGCTATGCAGGGATGCTACTGCACAGTAATGCCAGTTACTGCATGGTCACTTAGTACTTGTGTATGTAAGTACTAAAAGACTGTGCAGTAACAAATGCAAAAGCATCATCTCATGTAGACACAGCCATTGACTATCACTTTTTAGACTCTTCAAAGCTTCCAAAAATCCTTCGCAAAGAGTAGTGTCTCTGACCAGATTTTATTGCTATTTTAAATGTCTAAAGAAAAAAAAATTAGATCATTATTATAATCTGTTACTGCAGCTTAACTCTCTACCAGATACTACACCTTAAGTAAACATATTGTAATGAAAGCCTTTGTTTCACCAAGCCTTGCAGATAAAGATAAATGACACAGATATAGATTCTGTGTTATCGTCTCATATTGGTTAAGGTCACTTCTAGAAGTTGAGTTACTTCTAGTTTACATCAGTGAAGGGAGAATTACCAACAGGCCCTCACTTTCTATCTACAAGAACCTACTTTCTGTCTAGAATGTAGTTGTCCCTAGACTACAGAAAACAAAATGTCTGCTTTCTCTTTTATGTTTATGATGAGTTACATATTTCTGAAGATACACACTTAGGGCCTTGTTACACAGTTATTCTGGGTGGCTCCTAGAGTGCTTAAAATGTGGATTCTCTGCATATTAACACTTAAAACTGTTTTTAAACCCTTATTCTGGCTCTCAGATTCAGCACCTTCCCCCTCACCATGGTGGGTCAGGTCAACACCCCTTCCTTGCCACGCCCAGCTCACAACAGCTTACCAAAACTCCCTATGTGGGCCTCCAGCCCAAACAATTTCCCACCAAGCTCTCCTCTACTGCTGGCCCAGATCAGCCACATTGCCCCCACACCCTGCCCTCCACAGAAACCCGGATCCCTGCTCAGTGTCCCCATGCCCACCCCCCACCTTACTTGTCATTACCCATGTTGTTTGTTGTGGGGGGATCAGGCAGGGAAGGGCTAACCTCCTTGCAGTGAATTATTTTGGAGTGTCAATGTGCCTGCGTATAGTCAATAGTAGACGTCATTAGTAAAGCTGAACATCTGAGGTCTGATCTGAGTGGACACCTCTGGATTCTTTTCCCTTTCGATTCACAGACCCTGAGTCTGCTAACTTATGAAGTCTTATATTTACTCATGATTTTAATTAAAAAATTAGGAGGAATATAAACATACTCATACTGATTACAGTGTGAATTTATCTTAGTTAAACATATATTATGATTTTCTTTAAACGCGTTGTTGTATTGTGTTTAAAATATGCATGCAAATCAGAATAGGCAATTGTGAGCAATTTATTCAAACTGAAATATAAACACCTTTACATGGAGTCTGGTAATTAATGCCTCTTTTCATCACTCTGTGAAGAAATGGGTAGATATTATTTCACAATATTAAGTCCATGTTAAAAAATGAAAAAAAACAACCCCAATGTTGACCTGATTCTTCATAGGAAGGTGTACCAGCCACCTCTTAGCAAAGTGTTGCAAAAGTGCTGCAAAAGATTCAGAAAAATTTTGGAGAGCTTTGGAAATTTGGGCAGTCCCTGCTCACTGCTGCAGGCACCTGGCCCCAGATCCGGACTCTGTGGTGGTAAATAAGGGGCAGAGGAGGGGACCATGGGGGCAGGGGATGGGGATGGGGATGTGGAGATAGAAAAATAGTTGTAGAATTGTATACAAAAAGTGATGTGTATTGAGAAGTTACATAGTAAATATGGTGTATGGATGGGATCATGGAGTACTCGGGTGGTAATGAGGGCACATGCACTTACTGCTAATAGCACCTGGCAGGAAAATGCATTTACTACCAGTAATCCAAGTAGGGCTACACCAAGGGTTTACCATGTATTTTAGACAGCTTAGACTCGGTAGCAAGTTTGGAAAGTTTTAGACTCTGTAGCGTGTTTGGGCAGGAAGTACACCTGGCTGCATACTGCCAGTATACAATAATTTATAGATGTGAAGGGAAAGGGCAGAGGGTAGTAGAGTGCCAAGAAATACTGAAGTGTGTTATTTGCAGGAAAGAGGGTCACTTATGGGGCCAATGCCTGTGGTCCTTCTAAAAAAAGCTAGATTTACAGAGTAGCAGAAGAGACAGGAAAGGGAAAGTAGGGAAGAAGATGTTGAGTCAGAATACATGACAGTGGAGGAGACACCACACAAAGGAAGAGCCAGGGAAGAAGAAAGTGAAATTTCAGTATAGTTGGTAACAAAGGAGGGGAAACGAAAGGAAGATAAGCAGAAAGTAACTTTGAGACAGAGAAGAGAGAAAGGAAAGAGGAGAAAATTATATGGGAAGAAGGAGGGGTGAGAATAGAGCAGGAGAAAGAAGAAGGGAGCCAAGTTTGAAGAAAAAGGAAATCACATGCTATGAAGCTTAGAAAGAAGAAAGTGTACAAAGAAGGAGGGTGGGAGGATGGAGACAGGTTGATGAAAAGATTGCTGGAGCTGATGTGGTCTGGGACTAATGAAGAGGGGAAAGGGAAGTTGGGAAGTGGAAAAGTGTGGGAAAGGGGAACAGGAAAACTTCTTGAATGTCAAAACAATAAAACAACTTGCAAAAACAATGGAGATGCAAAGAGGGGAGGATTAGAACCAATAGCATCGAGCAGCAGCAAAAAAGACTCGTAAAGTGGTACAGATGTGTAATTTAAATGGACAAGCTCGGCTTTGTGTATTGCATCTATAAATGTCAGAAGTGTGTTATCAAGGAAGAGGTGGGATTAGATTATGTTAATTTTGTGTTTGCAAACATGATTTTGTATAGTGATCTTGAAAAGTGTGCCACACTGCAACTGGTACACTGATTTAGAGACATTTATATGAAAGACAATTAGTATAATTCATGACTGCACCTGAAAGCTTTCTGGTTTTAGTTAGGAGCATGAGTATTACACATGCAAATGAGGAATGAAGGATAAACTCATATTTCATGATTGTTTACTTAGGACGAGTAGCATGTGTATATGAATATATTCCTTCTGGCTGTTCTGGAACAACTCACAAGTATGGGAGATGTTCCAGAACAAGAACAATTATCAGGACTAAGAGCTACTCCAGTTCAAGCAGGGATTACAGAATCTAGCTCCAGGTTTAGTGTTGTATGCATAAAAAGAATGAAGAAGCCAGCTTTTGAAGCATTCTAGTTTACATTATATAGCAGAGCAAAAACATATTGTGTTTGAATATCTTCATATAATTTATATAAACCTATAGGCACCCTCATTCTATCATACACATATACATAATATGAAGTTTCAGTCTATGATGGCCATCTCCTCTATGTTTCTCCTGAAAGGAAAGTTTCTGACAGGATGAGTGGGATCAACATGTTAACTGACTATCTTAAAGAAGCATCAGATGAATACAAAAAATTACAGATTAAAATTAAGGGCCTTTTTGTTGTGGTGCAATTTTTTTCTATTTTTGGCAGAACTGAAAACAATAAAAAAAAGGCACAAAAATATTAATTTTAGGTCAATTTAAATGTTTACTTGCCCCAAAGTTTTTTTCACCTTTAAAATAATTACTTGTTGATACATCCTTAACTAAGCATTATTTCAAAGGAAAAAAAATTTAATCTAAAATGACAAATCCATTTTTCATGTTTTTATTATTATTAATAAAGGTGATACTGTCACTAAATCTACACAAATTGACAGAATGTTTCAATTCTAAAATATGCATTTGCCAACTGAAAAATGTTTCTGCTGAAAATATTACCTATCTTACAAAAAGAAAAAAGAAGTATCGGTAAAGCTCCTGGTCTTGAATGTTGAACCTGTTTCTGCTATCAGCTATCAGCTCACATGAAAAAGGCCTGACTGCTTTCCAAGGGCCAGTTGCCAGGGCCACGTAAGTTGGGAACTTCTCCCAGTATCCTTCTGAAAGGAAGTGCTTTGAATGGCAAAAATGAAAGGAAGCTTCCAAAAACCTATTTTTTGGCAGATTATTTGTGGGGCATAAACATAAATGTGCTTCTTGAACCAACCCTCTCACTGTTGGCCCCAGTTTTATGGAGAGATTTTGTGAGGGTCAGAATTAAATTGCAGGACAGGGAAGGTGCTTTGAAGACACTGATCCCAAGGCTCAAAACAGTGTATTCAGAAGAGGGAGATTTCATTGCACTAGCCAAAGGAGGAAGGGATAGATGTGAGGAAATGTTTGGAGTCTGAGGAAGCTTTCTCACTGCTTCTAGGCTGGGATCTCTCCCTTCCCTTTCACTCCTACTGCAACTCCTTTGAGATTTTGTCCTCCATTCCCCAAATGAGAAAGGGAGATTTTCATTCATTCTGTCATCATAGGAACATAGGCTCAGTGAATTCCCAAAAGTCAGAATCCTTATACCATAATTCTAAACCAAAAAAGAAAAAAAATCCATGTAAATAGCTTAGAAGGGCTTTCTGGTTTACTCTTGATTCCAATAGGGCAATGCAAGGTTTTATTAGGTTCTCATAGGTTTCTAATAGCACAAGTCATGTACCAATTAGACAGGGATTTTTTTTCATATTTCCTCAGCAGTATAACCTTGTCCTTGGAAATAATATTATTAAATATTAGAATTAATTTTCTTTCACTATATTGTGTTCATTGTTCTCCCTCAATACATGCTTTGGGGGAAAAAAAGCAGTACATTACCCATGAGGGGGGGAAAACAATCAAACTGTCCCGTATGAATATGATCTCATTTTTTTATCACACATGAGTGCATTTGTGCATTTTATTTTTTGTTTTGTTTTGTGGGAATGTGTTTGTTTTATTCCCAAACTTGTGAAGTAGGTTATGCCACTGAAATGTAAATGTGGTTCCACTGAAGGTTAAAAGTTTATCATATCTAAGCTGCTGCAGACAAATGCAGGCCTTGACTCTTAGCTGTGAAGGACATCCTTATCAGAAAAAAGTAGCCTTAATGTTCTCAGTTCTGGTTTTAGGGAATTCTCCCAGTACAACATAGGAGATTTTCAGACAGTAAGGAGCTACTTTATGTCTCCTGTACCTTTTCCTGTTTGTGGCTAGTCCATGGGTTATGGTCAGAAGTAGAGCGAGTTAAGACATTTTACCTCCCTGGTGTCAGAATCCAAATCAAGTGAGTGTCTCTGACACAATAGACCACCCCTCCATATGATTGGCATTGAGACCACCCCTCCGTATGATTGGCATTGTTCTAAATTTGGTATGTTCTGCCTAATTAAGTATTCCTACTTAGCAAATTTTCATTGGCTACTCTAAAGGTATAAAAGTCTGCGCAATCTCCACCCAAGTTGGAGCAGAGTGAACTCTGACCACGTTGCAGGAAAGACCTCGCAGAGCTCTGAGCAGACTGCAAAGAGCTCTGAGCACGTGGCAGGGTGAATTTGGCAGATTGATCACCCACCAATGGCTCCCCGTCAGCGACCTCCCAATGTACCCCTTCCCTGCGCGCTTTCGTCTGTACACTCGATGCGGTAACCTGATTTTGTAACTACGCAAGTGAGCATACAGCCTGCATCGTGGCCACCAGCGGCGTAAGTAAAATCTATTTTAAACCCAATACGCTGTTCCACCTCCCCATCTGCCATCCCACCTGATGTCCGCTTAGTTAACCACCGCTTCCCTTGGTCAGCTCTGACCGGTCGGCTGGCCGAGACACCTGGAAGTTGTGATTGTCATTGGGAGACAGTGCATGATGTACATGAGATAAGTTAGAGCAGTCTAAGGGTTATTCTTTCATCTGCGAGACATGGTTGATATTGCAGCCTATTATGTAAATGGTTTACAGTGTCTTATGTGACTGAATAGGCCAATCCAAGATTTACATGACCCAAGATTTCTTGAAGTTGACTCAAGGAAAATATTATGTTTCTAATGTGTTTTGATTTTGTTTATATGTTTTGATTTTCCAGCCCTGAATCCACACTGAGATTCAGGGTAACATGACTCACCAGCTACTATAGGTGTACCAAGATAACCCTTACAAAAGCTTTACCTGCTATACTTAACAGCAAGATAGCCCTGTAGTTGTTGCAGTTACCTTTACCTCCTTTATGTTTATACAAAGTGACAATATTTGCATCATGCATGTCTTGTGGTATCTCACCCTCTTTTCAGCATTTCAGTAGCAGCTGATATAGATATGGTAGCAGGCTTTTTTTCCTGCACTTGAGAATTTACACTGGGATGCCATCTTTTCCAAGAGCCTTGTCACTTAACAATGAATCAATGGCCTTGCTTAGCTCTTCTACAGTGGGCTCCACATCCTTTAACTCTGACATGACCTGTAGAGTTGGTATTTGGTCCAGTGATTCATAAATTGCAAGCCTGGAAGGGATCTCAGGGCATCATCAGGTCCAACCCCCCTGTACAAGGCAGGAAAGAAAAATGGAAGTCAGGTGACCCCAGCAAGGTGACTATCCAGTTTCCTCTTGAAGATTTCCAGGGTAGGTGACTGATTGCACCACCTCTTGAGGGAGCCTATACCACATTCAAGACACCCTAGCTGTGAAGAAGTTTTTCCTGCTGTTGAGCCTGAAATGGTTGTCCAGGAGTTGGTGGCCATTACTACTGGTTTTCCCCACAGTATGAATATGAGCTAGCAATGCAATGCTGTAGCCAACAAGGCAAATAAGACCCTGGCATGCATCAATAGATGCATCTGTAGCAAAACTAGAGAAGTGATTCTCCCATTCTACTTGGCATTGATGAGACTGCAGCTGGAGTACTGCATCCAGTACTGGGTACCACACTTCAACAAAGACATGGGAAAGCTTGGGAGAGTCCAGAGAAGGGCCACCTGTATGTTCAGAAACTTGCACAGCAAGCCATATGATGAAAAGCTGAGGGACCTGGAACTCTTCAGTCTGAAAAAGAGAAGGCTGAAAGGGGACTTGGTAGCAGCTTACCACTACATATGAGGCGTACATCAAGGGCTCAGTAAACAACAATTCACCAGAGCACTATTAGGGAAAACCAGGAATAATGGCCATAAACTCCTGGAAGACCATTTCAGACTCAACATCAGGAAAAGCTTCTTCACAGCTAGGTTGACCAGACTGTGGAACAAGCTCCCTCCAGAGGTGGTGGAATCACCTACCCTTGAAATCTTCAAGATGAGACTGGACAGTCATCTTGCTGAGGTCAATTGACCCCAATTGTCTTTCTTGCCTGGTATAGGGGGCTGGACCTGATGATCTTCTGAGGTCCATTCCAGACTCACAATCTATGAACCCATGAGGTGTCCCGGTTAATTAACCACTGCTCAGCACTTAGTGTTGACCAGTACAGGTTGTACTGCTTATGATCATGGTTGTAGCAGATTTTCAATTCTGACTTGACCTCCTTATATAGGGGGGTTGTATGAAGAACTAATCAAGAGTAGGGTAAACAAGTAAAAACCATTGGGTGAGGGTGAAAAACACTTTCAGGATACTGACTCTTTGACTCCCCAGCCGCACCTGAGGATTAAGTCTACAGTACAAAAGAAACTGGAATACATCTAAAATGATACATGCTTTAAAAGGATAACAAATACAAAATAGGAAGAGATCTTGAAGGCAAGAACAAGAGGAAATAGGAAGATATTCCATTTAGATTAGCTGTTGTCAACCTTTCTGAATTCAAGACACCTCTTGAAAAATGCTATTAGCTTAATTTTTTTTGACCAAGGAAAAATACTAGAGCAATTCAACTGTTGCAAAGAATTCAGATCACAACAAATCAGAATGCTTTTGACTCTATGATTTGATTTGTTATTTCTGGATTAATCTTCTGAATAATGTGTAGGTTTTTGCAACACTTACAATTATGATATCATGCAGCACCTCACAACACCCTAAAAGAATCTTGTCTCACCTCAGTTAAGCTTTACTGGTTGAGATAAAAGTTAATACCTTATAGTTAGCAATATCTCCCAAGACTGTTGAGCCCAAACCAATATTTAGACAGACCCTGTATGATAGTGAAGCTGGAGATAAAATAATAAAAACAGTTGGGGTCCAAGCAACAAGTAAGCTGCTTACAGATGTTACCTCCCCTCCCACTCCAACAATGGTGCTTTACTTTAAACTTGGCACACTCACACACCAAGCCCAGCACATGCCCAGAAGAGGCATTGCATTAGTTGGACCCAGCTCCCCTAAACTACCTGATCTACCTGTACAGATCAGGTACTTTAGTGGGGCTTTTTTGATTGAGTTTGCTATGAGATAAAAGTGCCAACAAGTCCTGCTGAATTGCCCAATTTATACAGATGCAGTAGAGCCAGGTCCAACTAATATGCTGCTTCTTCTGGTAAAGCACAAGGGTTTTTTTAATGTCTGTAAGAAGCCTTTGTGTCTAAGACAAATGCAAAATAAGACAGTTCTGCTTAAGAAGAGTAGTGATATCAGGGATAATTTACAGGAATTTTACTCTAATTACAGTGGCTGAGAGAAAAATAAAATTATACAATAAGATTAATAAAAGCATTGACATTCTCTTTTCCCCACAATGAAAGAAAATTGAAAACTTCATGTAATGTGACTTTCTGAGTTGGCTATTTTCCTAATTAGTTTTCTTGTGAAATCCCACATTTAAAAACAAATTCTTATTCATATAACTATAGGACTGGGAAAGAATTGTTGTCATATAAAGTACATTCTGGTTTCATGAAGTCCTGAAATGCATGTCTTCACAGAGTTTTCTTGTATTACTGTATTGACCCAAATATAAAACATGCATTTAAGATGACCCCCAATAATTAGATTCTAGTCATGCAAAATATATACATTTGTTATAATTTTCCATGAATAGAATCTAATTATGGGAGAATCATCTTAAATTCACCCCCACTCTGCATCACTTCTGCCCCTTGCAGCCTTGTGTTCCCACCCCCAACTTATCTCTCACCTGCCCCTCCACTTCTTCCTTACCTTTGTTCAGGTGCCAGAAGGCTCCATCCTAACTGTAGTCTGGACCACAGAGCACATTCCCAGCCCAGCTAGCAATGCAGAGCTAGCACTACTGCTATAGGGTCAGGCTGGGGCCATGATCCATGGCTTAGGCTGCAGTAGGGAAAGAGCCTGGCAGCACTAGAGCAAATAAGTAAGGGGCAGGGATATAGCAGAGGGGAGTAGAAGCCATGCAAAAGGAAGGCAGGAGGGTAGCATGAGCACTAGGCTGCAGGAGAGGCCTGGCCAGGACCCAGGGCAGGCAGAAGCTGCAAGCCCAGCCATGACCCTGAGCTGTAGAACCTGCCTGCCTCATGTTGCTTCATAGTCCATTCTAAGATGAGGGACTTTTTACCAGGCCATGTTAAATGGGAAGGAAAAAAAAACACCTTGTATTTTAATTGAGGAAATATAATATATTCTTGGCTTAGAATTGCACATTGCAGCTTTTTAAGTGTTAAACTCTCTTCATACTCATAAAGTACTGAAGTGAGAGAGCAAAAAGATAGTGGGAAGTGAGCAATGAAATAAAATACTCTTTACCTGTTCAACTTCAATAGCGGTTCACTGCAAATATCATCAACTGAAGATGGCATCTAAGTGAGAGATACTAAAAAAAGTAAAGTATTTGAAGAATGTGAACTGTTGACAGAACAAGCAATAAAAACAGAGAAGGGTGTTCATCTTTTATTGCCTGGTATCAGTCCTTCTGATTGAAAAGAAACTAACAAAACTTTTTTCTGGGACAAAGCCTAAGGTGATTCTTTATGAGGCAAAAATGATTTAAGTCGATGAGGAAAAATGGGTTTTATGTGGAATTTGCCAAGTATTGAAGGAATATAAAAAGTTTCTTAGTTATTTAGAAGGAAAAAGGACATTTAAGACAGAAAAAAATATTATTTCTGTTATAAACTGTCCAATGAATGTTGGCACTGAAAGAATTTTTTTTTCCTGTAAAAATAATTAACTAATAAATTTAATTGTCAGGGAAGGCACCAGTATGACGATCCCAAAATCCTCTATATATCCAAAGAATGGCATACCATGGGCAATCACAGTGCAGACATCTCGGCAATGTGGTATGTGTTAACCTTGGCCAGGCAGGACCCAATGTTATACCTCACTAATAAACAGTAGACAAACAATGATTTTTTTTTTTTTTAGAGAATACTATTTGCAGTCACAAGATACAGAAACTTGTCATTTGCAGTCATAGTTGAAACGTGTGTATCAACAATCTTATGACAGTTACAATATAGTGCTGGCTTCTTGTTCAAAATTCTTTTCCCTCAGGGCAGAACTGACAAAACCCACTGTATGTATGCCACAATCTGCCTGAGCAACTGCCATGTGTGTCAGGTAAGCCCAGAATGCTTAGCAAAATGTGGGTGCTGGATGCCATGTGAAGAGGAGCAGTGACAAGACGCTGCAGCAAGAGATGTCAGGATTCATTGTGTAGAACCAAGTTAATGCTTCCCTAGGCCTGCAGTTACTGTGCAATATAGAGTTTTGGATCCTTGCTTGACATGTAAAGCTGTGATAATTGAGGAGCCAAGGAAGATTCACCTGGATCTTGATGGTGATGCCACTCTTGAAAAAGCAACCTACCCCCACTCTGCTCCATGTGGCAGGAGTAGCAAATAGTGGCCTGCTGAAAAGGCTGGCCACTACTGGCTTAATGCTTCTGACTAATATATTGATTTTTTTTCAGACTACTGAATAATATATGGATGTATGAAGAAGGGGCAGAACCAAATCTTGAGCTGACTCACCTTCCTCCTTAACTAAAGCTGTTTAACTTAACTAAGGACCTTGTTGCATGAGACACTTAGGATATGTTTTATTAGATTGTAGTAAGCATTACCGTGCCATATTAAAACATGTTCTCAACAGACACATGGTAATGCTTGCTATGATCTCAACCTACCCTGGACAGGGCTGGAGCTGGGTGTGTCCTCCAACCAGCTAACAGTGAGCACTGCAGCTTGTACGTCCACCTACAATAATGTGTAACCCCCATACCCAGAACCTGTGCCCTGCCCACCACTACCTAGGCTCAGGAGCATCTGCCTCTGGCACGCTGGGGTGAGCTGGGTCTCCACCATTGGCAGCAAGTAGAGGAAGGCACAGGGAGCTTAGCCGAGCCAAGGATAGGGTGCCATTAGGTCTGCATCTGCCACTGAACTGATGGAGAAAGTCAGTTCTTGGCAGGCTTGAACTGTCTCCATTGCAGTACAAAGGTTGGGAGCAACAACCAGCTGATTGTCAGTCAAACCCCCTGCACTAGTCTTAAACTCCTATTATCTCTGTGGAAAAGTTTGACAATAGCTGAATGCATTGTTTAATATGATGGAGATACCCCCCCTCCCCAAGATATTGTAACTTTGTTAAAATTTAGTCATACTTAGTAAGGCTGTGCGAAGCTTTGGTTCCTTAGTCAATTCAGGTGAGATTTGGCCTGATTCAGTGGCCAAAATCTCCGAATCTGAATTCAATCAGGAGAAGAAGAGAAGACGATGCCTACCTAGTGTTTATGGACACGCAAACACTTCATGCGGGTGGAGGGAATGTTAAATAGAGAAAGATGAAGCAAAGCAGTGATTTTTTTTCTTCCATCCTGATCATGGATTCATAATCTGAATGACAGCAGTGACTTCAGTAAATCTACTCAGTGGAGTGCTTTGACTCTTAATGTTTTACATATTCATTAGTTTTAAAGGCAGTCTGGAGTTTAGAAGTATCACTGAATATTACAGTGCTTCTCTTAGAAAACTCTCTGGAGTGGGTAACTCCTAAGGGTGCTAAAATGCCTGGAGGATTTGGGTTGGTTTTCTTTTTAAGCTTTTATTTTTGCCCCTCCAGGAATAGCATTTTTGAATTTCTAAAATGCTGGCAGAAAAATTAGCAGGAAAACTGGTGTCAGAGGTAAGCTGTGTTCATGTAAACTAATAGCAGAGTTAAACACTATATAATATTTAATGGTTTAAAATACATTGGTTTCTATTGTAAATACATTAGCGTTTGAAATTTGTAAATAGATGGTCAAATGACTCCCTCTAGCACTTTCAAGGAAGACAAGGCTGAGTTGGTACTCGGTATATAGTGAATTATTAACTTCAAACAAATTAATATTTGTTTGACCATTATTAACTGGTGCCCATTTCCATCAGCCATGAAACCACCACTGTTTGGGTTCCATGGGCTGACACTGATTAGCCCAAGATCCCACCCCTGATGCTGTGCACGTATCCCATTCCCAATTCTACTCCCCACCCATCTGTGGCCTCATCCTGTCCAGACATAGTCCAGGAATGGAATGAGCATGTGAGGCTGGGGCTGGGGTCTCAGGCTAAGCAAAAGCATCCCATGGAATCCAGCCAGTAAGTGGTGCCTTCATGACTGATGGGACCGGGCATCAGGAGCTAAAGGGTCCCAGAACAGGTGGAATGTAAGAGGCTCCTGGCAGCTCTCCAGTCCTGACATGAGGTCAGCTGGTTTTTTTGGATGCCCTGATTCTCAGTGCTGCTTGGAACTAAACATTAGCCTATTCTGAATGGTGTTGGGAGACAGATCTACATGGGTACCACTTGAAGCACAAGTATGGTTGGAAGGAGATGGGGAAGCAACAAATAGCTAAGTGGAAGTGGGAGCTTGGCAGTGGGTCAGGGCTTGGGAGGTGTCAGGGTCACTGCCAGGGAGAGGTGAAGCAGAGGTCTTGGACTGTGGGGAGGGAGATCACAGGCTGGGCTAGCTGCATGGGGCACATCGGATGGCAAGGGGTGTGTGAGCTGCACAATGGGGACCATACTGGAGAGGCTGTGAAGTACAGGTGATCAGAAACAGCAACTCCACAAAATGCACCTGGTAGCTTCCAAGCACCTGTTCTGTGATCCTGGGGTCTGCATGAAGACTGGCCAGGACTTGCACTGGCAAGGTGTCTGGCCAGGCAGGGTGTCTGGCCTGACTGAACCTGACAATTCTCTAAAACTCCTTATATGTTACATGAGCCCACATAATTGCCCACCCTGTGCTACCTGACTGAGCAGTTCTATTTAGGATCCTGTCTACTCACTCTACAAGGGGAAAAGGCTATCTAAGGTGTCTTAAAACCTTTCTGTTTTATCTGCTTCTGGCTGATTAACCCTGTCTAGCAGAACCCTCTCTCTGTGGTTGAAAACAATATAAAATGACAATAATTTTCACAAAATGCAATGTTTGCGCTTTGGTGGACAACCAAGATGAATGACAAGAAAGAACTGTCATCATCTCTAGGGAACTAGTGAGATACAACATCAACACTGCAGTTCTGAGTGAGATAAGATGACTGGATGAGGGTAAGTTTAGGGAAGTGGGTGAAGACTACAATTTCTTCTGGAAGGGAAAGTCAACCAAGAACAGATACATTGACAGTGTCAGTGTCACCATCCAGGATCATCCCATCAATCAAAATATGGAGCTCCCTGGGGCATCAATAAATGATTTATGACCCACCTTAAGCTCACCAACAACTAGTATGCCATTTTCATCAGTGTATGAACCCAAACACTTAAGGCTGATAATGATACAAAGTAGAATTCAGCTCCAACTCTAACCATCTACTAATACTTACAATAAGAACAAAATCATTCCCTTGGGCAATTTCAGATCCAGAAGTCAGGTGTGACCTGGAACTCTGGAGTGGCACCATTGGGAAGGATGGGGTAGGGTAAGACTGCTCCAATGGCATCCTTCTCCTAAGCAAATGTGCAGAGCATAGTCTTGTCATTGTGAACACCATCTTCAGACAGAGTGAAAAATATAAGACAACTGGAGGGTCCCTCACTCCAAGTACTGGCCCCTGACTATATTATTGTCAGAGCCTGTGATTGAATAGATGTCCATATCACATGAGACATGCAAATAATTTATGACTGTTGGACAGACCACCATCTTCTCAGATCCATCATCAGCTTGCTCTGAAACAATGAAAACAGTCAAAAGCAATTCAAAAAGAATCTCAACCAAAATCTCTTCAGGACCTGAAGGTCTGTAAGGATCTTCAACAGTGCTTCTCTGAAAAGTTCTGTGCCCTGTCCAAAAATCCTCCACATCAAATGGGAACATCAGTGTGTGGCAGGACATTGTGGGTGCCTGCCACCTTAAAAGCAGAGCCAAGCAGCCACAAGTGCTTGATTGTGGCAGCCATTTTAGATCTGTGGTCAGCCATGTAAACAGGGTAGTTCACTGCTGACAGAGCAGGTAGTAACATTGTGTGGCTATAAGGCACCATAACACCCTGGAGGTACAGGCAGGAACTGTAGGGGATGGTATGGAGATTCCTGGTCCTGAACATGACCTAAAACTGCACCCTGCCAGGAGTGGGTGGCCTGGTGGGGTTCTCAATGGCATGGGAGCCCCCAGGAAATTCCAGGCCAGTTACCACCCTGATGAAAGGTGTGTAGGGGCACCTTAAACCTGGCCCCATGTTCAGGTGGGGCTGGTAACATCAGAGGTAGTGGGGGTCAGGCACAGCTGCAGCCACCTAAGCCCTGTTGGATGTAAGACCCCAAGAAGTGAAGGTTGGGATCCTGGCACGGCTGTGGCCACCTGAGCCTTTTGGGGTGCAAGACCTTGAGGAGTGAGAGTTGGGGCCAGGCACAGCTGCAGCCACCTGAGCCCTGTGGCTAGTCAGGGAGTCCCACTTTGCCACACAGTGCATGAACACCAGCATTGTGGCTAAAGCCAATGTTACCAGCATTGAGTCAGTGATTTTTCAAGCACCAACTTTGCTGATCCAATCATTATGCGCAGATGCCTGAGTCTTGACTCTGAAAAGAAGTGCTCTACTCCCAGCTTAGTAGTGGCCTGAGATCTTATGGTGGCCATAGGAAAAGCTACAAGGACACATTGAAGGTATACTATAAGATGATGGATGCCAACATCAAGAATTGGGAGGAGCTGACTGCCAGCTGACTCCAATGGTGATACAACCTCAACCAAGTGGTAGCCTATTTTGAGATAATGTGCCTTGCCCTCAAAGAAAAGACAAAAGGGAGGAAGGAAAATGGAGAGGAATCCCAGCCTGCAGCCTACTTTCCCCTGCAGCAAGACCTGAAACTTTTACAGACTAATCTGTGGCTCAGAGATTGGACTCTTAAGTTACAGCAAGACTTGGTAAAGATCAACCTGGAAATGAGGCATTGCTGATGACTCCTACAGGGCATTTATACACATGTTTCAGGAGTGGGTGGGCTCTGACAGCCACTCTAATTAAAAAGCCCAGAGTGTCACATGTATCAGCATCCCCACACTGAAAAAAGGTGGTGTGGACACTTTATAGCTCATTGAAAGAGCTTTAGTTAAAGCACACCTGCTGTCATTTTTCAGCATGGGGATGCTGATACATGTGACACTGGAGTCTGTTGAAGTGTAATAATTATTATGTTCTCTGACATGCTGTAATTACAGTGCATAGGAGCAGCCTCCCTGCACATGCAAAGGTGTCCTCATATTTAAGTTAACACATCCTAAGTGTAACATGAAATAGGCCTCCTAAGCTACTTAATTAGCTGTGGCTGAAGTCTGGTCTCCATGGGTGGAGTCTTTGAAAAGAGATAATAAGTCTTCAAGGCTTTGAAACAGAAGGAGAGAGATTCAGAGTATCCAGCAGACGGCACAAATGTCCTAATAAACATTTGCTTTATTAATGGAATATCAAAACTATTAACAAGGTTAGATGATCATGAACACCTCTGGAACGAAGAACAATGAGCCCTTAAAGTCAAATGACTCCCAGTTGCCTGAATAACAATGCAACAGCTCCATTGTCAAGGAGGAATCAAAGAGTGGATCTATACCAATCAGATAATCAGCTTCCCCACTTAATACATGCCTTCCAATTTGAGGACAAATGGCATGGGCTACACATGGAAAATACAGTTATTCATCTCTAAGAACTTTAAAAGGAAGACCTATTTCAAAATTCTCTCTCAGACCCAACTGAAGGAAGATCATAAAACAGGGCTGAGCATCAAAGCTCAGTTTAATCCTTCGTATTAAAGATGTAAATGTATTAAAGATGTAAATGGTCTCCATTTCACACACACAAAAAAGAAGATATTTTTACCACTTTCTAGCACACAACTCCTGAAGAGTTCTTTTTTCTCACTATTAAACACAAACTTTCCAAACATTGCAACCCTCTGAATAGTTACATTCTTTTTCATTGAACTTATGAAATCAGCTGTACAGTAGATTTTGACAAACGTCTATTTATTCCAGAATGGATTGTATTACTGTATACCAAAATAAAACTCATTATTTTGAGCCTCTGGCCAGTTTTTCAATTCATATTTAATTCACTGACTACAGGGAAAATTGTAGTCTACTATTATCTTTCAGGACTACTTTTTTTTTCCTTGGTAGTTATTTGCAACTTACACAAATTGTTATTTTCTTATAAAGACTTCCTTGAAAAAAAAATCATTTAAAATAGTCCAGGATATCAGATCAGCCATATGAAGTGAAAATTGTAGAAGGAGATGAACAAAATGTTTACAGCAGTGATACTTAAATGAGGGTGCTGCAACACACTGGGCTGCCTTGAGATCCCTGTCAAAGGATATGTGAATTTTAAAACTGCTAAGTGTGCAACCTGGATTCATAAGATAAACCCAGAAATTCCAAATAATTGGAAAATACAGTTAAAAACATTCTGACCTGTTAAGGTCTTTTTAATTCTTTGCAACAGAATAATTTCTTTATTATTTTTTTGCAGTCAAAATGAGTGAAAACTATGAGCTGGAACTTTCCAACGGTGCCTTGAGTAAATGGTTGAGAACCACTGGTTTCTGCCACCATTTCAAGATAAGAATAAGTATCCTGTAGGACTGCATAATTTGGCTTGGTTTTATTTAGCATCTTCATTAATGATCTTAAAGTGATGCTAACTTTTTTGATTTTCAGGAAATCTGTAATATTATAAACACTTGCAAGCATCACCAAAGATAAGTTGATAATATAACCAAATCTTGAAATTATGTTTATCTGGCCAAGGAACAAGTTCATTCATCTAGAGAAAAAAGCATACCAGAGCTATAGTAATTTACTAAGAAGGAAATATCAAGAAAATAGCTGAAAGAGACCAGAGGAAAAGTAAAGGGTATTTCATATAATTTAATTATGCAATATAACCTGAAAATTAAACAAAACCTATATGGATTTGAGTTGTATATCCAAAGATATCATGTTACATGCTAGCATGGCGCTTTGTTGTGATTAGATACAGAGCCCCGTGCTGAATTTTAAAAGGCAGCAGGATAGACATACATGAATGTGTACCAGAAGGTGTAAACATCACAGGGATGAGGCTTTGCTTAGTGTTGAGGTGAGAACCACAACAAAGAAGAAAAGAATGAAATTAAATAGCAAATAAAATAGCAACAAATCCTTCTTATTAATGTGACTTCCTACTAGACGGTATGATCATTTCTGGGAAAATCTCTGCATTGAATGAGTCATTTAACATTCAACTGGATAAAATATCAGATGATATAAGGTCTAGGCATTATTTCTGCACTTGATCGAGGATAGAAGCAAAACACTACTCACTCTTCTTCAAAATTCTGCTGATTTTAATGATCTTGCCACTGCCAGCTACATTCTACATTGTGAGTAACCTGTAAATCAGTCCACATTCTGATGGCTCGAGAAAAGCCAATGCAATTCATATGCTATGCATTATTCTCTTTTTTATCCTATATGCTTGGATTTGAGAGGAAAGAAAAACTAAATGCAGACAACTAAAGTTAGTTAAAAAAAATTGAGTACTTTACCTCTGCACTTTTGCATTACAAGTCTGATTATATATACAAGTAATATAAATGTCAGAGTATAAACACAAATAGTAAAATGCACCACATTATATTTATGTACCCTGTGTGATCTGCTGCATTCTGCTGGCATAGGGTTTGTTCTGTTAAATTTATATGCATAAATAAATGCCAATAACATGTAGATGAGCCACACTCATCATCTTTTACATTATATTTCAACTGATCTGTCCCTTATTGTTGAAGTTGCCACTGGTAAACAAGCAAAGATATCAAAACTGGCAAATTCCATTAAGAATAGAATCCTTCCACCAGATGTACAGGTAACAGTTCTATCATAATAGTTGTTCTTATTAGGATAAACCAATTGTTCTCATTGGGCCTGAATTTATGTATTACAGAAGGCCAGTACAAGACCTTTAAGTCTTGATTAGACTCTCAAAATAAGGTTAAAGTAGAATGTAAGGGCACTTTTACACATGCTCTGGGGGTAGGGGAAGAAAGTGCTTTAGTTAGAGTGGTTCTGAGAGCTTTAGTTTGGTGGGCTTTAATTCAAGTGTCCCTGCCCTCATTTCTAAGCATGTGGATGCTGATACACAAGATGCAGGAGTCTGCTGGAGCATGGTAATTTCATGCCCCTGCAGACTCGATTAATCAAAATTGGTCCAATGCACTGGAATTTCAGTGTGGTGGAGCAGCCTCCACACTTGCGTATGCGGACCCTAAGTGGCACATATGTCTTGTGTTGGCCTTTACAGAAGTATGTTTCACTTAGGAGAGCAACCAGATGCTTGCATTGCCTCTAAGGAGGGAAATGTCCTAGTCCAGTTCCTAGTGGCTAGTTGTTACTATTACAAAGCATATCAATTGGCAGCCTAATCAGCTATTCCAGCGGAGAGAGAAAGGACTGAAAATAAAAAGTAAACTTCTGTCAGTTGTACAAAGAAAAGCCCTTAAAGTCAAGGCTGAGAAGCACTGAGGGGTAATATGGGAAAGCTGGAATGGCTACAGGGTATAATCTAACACTTCTGTAGATTAATGAAAGACTTAATCTCCAAAATTGTCAGTCTCACATCTTTCATAAACCCGGTATAGTAGATTACTGGATGCCACAGGCACCTACCTCTCTGGCTTTGAAAAATCTGTCTCTATAATCAACCACTATGTATGTTCTAGTTTGCCATTTCCAACAGTCATTCAGAACATTCAGAACATAAACTTCTACTTTTCAAATGAAGTGCAGACATTTGTTTTCTAGCTCTTTTCATGAGTAGTCTTTTGTTTTTCAGACTGAATTGAGTGAGGATATCTCAAGTGTGACAATTCAAGTCAGATCGTATAACATGGTATAACATGGCAGAGCACAAAGGATATTTCAAAAGGAGAGAAGTGACTGAGAGTGCAAGATAGTGTAGAACTAAAAGATGCAAGATTAAAATAAAATATAAGAAATAAACAGTTTTAGGACTTTATAATGTGTTATTTATTCATTGTTCTGTTATATCATAATATTACAATTTGTTTCTGGTAAGACACAGCTTGTTTTCTGTGCTGACTTGTAACAGTCTAAATGACATTTGTCATTCAGAGTAGCACAGTTTTCTTCTCAGTTCCTCTGTTGCATGGTAATGGAATAAACTGCACCATATCTATATTTCATGCCATGTGCTTCCCAATAAATCAGAAAAGCTATGTCTCTAACAAAGGAAAGCATTACCTCTACTGCCAATGCATTTAACTTTCTGTTCCCTTCCACACACTTGCGGCAGGGGGATGAGGAGGGGGTGGGAGGCGGGAAAGGTTTCTCATGCTGCTACTTCTGATGCAGATAGCCAGAACCTGGGAAGAAGGGGAACTCTTGCACCTCCTTACATTCAAAAGGGGCACATTTCAAAAGGTCAGTGGTTGTCATATTCCAATTGTTATGCATGGAGAAGCCAGGAATGATTAAAAAAAAAACCAAATTGCTCCAACTTTAGCTACAGATGAAGCAGAATTGAAGTTGGAACAGTTTTCATAGAACTGGAGAAGTAAGGCTGGAAGGAAACCCTGTAAGTCCTTTAGTCCAACCCCCTGCCTGAGGCAAAATAATCCCTATCCAAACCATCCTATACAAATCCATTTGTAACTTCTTAGCACAACTACAATCAACCCAGACACAAAACAAGACACAATGCCCTAATCAGTCACAGGTAAAACAAGGGGAGCTGCAACAAATATTGTTAATAAATGCTTAAAGGATCCCAGAAAGAGGGCCACACTTCCTGTTCCAGAGGAAGGCAAAAATGCCCACAGTCCATACCAGTATCCCCATGAGGTAAAATTCCTTCCTGTCCCCAAATATGGTGATTGGTCTGACCCTGAGTGGAGGGGCAAGACCCTCTAGACAGGAGTCTCCAGGCTTAAATTCCAGCAGGAGCACAAACACACCCCAGTCAAAATCCCCAGCTTCAGCTGTATCCAGCACTCAACGGGCACATCTACACATTCAAATGCCAGTGGGGCAGCCAGCAGTGAGCTTCTGGCTGAGTGAGGATTCCAAGTCCAGCTGGGCAGTCCTTTCTATGCCCCGTGCCTCAATTGCCCATTTGTGGCTTCAGGCTGGGACAAGCCAGCCCTGGTCTGTGCCAAGAAGTCTGCATATGCAGGCCAGAGTGGACTGGGGACTGCCCAATATGAGACAGTCCCCAGCCACCTCCAGGCTGCATGTATAGACTTCCCCATGCATCCTGGGACTAGCTGCAACTGTTCCGATAAGGGCCAGGTCCCAGTTCTGTTTCCCACCCCAGATCCATGATCACAATGAGGGAGCAGGAGCTGGGAGTTCCATGGTGCTGGGGTAGGGGCAGCGAGCCATCTCTTCAAGTTTGCTCCCATCAGCGATCTACAGGTATCATACTGCACAGTAACTAATCACAAGTAAATTTTCTATTTGTATTTACATGTAACACATTTACTTGTGATTAGAGCAAATTACTGTGCAGTAAGCATCGTCACGTGTAGATGCTGATGTTTATTGTGTGGTGATTTGCGCTAATTTTGAGTAAAGCATCTCATGTAGATAGACCCAATGCCTCTCAGGAAGCTTTAAACAAATCATGGCACCTGTAGCAGGAGGGGCAGGTGCAGAATGTGCCATGTGGCAACCAGCAAAGCCTAGAAGCGTGGGACATAGCCATAGTACAATACAGGCATAACTAAGCCTAGATCATTCTTGATCAGAGGCTATCCAACCTCTTCTTGAACATCTCCAGTGAAGGAGAGTCCACTACTTCTCTAGGCAGTCTATTCCACTGCAGTATTCAAAGACTGCTATTATCCCCACTCTTGAGCATCTTTTTCACAAGCTGAACATACCTAATTCCTTCAACTGATGACTTACCTTCCAAACCCTTTATCTCTTCTGTTGTCCACTTCTGGACCCTCCCTAACTTCGCAACATCCTTTTTTAAAATGGGATCCCACAGTACTGAACACAATACTGCAGATGAGGCCTAAACAGTGCCAGTAAAGTGACAGTATCACCTCCTCCATCTCACAACTCATTCTTCTACTGATTTACACCAAAACCTCATTTGCTTTATGTGCAGCTGTGCATATTGAAGCTGCGCATATTGAATCTGTGATCTACCAAAACTCCCAGATCCTTCTCTGTAGTGCTACCATCACTCATTTTGTGTTTGTATTTTTTAATATTCTTCCTGAGGTGTAGCATTTGGCATATGTCAGAACTAAATTTCATCCTGTTAGCTCCAAACCAGCTTTCCAATCTCTAAAGATCCTTCTGAACTGGACTCCCATCCTCCAGTATGTTCACAATCCTTCACAGTTTTGTGTCATCTGTTCAAGATAATTTCTATATCAATGTCCAAATCATTTATAAATATGTGGAACAGAATCAGGCCTTGGACAGACTTTTGTGGGGCTCCACTCAAAACCTCCTGCCATTCTCACATGGAGCCATTTATAATTATGCTTTGCTTTCAGCTATTGAGCCAGTTGCTTATCCACCTTATAATACTTTTATTGAGACTTTATCTCCAAGGTTGGAGATTCCACTTCCTCTTTGGGTAACCTGTTCCAGTGTTTTATTACTTTTCTAGTGCAAAAGTTTTCCTAAACTTCCTTCCTGCCACTTGAGACCGTTGTTCCTTGTTCTGTCATCTGCCACCACTGAGAACAGTCCAGCTCCATCCTCTTCAGAATGACCCTTCAGGAGGTTGAAAGCTGCTATTAAATGCTCACTCATTCATCTCTTCTCTAGAATAAATAAATCCAGTTCCCTTAGCATCTTCTCATAAGTCATGTGACTCAGCTCCTTAATCATTTTTGTTACTGTCTGCTGAACTCTCTCCAATTTGTGCACATCCTTTCTGTAGTGGGGGCTGTAACAGTCCTCGGCCCCTTTATTAGGGGTTTGGGGGTCTTAACAGCACCCAAGAAGCACCTCTGCACACCCACCCCAGACCTGAGAGAACTCACCAGAGGCTAGGGAACCACGTCCTGGGACATAGTGAGTCCCTCAGCAAGGGAGATGACACAGGTGTGGGGAGTGAGAGAGGGTTAGCCATGTAAGCCCAGAGTGGGAAGGATAAAAGACACTGAAAGCAGTTTCAAGGGGTTATACCTGGCCAGGGAGCAGGCTGCCAGGTTACCAGGGGTTTAGCAACCACCTGGAGAGCCCAGAGCAGGGCTCTTCTCTGTTTGCTTGTTTATTTGTTTGCTTGGTCATTTGCTTTGTTGCACAAGCCTGCAGGCTCTGCAAAGCCTCTGAAAGATAACAAGCAACCAGGAGGCAAAGCCTGGAAGACAGCTAAGTGCTAACTGATTTGTTTCAGGGGTGTATTTGGTAGCCATGTTGGCCTGAAACAAAAAGACATACAAAAAACTAAAACTCCTGGTTCCAAAATGATACCTTTTATTAAACCAACTAGAACATGGCAAGAAATTTTTCCTGTTCTGCAAGTTTTTGGGATCAAAGTCCTTTTGTCAGGATCTGGGAAAAATGTAGATGATACAAGATGGCAAAAAGTCCCCATAGGTAGGAAATTAAACTTTATTTTTGAACAGAGGGAGCTGAAAATGGAAGTTTATCCCTCTGGGTCCATGAGAGTGTCTTTGGAAGCTGTGTTGGGTAGCTCTTTGATGTGTTGAACAGGTAGCATTCATTCCCTAGAGGTGTCAGATGGTAGGTAGGGTGACAAAAAAACTTCTTTGTTGTTCTGCAGTCAACTTTAAAATCCAAAATTGGCTAAAATTCAGCATCTTCCATGTTTCAGGGGTGTACTTGGTAGCCGTGTTGGTCTGAGACAAAAAGACATACAAAAAACTAGAACTCTTGGTTCCAAAATGATACCTTTTTATTAGACCAACTGGAACATGGCAAGAAAATTCTCCTTTTCTGCAAGCTTTTGGGATCAAAGTCCCTTTGTTCCTGATTTGTTGACCTTCTTTTGTTTGTTTGCGTCACCAGTGCTGAATACAGGGGAACAATCACTTCCATCATTCTGCTGGCAACACACCTACCAATGCAGCCCAGTATGCTTTTAGCCTTCTTCCCAACAAGGGTACACTATTGGCTCACATTCAGCTTATTGTCCAATGTAACCCTCAGGTCCTAATCTGCAGAGCAGCTGCTTAACCAGTTAGTCCCCAGTCTTTATTGATGCATGGGATGGTTCCATCCACAATGCAGAACTTTGCACTTATCCTTACTGAACTTCATGATATTTCTTTTGCTCCAGTCCTCCAATTTGTTGAGGTGTACCTGAAACCTAGCTCTATCCTCCTCCAGTGAATCTACAAGTCTACCCATCTTGGTGTAATCTGCAAATTTGCAGAGGGTGCACTCTACCCAACCTTCCAGGTTATTGATGTCGATTTTGAACAAACCAATTCCAGAACCATGCCCTAGAGCACTCCACTTGATACCAATTGCCAACCAGACATCAAACCATTTACTACTACTGTTTGAGCTTGATGATCCATCCAGATTTCTATCCATCTTACAGATCATTCATCAAACCTGTACTTCCTTAGGTTGCTTGAGAAAGTCATGAGGGATCTTGTCAAAAGTTTTGCTGAAGTCCAAATACACTATATCCACAGCACTCCCCTAGTCTACTCAAGTATTTCTTTGTCAAAGAAGAACGTTGAGGGGTTTTTTTATATATTATTTTTTACGTTATTCGTTCTTAGTAAATCCATGCTGGCTGCTTGAGAACAGCCTTTCC
The DNA here is from genome assembly GCA_030014935.1 of Caiman crocodilus. NCBI lineage: Eukaryota > Metazoa > Chordata > Crocodylia > Alligatoridae > Caiman > Caiman crocodilus. Next base: position 27,075,322 of record JAGPOW010003316.1, on the reverse strand, counting down.
TCCTCCAGATGCTCACAGTTGGCTTTCCTTAGGATACGTTGTAATAACTTACCAGATACTGAGGTGAGGTTAACCACTCTGTAATTCCCTGGGTCCTCCTTTTTTTTTAAAGAGGAAATCTATGTTTGCCCTTTTCCAGTCCTTTTGCACTTGCCTATCTCACACAACTTCATGAATATCAGTGCCAAAGGCAAAGGAACTTCATTTATATAATTGCCAATGGCTCTAAAATCTCCTCTGCCAGTTCCTTCAATACCCTGGGATGAATTCTATCCAGCCCTGCAGATTCAAATAGTCAGACCCAGCAAAACTTCTCTGAATGTCTCTCTTGTTTTGTCATCCCCCAGCATGTCCTCTTCCTTATCCAAATAATCTTTAATAGGTATCTCTGTTTGCAGTTTAATTTTTTTTTTTTTTTGTGAAAACTCAAGCAAAAGTAGCTATTAAGTAGCTCTGCTTTCCTTGCATCTTCTGTTAAGAGTTACCCCTGGCTAGTTAATAGTGGACGCAGTTTCCTTGGTCTCTTTTTTTCTGGCCAGCACACTTTTAGAGTCTCTTGTTATCTTTAATCTCCCCTGTCAGGTGCTGCCCATTCTTTATCTGCCCTCCCGATTTTGCCCATGCAGATTCTTGCTATTTCCTGGTAAAACCATTTTTTCCATTGTATGTATGCTTTCTTTTTGCATTTGAAACTCTTTGTGCAGCCACATTGGTCTCTTGCCATTCTTTTAGAGCTTCCATTGTGTGGGAACTGGTTCTTGTTGTGCTGCCACTACTGTAAACTTTAGGAATTCCCAGCCTTTCTGGGTACCTTTTATCCTTCATTCTGTCTTTCCCTGGGATTATGTGGGGCTACACTTGCTAGGTTCTTGAGTGAAGTGGATTCCATTTTTTTTAAATCCAGTGTCTTCATTTTGCCCACCTCACACTTCCCCATCTCAGGATCTGGAATTCTATCATACTGTGATCACTTCTTCTCAGGTTTTCCCAGCAACCTCATATCTTCCACCAGTTCTTCCCCACTGCTCAGGACAAGATTCAAGATAGATGATTCTTCTACTTCTAGAAGAGATGATTGTTCTCCACACAAGTTAGAAACCAGATTGACATTTAATGTTCGGTTGTACTGTTCTGTCAGCAGATGTCCGGACAAATGAAGTCTCCCACTCCATACTTTTTTGATAGATTTGTTACCTCCTATAATAATTTTGCATCCAACTTCTCTTCCTGATTTGGTGGTGTATAATGAAACCCCACCATTATCGTCAGATTACATCTTCCACCTTTCATCATCACCATTGCATTCTTCTCTTCTGTCTTCTTCCTTCTGAACAAGGAACCCGTTTCTCCAAACCCTGTTCTTCTGAAATAAAGTGTAACCCTCCAGTCTGACTCTGGTCATAGTTCTTTTCACAAGCTACAGTTTTCAGATCATCTTGTTTATTTCCCATACTTCTCACACAGGTATATCAATCAATTGATATAAATATAGATATAGATTGAGTGTATTTTGCATTTGACCCAACTTCTTTCCCTTTTGCACTGTATGTTGCTGTCCCGTGACTCTCTGGCCCTTTCACAGAGCTGAGCTATTTTTCCCAGTCCTTTCCTCTCTGAATTGTTGGCTCTGTTGCTGGAGGGTTTCTCTCACTATCCCCAAGGAAACCAGTTTAAAGCCTTCTTACTAGGTTGGCCAGGTGTTCAGATGGATCCTATCTTGTGATAGCAATCCTGCTTTCTAAAACATCTGCTTATTGTCAAAAAATTCAAAGACTTCACATTGATACCACCATTCAAACTACATGTTTACTTATGGGATCCTTGTCCCTTGTCTTTCACAGGGAAGATCAATGGGATCACCCTTTGTGTTCCAAGCTCCCTAACCCTCCTACAAGAGCTTTATAATCTCCTTTATCTGTTTGGTATCATTCCAGGAAATACTGTTGGTGCTTACATGGACAGACAGGAAAGGGTAGTTGTTTGAAATACAGATAAGCTTTGTAAATCTCTCTGTGATGTCCTAAATTTGGAATCTAGGCAGATAGCACACCTCGTAGAAGGCCAAATCCAGATGACAAATTGATGCTTCTGTTCCAGGCAAATGGGAGTCACCAGCCACCACCACTCGTCTCTTCCTTCTTAATGCAGTGGTTCTAGAGCTCCCATTCCTGGACTCTAGATTACTTAGTCCCCTGGATCATGCCTAAAGATATCTTTTCTTCTGCCTTTTCCTCAGCTGTTCAATCACAAAGTGGATGACTTTAATCTGCTCTTCTTCAATTCTGGTATCTCTCCTTCAAGTAGTCACATGCTGCCACTTCCCCTCATTTTCCGTTGGCCTCTCTCATACCAACCGCTTACAACTTCTGGCCAAGTAATCTTCCTTTTCCTTCTTATAGTGCAGTATGGAGACCTGTAAATCTAACCTTTAAATCTTTTTTCTTAGAGAAGACTCCAGTTTATGCGTGGTGCAGATTAAGTGCTCTTGACCCTCTGGGAGGAATATGAACGTAGAACATTCCACACAGGTCACAACTTCTGAACCAGCCTCTGTTTGTGCTTCATTTATTCCCTGGAGGACACCTATGTTTCAAATAAACAAACAACTTACCCCAAACCAAAAAACAACACTCCCCCCTAAAAAAAAGAAAAAGAGAAGAAAACCACACCACAAAAACCTCCACACCTGGGCCCTGGTGAATACATGTACACCCAACCAACCACCCACCCACACATACACACTTTCCTGTTCCCTGACTCCCTCTTACAGTGATCTCCCTAGGCAAACTCCCTCTTGCTATTTTCTGTTCACTGCTACATTTTTATTATTCCTGGCTTGTCTACACATAGTAATTCAACTCTAGCAGCTGCTGTCCTTTTGAAACATTCCTCTTTGGTAATGTCCCCAGATATAAGTGTTAGAGGTATGTGAAGCAGACTGTAGTTGATTCAGATTTGGCCCAAATCAGGGACAGTGATTCAATTTGTTGATTTGGATCACTGGCCCTGATTCCATTTGGCTGAATCTGAAGATTCAATGTTGATTTTGTAGAATCAGAGATTCAAACTAGAAACGGCTTTTAAAGTTTTTTCAACATACCCCAAGATGCCAGCATGGCTCATGAATACTGTGATGCTGGGCCAGATGAAGCGTTCCACAGTAATGTGGTGAGGGCCTCCCACATTCTCAGTGGCAAACCTGGCAGTGGGCTGGAAGTACTTCTAGTCTGCTTCTGGGTTTGCTGGGGAGCATGTGGGGCCCACCCATACTCCTCCTGCAGCTGATTGCTGAGCTGGGGGACCCCGGGTACCTCCCCAGACCCAGGAGGCACCAGTCACTGAGCCAGGAGAGTTGGGTGGGGGGGCCCTGCATGCTTCCTGGTGGACCCAGAAATAGACTGGAAGTGCTTTTGGTCCACTTTGGGGTCTGCTGCCAAGCCCACTGGGCAGCTCCCCATGCTTCTGTGAGATGCTCCATCCACCCCACCATTGCAGCATTGACAAGCTGTCAGGAACCCTGAGGTATATAGAAAAAACTTTTAAAGTTGTGTCTATGTCCAAATCCCTGAATCTTTCCATATCCATTTGGAGGGTTTTGTTTCAATTCAGAGAGATTAAAGGGTCTCCTAATTTGATTCAGATTTGGCCACCAAATCAGGCCAAATCTCCGTCGAATTGAATTGGGGACTGAAGCTTCACACAGCCCTAGTAAGTGTCCATACCCTAAAATTCTAGGCCAGCTGGACAACAATTCATCATAATAGAAGCTTTCTTTGATTGAATGCAGGGAAACAATATCCTTTATGTTAAAAATGCACATAAGTATCTATAGGATTGGGACTTGAGAGTCTAAACTCCTCAGGAAAGCAGCTGTCTTTTATAAAGCTTAGAACAATTTGGCCTTAATTTTCACTTGAGTCACTGCACACTGCTTTAGTACAAGTACATGATAATGATGATTACAACCAGGAAGCCTAAAAAGATTGGTCATTTAGTAGGGTTTTTTTTGTTTTGCTTTGTTTTCCTGTGGGTTTTGTTTGTTTGTTCATGTTTTGTTTTGTTTGTTGTTTAAGGCCTGGTTAAATGAAATACTTTGGGACAAAAATTATGCTACATTTTATTTACTTTTTTATTTTCACTTTAGAGTGATTTAAGAGATAGGAATGGAAGATACTACAGAATTAAAAAAAAAAAAACCCACAAAGCCACACAAGCAACAACAACAAACCAAGATGCTTAAATGAGTGTAGAACCTGAGTAGGGTCTCATGAATTCTCACTTATGCATATATTTTCCTGAATAAAGTTTCAATGGGGAAATCATATTAAAACAGCAGAAAACAGGCCTCTGAGGAAACCCATACTGAATTCATTACCTGTTGGTACTTCTGCTAGGATTAATTTAAGTTAGCCATTTGGGAGGGACAGGGAGTTATCTGTGGTATGTTGAATTAAAACAAGTTTGAATTTAATTTGCTTCAGTAAGTGAGTTTCTTGTAAGAGCCATCAAGCCATCACCTCCTTCCTCCATCCAGCCTCTTGCATTACTCCCAAACAGAACTAATCTTAGGAAACAAATAAACCAATCAAGAATTTCCAATTATATAATTGATGACAATTTCAAAGAAGAGCTATGCTACAGTTTTAATATGTTGTTGAGTGAAAAGTAATATTCCACTGAATATTTTTTATTCCTCAGAGCAATATACCAATAGTATAACTTAAAATTGCCAAATCAAAATCATTAGAATTCCAGAGAATGTCTTAATAAGTCACTATTAGAGTATACAGGTTGTTAACTAAATTGCTCAGGAGAGAACGAAGTACATTTCATCTTTGGCCTCAAAAACTGTGAATCACGACTACAATGGTCTAGAGAGAATGAGAAGCCTTTATTCCCTTCAGAGAATCTTATGTTCCTATTGTTATATCATTAAATATTTTTTTTTATCGATTTTAAATTTCGTTATTATTCTGTACTCTTTTTCTGCCTAGTTTTTAGTACTTTTAAATGAAAGGGATAAACTATGAGGAAGATCTAGTTCTCCTGAAGCATCACAATTTTAGAAAAATATTCAAAACAATGTGTATGCACATTAAAGGCACATTCTATCCATCAGTATGAAAGCACTCAGGAAACTGTCACAACCCAAATCAAGTGAGTGTCCCTGACACAATAGACCACCCCTCCGTATGATTGGCATTGTTCTAAATTTAGTATGTTCCACCTAATTAAGTATTCTTACTTGGCAAATTTTAATTGACTACTCTAAAGGTATGCTCAGTTTCCACCCAAATTGGAGCAGAGCGAACTCTGGCCATGTTGCAGGAAAGACCTTGCAGAGCTCTGAGCACCCCATGAAGAGCTCTGAGCACGTGGCAGGGTGAATTTGGCGGACTGATCACTCACCAACAGCTCCCCATCTGTGACTTCTCGATGTACCCCTTCCCTGCATGCTCGTTTTGTGTACGAACTCGTTGTGGTAACTCGATTTGTAACTACACAAGTGAGGCTATAGCCTGCATCGCAGCCACCAGTGGCATAAGTAAAATCTATTTTAAACCCAATACGCTGTCCCGCCTCTCCATCTCCAGCCCACCTGATGTCCACTTAATTAAACACCGTTCCCCTCAATCGACTTTGACTGGTTGGCCGGCCAAGAACAGGATCTAAGGGCACTGCGGTGGAGAAGAATTTAATCGAGTGTTGCCCATGGTGCACCGGAGGGCGTCCTCTGACCGATTCTAATGAATTGTGGGCTCATATCGCATATTAGCAAGCAGGCGACCTGGGGGAGAAGCTTATCAGCGGTTACCTCTCGCTGAAAGGGGAAGAAAAGCTTCAAGAGAGTGGGAAGTTCATCTCCACCCTGGGGCATTCAGGTGCTTAATGAGCAACAATCAGGCCTTATTCAGGCCCTGGAATGAAGCGGACACAGTGTCCTTTTTAAAGTCAAGCCAGCAGGCGCAGTGGAACCAACCCTCGCTCAAGAGTACGTCCGCTGTATAAGATGTGTGCGGGAGAACCCCGAGCTGCTGCCATTCCAAGATGGCACCAGGAACAAGGGAGAGCACGCAAGAAGCCTTGAAGAAGGAGGCATGGTCACACGGTCATTGGCCCCGCCCCCAAAAGCGGCACCAAAAGAAGCTCCGCCTCCAGGCCTAGTGTCAGCAGTAGAGCCGCCCCTCTATGAGTGAGAGAAGCTCCCACCTCACACAGTTAACCTCCTAACCACAGCCCATCCAATAATGATGATTAGGCAGGCCATTGATACGCAAGACAAAGACACAACTCGTACCATCACGACATGCCTCATCCACACGAGAACAGAGATGCAAGAGTTCCCTTGAAGAAGATAGATGTGGACTGGGGTGGTGGTGGGAATAGGTCTGGGTGGAAGGTTCTGCAGGGAGTGAGTGACTGTGAGAAAAAGTGGACTGGAGTTCCCCAGTGGATTGAGCTAGCTGTAACTGAGGGAAGGTTGATCCTGGAGAATTTTAATAGAAATTTTATGAGGTCTAGGTGTAACAAACAGGAGCTGGGGAGGTGTGGGCTCTAAGGTGCATAGTTGGCAACCCAGAAGTCACAAGTTTGAAGCCATAGTGGAAGTACTCATGGCATGGCCCTTTGTTTCCAACAAACCTGTAAATTCCACTAAAATACCTGGTCACAAGGACAAAAAGAAAAAGGAAGGATGTAATAAAAACTCCTTTCCCCTCCCTTTACCCCAATTATTTGACTGAAATGTTTGAATAGATTGTGATTTCTGAGCAAAGTAATAACCTCAGGATACCCATTTAGTGGAGTTGGGGACCAGTAAGATTACCCACGGTGTATCTTTGAGAGAACCTTGACCCCCAGCATTTTTCATACTTTGATTATCTATATTTAAACTTTACACAACATTTTAGGTTCATTTCAGTAAACATAAACAGGTTAGTCCTGTTGGAACTTAAAGCAAATGGATTACTGCCTTCAAAATCAGTGACACTACTCAGAAGACCAAAGCTATGCATGCTACTTCGCACGTGATCAGATTCACAAACAGATTCAGTTATTTTTTTGCTTTCTTTTTGATCCTTCAACAAAATCATTTGTTGCATTGCCATACAAAATGAAAATTGGTAGTTTCCATCCAGCTGCTGGGGAATGCCCTGAGCCCATCTCCAGAAAGATAAAGGATTTGAGTTCACATCTGTCAATATCATGGCTCCAAATTCTTTCCTATTTGCCTACTTCTAAAAGAAAATTACATGGTCCTGATCCTGGGACTTTGGAATATAGTAGTAATTCATATTGCAGAGCAAATTTTTCTTCCTAGGCATTTATGTGAATGGATGTTAACTATCAATGTCCTGTCCAGAGACTGATATGACCACCACTATAATCTCTTCAGTAACAGTGATTTCATGAAGAATCAAACCATTTATGATTCTTTTATTTCCTACACTTGTATGATTTTGCTTTCTTAGAAAACATAAATAATCATTATCAGGGGTTTTGATTTTGTCTATTTGATTCAAATTTTTAAAAATCTGAAAAAAATGAAAGGAGGAAAACTGTTTTATTTGTTTTGATTTCAGGTAAGTTAAAGTAAATTTTTCATAGCCTTCTATTATATAGTCAGCACATTCTATTCACAGTCTCTTGTGCCTCAGTCATACATTTTTCCCCTTTTCTTTTGCAAAGTGAAATGATTTTGTTGAAAAATCAGAAAGACAGCATTGGAACTGAAAATATTAGTGGGAGTTAAATATTGGTAAACTGTTGCTGTTTTCACAGTTACATTTTTCCAATATTTCTCTAGAACTATGGATAGAATGTGAGTAAACAGGAGTACTGCATATATTATTAATAGATTGGTTGTAAAGCTGCTATCAAACTAGCTATTCCCATTCTATGGAAGTTTTCCTTTGAAATATTCTTTTCGAGACAGAACAAGGCAATTAATATTTTCTACATAGCTTTTATCTACTAGCATCTGACCAGAGTAGCAAAAATTCTGATTTTAGATATTATTCTTTCTTTGTTACAAATATTTCTATTTTTCTATAAAAATCTATAAAGAAAGATGGAAGATAGAAAGATAATTACCTCTTTAAAGTGTGTATAACATTGTATCACCCTTATTTCTAATTGTGGTTTTATTTTAAATAAAATATTATCTCTCACAGTATTTTATATCCTTGAGCTGGGTTTAGTAGTATATTGCTAATCCATGTCTAACATTTTAATAAAAGATGTACTTAAAAACATATTAAAGAAAGCCTTTAAATGGGGTGTTTTGCTTGTCTTCTTTTTTGTAATATTCACTGAAGCGCATAGGTGGGAGAGAGGGGAAGTTATCGTTATAATATTATGAATTTAAGCTCAATTCATTGAGGAAGATCTTACTTATCTTCACATCAATACACAATTTATTGGCTTATAACAAAATATAAATTCTGTATTAGTAGAATGATGGCAACAACATTCTCTCAATTTGAAGGAATTCCCTAGTTATTTATAGTAAAGAAGGATTCTTCTTCATTATCCTATTAACTTTTCCTCCTACTGAGGGGAAACTCTTACTAACTTCTCTTGTTAGTGAGGTAATTTCATTCATAATTTTAATAAGCTTTAAAAATTATATAGGATAAAGAGGAATGGCAGCTGGAAGCTATGAAAGAGGAAATAAAACAGGATTTTGTTTTTAACCACTGAATAATAATTTATTTCAACTTACCTAAAAGTTGGATTTCTTAAAAATCTGATTAACTAGTATCAGAGACAGGGAAAATGAATGTTTCCCTCACATTTTTTCTTTTTGATATATATATTTTTTTTTTATGACGATAAGGCCCTTCAGGATTTGAACCCACAAGTTCACTGAGTTTCAGAGACCTCAGGGTCACTTTTTTGGCAAATCTTTTGTAAAAGAAAATAGCATTTTGTAAAGAAAATATACACTCTCTCCCATTTCTTCCTTTTTCTCTCGACACCAGATTCACAGCCAGCAGCCATATACCTAATCCAAAAACATGTTGCTATCACTATATTAAAGGGTTTGTTCATGTCCATTAAATAGGTATCTGGAACTGTCATATTATACAATGTAGGTCACAAGCTTAGAATATCCTCTTGCACCATTCATGTTTCCTTCTCCTGACCTTTCTGAACTCCACTTCTTGTCCATACGGCTTATAATTGAAGACATAAAAACTGATTGCCAAACTGATTCCTGGAAGTACACAAGAACTCTTTGGCTATATCTATATGAGACACTTACTGTGGAGCTGCCTAATTAGCTCCACACCAAAGTCTCAATGTCTACACATGTGACTTCATTAGGCTGCAGGAAACTAATTAACTCCACCACAAGCTAGTACCTGTATATACAAGTACTGTCCTGCAGGCAGCATTCTTTAGTGTGCAGCTACACAAATCTAGATGCTGACAGAGATGGCTGGGGCATGAGGCTACTTGCCAGGTAGTAGCCCTACACTGGAGCACTCTCATGCCCTAGCTAGCCACTCTGTAGCATGCTGAGCTGGGTCAAAGCAGCCTTGCACTAGCAGACTGACCTTTGGGGTCCTCTGCTATCTGGACCAGCTCTAATCTGGTTCAATGTGCTTTGGTTCTAGGTGCATGAGAAGACATGACACCTAGGAGCAATAATTTCAGGCATGATAAGTACCGGGGCTTTAGTGCTTCACATTAGTTTCACATACAGATACGCCTCTTGAGTAATACAGCTGGAGGTGGCCAAATAGTCCAGCAACAAACAACCCAAAACCACACTCATTGAGCTATTTTCTAGTGTGAGTAAGTAATAAAACTATTAGGAAGATATTTGCAAAGGGCTTAGCACAGATAGATTACAGGGTGCAGGGCACGGCAGAAGGGGTAGTTTCTTCCTTTCAGAATTTTGACTAGAGTAAAGCATGAAATGTTGATCAGAGTGTTAACCTTGCAGAGACTTGCACTCATATTTAATGTTACAATTCCTGAGTAGCATCATGAAAATTAGGAGTGGTGTTTGATGTAGTGAATACATGCATTTATGTTTGGATGGTAAGCAAGGGGCACATCTACACGTGTGCCTCACGGTGCAGTTGGTACTGCAAATTTAGTGACTAGATGCTGTCCTGGTGGTATACGGATTGTTTCCTACCCTACTGCACAGTAGCAGCAATGTCATGGTTAGAGCCCACCAATGCTACATTGCCATAGCAACAAGCTACATTTCCATAGATCATCATTATGGCAGCTTAGTGGCTTATGTAAATGTGTCCATTGAGTACAAGTCTAATTACCAGATGGATTTATCTACTCAAGTACCAATGGTAGGTATTGATGTGATCATCAAAACCCTTTCTCTTATGACTAGCCTTTATTGACAAAAGTAAGTCCTACTTAAAGTCTTAAGGATTCCAACATCATACTCATACATGCTTTAAAAAATGTATACAGTAAAAATTAAAAAAAAAAACCCTAGATGGCTCCATAATTTTCTCAAGATGTGCTAATTTATTCATATGCATTTTTTATATAGATCAAATTCCTCTAGATGTGTTATGCTTCAGATGTGAATCATTAATAATAATGAACAATCAAATCAGTAGAATCATCATCTCTTCTTTCTTGGGACTTAGAGTTCTCCTTATGTTAGGGTACAATATTTTATTCTTTCACTCAAGTTTAAAGTAGCTCATTTCTGACAGTGTAGGTTAAAGATATATAGACATATCACGCTGTTCAAATGAAGAGGTAATATACATTATTGTTTTAATGTTCTAAATGTAATTTGACTTTCATAAAATAAAAGTAGACTTTTGATAAATAGGATTATGTTTCCTAATGACCAATCCCATGCACCAGTACATGCTGGGGATCTGCAGCAGCTCTGCATAAAAGAACTTGAGGGTTACAGTGGACAATAAGGACAATATGAACAAACAGTGTGACCTTGTTGCAAAGAAGGCTAACAGCTTACTGGGCTACATTAGTAGAACCATTGCCAGCAGACTGATGGAACTGATTATTCCCCTCTCTGGAAAAATCAGAGAAAATTTGGGTAAATCAGAAAAAGTCTAGCAGAGGACAACAAAAATGGTGAGGGACTGGGGCACATGATTTATGAGAAGAGGCTGAGGGAATTGGGCATATTTAGTCTAGAGAAGAGAAGACTGAGGGAAGAGTTAATAGTAGTCTTCAACTACCTGAAGGGTGGTTCCAAAGTTGATGAAGCTAGACTGTTTTCCATGGTGGCAGATGACAAAACAAAAAGCAATGGTTTCACATTCCAGTAAGGGAAGTTTAGGTTAAATATTAGGAAAAACTATCTCACTAGGAGGTTGATAAAACACTGGAACAATCTACTCAGAGAGGTGGTGGAATCCCCAGGCTTGGAGGTTTTTAAGGTGAGGGTAGACAAAGTCTTCCCTGGGCTGAACTAATTGGAGATGATCCTCCTTTGAACAGGGGTTGGACAAGATAACCTCCTAAGTTTCCATCAGGCTGTAATTTTCTCATATTCTATTATTCTGTATGTTATTTGTGAAGGTAGCAGTTACTTAAATTTTCAATGATACATAGAAAATGAGGTTTTCATTTTATTCTTCCCTAGTAAAGAACAGGATGCATACAAATGAGTAATAATTTTAATAGATTTTACCTGATATTCAGTCATTAAAATTTGAACTATAACATGTAATAGACAGACAAAGTTTGCTTGAAATTGCCTCCTCACACAGATTGCCCTTCTCTTTTGTGACCAGGATCTTCCTTGGAAAGCATTTGTTGGGGTTTGCTGAATTGTTACTTTAGTATATTACACATCTTACCCAAGTAAAAAGAAGGTGTCAGTAACTTTTAGGCTGTTGGAGAGGTTGCAGAAGGCCATAATGTTTGAGATAGGCAGGTCCTGCTCAGTGAAGAAATGCAGGAACTGACAGGCAAGGAGTAATATGGCAATGGTAATTATATCACAACCCTCAGGATCATTGGCCCTCTCTTTTTGGTATGTTGTGCTATTTCCCTCACCAGAGTCCTTATTGCCTTTTTTGGGAATATGAAGATGGAAGCATACCAAGCCATAAGGAGGTGCAGCTTTCAGGGGCTGAAACTCCATGCTGGAGTGCTGAATGAGAATCACAGAGCTTGGGTTGTCCCTTTTGGGGCTTGAAGAAAGATCATAGGTTTTGATTTTGCTTAGTCTATCATTTGTTTTGCTTGCTGTGGGGACAAGGTTGCCCCAAGTAAAATAAACTGGCTGGAACCTGAAACTTGGATCTAATTGGGCTTGATGGGGAAGCTGGGGAAGTGATCCACTAGCACAAGCTTTCCAAGGGAATCTGTCACATATGTTCAGTGACAATGAGCTGTAAATCCCTAGAATGAATGACAAACTGACTCCCCTTCCAAGTCAATCTCAATATCAAAGGCGCTTCTATCCTGGTATTTGTTATTAGTACACATGACACAAGCAGTTTGGCATTGTAGATTGAGAAATGACCCTACAGTGAGCTTGTTAGTTTCTTTTGCATTCTAAGGCACAATGCTTTTGATCTACTGACTATTATTTTCCCCAAGACCAATGAAATTTGTAGTTATTCTGTTGTGTGAGAGAATGAGTTGATGTGAGAGATTTCTCACTGCTTGGGGATAGGATGTTTAAGCAATGTTGGTTAAATTCAAATTACCTTCTAGGTAAGAGTTCCTTCTTTTGTTAGAAAAAAACCTACATTTTGATTAATTAAATAGTGAAACATTATTGGCTGTCTTGTATGTGTTAAATGAATAAATGCAAATTCCCTGCACAATCTAGGTTAAAACCAGAGAAACCAGAAGCATGTGTTTGTCTTGTTTGTCCTGGTTTACCTGCAGAGGGATGATTGATCAGAGACCTTTGCTACTGAACCCTTTTTTACAAGTTACAGGTGGTGCTACAGTTGGAAAGTCTGCTAAACTTTGAGCTGATTCATCCTTGAACAAGAAATGTGTCTTGCATTTTTCTGTGTAAAGATAACTGCTATGAATTGACATCTCACAGGAACAGAATCAGCTTGTTACTATTTCTTTTTAAATAGCATTTGCTTTCAGGAAGTACAGAAACAGAAACACAGTGAAACATACCATAAAATCTAGAACTAGCTATTATCTCACAGTAGTATAACTATGGGAGGACAAGCAAGGCATCAGCCATGGGCATGAATTTAGAGGGGGCACCAGCTGCCACCTCAGAAGCTTCAGTCAGGCAGGGTGTAAAGAACCAAACCCAGCCCTGACTCCAGTCTAAGACCTAGTTTCATTCCTTTCCAGCATGCAGGGAGCCAGCCCCTCGCAGGGACTCTGACCCAAAAGCAGCAGCAGTCACTGTCAGGTAAGACCTTTTAGTATCTATTATTGCTTGCACCCCTGGTTGCTCTCAGCTGCTTGGCACAACAACTCCCACCACTACCACCACATCCCAGCTCAATATGCAAAAAAGTCACTAGTTATGCCTCTGTTCTCTTAACAATCTTATGCTATGAATTAATTCAATTTAAAATAAATTTAAAGCCCAGTGACCTGACCATTTACATCTCATATCCCCTCACAGGATTAGATCCTAAGTTTTAGCAGGTATGTGTTTAATACATTAGAAACCCTACACTCCCTTGCCTTTTTGCATAACAGGCTATTCATCTTTGTACATCAATATGCTTTCTTTCAGTCAATAAGGTTTTACTATGTATGGACAAATGCCAGACTCAGGCACGCCCTCCTTTAGCAGGTCATAGAATAGATAAACTAATATTGATTTGTAGTGTAACTTTGGCATCAGTCTCTCCAGCAAGACATATGCGAATATTTAAATAGGCTCTTTTACATGCTGTGATCCATTTTGGTGCTGACTGTTTGTGTTTTGTTTATAGATATACTGGTAAATGCTATATAATGGCACTTAGAATACATTTACCCAATGCAGCTGATCTTTCTTGATGAAGAAATAACTGCTAGTGAAATAGAGCTATTCAAGGTTTAGGCTTTGAAGAAAACTTTAAACTTCTGCCCACTGACATTGAACTTCATCAAAACGCTTATTGGTTTGTTTTATAGATCCCTGAATGGGGATAAACCCAGAAAAAAAATAATTCACCTTCCCATGTATCTTTGTTATTGCTTGTTTCTTGTTTGGTATTTACATTCATTTTATTGCTTTTTCCTCCTTGTATGCATTTAATCCCTTTGGTGGAAATATGTCCTTTGCATGTAATGTCAATTACCCCTATTTTTTCTTACTCATTCTTAAATGTTTCCCTTGTGCCATTTTTTTAATGTTTTCTTCAACAAAACTCTTAGATTTATTCTCCATCACAGCAATTGCACCTCTGATTCTCACAGATTTTTTCAGACTCCTCCATCAATGTTTTTGACATTATGTCAAATGGAAGCAACTCAATTTGTCAATCCCATGTACTGAATTAATCTTGTACTGCACCTTATTTCCATCTTTCTCATTTTTCAGTTCTTCTGCTACAGACTTCTCCTATTCTACTTTTAAATTCTTAATAAAATTATTTCAACTCGACTTTCTTCCATCCCATTAATTATATGCTCAGTTTCAGCAAAATCCATAAACATCAAACATGAATACTCCTGCTAAAGTTCACCATGTCCTTATAAAATCAGTTATTATATCAGTTAAAGAATAAGAAGCTTAGAAAGAAAGAATTTGACAAAGAAGAATTATTTAGGAAATGTGTGGCTTTCGTTAGTAGATGGGGAAAGAAAAATTTAGGTGGAGATTGGGGTGTTTCCATTTTCATCTGTGATGTGTAATATCCACTCCAGGATCAAAACTTTGTTGTGATAGAGAGGCTTATGTGCTATCAGTGACCTTGAAAATGATGGCATCTTAAGTTATAAAGTCCTGGTAGGGTCACTCATGGGGGAAAACTTGGAAGTGAGGCTTTGGGACTATTACTTGATAGCTAGAAAATGGTATTTAGAGGATTGTTTTTGGGAATTGGCTCATAGGTAAAGTAGATATTGTATTAGAACAATGGTCTGGAGGAATGGCAAGGGTTAACTGATTTCTAAAAGCCTGTTTGTGAAAAAAGCCCCGCTGTGTCTGACACAGGCCATCAGCAAGACAACACACAGGCTGGGAAATTGAAGATGTACCACACTGTTTCATAACATGAACAGTGTTCCCAGAGATAAGAGACTCTGCAAGTCACAATGCCAAACTACAGAGCCCTTGGAATTGCTGATTTTGGTAGATGGAACAAATTAGGAGAAACCAGTAAATAACCAAATAGGATGTGTGGATGTGGTGTGTTTGTGAAACAAAGGAATATGCTGAAAGAAAGAATACAAAAGGAGGGATTTCAGAGCAGCAAAGGGTCCCCAAGAGGAGACCCTGAGGCCACCATGTACAGAGGGTACACCACCAACCTGTCTCACCCACCCCAATAGGGGAGGGTGGTCCTCAGCCCTTGACCTCCAGGCTGCTGACATCTAACATTCAAGAAAGAATCTCAGGGCGAATCTCACATGCCAGACATTCCTTGCCTCTGTGACAACTCTAGGACTGGCAGATATAGAATTGTTTGCATTATTCTTATCTGCTATCACTGTGTATCAATAAAATATACCTGTTATTGAATGGAGAAGTTGTGATCTGTCTGAGGTTTTAGGTCTGCCCAGAACAAGATATCTCAGTCATAAAACCAGTACCAATATTAGTGATCTAAAAATAAAAGTCCTCAATTGTGAAACAAGCAAATGAAGAAGGAATACCTCACAATGGCTGAAAAGATAAATAAAGGCTACAATGGAATAGACACCTCCAGTCATCTAGGTTTTCCTTGCCATCAGAATAAAGTTTCCTTCCCATGAAGTATTGTGATTTTGCTGATTCATAGGGTCATCCTCATGTTAAAGGAGACACATATAGGCATCTTTATTCCATAGCATGTCCTACAGCAATGGGTAGTATGAACGGGAGCAGGTGCTAGTGATTACTGTGATCCCCTAATCACAGACTTACATGGAGGCAATGATTGTATTGTGGCCATCTTGTACTGGGAATTGAGAGAGGTGTGCAATTCAGCAGCTGCAATCATGACTGAGCAGGACTATTTAGGACCCACTCTGCTCACCCTATGTGGAGAAGGGACTAGAACAAAAGCTCTAAACAGCTCTCATTTCACTTGCTTGGCAAACCATATCCTGTTGGATAACTCTATTTGAAGTCTAAATCATGTAATGAAGATTGCAAACTGGAATGTCCTGCAAACCCTGGTGGACAGACTTAGCAATGACATACTAGAGCAAAGGACAACCTTCATGGCCAGAGAACTTGCATGATTTGATATTGATGCTACTGCACCTAATGAGACCAGATGTGCAGGAAAGAGACAGTTTACAGAGTATTGTGGTGACTACACCTTTTTTTTGAAAAGGAAAAGCTGGAAGACAGACACATCCAAGGTGTTGGTTTTGTTATCAAGACCAAGATTTTATTCAGATGATTGAATATCCAGTTTACATCACCAAATGATTCATGATTCTTTTTCTTCAACTGACAACAAGCAGCATGCAACAGTGCATCAGTGCATATGCCCTGACACATGATGCAGCTGACAAAACAACAAGAGTTCTATTCTACACTCACACAAGTCCAGTTATCTCCCCAAGGAAGGTAATTCTTCTTGGAAAAGTTCAGGGACTCTGAACTATGGAAAAGAATGTAGCAAAACCCCTCAGTTTTTCTTTTTTTATTTATTTTAAAATGCATTTCCTCCTCTTCTCCAACCATTTCTGACTTTTTCTGTCCCTCTCTATTCCCTACAGATAAGTATATTAAGCTAAGATGTAGGATAAGCTTTAACATTTTATTTTAGGTAGTAAGTTTATTTTTATATCCCCTTTTTTGCAAATAAGTGCCCTGCTATTTTGATATAGATATCCACTGTTTTATAAGTGATAATTATTATGTTTGTATTGATTTTTTTTTACTGCTTTTATATTGCTTGATCACTGTTTTAGGCCTATATGTATAAGTTAACATAAGTCATGTCAAGTTTCCATCTTGTAATGTCAGGCCTCCATCTTATCCCCATGCCCAGTTGTGTAACCTATGACTCATATCATCCCTCCTATATAACTTGGTTCCTGAATGAATGGGGATGAATGAGGGTACTTGAGAAACAATGGCAGTAGGTCTAAAAATAGCTCCCTCTGACTGATCAAACCATCAACATCAATATCTGGACCAACAACCCAGCCATTGGAACCACCCTCAGCATTCAAAAAAACAAAATATGAGGCAACCCACCATTGTGCCAAGTCTGCATGTGCTTAGTAAGAACACCTGGAGCCCTGTGGACTGACCTTGCCTGGACAGGCCCTCCCATGGATCAGAGGTAGTCTGTCCCATAAAAAAGGGGCAGTGAAGACTGACTCCTCGGGACATCCTCTCCATCTGGACCAGCACCATGCCACAACACCTATCCACCCAGAGGCCCTGCCGGCAACCCCACTCTGGACAACACCTACTGGACAAGGACCACTTTCCAGCCTGGATAGGTATTACCTCTCACCCCTTTTCACCCAAGGACTTGAACTTTGCTTCTTTTCCCTACCTGGACTCCAACCCTTTCACTGAGTCTCTTTCTCCTGCTGCCATTGTGAGTGCTTGTGTGTGTGTAAACCAATAACTTCATGGGGCAGTGTTGCGTATTGTCTGTTTAATAAACCTGTTATTTTGAAACCCCAAGTTGGGTTTTTGTCTGTTTCCTGACTGTTTCCTCCTTGCCACCATTTATCTGCCCCCACCAATCTCTAAGCTGCCAGCCTCAGTTTCCAACTCCAAGCTCCCGGGTTTCTCCCTGTCTCTGTTTCTTGGCTGTCTCCTCCTTGCTACCACTTATCTCTCCCCTGCCCCAATATCTCAGCTGTCTTCCTCAGTTTCCAGCCCCAATTTACCTTAAATAAACCCAACACTCAGTTCCTCACCCAGCTTCTCTCTAATCTACTGGTTCTAATCCTGGTTCTGGCAACTTTCACTGCCTAGACTTGAACTCTCTCTCTCACTTTAACCTTCCCCCAAGTATCCCAGGTACCCCAAGCACATACATACACATTGTACCATCGAAGTTAGGAACTTATCTATGTGTACATGTAGGTAGGTTGTATGTGTGTGAACTGGTGAGTGTGTGTATGTATATACGTATGGCATTGTGTGCATGATATACAAATTAGTGATCTGTGTATATGTACTGAGTGTGCAGGTATGAACATCTGTTTTTTGTCTAACTTTTGGGGTGTATAGTGTATGTGCTTGAATTGGTGATAGGTATACATGTGCCTAGGCTGGTTTGGATGTGTACGTGTGTGTGTGTGTGTGTGTGTGTGCACCTAATTGATTTGTGTGTTTGTGTATGTGCAATTGTGTCACACCCTCCTGTCTATCAGTGCAATATTGAGATCCTGAGAGTTGGCCTGACTTCACAGGGCAATAGGAACAGTTGGAAAGAAAGTGCTAGGAAAAATAAATGCCAAAGGAATTATTCTGGACACATGTTTTGAACATGATGTGACGATCATGAACTCCCTATCCCACTCAAAATACTGACACCTGATTGACTAAATCGTAGTGTTTACCTGGGACTATCATACTATTTGTATCACCAGAGCTTTGACCAGTGCAGATGATTACTGCATGGATTATTGTTTATTGATTATTGTCACTAAAAACAATAGAAAGAAATAAAACAACCAAGGAAGAGCTTTAATAGCAAATATTTGAAAGCCCCTGATAAAAAACAGTTATCTACAGTATTACCTCGCTGATAATCTTGACAGCATTGATCATGGGATAACCTCAAGAAAGGCATCTTACCCGTAGGTGGGAAGACATTCTTCCAGGCACCACCTGGGACAACAAAGAATAATGGCCACAAATTGATTGAGAGCAGGTTCAGACTTGATACGAGGAGGCATTACTTTATGGTTAGGGCTGCCAGGCTCTGGAATGGTCTCCCAAGGGAGTTGGCGCTATCCTTGGGGGGTCTTCAAGAGGAGGTTGGATAGTTAACTGGCTGGGATATTATGATCCTAGCACTCATTCCTGTCCAGGGCAGGGGGTCGGATTGATGCTCTATTCAGGTCTGTTCCTACGCTAGAAACTATGAAACTCTTCTGCATTCTCCTCAACAGACTCGCTCTCCTCACTCAGGAGATTCTACCAAAGCCTCAGTGTGGTTTCAGAGCACACAAAGGTACAATTATTATTATCTTCATTTGTAGAGCATTGCAGAAGGAATGCTATGAGCAACAGACAGATCTTTACATGGCTTTCATTGACATAACTAAGGCTTTTTATTCAATCAACAGAGAGACCCTATGGAAGATCCTGATAAGAGTTGGGCGTATTGTCATCATCAGACTTTTTCATGACAATATTAATATCAACCATCCTAAGCTCAGAAACAAATCCCTTTACAATTTGAACATGAGTCAAGCGAGGATGCACAATTACATTAAAGCTCTTTTCCAACTATATGACAGCTATTCCACATATCATTACTGATTACCAATATATTTCCTTCTGGAGTCAGCATCCGGTATTGCATGGACAAGTGTTTCTTTAACAGCAACTAGTTACATATGAAATCCAATAAAATCAGCAGCCACATTATTGATATTCAATATGCTGATAATTGTGTTATGTGTGCCCACTTAACTAAAGATTTCCAAGCCACTCTTGATTCTGTGAATCATATGAAATTCTTGGACTCAGTCTCACTCTCAAATTCCCTAAAACCAATGTCATAGATACTTTATCAGCCCACCTCACATCAACCACCTCCTCTACATATTAAAATTAGAGAGCAGACTTTTCAGAATGTTAAACCCCTTACATATGTAGCCACCATTCCCCAAAATTAAACAGTTTATGATATTCACCATTAGATAAAAATCTGCCTTTTAACATCTCCATAATCACGTCATTGATGATTATGACCTCAGAACCCAAACCAAACTTCTCATCTACCTGACTGTTGTCATCCCTACACTGTTGCATTCATCAACAATATCTTTAAAAAAATCTCCATATCAATTGTGAGGATAGAAGTATACTGGCTCAAGCAAACAGTACCATCATTGATGCTGTGTTTATACAGCACAAGCCCCATTGAACAAGGCATGTCATAAAGATGCCTGACAACCATGATCAGTCTCACATGTCATCCTATAATGCCAATTTGCTGATGTTAGCTACTCTACAGGTGGGCAAAGGAAGATATTCAAGGACACTTTTAAGGCCAGTCTGAAGAAATATGATATTAAGATCAGTGCCTGGGAAACTCAAGCACCAGTGGTGCCTTGATGTATGACAAGGCATTGTTTATTATGAGCAAACACAGTGGAGGTGAATAGATGAGACAGACAAAAGGCTGTAATTTGACACCACTCAGATCTACTCCTTTTTCCTGAACTATTTGCCATGTCTTCAGTTGAACTTGTGGATCTCAGATTCACCTTTTTAATCATCCTTGGAATCACCAACGACTTCCCTATTTACTTGGAAACTGTTGTTGTTGTATTAAGGAACTACAGTTGCTGACAAAAGTTATGATTTTTTTCTCCTGAAAACACTTATCTTATGATGCATGTATTTAGAAAAATGTTTGTTTAAATCAAAAGAATATTTTTGCTAGAGGATAAAAAACTGGTTGTGGTAGTGAAATCAGTTGCTTCTGAAGCAGTGGCTATTTTTATGCACACAATCCCCAACCAAAGATGGTGCCTTGACTGTGGCTGCCCTTATCTCTACCCACCCCTCCTACCAGTTACACTACATCACAACGATTTCAATTTACACATCCCAAAGAGATCCCTAACAGCTTCACTGGTAGGGCCACATCTTTAGAGGGCTATCATAAACACAACGGCAAAAGAGATTTTAATCAAACCTGGTACATTTTAGCACAATAAATCAGTTTCAATTAACCATCATTTTAGATAAAAAAGATTAAAAATTCTTGACAAGTTATAGTTCTGTGAATAATTTATAAATAGTATAGTTCTCTGGTTGTGTACTTAATAGTAACCTGTCTGATTGTCAAGAGTCTAATCAAGACAGGTTTTGAAGGACAAATGTAACGATGGTGTTCCCAGAGGAAACAATAGAAATACTGATCGCTGAGGAGTGCACCCTATCATCCAGATCAGAAAAGTTTATTCTTTCCAAGGCTGACACTAAGATTTGAGGGAATCATAAATCTAAATACAGTAAGCTTCAGATAGAACTGGCTTTCACAAGATAAAAGCTGGTATACAGATTGACAGAGAAACAGAGCAGGTTGGCTCTCCAACCTTAAAGCTTGGATCAAGATGAACTTCCCTGGCTATACATAAACTTGTGTAAGGAAGTTTATGTATACACCTTCCATTGTGTTGAACCTTTTTTTCCTGAGTACTTTAAATCATTGCATAATTACCATATTTTCTTGCACACAAGCATGGAGGGAAAAAAATCTTCCTTGTAGAAACAGAAACAGTACTTAAGGAGCTGAGCCTGCCTGCAAGGCTGCTGCCAGCCCTTTGTACCAGATGGGATCTTTGAACCCATATAGCATGCAGGACCATGTCATCTGGATGGGGGGCTCCCCAAAGATGTAGAAATCTGGTGGTGGGGGACCAGTGGCAAATGTTGATTGTTGTGGCTCCCAGAGTCATGTCAATTAGTGCTACTGTTATGCCCCAGCCGAAGTCTGGATTCGTTCGCCCGGTATGCATCAGCCAATACGAATACCAGGAGGGAAGTTTGAAAGGAAAAAAAAGCTTTTATTGCCAGCAATAAAGGTGCAAGGTAGCAAGCACACCAAAAACTATTTCTAAGCATCTTTTATACTAAAATCTACAAGCAACTATTCAGTGATTGGTTACAGGTAAATGATGCAAAAAGTTCTCTACTGAGCATGTCCCTTTACTATGTACTTCATTTCCATACGTGTATGTTTCATTA
>JAGPOW010003316.1:26950519-27050551 GCA_030014935.1 Caiman crocodilus | reverse complement strand
TAGCAGCCAATAAAAGGGGAAATCAAAGCCTAGTGCGGGAAAAAGAAATTAGTTAGAGTCCGTTCGTTCTCGCCCTAGGGGCCTGTCGGAATTAAGGCTGCGGATGTGCGACACATTTAATATAATTTCCTCCATGGATTTTAGTAGAACAAGACCAAAAGGCTTGTTTGTTTTAGGATTTCTTAGTATCTTCTGGTAGTGGAGTATGTTTTAGCAGTTATATTTGTCCGTTTTAGAAAGGGGACAGTCTTCAATGAGATGGTGTGCCACCCACTTTTGGGATCTTGGAGTGCTGCCTGAATATATAACTTTATTCTTGGCCCAGCCCAATGCAGAACCCATTATGATCAACAGAATCTTCCTGTTGACCTAAGTAAGTATTCAATCAGAACAAGAGATTGCTAGTGGAAGCATATTACTTGTGTACTATTTGAATACAATACTATTCCTTTAGCCTTCCACCTCCAGGCAAAGTACACATCTAAATTTAAGTTGTTAGAACTGAGTATTTTTGACATGATCTAAAACTCCAAAAATAGCATTAAGCTTATGTCTGATATTAGTACTAATATGCTGAAAAAAATGGCAATTTCTAGTACAAGGCAGAAGTCATTGTATTTTACTTACCAAGGCTTGCTCTCAAGTATGTCAAAACCCAGGTTCCTTTCTAGCAGCTTTATTGTGTCTCTATTTTAGAGATCATAGTATATCAGGATTTCATCTGTACCTATAACAGAGTCGAGGATTTCACAAAATCCATTCTTTGGCACAATTTTTGCCTTAATGGTGTAAGCAACTGAACAAATCCATATCTGCAGATGATCAGGAAATAGTACTAGTGAGATAAAAAATGCATTTGTATGAAACTGGCATGGCTACTACTTTTTAAAGATCACCTTCAATTGCCTTAGCTGCCTTTGTTGTTTTGGAGAAAATATATATGGACCCTTTCAAGAACTGGCTTTGTTGTACATTATATTGTGTTGTACTAAAGAATGATCACTGCTGTCTTTCTCAGTCTATCATGAGAATAAAATTTGTATCCCAGAGGACTGGGTCAACAAATAGTTTAAACTCCAAATAAAAATAAAACATTTTTGTTTGTTTCCTGCAGTCCCCAAAACCCTACATTACTTGATATCCTCTATAAGAAGCCACCATTCTACCACGTTCTATCTTGTCTGTATATTTTCAGAAGGCTCCTCCAATACTTACAGGGGAAAAAATGCACACACATATAATATATATATATATCCCTATGCAGTAAGATATACACACACACACACACACATACATATGACAGACGTTTCTGCAGTGGTAAATGCACACTAAATTTAGATATACTACATATGCAAAGTGTATAATAAATTGAACACAATACATTTTGCTGGGCAATTAAAATTTCCAACAAGTGATAAAAATGGCCAACCAGCTGCAGATACTGCTTGGAAAAAATGTAGAACTTTTTTGTAGCTGGTTTCTTCCAAACTTCAATTTGAATATGTGACACACACAAGACAATAGTGTTTGACCAGGTTCTCCAGCATCCCATTTGAGGATCAAATATTCAAACACACCCCTTTCTGCAAAGGTACTCTGTGACATAATGACCTCTGCTGCCTCAGGGTGCCTCAGCAGGAGATGTCATGACTCAGTGGCCCCACATCATTTTCCTCAACCAACTTTCATAGCTGCTTCTTTAAGTATCTATTAGCATCTCACCCTATGAAAAATAATATAAGGTTGCCAGTGGGGATAAAATAGGGAGAAAGCTAAAGCACATGCACAAAAGCAATGAGACCTTGAGCCTCAATACTTCTTTCTCCTCCCCTGCCCTTCACACAGGTCCTCCCCTTCTCTGTGCAATGATCAGGGAAGCAGCTCCTCCCCAGGGGAGGGTTCACTCTCATTAGTAGCACAGCTAAAGCTTTGGGAAAGGGGTGAACAGCCCCTGCCAGCCACTCTCCAGCTCCCATTGCTGCCCTGAAAGTTCCCAGGGCACTGTTTCCTCCTCTAGATAGCAACATTAACTGTTGCTTGATGGAAATAATATCTTCCAAGTCTCTGTATATCACACACTTTCATGTGGTGGATTTTTGTTGCATTTATATGAGATAAAATGCAGGGCAGTGACTTGGGAATTTTTTTAATCATATAGTTAACCACTGCCTGAAGGAATTATGCCTACATTTGCCATATAGGCCATTTGCCATGCAGGCCAAATAACCCAGAACAATTCTACTTAGCTGCTGAAACTCTCCTTCCTGGTTTAAGTTAAATCAGTGTCCCTCAGCATCCCAGCATGATGTCTGGGCTGGGTGGGACTCTCCGCTCCGCAGCAGGACTGACCCTTCCCCTCTGCTCCCTGGCTGGAGCTTGGCACAGACTTGCAGGCACAGCAAGGTGTGCTGGCTTCGCTGTTCCCCTCTCTCACCACTCGCTGCTTAAGCAGAGATCCCATCATCTTCTCTGACATGGCACGGACCATAGCCAGCATGTGGTATGCTAGCTAATGCTGAGAGGTACCTGTGTATGTGTCTCTCTCTCCAAATTCACTTGCACAGGCAGACAGAACAGTGACCACTTATGGTTTTTGGAGCTAATCAACAGGTCATCCAGTAAACTGTTTAAGAAGTTTGAAGTAATGTGGAAAGAGGCCTTTGTTTTGCTAATTGGGTGATAAAGACTGTTATGAGCCCCTGCCTCCCCCAGCCCCCCAGCTGACTTGCTCACCAGCCAATTTGCTGCAGACAGTATGACAAAGCAGAGAGGGAGATTTAAAAGCTCTGTATTATCAACAAGTACATGCACTGCACAACACCCCTTGTCTCAGAGTGCTAGCCTACGGCTGGAAGCAACAGGCGGGAAAAACCTGGGACTGTTGTGGTAGACATCCCTAATGAGAGAGTCCTGCTAGCCTCTGGCCATGCCCCCCTCAGCTCAGCTCCCTGCAGAAGGGAAGAGAGGACTGCTTTACTACTCCCCCTCCCTGGCTTTTAGCCTGAGCCACTGCAGGCAACTGCCTGTGTTTCCTCAGCTCAGAGAGAATGTCTGTCCGGGTTCAAACAAGTTCAGCCTACTCAGGTTAGACTAACCTGCAAAGAGTGAATCAATTCAGGCTCAGGCTTTTGAATATCTGTCCCTAGCCTGTATGTTCCATCCTTCCCTCAGTTGGTAAGGCAGAATTTGTCTCACTTTTACCGTACTAATTATGAAACATGATTATATACCTTTAACTCCTAGATAAATAATCTTTTACTAAAATATTAAAACAGAACCCTATTCCGAGGTTCATACTAAAATAAATGTATATAAATGGGAGTATGAAAAGCAGCATTAGAGATATTTATCATGTGCTGTGTGCAGCAAGAAAGGGTTGCTAATAAGATCATGTCAATAGAGGTCACAATTTAAATTTATCCTTTGGTTTACAGTACAGACCCTTTTCTCTCTTTTATTTTGAAAATTTTAATTAAGATTAAGTTTGATTTAAATATCATATGCATATTTTTGTAAGACTAATACATCTTGTTTTATTTTAAAAGAGCATTTTATGAACCAGGTAATAAGAGTTGTGGATAGGTTGATCAGGTGGGAAAAAAAAGCATTACTATGTAATTCTAAAGAGATGTGGCAGGTAATTAAATAAAATGACTATAAATTAATAAGAAATTTCAGTGGTTCAATCAGAATTATGTAAAAAAGAGTACTTGGGAGACGGACAACAAAAATCAGAAGGAGGAGTATTGCCAGAAATTTACACTGTCTACCTTTATTAAAACAGACAATAAGAAATAGAAAGAGAAAGAGGTATCAAAGAATTAATAATATTTAAGAAAAGTAAGTTCAGAAACCATATGGGAAATATCAAAAACAACTTTCTTGCATGACAGAAGAATATTATACCTTAATGAAGTTAGCTTATTACCTAAGAACTATCTCATTAAGAAAACTGTAATAAGAATTCTCCTTTAATTGAGCTGACAAAAAAATCAAGATTCTGCTGATCTTGAGAACAGAATTTGACCTTTTCAAGACCAATCAGAGCTACTATACTGAGAAAAAATAAAAAATAAAATTCTAGCAAAGTAAAACCCATATATATATAAATTATGGCCTATATATAAATATATATAAAAGCTATAATTATAGCCCTCTCCTTAGCACAATCTACCTCCTTTATTGCTAAACTCTAATCAATAGCCTACAAATTTGAACCATTCTAGAAAAAAATATATAGTTGTCAGCAGCTAACAGCATATAAACGCCTTGTTTAAGAACCTATATTTCCTTTGACTTTCAGAAACAACGATAGGCCATAGAAAAAGTTATCTTAAAACAACATATAATAACTATCATTACATCTGTACCCATCGGTAAATACCTTGGTTTTGACAGCTTTCCTTCAGGGTTCTACACACTCTACTAAGACCTATTTTTCATTTTAAAATATTTTCACTAAAGGCCACCTTTTGCACATAGTGAACAGAAAGCATTGATGATCAAACCATCATTATCTTTTAAAAAGATACTGATACAGCCACCATAGAGCTCTAGCAGAATAAGGCCCAAGAGGATGATGAATCTTTTTATATACATATGCATGACAATGTTTTACTCAAGTTGTTTGAGAAATTCAGTTTTGTTCTTTAATTCTAGTAGTCTGCAGTATAGTGCTATGTAAGATGATACACCAACAACAAGAAAATAACATTTCTGAGATATGCCCAGGCCTAGAACAAATATACATACAAACCTTAATGGGGAATAAAAAACTCACAACATTTTAGCTAATATGCTTAGTACTAGAGGAGTTAAGGGGAAAGGGAAAATAAGCCAGGGACTGCAACGTCAAGTGAAGTACCTGTCTAGAGTAATTCAAAGTCTGGAGTATTTTGGAAGGGAACATGATCATTTTTGAATGAAGAGAAGAAGGATTTTTTCCTGACTCTGCTTTTGCTTTGGTAGGGATTTTTCTTGTTAATTTTATTTGCAAATTCATTGCTTTAAAGCTGGTGATCTTTAAGGAACAAAGCCTTCTAAATATTAAATGATCAAAAACTTCAGGCTAAATGCTGGAGTAATTCCTTCTAGTTTTAAATCTAACAGTTAGGCATGATGAAGGAATATGCAGCTATCTGTTTATGTTCTGTTCCACAGATTTGAATTCCAGCATTTAACTGCATGTCGGCTAGGTACAGACATTCAGTTTCCGAGTAGACATTCAGGCTTTTTCTCCTGGAGCAGAAATGTGTGCTCCAGGAGAAAAATAACCTTGGAACAACCAGCAGTTGTTGTAAAGCAGTAGCTGCCACAGACAAGTGGGGGAGCATTCCTAGGTGGGTGAACGCCTCCTCCATCCCAACAATCAGCTGGCTGGAAGGAGAGGGGAGCATTCCCCTGTGGTAGGATCCTTCCTGGTTCCCCCATACAGGAAAACAGCCCCCAGTCCTCGCACTCTTCCATGCTGACCTAGAGGAGTGCAGGGCAGTGGCCACCCCTGCCACTCTGGGAGTCTTGGTAGCAGGCTACTGTCCTGACCCAGAGCACTGCAGAGTGAGGAGGGGGCATTTGTCACTGTGGCACAGATGCCTGCTTCACTCTAACATGTTCCAAGTCAGCTGGGAAGCATAGATGGCAAAGGGAAGCTGGAGAGTCTCAGAGCCAGGAGCTGGGCTGTGTGAAGCCTGCCTGTTTAGCTTCCTCTTGCCCCTCTGCCATTCAGCTGAGTGGTGGGATCCATAATTTAAAAGCTGGATGGGCAGAGGCTTTCCCCAGCTGGCTCCTTTGGCTTGTTGCCTGTGCCGCATAGCTAATCCTGAGTAGCAAGGGGTGAGTCAGACTGCTATGCCACATTGACAAGATTTGGGAGCTTTGAACAGTGGTGAAATGCACACACCTCACCCTGTACAGCTCTGGGTCAGTCCAGAGTAACCCAGCATGTGACAGGGTGTCATGGTTTCAGTTGGGCTAAAGGCTGGTACTGCAGACTTCAGGCACAATCCTAAACCTAAATCCCTGAACAGAACTACAAATAGAAGCATCTGGCTCTTGTCACCACTAATTATAAGCCTTTGAAACTGGTGGGTGTATATGGATATATATATTTTTTTAATATCACAGTTTAATATTCTAAAACTAAGTGGTTTCTGAGACTAACCCATAAGGTGCGAGAGCTCAGGTATGCAAAGTCACTTTTGAAAGTAGAGTTTAAGGTCTCAGAAGGATAAGTACAACATTAAATTTAACTTGCTTAAGAAAAGTGTTAGCCAATCAACTATCAATGAGAAATTATAAAAAAAAAAAAGGGGGTAGCATCTGAATTATGAAGAAATTAAAGCAAGGAACCAAATAATGAACAATAATGCATGTCATAAAATAGAAATGTTGAATATGTTAATGAGTGGGTTCCTAACTTATTTAATAACAAATGTGAGATATCACTGAATTACCTAAAAAAAAAAGAATGATTAAGACTTTTCCCTAGTGTAAAGGATTATAGAATGGTTGCTTTGGGCAGTGAAGGTGATAGCTTACGCATTAGACATTGAAAGTACTTTGCTGTTCTAAATTTAGGGTAATACTTCCAAATAATAATAAAAAAGAAAAGTGATAACTTTTGTGCATTAAGTCATTCATGCAATGTATAACAATTTCAGCTTCATAGAGTCATTAGTGCTTGAAATGAATAAAATGCTAAGGAAACCATTTATAAGAAAAGAGCCATTTTCTATATTATTTTATATGATGTTAGTTAGAAAATACTAATGGGGGCAGGGTGCAGAAGGGACGGTTTCCCTGGGAAGCCAGTCAGAGGGGTAGAGGAGTTAAAGAAGCTTTACTGAGAGCACAGGAACAAACCATCCCAATGTGCATGGCTCTCAGAGCATGTGTATAAATGCCCAGGAATTTTAACTTAGTGGCCTCCACCCATTTTATTCAGCTGCCATTTCAAAATGTTCATGCCAGTCATCCCATTTTTATTGTTCTCCACTATGGGGTGCCCATTTGAGTATAGGCTTTGAGATGATAGGTGAGATGTGTATCTTGTCTCCTCCCACTATGAGTGCCTCCTCCTCCCTCATACTCCTCTTTCTAACTGAAATGTTCACAAAAATATGGACAAAGTCTATATCCTTACTGCAGCAGTTTGCCTGTACCATATGGCCTGTGGCTTACGTGGCACTCCTACCACCAATTTATGCCAATCTCACAGCCCCAGAAACAGGGGGGACACAAGAAACAGGGGAGAGCTCCAATTTATATATAGAAAATGGTAAGAGTCAAAAGCCAATGGGACAAAGGGAGGGAACAAGTAAAAGGTACGGGAACATCAACAAAAATGGTAATATTCACTCAGTACCTTAATTACTCCTACACCACGAGAGGTGTCCCCAGTCAAGCCTTTAGTCCTAGAGCACCCAAATAGTATGGATTTGCAGCTTCTTTCCCTCCCTCCCCCACCCAGTCTGAGTCCATTTCCTTCAGTCCATACAGTCCTGGTTGACCAATCACTGGGATCTCAAACTCCACTATACACACTTCCTAGTTAGGGTGAACTGATATCCCAGGGGTAGAGGCTGCAAATATTGTCTTTTTCTTCTCACTGAACCTACACACACCTCTAAAGCCTTCTTGACCTCTCCTTCTTCTTCTACTGTAGCCCTGCAGGACCCACAAGGTTCCTGGGAATCATAGTCTGAATAAGCAGTCACAGCTGTGCAGAATGCAGTTTTGTTCTATCTGCTGTTAAATGTATTACTCATTACAGTATATAGAACAAAAAAAAATACCAAAAAAATAAATTAAAACAAATCTATGAAGCTAGTCATTCAGCAGTTATTCACAACCTTGAATAGAACAGCCTGTCATTTTGTTTATCTGTTTCCCACAGTTTGTGCCCTAACCCTATCTTTTAATTTCAATATCATTTCCTTTTTCCTTGGTTTAAATGCATTAAAATTAAGAGTCTGACTTACATGAAACACTTGTTTAAGGGGAATCACACTCAACTCAACCACATTGTTTATTTAGAGCTATGTCAAGCTTTAAGAATTATGATGTAGACAGCTGACATAGTTTCTGTTCCAAATAACATGTAGCATTTCCATAGAAGAACTAGCAAGGAGAAACATTGTAATAATTAACTCTTACCAAAACCTCTGACATCTGACCCAGTCATGCTCTGCTTCTTAATAACTGTGGACCTATAATATAGCCTTTCTAAATTGCCATTAATTTGGAAGACAAATTGCATTCTGTATACATGAAAACTGCAAAATGCCACAGTCAGCAACCAAATTAAGTTTTGCCTTCAAACGTCTCTAAATAACATCTAAATCCTTATCTCCTTCAGGCATACAGTATAATCTATCATTAAGGGAATAATGGCAAACTTATTTTTGTCAGAAATAGGAGGTTTTATTCTGAATGGATTCTAAAACTGTTCCAAAGGCAACAGTGGCAGATTGATCTGATTTGGGGTTCATTTTTTCAGTATTCTAGAACAGAAAAAGCATGAATTTTACTACACATTAATTATAATTTGATTCCCATATTTACTGTCAAAAGTAAATTGTTCTTTATTCCCCTCTTAAGTATAATATCAAATATGAAATCTTTCCCTCGTATCATATTCATCTGTAAAGCTGACCAGACTAAATGTGAAATCAATTACCTAATCAATGGGGCATCTTCTAATATGTGACATATTCTACACAGATATCTTTCCCTCTAGGTTCATTAAATCCTTGGGCTACGGTTGTTTGAATAATGCTGGAAGATATAATATGTTATTTTCCTGATGCAGGGAACATGGAACATACTGAAGCCTAGTACAAACAAATAAACAAAACAGCTGAAAGAAAAACATATTCTAGGAAGAGTGATTTGACTATTTCATATTAGGAAGAATATTAGAACAGAGATAAAATAGCTAATAATAATGAGTTATATAAATTATTATTATTTATTTGAGGAAATAGGACAGACATAGATGAGATAAGTGCCAGACAGTTTTTTTCTAATACTCATAAGTTTCATTATGGATTAGATAGTCATATGTAAGAAGGGAGACATGAATCATGAGGGAATGATTTCTAAGGGCTACACCGCAGTTTTCAGCATTTGGCTTGCCTGGGGTATAGCATGGAGTTACACTACATCAAGAGGTATTCAGAAAGTGATTATACCACAGAAAACACAGCCTACCTGCCATTCCAAGTGGTGTCAGCGAGATTTGCGAAGTTTGTGTTCATTTGAATATCAGACCACCTAATTTCCATATTGCTCAAAACTCAAGAAGCCACACAATATCATTAATATTGACCATAAAGCAGCAATTCTAATAGACTTGAGGAAGAGACAGCTCTGTTGCTATCAGCTAGTGCAGGGTATGCTAATACAGAGAGAAGAATTGCTTTTCTTCATAAACTCCTTACCCTGTAGATCTCTTTCCATGCCTAAACTACCAAGTGATTTAATGTGTCATCCACAGTTATGCACTCATTCTTTTTGATCTGGAAACTTAATGTATCCTATGATGGGAATAACTTGTCCTTTGTAACAAAACATAAAGCATGTAACAAAATAAAACAAAGATGAGGGTGTGAATATAGAAAGGGTATACAAATATTTCGACAAGACCTGCTACCATAATTACACCTGCATTCTATTTATCATAAAAACATGAAAAACAGGTGGAGGTGCCAGCATAAACCAGAAGTGAGGGGTTAGTTTTCACATTAAGTAAAAGCAATAATGCAGAGTAGTGCTGACCTGGTGTTCCTTGATGGGAGAGTGAACAATTAGCTGGAAGGGAAAAATAATCCTTCCCCTGGGAAATTTAACACCTTCCAACTAGTGCAATCTGCTGCGTTATAAAGGGAGTGGAAGGCTACATTGGGTACATTTTTTTTGTGAGCTCCAACGCCCAAGCATCTGTGGCAACTTTTCCCCAAGTGGTTAAAACTGCCTTCATTGCAGATTCCTTTCAAGTTAGTGGTCTTAAATGAAAGAATTAACACTAGCTACACAAAGCAGTTGTATTAGCAGCTGATAACTTGTGTTAACTCAGACTTCAGCACATATGTCTAACACAGTGGTCCCCAACCAATCAATCCTGATTGAGTGGTTGTTTGGGGAGCCTCTTTTGGTCAATCCTGAGCTGCAGGGGCTGGGCGGTAGTGCACATATGCACATGCACCCCTCCCCCCCCCAGCCCAGCAGGTCAGTCTGTGGGCGGTGAAAGGAGTGGAGAGCAGATCGAGGCCCCTGTGATGAGGAACAGATGGTTGGTGGCCCAGCCAGGAGCGGGGAAAAGTGAGTGGGGCCCCAGCCTGGCCAGGTGGTAAGAGGATTGGAGCTCAGGGGGCGCTGCCCCACTGGGCACACCCCCACTTCATCTCTGCATGGGACAGAGTTGGCTGTCACTTCTCACTGTGCCTCAAGACCTGCTGCAATTGACCTGGTGTGTGCACGGCTCAGGTCAGGAGCAGGATGCACTTGGCATCTAGCCACTCCCGGGCTAGCTGTAGCAGGGCTCAGGGCACAAAGCCCAGCCTGCAATGTTAGCTGCCTCCACTGTGAACAGATCAGGGGGGCATGTACCCCCACCCAAACATGAGGAAATGCCAGTGACAGCAGCAGCAGTGAGGGAGGGCATGGGGCTGAGCAGGGGCAGGACCTACACAGCTGGGGCTGCACATGGGATGGAGCCACGAGTCTTGATTACTCTCTTTAAAAAGTGTGACAATTTTATATCTATGGAATGTTGTCAGGTTCTTCTGACATCAGATAGTTAGGGAAATGCCATGCAAACATTAGTTGGTTGGATATTTGTAAATTAAAATGCAGATATTTTCTCAGGAGCAAGTTATTTAGCACCGTGTGAAGATGAGATTTTGCAAAATATCCAGGCATATATAGATATGGAAAACATCTTTGCAGTACCTCTAATGTGCTCCAGCTGTTTACTAAAGCTGTTATTTCAAAGGTCCCCAATTCTCCAATTAGCTGCTTGGGACCAGTCCAGTATTCCACCTGACTGGAGAAGAAGTGCTGATTGAACCAGGTGCAAATTAAGCAGGTTGCAAACTATTCTGATACTAAATAAATAAATAAAGATTCTGGTTCTATTTTAGTATACATGTAGCAGAAATGTGACAGTATCGTGGCCCAGTTCTTGGCTGATGCAAGTCTGCAGATCTCCAAAGAAGTCAAAATGGGATGTACCAGTTTTCACCAGCTGAATCTGACCTACTCGCTGCATCCAGATGTGCAGGCACATGCAGTTTATGGCACCAGAAACCTCTCAGCAGTGCCAGAAACTACACATCTGTTAAAACATGCCCTCGTGCTGCAAAAAAAGATGGCATGGTTACACATTCCTCTTTCACGTGCCAGCACATACAGGGGCTTGGTCCTCCTGGGAGATGCTTTGGCTGCTGACCAGAGCATCTCCACTCCTTTAATTGTCCTCCAGCCCCTCCAGCACACCAGGAGCAGAGAAAGGGCAAAAACAGGGAAAGGCAGGACTACTTGCCCCACCTCAAATTGCATGTGCAGAGAATTGCACTGCAGCAAAAAGTAGTAGAACACATTTGTACCACTACTATTTCCACTGCTGAGAGCACTTGCCCGTGCTTGTGGGAAAGCAAACAGTGTGTACATGTGCACGTATTACTACATACTTTACAGCAGCAACAGACACAAATTGGGAACTATATGTATAAAAATATATGTTGAAGCCCCGTTTGGACACCATGCTTTAAGCTCATGACCGCATTCCATTCCATGGAGATGCACACTGCTAAACAGTCACCTGACTGGTACCCATATACAATAAATCATTTCCTAAACTAAGTTTGTACTATGAATAATGCCTGCATTTTATTTGGAATGGTGTATGTACATTAACTGAGTGTGTTGTTCTACCTATTCATTTTTAATCTGGATCGGACCAAATTTTGTATTTATTTTCTTAATTACATTAATATCTAACAAAAGAAGTACCTACAGATTTTGACAATGTGCTTACTACCTCAGGAAAGTTTGTGGAGAAATACATTAGTCATTTTTTTACATGTCTAAAATATGCTATGAAAGCTGAAAGTGTGAGTGTCTACACATGCATATTTAGCAAGTGTCTACATGTGCATGCCTGTACTGTGCAGTAAATATGGGACTTATGCTGACTGGATCGTATAAATTTGATATTGTGGTAAATAAAAGTGACCAAACGCCAGCAAACTGTGCTTGCTGCACAGGGAAAAAAGTGGGTGCAGCTCAATTAGCCACGCGAAGCATGTATGCAGCAAAATCCCCAACTCATGCAGCTTGAAAAGTGTGTGAATGAAAGACCCGATCTAATTGGTTGTTGGGGCAGTATAAAAGCAAAGAAGATGGGACCTACATGACAACAGAGAGGCCTGATCACCCTCACCGAGGTCCTGCGTCCACAGCTCCCTTTGCCCCCAGACGCCCCCATTGGATAGGTTGCAACGGATAGGTGTTAAAGAGCTCTCGAGTTCCCTACGGTTTGAGGTTTTTTGATTGTGGAGATTGTTGTAAAGGGAACTGCCGGCACAGATGTGCATACGAGGCATTTAAGTGCTTCACAGTGGATTTTATGGAGAGTGTCTACGGTGTATTCTGGTTGTAAGTAAAGCATTTATTTTTTTTTACTGTCTTTGGATTTTTTGGACGGGAAAAGAGAAACAGGGCAAAACATTCCAGAACCCTTTCATCCCCAGCCTGTTCGAATTAAGGGGTTAACCACCCCCCCAAATTCCTCCTCACAGATACCTGCATCATGCAAGTATCAAATGTGTACCCAATTAGCTACTGTTCCATGATGAATGTAGACGTGTTACTGCACAGTAAGCCAAGGGACCTCCCTGCTGGATTTGCTTAGCTGTTAGGAGGCCAGCCGGAGCCCAGCCCCAGGATTCCTGGCTGGACCCCTCTCCTGCTGCTGGTCTGGGCTGCTTTCTGGCAGCACCTAACTGCAGAGTACCAAACACAGGAGCCATTTTGTGCCTTAGGGCACACACCACACAGAGTCAGCAAGAGACCAGCAGGCCTCATGTGGCAGTAACTTACTGCACAGTAAATTTAAGCCAGTGTAAATGCACATAAAGAGATGCCCAGTGTGTACCTAAATAATGGAACTATGACAAGAAAAATACCTTTAAATGCTTTGGAATTTGAATAAATTTGAATTTAGGAAAGTTGCAGATATCTTTTTGAAGAGTTCTACAGTGCTTTTAATATATAGAATTTATTGGATTTTAATACACTATTCAAAAACAATTGCCCAATAATTTTGTGCATCATTAACTTACAGAGTGATATCAAAGAAGTTGGCTAGAAGAGACTGACTGCATTTGCCTCTAAAACCTCAACCAATAGTAAAGAGAAGTTATCAAAGAAATAAAAAACAGCCTCTGTATTTAATATTGTTTTTTGAGAATGGCAGAGATTCCTAGATACCCACAAGGTTTGTTGTTTATTTACTAACCACAAGTCCATTTTGGTCTTAATCCAAACAGTGACTTGAACATTGCAGAGAAGTCAGAGACAGCTCATGGTAATGTCAAGTGAATGCAGGATTAAAAATGCCTGGTTTGTGGTGGGGAAAGTACATGCGATACATCTTAGACAGCACAATAATGGTCATTTCATTGCTACAAGAATTTCCTTGGTACTTTTAACTTGAATGTCCCTCCTTAATTTCTCATTGTTTTTAACAATAAAAAAGCATAATAAGTTAATTCTAAACCTCCTTTCACCCTCCAGTAACTAGATTTGGAGGCTGCCAGGAGTCATAGATATTTGAAACTTGTTGATAGCAGAAAAGCTTCTGACAGAAAACAATTTTTTTAATAATAGGTTTTACAAATCTATGGCTTGAATAGATGACTTTGATGGAAAAAATGATAAAGTGATAGTCATTTTCTTCATATCTTCCACGTTCATGAATGAAGAGTCTGATATGTTTTTATTCCACCTGTGTTCCTGGTCAAAATGCTCTAGTTACCAGCGATTACAAATAAAATCAGTACAACACTGCAATGTGTAACACAATTCATCTATCAAAATTTAATTTGGTATCTGAGATCAATGACGCTCATGCTGCATCTAGAACATAGATAACATTATTTTAATTAAAAATGCCAGTAGAGTAATTACTTTTTAAGCATATGGCCACAGATAAGAAAATTGGATGATACTTAAATTGCAGTTGTAAGATGATGAATTTGCATTAAAAAGTAGCTATTAGTTATTTTAGTGGCATTGTGGGAAATCAAGGCCATAGGTCTTTTAATCCCAGGTTTGGGAGGAGTTAGGGGGTTTTTTTTAGAGATATGATATACTTGGGCTTTGGGAAAAATAGGTTCCGAACAAAAAAATCCTCAATCTGTAAATATAATAAGTGCAGTCTCAGAAAATAGTGTTTACCCATTTTTCCAAGCAGTACACAAGTCTCAACTTACAGCGTGTCAGGAGGAAAGACATGGAGTTATTTGCTGCAAGAAGAATGTTGCTTCCCTAAGTAAGCAGAATGGACATTCAAGGTTTGAGATGGGAAAAACATTATTTTTAGCTATGCCATATTTCACAAAATAAAATATTCCTGAAAAAACACACAATGAAAAAAATGTGAAGTAGAATGAAACAACCCTGTCTGGATACTCATGCAAAGTTTCTGGTTTGGAATACCAGCCATAAATCCCACTGTATCCCTCCCCACACACACTCCGCCCCGCAAAAGAGGGCTGATCTACTAATGCCTTAAAAAAATATTTTGCCTAATTTGACAGTATCTGACAAATAGACTTTGCAAATCCTTTTTAAAATTCCTATTTAGTTCAGTTTTCCACTTCAGAGCATAATTTGCAATATTTTCAACCCCAGGGACATCAAGTTAAAGCTTTTAAATCTATATGTAGGCACTCAAAAATATTTTATTTTCAGAAATATAGCAGTTTCCACAGAAACATGATTAGGCCTTCATGCACTACCACACTGTAAGTGTTTCCAATAGATGTTGGAAGTAAAAAGTGCTCAGTACTCCAGAGCTCCTGACAGTTGTTCTAAAGAATGTGGCATTTGTTTTACACAAGTTTTAGGATCAGTCTTGTGCTAAAGTATGGTTGTGGCCGCTGGCTCCAGGAAGAAGATTACTAACCTTCAAGCCTGTAAGAAGAAAGATGAAAGCAGCGCTCTATAAATATTCCAACGATTATAAAGTAGTAAACTATTGAAACACTATATGTGGATTAAAAATACTTTCAAGATTATTCATAATAATATTATCTGTACAAAGACCACTTTGTTTTCAGCTAGAAAATCTGTTGGCAAAGTGAGGTCTCAGCTACCGTAATTCTTCCTATACATTTGTCTCCAGTCCTTGGCTTAAATGAAAACAAGTTAACTCAGCTGGTTCTATACCTGTACAGTGTAACTGTATACTGGGGGCTTTGAAGAAGCAGTGCAAAAATAATAGAGATAAGTAATAGAATCTGTCCAAGCTACTGGTAAACTGTGAGATACACTGGGTATTGCAGGGGTAAAGATACTAATTCTCTTTGCCTCAAGTTTAAATATATTTTTATTTCCATAGTTAATGTGCTAATATGAAGTTCCTGATAGCAGCAAGTTTAGCACATTTTAGGATAATTAGAAAAATAACCTTAACATGAAACTACACAACATGATTACAACTGACCATTTCTTATTAATGTAATTAACTTCAAATATTTTCATCCAGTGGCTGCCCCATTTGTATCTTCTGCTGGGGCACAGATGCAAGCTTTTAAATGGAGCACCCATAATTATATATATATCTATATATCTATTACTGCCAGGATTGCTTGTACTAATAAATTATGACATTACTGATTCTCCCCAACAGGGCTTTGCAGTTCTGTTGTTTCCTATATCTTGTTTCTTATCTAATTGAACGTTTATTGCCTTGGTCTTCAGTCAATAAAAAGCTACAATAAGTTAATGACTGTTGGTCTGAGGGAGTTCTGTACTTCTTTGTGACTACTTTAGAGTGCATACAGAAGTGACATTTTACTAATGATCTGGCCCCTAAAAGTGCTTTATGGACATGTCATTACACATGTGCATGGCTGCAGAGTGCTTTTAAAATGGCTGATCACATGTAAGATGAACCCTGGTCAAATCAGGTATTACATTAAGACAGACTGACTCTACCAGCCTAGCCTCCCTCCCACAGCTGTAAGGGGGGAGGGAGGGGAAAGAAGAGGGAGCACCTGGCTGCTGAATGACCAGAGCTAAGGGTATGGAGGAGGAGAATGTGTCCCTCTCAAGCCCCCGTAGCTACCCCAGCTGGATTATTGGGGAAGCTGAGACAGACCCATGAGGTTAAGGGGCTCTGCCCCCCCCCAGCTCTGACCATTCAGCAGCTAGATGCCCCCTCCTCTTCCCCACTTCCACCTTCCCTCCCCTAGTGACAACTCTGGAAATGGCTGCTTCCATTGCATCTTACCTTGTAGATGTTCCTGCTGCAGCTCAGCCAGGAAATGTTTCTGCCTGCACTAGCGGGAGCAAACTGCAGCCTTTATATACCTGGTTCTCAAAATAGCTACTGTCATCAGGCACCTACTAGATGTCTGACTCTGCCTTTAAAGTGGCAGGCACCCAAAGATGTATGTTGAAAAAACATTTAAAGCTGTGTCTTTGGCCGAATCACTGATTCTCCAAATCAGCATCAAATCTTCAGATTGAGATTAGGCTGAATCGAATTGGGAAGAGTGATCCGAATCAACAAATCCAATCACTGTCCCCAATTCGGACCATTTTTTTTCCCCTGCAGCATCCCCTAAGAAGGTGGTAAGAATGCTAAGAGTATCAGGACTCTATGATATAAACAGCCAGATCCAATGGTAAGACTTATTTGGAACTAGAGACACATAGTTAAGGGATTACTGGACTCAGGGACAAAGTGTCCTGGAGCAAGGCAGGTAGTACTCTGAGCCAAGTCCATTGAATAACATGTAGCCTATTGCTCCTGGTGGGCTTAAGCAGAGAGTCCTTTTTTTTTTCCAGCCCCTCTCTACCCCATACATGGATGTCTCAGCTGCCTGCGGAGGGTTCAGGGTTGAGGATGTGGTCGGGGTAGAAAGGTAAGAAAGGTTTATTGACTTAGCTAAAAAAAAACTACGTATAATGACAAAACAAACAATGACAGACAAAAGCAATTCACATCGGCAACTTATTGGCAGTCTTTTTTGGTGCTTGATACACAACAAGCTTCTCTTTCTACAAAGTTCAGCCAAGTCAGGCATCTCTGAACAACACTGTTCGAAGGGTACCAGGAAGGACTCTGGAATGCAGCCTTTGGACTCTTCGAGGTCTATGGGCTTACTGATCTAGGCAACAGCTAACTAATCTTTTTCACAGAGCTGTATTTTTTTTTCTGAATGGTTTCTAGATATTTTAGCTAATTTAAAGCTTTTGAATGGTTCTGATAATGTACAACTACTCAGATTCCTTTTACTTTAACTGCCTTTAGACTGACTAATAGCAGTCTTGCATTCCTTTGATAAGGTAATTTTAACTATGCTACAGGGCTTTACCACTTCAAGACTTTCCTAAATTTACAAGGCTTCACTACATCTTAAACTTTAATTAGGCTTTTAGGAATAGCATATAGCTTAATATTTAAACAAATACAAAAAAAACCCCACTTGGTCTAATCTTCATAGGGCCTTCAGCAAGCACCTTTATCACACAGGCACACTTTTCAGCTGTCACACTCTACTCCTTGCTTGCTGAAGCACTATGATGGCTACAATTGAGATACTAAAGCTACATGTGCTACATTGGGAAATGGGGAGGGATTTATAAATTTAACTTGCATAGCATAAACAAATTTACGACAACAACAACAATTAAAACATTATTTAGCTGTTGCCACTAGGGCAATGCAGAATATTATGATGCTCAAGATGGTTAACTATGTAGTTGAGATGGCACTTGGTGACATACAAATAGTACAGATTACATCATACTATTTACAAGGCTCTGGCATGTTGACAGCTAGACTGATAATTTGCCCACCCTCTTGAGCAAGGAGAGCTAACTGAGTGCCTTGCTGAGCTTTTGCCTCAAGGCTTTGCAGCTTATTTTTTATTTCATTTTAGTTTTTTATCTGTGGCATGTCTACATCTGATACCCATGAAGTAGGTACTGTAAAGTTGAGAGGTACAGTCTCAAAGGAAATGTCTAGCCATTTTAGAGCAATAGTATGGTTACTTAATTGCAGTAGAGCAATGGCTCTACTTTTAGCTCTCAAGCAACATGAATTACATGAAGTTCAGGTGGTACTATTTTCTGCAGCAAATGACTTGGTCGTTCTCAACAAACATGTTGCCTTATTGTTACGTATGACACATTAGGTAACTCGTATACACAGATCATGTTAGGTAGGCTGGGAAGCTAGCTTCTCCATATGGTCTCTAATCTAAACAAGGTGCTACTAATTTGAACTAAGGGGGTCTGTACTACATACTGAAAGCTGTGATAAAGGAAAATGTTCATTCCTGGTGCAGGGGATAAAAGAAAGAAACTAGACCACTCAGCTTTCTCAAGTGGTAATCTAGGTACTTTGATAGGGGTATCTCTCATTAAATGTTGCAGGCATCACGATGCTCTAAGCCAGGGGGAAATTCCTTATTTTTAACGTTGTTTATTACTTGGGAAAAATGCATATTTAATGATAACTGAACCTGCGCACCAGCAGTACCTTAAGCTTGATTTTTGTCTGCTTTAAAAGCAGTGTCTATCATGATTTGGGCAAGACAAGCTGTCTCTAATCTTACATCAGTTAGCAATCTATCAGTGAGCTCTAATGTTTTTCTTTCAAGCATGCCTCCCCTAGTGAGCAGC
Organism: Caiman crocodilus; assembly: GCA_030014935.1. Lineage (NCBI taxonomy): Eukaryota > Metazoa > Chordata > Crocodylia > Alligatoridae > Caiman > Caiman crocodilus. The sequence continues at coordinate 27,031,630 of JAGPOW010003316.1, read as the reverse complement.
ATTACTGCCTGTCAGAGATTGGCTACTCCTTCACTGTTTTTTCTGGGATTTATCTAAGTTCTACACATTTACAGTAGAGTTAAGTCTGTCTTAAAGATAACTTGGAGTATCTCTTCATTCGTGGGACTTAAGTGCACTTATGGAACAGAAAATGACCGGCTAGTCTCATTTAAGCAACTCTTCAGCAACACAGGCTTCTGCTGAACAGTTTGGAAAAGTAGCTCGGACATACTATTGTTCTGGTCTGAACAATACTCGGGCAGTGAACAATGAAGCATTTAGGAGGGTTCAGATTTTAACTTGTGAATTCCACTAGGGTGTGGAGTTATACACAGGCAGTACCGGAGCCTCCCATGAGGGAATGGCCAGAGATAGTAGTGAACACCCCGTTTTCTCACAGATTACATTTATGTTTCTTTCTTTGGGAGCTTGTAACTACACTTTACTCACTAGAAAGTGAAAGAGCTCTCAATATCACTCATGGGGACAATACAGTATTAGGTTAATGAAACAGCATTGCTCTGGCAGAATCTTAGCACTGATTTACTTTAGGAACTTCACTGGTATAAAAGGATAAGTGTTAGAGATTTGCAGATACAACCTTCTTTTAGTTGTATTAAAGTGAGCACTATTCTACTACACCTTTGTGTAGGTATGATTCACAAACTATGTTTCAACTTGTAATGTGCTTTCTCACCTGGTCTTTACACTATTGTTGGAGAGTGTTGTCAGCCATAGGAATGAAAGGGGGCAGATTCTCTCATAAATGCAGTGGCTTGAGAGGCGGAACAGATGTAGAATGCATTATTGGTGACACAAACTCAGGGACGTTGAGCTCAACAGTGTTTCTCTTAGGAAGTATGTAACAACAAACTCTCAAATGAGCAGAGCTACAACAATCCCCTCCTTTCCCGAAGTTAGCCATTCTAGCTTTTAGTAGGGAATGAACTCAAGATAATAACTGGTGCTACAGGTACACTGACAGTTACTATTTTGCCAGTTAACTATCTTGTTTCTTCTACTCAGAGACTAGGACTTCACTTGCTCCGGGGTGTCAGGTTTCTGCCACCATCTAGTATGGATACTGCAGCTGGACCGTGCAAAGGTTATTTGAACGCGTTTCTGGGGGATGATCTTCAGGGTCAGGCTACTCCTTGAGGTCTTCAGGAACAAGTTCATTAATACCTGGGTAATAAGAAGAATAGTAGACATGACCTACTCAGGAAACACAATAAGGAGTTAATAAAAAGAGACATTCATAAAAGTCTACTACTTCATGGTGCCAAGCAGTTCAGACTGGTGACAGAGCAGTACTCATTTTCAGTGGCAGGCTCAATTAAAAATGGTTATGGCTGCACTTGTGGATAGATCTAATCTGTAGGAACAAGACAACAAGGAACTTGGCTCCCGTTAGATAAATTTGACTTAAATATTCACCATGTATTATGCATATCTTTTGCTAATAGTGTCCCCTCTCATTTATTTCTTTGAGGATGCTTCACTACTACTCAATCTCCTGCCTGAAGCTTTCTTCTGGGTCACTACCTCTAGGTCCCTTTACTGCTGGCTCGCGGGAACCACTCAATCTAAAGGCCTGTTGCATGAGGCTACCTCCTGGATGGGGTCGGTTATAGGCTCAATTGATAACTCAATCCAGGGAAAAGTCTTAGTCTCTAAGAGCCATGCTAGCGGCTACTTAGAAATTGCATTTGAGGATGCCATCAGCTCGCTCTACCAATCCACTAGACTGCGTATGGTATGGGCTATGATATGTCTATAACATGCTATGTTATGTTTCACAGTCTAGTCATACACAAGATAATTGCGGAAGTGAGGGCTATTATCGCTCTGTAGTTTTATAGGTGGTGGATACACAGCTAGCAAAGTTTTCAGTGCTGCACATGCGTCCTGGATTATAGCTCTTGCTGAGGTGTGGGCAAATGTCATTGTCATGGCAACTTCTACAGCTACAAACACGTAGCTTTGCAACATGTTTATAACTCTGGATGCTTTTTGTCAAGACTGGTAGTGATGGGATGGCAGCCATCAGGGGTCAGTATTAGCATTCAAAGCTTGAAAGTCAATAGTTAACTGCTACTCTCTATTTGGCTTGTGCACTGGCCACACTGGATTGTTATAAGGAGAGTGGGTTCAAATAGCAGTCTCATCTTTTAACTGCTGCCTTATAATACACTGAATAGGTTGGGTGGCCTTATGGAGAGTTTGATACAGGGGTCTGTGTACTCCTTTCATGGGAGGCAGGGTTAGTGGGATCATGCTACATCAAGTTACAGCTATTATAGTTGTTTCTTCTGTTTCTCAGTGAGGCACTTCACACTCAAACTGCTAATTCTTTTGTTCAAGGGCAAACTACTGTCCTCTTAGTACATTAAGTCCTAGTAAGCTTGGTCTCCCTTTAAGTATTACTGCAGCTGCTGTTACTTTAGAGCTATTAGGTAACGGGAAGTTTGCTCGGACTAGATGTCTTGGTCATCGGGTACTTCCAACTCTAATTACTTGATAAGGGGTTCCTTTATCCACTTTCTAATCTGCGGAATCTAAAATACAAATCTGGGTACTTGTGTCTAATAGCATATTAATTGACTTTCTCACTTGTACTTAATTGAATCTGTACAGGCATCTGAATTTAGGGGCTAATATAGATACCAGTCCTCGGCTTGCTACTACCCCCATTGCGCCTCTTTTCTTTGGGGATTGGGCTGGCCAGATTCCTTAGGGTATGTGATCAGGCAGGGTAAAGGCTGGCGGCCCCACAGGTGCCTGGGAAAATGTTGACAGTTTTGTCCTCAGGACAGAAAATCTCTATGGTGACATTGTCGATGGTGCAGAAGGCTCTGCCTTTGGTCTTGCTCTTTTGGTACAGTGTTTACCCTTCAGCCCTCTCGAGACATTGAAGGGCAGTCTATTCATTTGCACTTTATTGAAACAGGCAGTAACAAGTCTTTCTACATTTTTGCTTGCAGAGTCTTGGGCCGGCCTTTTCCAGCTTTTCTCAACAATTTCATAGATGTCATAGATTTCATAGACATTAGGGCTGGAAGGGACCTCTGAAGATCATCAAGTCCAGCCCCCTGCCCAAAGGTCAGGAAGTCACCTGGGGTCATAGGATCCCAGCAAGATAAGTATCCAGTTTGCTCTTGAAGGTATTCAATGTAGGCGTTTGAACCACCTCCAGTGCAAGCTGTTCCAGACCTTGGGGGCTCAGACAGTAAAGAAAATCTTCCTTATGTCCAGCCTGAAATGGCCTTGTAGTAGTTTATGACTATTCGACCTAGTCATCATCCCTTGGGGCGCTCTGGTGAACGAACATTCCCCCAGGTACTGGTGGTCACCCCTGATAAACTTATAGGTGGCCAACAGATCACCCCTGAGCCTGCATTTTTCCAGGCTAAAGAGCCCCAGGGTTCTCAGCCTGTCATCGTAGGGTCTGCTTCCTGACCTCTGATCATGTTCATAGCTCTTCTCTGGACTATCTCAAGCTTCTCCACATCCTTTTTGAATTGTGGAGCCCAAAACTGGACACAATACTCCAGCAGCAGCCTCACTAAGGCCGAATACAAGGAGAGAATGACATCTCGGGATTTGCTTGAGAAGCATCTATGGATGCAAGCCAGCGTTTTGGTCACTTAATTCAGCAGGATCAGGGGGGTTTATCCTTCACTGAGGCTACTGCCATTGCCTTGGCAGTTTTCATTGGCTTGGTAAGCTTTGGCTTCTGCAAAATGGGTAAAAGCTGCACTAATTGCTGGATTGCATCTTTTACCGAGTGATTTACTGCTTCTGACTCTAAGGCCAACAAGGCCAAGTGAACTCTGTTGGTGTTTGCCAGCAACTCTCTTCCACAACAGTGCTGTCATGACTTCTGCATCTGGCATGTGAGTCCAAACTGCTGAATGAATAATTTCAGTTAGTGATAATAGATACATGCAGTGGACAACCTCTTTTAAATTGGTCCATGCCTGACAGGCAGGGTTAAGCTCTTCTTCTATATTACTATAACTGGCTGCATTGACTTGGAGTACAGCAGAAAACAAAGTGACATTTTTATCACTTCCTGCAAACTGATTTAACAGGAGCACAGGGCACAGAACTATACTTGCAGCTTTGGCTCTATTCACTGAAATTGCAAACGCTCCTTCACTATACATTTATACTAGCCAGAGTATTACTGGCTCTCCTGGCTTTGACTTCTGCTGCTTTTGAATATTTTTGATCTCTGCACAGGTAAAGGAATGCAGTTCTAGTTGGGGATTCTCTCTTTGTGGCTTTAAATGAGTTATCACCATGGGAAAAACTTGGCTGAGTTTCTCCCTTGGGGCAGGGAAGATCTGTCCAGGTTCTTCCCTCTAAGCAGGAACATACGGGGGTGTTTCAGCACCAGACTCATCATAAATCTCCTCCTCTCCACCAGTCTCCTCCTTTTGATCTTCCCAGAGCTTAACTTTTGGCTTATCACTATACAGACACTTGTGGGAGGATGGCACCCTAGCCTGTGCTAACTCTACTTTCTTCTGGAGGGGAGCGGCGACACGTGGGATTTTAATTTTTCCTTTCTCCTGTTTAATGTTTCCAAGCAGCTCTGCATAGCTCGCACAGCCTTGCACACCACACTGTTGGAATTTCTCATATCTTTTAACTCCTTACTCGGGTGACCCCTTCCTGGAGCTGGGCATTCTCTGCAGCCCCTAACCGCAGGCATGTGGCCAATAGCCATGGCAGGCTTCCCTTCTCAGGCTTACCCCAGGCAGCAATACCAAACCTAGCCTAATGATCGCGTACACTACCCGGGTCACTCCAGGCACCTATCTTTATCCCACCCAGGATTCTCCATCCCTGTCACTTCCTTAAGCAAAGTCACTAATGGGGCGCAGGCAACTCCCTCCATTCTGCCCTTTCTGTCCAGACCAGAGCCTCTCAATCCTATTTGTGATGCCAATTTATGTCTCAGTCATCTGTGGAAGGTTCAGGATTGAGAGTGTGATTGGAGGTAGAAAGGTAAGACAGAATCATTGACATAACAAAAACACAATTACGCATAGTAACAAAACAAACAATGACAGACAAAAGTAATTCACAGCAAGCTTCTCTTTCCACAAAGTTCAGCAAAGTCAGGTGTCTCTGAACACACTGTTTGACAGGTACTAGGAAGGGCCCTGAAATGCAGTCCTTAGGCTCCTTGGGGTCCACGGGCCCCCTGATCCAGGCAGCAGCTAACTAATCCTTTTCACAGAGCTGTGTCTTGCTTCTGAATGGTTTCTAGATAGTCTAGCCAATTTAAAGCTTCTGAATGGTTCTGATAATGTACAACTACTCAGATTCTTTTTACTTCAACTGTCCTTACACTAACCAATAGCAGTACAAGCCTTGCATTCCTTTGATAAAGTAATTTTAACTATGCTGCAGGGCTTTACTACTTCAAGGCTTTGCTAAATTTTCTAGGCCTTATTTTATACAAGGCTTCACTACATCTTAAGCTTTAAGTAGGTTTTTAGCAACAACATATAGCTTAATATCTAAACAAATACAAAAAAAACCCACTTGGTCCAATCTTCATAGGGCCTTCAGCAAGCACCTTTTCACACAGGCACACTTTTCAGCTGTCACACATGGCCATCACCATCATGAAAGGGGGTGCATACAAATGTGGCCAATCTGCCTAGGTGGCACTTCCCTTTATAGCTCCTGACAAATGCTTTCTACTGGGGGAAAAAAGAACCAAGTAACGTATCCCAGCTTTGAAAACAGTCTTTTCCTAGTATGTGCAAAAGCTATTTTTAAAGTCTTTCTTTTAAGTCCCTGCCTTCAGAAACCAAAGTTAGAATGTTTTCCCTTTTCTTTTAAAGTTTTCATGAGCCAAGTGACACTGGTTTCAAAACCCTCTTTCAAATGTCTTATGCTTCCTGATGTAGCACCTTTGAAAACTGACCTCTGAAAAATATAATCTTTATCGTAACTGAAACAATTATGTGCTCCTTTCAGAATAAACCCTTGAGGCTCTTGCCTTGCCAGTTTGATATGCCTCATTCTTGTTAATATTTTAGTAGTCTACTTCTTCCTTAGAGATATTTTTACTTTCCCTCTTCTATAAGGTGCCAAATTGCATTCCAACATGTGTTTCTGATTTCCTGTGATGTTCCTACATTTAAAATTCAAGTTGAATACCTGTGGATAGGTCCAGTTCACTGAACTTACTTGAATTTCTTTCAGAATAGTTTTTATCAAATTACCATAGATTTGTGATGCATTTCTTTCCTTCCTTAGGGAAGCTAAGGGAACTTTTTGATAAAAAAAAAATTCTAAGAGTAATGGGGAAATTATAATTGTATAGTGTCAATAATAATAAGCATTAATTTTGGCAGGATTAAGAGTGGTTTTTCAGTAAAATGAGTCAGCCTCACTTTTTTTAAGCCTGCTTTTAAAAGAAGGTGCTTCTGAAAAAATGACAGCTTGAGAGGCCTATAGCTAGAGCACTGCTTTTATACATAACCTCTATACTGTCACTGGCAATGGAAGTGTCAGATTTCTATTCCAACTTTCCATTGCACCCCTGGTCTTGCATGGGAGCAGTTGGTCAATAACTGTAATTAACCATGATACTGACTCAAAGTGCAACTGTTAGAGCTTGGGGTACAGGCAACTCTAGCTAAAGGATCTACAGTTTTAAATTCCCTAAGCTCACTTGCTTCTATGCACAAAGATTCAAGGTTCTAGTAGCCTTTAAATGAATGAAAATTAAGGATCTCACTCTTTCTTTCTCAGCTTTAGAGAAGCACTAAAAGGACCAACTTTAAGATAATTCTATTTTAAATATTATATATTATCTCATTTGGAATAATTTGTTTGCAACACTCACATTGATTTTATGGGCAAGAATTGGAAGTCACAATCTAGCTCTTAATTAATAATACAGCATTAAACATTATCAGCCTACTTCATAGTCTAAACATTACCTAGAGCTATGAATATTGCTGCAGGTATTCCTTATGGGATGTGTATCTGTCTAAGAAGACTACTACTATAATGTCCCACATGGCATTTTCTTTACATTGCATAGCAATTATTTTGCTCAGTATATGTTGATTAAATCTGATCAAAAATATTTTGTGTGTGATGAAATGAAACAAAAGAATGATTCCCTTTCAAAATGTCCTGTTCAAAATGAGAAACAACAATCCAAATTTTATCTTGGAATGCAACTCTTTGAGCGCAAACATCCGATCTGGCAACAGATTTCTGAAGCTGAAGTACTTACAGGAAGTTTAACTTGCGGAGAACCAAGGAACCCTACTTTTGGGGTATTATCTGTATGCATGTTCTACATATTATCAGCAGAGGATACACCTAGGACTGCATTATCTTGTGTTGCTGCTTGCTCTTCAACTGTATCATATGCAGTGTCATTAGCTGTTGTTAGTAATGATGGTTTCCCTGTTTTACCCTGTGTGGTCACCCACAGATATGCAAAATAAGTTGCATTTGCTGCACTTGAAAGAGTTAATGTTAGTTGTCTGAAGCCAGATTTTACAATGGAGGCTTGCATTGCATTTCTGGGGCTGAGTATGATGGTGGCAGGGAAAAGGGAGATGTTTGTGGCTGCCTATGGCCCCTTCTTGCAGGTTGGGTGTAGGCACCCTGGGCCATGGGCATGTGGGATTTTTTTTTCACCATGGCACATGGCAAGCTTCCATGGGCCCCAGAGCCAATTGGGCTAGTGGCAGGGCTCCAGGGCTGAAAGTTGCAGACCTCTATGATCTAAGTAACATTGATTCCCAGAATGCCATGCACTCCATGAGACTACTCAACTCTCTGTTTGCTGCTGTTCCTGCACCTGCAGTTACAGAGGTAGGGAGAAAGAGGGAGGGGTGGGTAAGAGACCACTGCTCTGGGTGAATTTTGTCTATGCCACACCTTTGTTTTTTACAATTATGGAGTGAGTTTTGTCTAGGGACACAGGGTCCACAATGTTTTCCACTGGTATGCTTTTTAAGGGACTTCCAGAGATAGCTTCAGGCAAAGGAGTTTCTAGCAGCTCCAAAGAGCAGGCAGACAGATGTTAGAAAGCCAGAGGTGCAAGGTCTTTCTATGGATATACCTAAACTAATTAAGAAACCTACAGTGCTGGGTTGAACTTTCAACTTATTCCACTAGGGAGGAGGAACAGAGAACAATGCTTATGAACTATACAAGGAAATGGTCACCAGATTATAAAATCATTACAATTCATAGTTCAATAATATAGGCAAGGAGATACCCATTGTACAAAGCACCATGCAAATGTATAGCAAAGAGACTCCCTTCCTTCCATGGAATTAGCACCTACCTCACCGTTTTTAAGGCAGGAATGATAAGGTTTTCAGTCACTAGGTTTCTGAGAAACAATATGATAGCTAAAACCCTATCATATGATAAGGTAGAAAAAATAAATTACATACGACTTTTGGTTATAGTGTATATAAAAAATATTCTATATTTCAGTGGACAGAATATTTCCAATTCTTTCTGGTCTTTCCTTTCTACCTTGTCAGCACCAATTTCAGGGGTACTTTTTATTCTAAAAAAGCTGTAGAAAAAAGGTAAAATGCCATCAAAAGTAGGAACTAGAATGAGGAATCTATCTTCCTACATGTCAGCTATGGGATTGTTAAACAGATGGATGCTGTGCTAAACTAGAGGAAACTAACTGCACTATCAATACAATTTCACCTAATCTGTCCATCATGCAATTTAGTCATCAGCTTTCTAATTGCAGAAACAAGGCCTTTCTGTCATGTACAGAATTACCTCAATGCATTGGTATATAAATATCCAAACCACTTACTAGATAGACAGCCAGGTGGATAAGGACTTCATTACATGATTTAACTGAAGGACTTCATTACATGATATAACTGTGGCAGAAAGAAAAGCAAAATGTGAACAAATATACAATTATTAAAATTCTTTCCTTGGCATCTTTAAATTTCTACTCCATATAGAGAATTGGCAAAAGGTTTTTTTTGTTGTTGTTGTAAAACAGAGTTCTCTCCAATTCAAAAGTTTGTGAAATTTGATAATTAGATATCAGAGCATTTGGTTTTAAGAAATTGTGAACAAAATTGTGAACCTATATCCTTATAGGTTTTCATAAGATCTTTCCTTCTAGTTATAAATGCCAGAAAGACATAGCTATAATTAAGCATTAATACTCCTTTCGGTGCTTCATTGTTTATCAGCCACTTCATGAGTCTTCTATTACTTTTTTCAAAATATCCAGAAATGACTACTCTATTGTCCTGTGATGCTGCTATCTCAATAGATTTAAAAAAATATTGCTAGCATTGTTTTCTAGAGGGTACATTTAGACATGCAGTAGACTGCACAGTTGTTACTGCACAATCATTTAGTACTTGCTTAAGCAACCAATGTTACTGCATAGTCCCATCACCATGCTGTTATTTTTAGCTGCTACTGCACAGTAGCAATAAGCTGGTTGCTACTGTGCACTAGCATCACTATCATGGTTCATTCCCAGCAATGCTAAGTTGCTATAGCATCAAGCTACGGCACAGCAGCTCATTGCTATGGTGATGTAGTGTCTCGTGTAGACATGCCTAGGGTGTCTTAACTCATGAATACAAAATTCAAAGGTTTTGAAATTACAGATCAGATTATTATAAAAAATATAAACTGGAAAGATGAAGCTGCTGGTCAAAAAAAGTGGACCAAGTCCAGCCTGGTTGATTGTGCTACACCAACAAAGGGTGATTTCTCTCTTCTGCCTTTCCACTATCATTCTCTAGTTTAAAATAGTAAAACAGGACTCACAATAGCATGAATAGATGTAGATATAGTTCTATTTGGTTAAAGGGGAGATGACAAAAACTTGTGCTGAAAGGGAAACTACTAGACTGGAGGGAAGTTACTGGTAGATTAATAAAGGATTTATCTTGGTGACAAATATTGTTTCATATTTTCATATTAATGAGCATGGCACAATATAAAGAAATTTGCTAATGAAATTGACCTCAGTATAGAGGCAGAATATCATTTGGAAAGGCCAGAGCTAATGGGGCTTCATTTTATTTTTTAATGGGGTTCAGCCTCCCTCACCGTAAAATGTGGGCAGCAGGTAGTGCTGCAAAGCAGCCTGTCTACAGGCTCCAGGTGGCTGCAGTGGGGTGGGTGTGGTGGAGTGCATACAGTTAGGATCACAGCTCAGCATGTGGATCACTGGCTGCCCAGCATGGCAGGCAAATATCAATCTATTCTGTGAAGGGAAAGGGCCTGGTGGGAATGGCAGATCAAGGCTCCTGTGGAGGGAGGGAGCAGGGGCAGGGGCAGGGGCAGGGGTGCGTGGGGCCCTGGCTGAGCCAGGTGCTGGGACAGCTTGGACCTGGATGGCTTATCCAGGGGCACAGGGAGGCTCATGCCCCTGTGCACACCCCAGCGGAGGCCCTGGGGGCATGTGCCTCTGATCTGTGTGTGGGGTGGAGGCAGCTGCTGCTTCCCTTTGTGTTCCACTACAGCTGCCCCAATGAGACACCATATGCCTGCCACTGCTGGGTTGTACCACACTTTTTGCCTGCCCCACAGCAGGATGCACATGGCAGTGGGGTGCAAAGCACAGCAGCAGCTGTCTCCACCCCATGAACAAATAGGGAGGCACATGGCTCCTGAGCCTCACCCCAACTCCTGCCCCTGCCTGTGCTCCACTCTGTACCTCACTACAGAGGCCTTGATTTCCCTGCCCCCTCCAGCCCTTCCCCCTTCCCGTCCCTTCCCCCACAGATTTACCTGCTTGGTGGGGGAGGGGGACATAGTGTGCATGCACCCTGCCTCCCTGCCCCAATATTTTTTTCTCCCTCTGCCTATGGTCATGAAGTCAATTGACTCACTCACTGCTTCCTGTATAGAAATGCTACTGTCCCTGCCAGGTAGTTGGTTTAAAATTTGCGTGGGGCAGGAATCAAAGAAGGGTGCAGCTGCACCAGTGCACTCCCTTGGATCCACCCCAGGCCATCACTGGCTCATAATGACCTTTTGCTGTCTATATCAGTCAGGGCAATCTTTATGTGTAAGACTGAATGGACACTAATCTGACATCAGTTTCAGAAAAACACAAAAACCCATGGCAGAACATGTCAACCTCCCTGGATGCTCCATTGTTAACCTCAGGATTGCTGTTCTCATGCAAATAAAAAATAATAATAATAAAATAAAATAAAACAAAAAGTTTGATCAAGAAACTGTGGAACAAGAAATCATACACAAATTAGGCTGTGTTAATTATGGTTTAAATACAAACTATGGATTCTTATTTCATTACCTGGATTAGTTTTTGTAGCTTTTCCTATGGGTTACTTCTCATTTGTTTTTCTCTACTAGTACTGTTCCCTTCCTCTCTCTTTGCCTTCCCTTGTCTTTTGTAATCTAATTTCTCCCTTATTATACTCTACTTTCTTCATGTCCTTTTACAGCACCTAGTGAAGAGAACTTGAGTTCACAAAAGCTTGTACTCTCTCTCTGTATCTTATTTAGTTAGTCTACAAAGGTGCATTCCCACCCTGCTTTTCAAGATTAAACTGAAGAAACTTGACTTTCTTAGCCTAGAAAAAGTGAAAGCTAGGGGGACTTAATTGCAGGAGGGTGGTTAATTATGAGGAACAAAAATAATCATTAAACTCATAGATAACGTTGTTAGATGAGCAAATTGTTGGGGATTGGCCCTGAATACATTTCAAATAAAAGGGGAAGGTTTTTAACTACCAGGTCCTGAAACAGTCTTCAAATAGGAATAATGGAAGCAAAACCACACAAATAAACTGATTTTAGAATGGAGCTTAGTCAGTTTATATGATGTGGTATGTGTGACAGCAAGGGCCTGGACCTGATGCCATAGGAGATCCCAATGACTCCTGTATTACAACTCATGTAAGAGCAACAGGAAGTTAACTAAAAAATCAGAAAAAAGAGAGAGGGATACATTTGAACCTTGAAAACTACTAAGCCTTTTCCATAGGCATAGTGGAACATTGTCCAAAGTGTTTGAAAGAAGAATATATTGCCAGTATAAGTACATGGGTTGAGAAAGGAGGAGGAAGAATGTTCTGGATTTTTTTTCATTATATCTGTTTTTAGATCAATACAAGATTATACCAATAAAAGATATTGCCAAAAAAATATTTGCTTGTTATATAGTCCCTTGACCATCACAGTTACACAGTGCTCCAGTCATACTAAAAGAATGATACAAAATAAAAAATAAAGGCACCAAAATCATCAAATACATGAAATATTTCAAATAAACTTAAATGTTTATAATGTGAAACACAAGCTCCTTAATGAATTCTGAGAGGGATTCATCAAAAACAGGATTTTACTTTGGATTTTTAACCAAGAAGAGGTAAAGTATGTGGTGCGTGGGAGATTAAAAAAAAGCAGCAACCTTTTTTCACATTTATTTGTTTTTACATATGACTTGAAAATGCACAGATGTATGTATACATATAACTATATCATACTGAATCCATATTATCAGCACGTGCTTATAGTGTTCAAAAATTCAGTAAAGTTAAAAATAATGAAATATTCTGCTTTGTAGGATAGCTAATCTATTAGATTTATCAAATAAAAGATTCTATTTTGCATAGCTGCAGAACTTGCAAGATCCATTCTCACAGCTACAGTTTTAATCAATATAAATGTAACTATTTTAGAACACATATTAGTATAATACAATTATTTCATTTTGAAATCTGCTAGCACTTAGTATTAATGTAACTGATGAAAAGTGACATTCTCCCTCTTAGAGTGAAAACGCAATTAGTTTAATAAAGAAATATTGATCAAGTTAAGTCTGAATGGTGAAAAATAATGCCTATGATCCTAGAATTTCTTTTTCGTCACATTAATAGAGCGGGAGGTTGAAGCTATTAATTACTTTGTTTTTTACTAGACATGGGCCAAAACCAAAAGCTCAGTGTGGATGTTAAGGAATTCAGATTCAAGTCTAGATCCCCATCCTGAATCTTCCATTGCAGGTCCTAGTTGTGGATTGAGTCCAGAACTCCTTCAGTTCAGGAGTGCCATGAAGAACATCTGCAACAGTAAGATTTCCTCTGTTTGAAGCTCAAGATCTTATTACAATTATGCTTTAGTACAATCAAACCCAAATCCATACAGCATTTTCCAGCTCATCAATCTAATCTTAATTGTAATATTACTAGTAAGCTTATATGTAACTGCAGTAATGTGTTGGAGGGCACTCTCAGGGATGCCTGATTAAAATTCTGTCATCAAACTGGAGAAGTTTGGGGCAATTTCCCTGGCACAGTTTGAGTTCAACCCTTCTCTGCATACTGCTAAATCATTCTGCCACAGATAATTTATCCCTGAGATTCATAACAGGATTTTATTGGCACTCATTTGAGAGAAACTGCTACATCTCATTTGTTGCCTTGTCAGGTGAGTAATGAAAGCATACAAACCAATGCCAATAAAATACTTATACCTCAACATCATGTGTTTCAAACACATACACATACACACTCTCACCTCCCCACCCCAAGAAAAGTGCAATAAGCAATACTATCATCAATTAAGAGATGAGGCAAAGAAGACAAGAACCCATGTGTTGCATTGTATCCATTAGACCATACTGATTCCCTGTAAAATAGTCATATGGAACCATGACTCCAATACATAGTTCTTTGAAGAAGCAGAGAGAGACAATTTCACATTTTAAAATGAATAAACATACATTAGATGTTTAAGAGTTACATTTCACACACTAGTCTTATATAATATAGAAGGCTACCATTTCCAGCTATAATGAGCTGGTACTATCTGTTTAGCTTGCTTCAGGTGCAGAACTGAATATTATCCATTCTGGGACATGGACTGGGATATTTTGTATTCTTGTGGTGGGGGAAGTGTATGGAGGTAGACAGAGCAAAAGAAGAAAACTTGAAACAATATGACTTGTGGGTTTGGGGGATTTTTTTTTTAATAATAGCTACTGAAAGCTTGGACTATTAAAATTTGACAGAAAGGAACTGGTTAAGATAACACTGAGCAGAGACCATAATAAAGCATTCATAATGAGCTGGATTTAGCACATGCTGTCATCACCTCAGGCAGAAAACAAGAGGCAGAGAAGGCCAGGCAGAAAAAAAAAAAAGACTTCATTTTTTTTAAAACAAAATTTTTATCCTACATAAGAATCAACCCAAGATTTTTTGGATTTTTTTATGGGGGCAAGCAAACAAAGAAAGAAAGAAAACTACCAGTTCCCTAACCTGATGTGAATAACTTGAATCCTGGTATCTTATATTCAAGGTCAATTCCTAACCACTGGACTATGGTCCATTTTGGAGTTGTCTGTTATCTTGGACCATTGAAAACAATATATTTGTCCCAAAAATGTCAGGTTTCATGAAGCACCTCAAAGAAAAAAAGCCAACCCCCACACAGCTCTAGTGACTTTGCACACATACAAATTCAAAGCACATTAAGATATATATTGTACATTAGAATATATTCTATACTTGAAAAATATAGCAAAAGTAGCACACACACAAATATAACAAAAAGCATAAACATGGATTAATCAAGGTGGATAAAAAATTAGCTGAATTGTTAGCCTCAGAGACTAGTAGTCAATGGCTCAATGTCTAATTGGCAGCCAGCATCTAGTGGAATGTCCCATGGGTCCTGGGGCTGGTTTTGTTTAGTATCTTCATGAACAATGTAGAAAATGGGATGGACAATCTTTTAAGTTTGCAGATGACACGAAATTGGGATGTGTAGTATATACATGCAAGAGGTCCATGAGACCATCACACCTTCATATCATCACATCAGTATATACACCTAGGCAAGAGCATGGAGGAGTGGAGGCTGTCCAAGAACTTCCACCTGGTTTTAGACCATCAAGCCAGAGTCCAAAGGCCAGACCAAGTCCAGACATTCAGTACCTCAGTGGTCATAGTTTCTGCCAGAAAGCAACAGATTAGAGCTATTGCTAAGCATGGGCATGTTTCTATCAGGATGTCCCTTAGCTTTTCCCCTACCAAGGAGTAAGTACCTACAAGGTGGTGGGGGCTTGGTTTTGTTGCATCCCTATGTTGCTATAATGGAATTTAAACCAGGCAAGAAGACTAAGATAAGGTTGTCCTAAACTAAAACTAAGTTTATTGAACCCTAACAGATACAACTCTTATTAGAACTGAAGCTACATTAGCGGTTAACATTTTTAGGTTTGTAGCTAATCAGAGCAGATGCTTACCACCCTGTAATGTTGCGAATGCAACGTCACTGGTTGATCAGGCCATGAAGCTTTGTCTGGGGCTCCTGGTTCCCATGTCTGATGTCAAGACAGGATCTTGGATTGGTGACAGACTCTCTTTAGGAGTCTTCCGAAGGGTACACTTTCTCACCTGTTTTTATATATCATATAGCTTGCATTTCTTAATACATAAAATTAATTTAAGCCTTCCTCCCAATGCACATTAATAATCTTGCTTCTGTTTGCCAAATATGGTTACCTTTAACTGGAATTTTCTATTCTGAGGTCATATTTTGTTTCTTAGGTGGAAATAGGTTTTGCTCTGACTGTTCCTTTTTTGCTCAGGTTATATTTATTCAATTTAGTTAGCCAACTTTCTGATTCATTTAAAGTCAGGAACAATGTTTTTCTATTTGTTCCTTTCACTGGGTGCAGTTCTCAACCACAATTCAAGCTAAACATACAGCTTTAGCTAAGCACAAAGGATAACCCAGGCCTGATGGTCTGTGGGTCCCAACAGTTTCAAGGAGCCCTGTGCTCACTTCACTCTTGAGGCTGCAACATTGTGGTATTCTACAGAAGCTTCCCTGCCATGAGTAGACCCATGGCTTTGCCACCAAGCCTTCAGTCAGATGCAGTTTACAGTCATACCCAGGACCCGACTCTCTCACTAGGAGAGTAGTAAATCACTGGAACAGATTATCAAGAGATGTTGTGGCATCTCCATCCTTGGAGGTTTTTAAGACCCAGGAAGACAGACAAAGCACTGGCTGGGATGATCTATTTCAGAATGGTCCTTCTTTGAGTAGGGAGTTGGAATAGATGACTTCATCTCTTGCAACCCTAATTCTCTATGATTCTATGAATCACTGAGGAAAAAAAAATGACCTGTGTTCATAGAAAAAATACCCCTTGAATTTAAACAGACTTTAGGGCAAACCACATGACATTAAGTATGCCTCTAAGGCCAGATCCAGATGAACACGGCTGTACAGGACATGGCACTACAGACACATTGGTGCCACATACTGCACATGTAGGTGTTCTCTATGCTGCAAGGTATTAGCATGGGGTGGGTGATGGTTTTACATGAGAGATCCATGCAAAAAAAGTGGGGTAGTACATGTGAGAACAGTGTGCACACTACTCAAAACCAGGACCTAGTTAGCCAGAGCTATGCTCCAGCTGCTGGCCAGGCTCTAAGTGGCAGGATTGCCACTGCTGAAGCCCCATGAACCCCCCAGAACACAATATAAGGCTTCTGAGCCAGCCCAGAGCTGGCCCCAGCCTCCCCTACCCCACCCAGACTAACCTGCCATGTGACAGAGAGCAAGTGGCACAGGGGTTCCCCAAGGGACAACTAGCAGAGGCACAAGGTACACCACTGCTTCTTGTCCACGGGGAAATAAATGTCCACACTCATGTGGATGCAAACCAAGAGTGTAAAAAGAAAAGAGGACTACAATATGTATGATTTAAAAATTATGTAATTTGGGGATTTTGATATAGTCAAAGCAAATGCAGTTACAGTTATAACTGCTGATACTGGATTCTTCCATTCATGAGATATGTAAGTTCTGTTATGGCTCCACCCCTGTAATGTCTCCTTAAAACAAAACAAAACAACAAAATTGCCATCCTAACTATGGATTGCTTTAACAATCCAAAGGCAGATGCACTCAGTAGTGAGGTATGTTATGATTCAAAGTGGCTTAACAATTTTACAATTTACAATGATGTGAGCAACATCAGAATCAAGATCAAAGCTTTTATTGTTGAACTGAATCGATGAGAAGAGGGAAAGATAAATGTAATATGAAGCAAATATTACCATTGTTAGTTATTATTAAAAACTGATACTACCACCTTGTGTCTGTAGGTCTGCAGGATCTTTACACACAGTACTTTGAAAGAATGTTAAACAAAAGAAACCTCAAATGCCCCAAAACAAAAAAACAACTGTCTACAATTTTAACGTTTTTTACAATTTACTACATTTGGATGGTTGGTGAAGTAAAGCAGTAATATTGTAGCAGGCTTGCTGGGCTTTGCACAGCTCTCTGGGTTTAGGAGACTACAAATGCAATTGGTAGAGCAAACCCCACCAATCAGAGACAGGCAAGGAAGCAGTCAGGAAAAGAGTCATCTTCCCCTCTACTCCAAAAGGGGTGGGGGGCCGGCAGGAGTGAACTTAACTTGGAGCTTAAATTGCAGCCCCCATAATTGGTTCATTTTCAATCTTAGGGTGGAGCCCCAGAGGGGGATATAACCATCTGTGTGCCAAACACATGGTGAGTCAGCATGGGATGAAGAAGAAGAAATAGGCCCCAAGGCCAAGAAGAGCTGGGAGAGCAGCCCAGTGGGCGTACTCAGCTGCCCAGAAGAAACCAAAAGATTCCACTGCTGGACAGAAGTGGTAGGAGGTGCAGGCATTCCTTCACAGAAGGTCGGGACCCTGGGAGCGATATAGAGGTGGTTCTGGTCTCCAACCCCCAGCATGAGGCCAGGCTGTGGTGCAGGATCTGCACAGAGGGTTCGCGAGAAACTAGGACCCTGGGAGGCACAGCAAAGTGGCTCGGGTCTCCAACCCTGGCATGAGGCCAGGTTGCAGTGCAGGCATCACTGCATGGAGGGTCTGTGAGGGCCTGGGATTCTGGAAGCCACAGTGAAGCGGTTCAAGTGTCCAACCATGATGTGAAGCCAGACACAAAGGGAGCACTACCATGGGATGAGTCATTGCAGGGCATAGAGCCCTGGAGATGGAGGGACTGGATGGTCTGGGACCCATTCCCTGCAGTAGGCCCACAAGGGCCCTGGGAACAGAGTGGTTCCTGAGTGCAGGGAGCATCATTCAGAGTGGCACAGCTCTTGGTATGCATGAGGCAGCCCAGACTTGCAAATTCCCCTGAGAATAATTGAGCTGCTGGGATGTGTGAGCAAGTCATGCCACCCCCCAGCCTGGAACTGAGCTCTTCCCTGGAAAAACATTAGTCAGGCCAGAGAGCTTATCTGCTCCATCTGGCTCCTTGGGACACATGAATTAGTGGGGCAACAGGTCTCCCACGAAGGAGTGATACTAAGGGAAAGGTATCCTCAGTAAAAAGGCAGGAAAGAACCCCTAGAGGAGGGGAACCACTAGAGAACTCTTGTATCTCATATTTTGGAGAGTATTCTGTGCATTTTTGGAGTGTTTATTAACTGTTAAATGTATGCCTTCTATTTTATGAGTACCATTTATTATTGTACTTAACTATTTATACCATTTAGGACCCTTATGCTTACCTGTTTGTATTTAGGTGTGTATATAGTTATAATTATATGTATGTGTAACCTGTAAATACTCATTTTAGTTTGCAACCTTTTTATATATATATATATTAAATTTGTCCCTGTTTAAGATATCTCTTTCTGTTCCTCCTCTATTGAGAAGGTGGGAGGGAACTGCGTGTAGACTGCAGTTTCCACTCCCAGCACATGTACCTTGCTGTTTTTCCCCTTCTGTTGGTTAGGGGGCACACTCACTTTGGGGACACCCAGGTTACAATAAATTATACAATATGTGTCTTATGAAGGAAATATATGAATATCTTAATCTATGCTTCTCAGGAGTTCGTTAGTTTTTTGTTTGAGGGGTGTACATGGTAGCCGTGTTGGTCTGAGACAAAAAGACATACAACAAACTAGAACTCTTGGTTCCAAAATGATACCTTTTATTAAAACAACTTTTTTCCAGTTGGTCTAATAAAAGATATCATTTTGGAACCAAGAGTTCTAGTTTTTATATAGCTTAGTTTTTTGTGACCACAACGGAGTGTTTATTAACACAACAGGTACAGGACAGCATAAGTTTTTTACCTTTCCACTGAGGAGAAAGGAAAAGAGAAATTGTGGTTTTAGTGTAATATGTAAGTCACAATATCTCCCATGGAAGTGCAGTTTAGTTTATGTACCAGCCTATGGTAATGGCTATACTTAAAGACATGATCCAGCCCTAAATATGCATCACTACCCCAGAAAGCTAGCTACGCAACTCCTGATAAAGTCAATTAATCACAATACGGACTGGCCAGCATTTGGAGTTTATTATTAAAGATAAGCGTATTCAGTGATAGAGTCCTTGTATAAGAATTAAAACTACATAGATTATTGACTGGGAATAATTTATCTGATAAATGTATCTTTTATTGTTGCAAATTATCAATGAATTAATTGTAAGTTTAATGACTCTTTTAATTATTCATAACTTTAAATAGAACTTTATAGAAAAACAAATTATTCTAGCCATAAAATGCTCACTTTGTGTTCACCTCTTCCCATTTCCTTTCTCTAGCAAAATAGCAACCATAGATTTCCCCAATGGTAGAAAACAGCCCAAACATCTTTTTTTTGTTATCCAGTTGCAAAAGTCAGGTGGTTACCAGAAGACAGGGAAATAAAGCAACACTACTCTTTGACACGTGAAGCAGCTGGTAGCCACTGGTTACATCAAAAACACTGATCAGTGCTCTGTCTATCATTGGATGAAAAGGAATTTGGTTTTAGGAGGAGAAAAATATATTTTGAATAGATTTAAAATAGCATATTTGGAGGATCTGGCAATAAAATTATATTAAAATAGTTCAGCTGTAATGGAAATTCACTCATCTACTATTTTACTCTACAAATCATGTGATAAATCTGGATGCTTTAGTGCTGCATGCAATAGGACAAACCATGTTCACATTTAACTTTTCTAACATTTATTCCACAGAAAGGTATAGTGTTTGCTGTAAGCTTTTCTCAGTCTGAAGATCAGTTTACTGAAGTGGATGAAATAGCTTTGGTTATTGACTGTTGCTGCATATGAATCACAAACACCAACAAAAAAGATAGAATCTGATGAAAGAAATATCACACAGTGGAATTCTGATTTTCTAAAAACACTAGTAGCATCTCATGTCATGCTAGTAATGAGGTGTACTGCCAGGAGCTAACACATTGTTCCCAAGTAATGAACCATCAGCTAGTACAGTACTTTCAAAACAATGTTAATAACCCTTAGCTAATTTAAAGAACATGAGTTCAGGTTATTTTGTATGTAAGAAAGTAAATGATTTAGAATCTGAAATAGGACAAAGTTAGAATTTATCCTGAATAAGTGCACATTGTTATTTTGCAGTATAGAAGTAATGCAGGAAACAGTTTTACTGAAACAATGTTCAAGATTTTAACACAAGCATTGTCAATATTCCAGCCACAGAACAGGATCTTTGTGGTGGTAATATATATGAGCTATCCACATTTGTATTCATAAAGTGCAAGACCTTTGGCAGGATTCAGAACTATTGTTCTTTTTCCCTGTCTAAAATATGGCTTTGATGCTTTGATGCCAATTTATAAGTGAGCAGTAAGATTTATAGGAATTTTTAAAATCAGCATGTGTAAAACCTGAAAGCAACAGAAAATAGCTATGAAGTTATATCTGAATAGTCCCCAACAAGGGATGAACCCCAAATGTCCTAGACTGACTGCTTGTGACATGTTACTAACTCTTAGTCTCCTGATGTATGAGGAAATGTCAAAATGAGAAATGGAGTCAAGGTATGCTATGCTCCAAAATTTCCCTGCCAACTGAATGGACTGTTGGGTGAAAATTAAAAACCCAAGAGCTGTTATCCATTGTCTGAGGGTCACAACCAGCTCTTGTAGACCCCAAGGAATTAAAGTACTGTACAACTGATACAAGGAAATTTCCCCTGTCTTTTCCTCATCAGTCATGCCAGAAGAATGTTTAAAAAGGGACAATTTTAGACACAGTATAAAACTACCAGCTACAGCATTACTGTTTTCAAACAGAAGAAAAAAGAATGACTCACAATGCCAATACCACCAGTTTTTTTATCACTTTGTCATTTTGGAAAACAGCTGATATTTGGTTTGGTTGAGGAAACTTTGCTATTTCTGAATTGATTTCAGTCATCTTCCTGTAAGGTGACAATTGTTTTGTGACAGATGAAACCAAAAATTTCATTGATTATGGTTGGAATTGGAATAAGCACATCTTGAATTTGCTATTTTGTTGACTATCAAGATATTTAATCATTTTGCAAACATCAGTTACAAAAGGGGATACTGGACATAGTAAAATCAATAATTTTGAAATACAAGTATTATACAACTTGTTTTCAAGTTTTGGGGAACTGGGTTTACTGGTTTCTTGTGAACTGTCCTCTCCCTCTGAGGCTCAGACATTCCAACTACCTTCAACCTTAAATTTCCTTGTATTTTCTAGAATAATTTGTCACTTTCATTTAATCAGAGTAAATACAATAAGTGCCATATTTGTAGCAAGAGTATCTTCTGTTGCTGATAGAGCGGATCCTGGCAAAGTTTGGGACAAACCATCTACCATGTTACTTTTTTTTTTTTTTTTGGTATAATGCCCTAGTACAAAAGGAAATTTAAACTTTTCCTTCTGAACTGTTGTGCCTACAAGTCAAACCCTAATTTCAGGATTTATTTGTTTTATATTCATTGAGGTCTTCTAGATATCACATAGGTAGTTCCCAGGGACAAAGAAACAATCTTAGATAACACATGGGCACCTGATAATTTGCTTACCATTTTATATTTCATGTTCTGAAATACAGCATATTTTGGTTGATTTATTCATTATTTTTTATTGTATAAACAGTCTCTGAAGAATTTTTTATGACAGTCTTAGTTTTAATGGAATATTAGGTCAGATTCAAAGCATGCCTATAGCAAAGAACATGTGTACATGCACACATATAGACAGCTTGTGGGTCTTACTGTTGAAGTTTTTCCTGATATCTAGCCAAAATCTGCTCTCTGTCAGTTTGTGACCATTGGTGAACAGAGTATCTCCGATCCCTTGCTGCGTCCACCTAATGAATGTGTAGGTGGTCACAAGATCACCTCTCAGACTTCTCCCATGGAATCTAAAGAGGTCCAGGTTCCTCAGTCTCTCCTCATAGGACTTGTTCTGTAAGCCTATAACCATACGAGTGGCCTCTTCAGTCTATCAACATCATTCTTGGAGTATGGTGTTCTAAAACTGGACATAGCTTTCTAACTGCAGTCTGACCTATGTTGCATAGAGGGGAAGTATCACTTTCTAGGATGCATCCACATGAGCATGCACGTGCCTCTTGCCCCACCTCAAACCCTTTGAGGCGGGGCAACAGGCACACGTAGGAACAAAAAAATGTTCCTGTGCTGCAAACTTACACTGCAGGGAGAAAATTAGACCCCTGGATATCCAAGGATCTAAAAAAATTGAAACTTAAAAAAGTGGTGCAGGACATGGTCTGGGACCAGTCCCAGGCCATGCCCTGAAGCAACCAGAGACTGAGACCTCCATGGAGACACTTTGACTGCCAGAGCATCTCTTTGGTTGGCCCTCGCCCTGGTGCTGAAACACGCGGTCTGGATGGCTGATGTGTTTCAGCACAAGGGCTCTGGTGCCAGTCAGTAAGAGGTCGGGAGGACTGGAGGAAGGAGGAGAGAACCATGGGTGGACCTCCAATGGCCTCACCCACTCCCCCAGTCCCCCAACCCCTGACAGCCCCCCTGAAGCCCTGACCCCTGCTGCAGCCAGCCCTTCCCCCAGCCAGCCCCCAGACCCCTCTAGGGCTGGCCCCTCCCCTCAACAGTCCCATCGAGGCCCCTGATCCCTGCTGGGGCTGGCTCTTTCCCTTGCCACCCCCCATCGAGGCCCCTGACTCCTGCTGGGACTGGTCACCTCCGCAAGACCCTCCTCTTGCAGCCAGCCTCTCCCCTCACCAGCCCCTCCGGGATCTGCCAGGAGGCCCTCTGCCCTGGGGGAATCTGCCAGGAGGCCCTGGAACCCCCCCCCACCCCTGCTTCTAAGGTAAGCAGAGGCTTTTATTTTCTGTTTGTTTGTTTTTTTTCTGTTGTTTTTTTTTAACTGATGATGCCTGATGTTATGCAGTAGAATTGGGGGCCTGGGGGTGCAAGTTGGGAGGGTGAGGCTGGGTGGGCACCCACTGGGGCATCTGGGGGAGCAGGGGTGGGGCTGGATAGGGCAGCCTATAGGGGAGCTGCAGCAACTGATGGGGGATGGGGCCAGGTGGGACAGAAAATGTGGGGTTGGGGTGGGGCATTTGGGCCTTGCAAGGGGGTGGTAGCCCCTGTGGGGGCCATTTGACCCCCATTGGGGGGCCGTACCCCTTGTGGAGGGGCTGAATCCCCTGTTGTGGTGCTGAACCCCCTGTTGGGGGCCTGTACCCCTTGTTTGGAGGTTGAACCCCCTGTTGGGAGCCTGTATCCCTTGTGAGAGGGCCAAACCCCCTACTGGGGGGAACCAAACCCCTTGTGTGGGGGCCATCACCCTATCGGAGGGCAGCAAAACATGTATTCATGAATTCATCAAACATGTATTTAGAGTTCACTTTATTATTATGATAAATGACTTGCTTTACCACTGCAACTATATCAATAAAACATTGTCCAACTGATCGCTCTGTCTGTCTTGCTCTCTGTCTTTATAGTGGTCTTTTGTTTTACTTGTGGAGGAACATGGATTAGGGGGTATTTTACAAAGTGACACTGGGATTTTTTTATCAAGGATTTTTCAGCTTCCCAATGGAGAACACCAGAATTCCTGCTAGGGAGGCCAGTGACAGGACCCTGCTTGTTCAGAGCTAGCATCTTGGACCCGTTTGGCTGTGGCTGACCCCCTGGACAAATGGAGACAGGAGAACATGCTTTGACAAGTCAAAGCAGGCCACCACACCTGGAACATCTTCTAGGTGATAGCTGCCTTGATGGCCAGGCAGAAGGCACAAAGGGCAGTAGTGCCACACAAAGACCAACCTTGCAACCACAGTCCACTGGAAGCTGGCCCAGAGGGGGAGATGCCTCTACTGGCTGTGCAGTCCCCATCCGAGTCTGGCAGATGCAGAGCAGGTCACAGCCAGGCAGCAGCCCCCACTGCCAGACTGCTGCAATGGGTAGAAGGTGCAGGGAACTCTCAGGATGGCTTCAGCAGTCCAACTGACACAAGGGGCAGTGTCCCCAAGTACCAATTGGCTGGACTCCAGAAGCTCCTGAAAGCTAATAGAGCTGAGCTACTTGCCAGGGCAGCTTTTTACACTGCTGGGGACAACACAGGTGCTGGCCCTGGGCTCTAACTTTCCCTGAATGAAGATCTGGGAGGAGGCAGGCAATGTTATTTTGCCCCAAGTGGCACAATTTGCTACTCAAAAAATGCATGTCCGAGCATGTGCAGTGAAGCAAAAAGCCCTGATTCAAATTTGCACCACTTCTATTTGAGCTGCTGCAAGCGTACATACTTGCATGTGTGGATATACCCCTTGGTTCTATTTGTCATGCATCTGCTGATACATGATAAAGTGCAATTAGCTTTGAAGCCTAGCCATCCTTCTCTTAAAGCCACCAAAGGTAGAGGAGAGTACTATCTCCCTTGAAAGCCCATTTGAAATTCTGGACACCCTTACGGTGAGGAAGTTTGTCTGGGATGTGGGGGATTGAAAAGCTAAAAATAGCCCCTAGTCCCAGAGGGTGGAAGAAAGATCTACCCCTTCCCCCCAGGCCCTCCCATGAATGCCTCCAGCCTTCCTGATCTTTCCAAACATTCCCAGACTGCACCAACCCTTTGTAGACCCCAATAATCTCACAATCCCCCCAACAAATCCCACTTGCTCCTGATCCCTCTGTAGATCCCGCTTGTCCGCAAATCCTCCCAATACCCTCAACCAACCCTGCTTGCCCCCTCAATTCCCTAACCCCCCTGTGGCACACATTTTCTCCCCCAATCCCCCAAGACCACCTAGTAGCCTCCAATCCTAATATACCTTAGATTGGGTGGCCATCTTTTAATTTCATCCAACTTCCCTCTAAATTCCCCAAATGTTTTTATGTACCCTAGAAATCAGACCACAGAAGTGGATTTAGATGGACCTTTTTCAGCTCATCCTAGAAAAAGAGGGTCCTTGTGCACAAAGAGAATGGGGAATAGTAAACATTCAAATCATCCAAATACAGACTAGTGCTATTACTGTTTCCATAGCATTGTAGCGTTTTAGCTGGGATAGTCTCAGAATTATGTCAAGGAAAGGATTTTGTGAAAGTACACTGAAGTTTTCTGCTACCATGCACCATGTTTACATGTGTTCTCAGAATTGGACCATGCTGAACCAGACTGAAGCAGCCCTGGCTGCCAGGCTGGAACTGCTCCAACCTGGTTCAACATGCTGTGGATGTGCTGGCTGGGGCATAAAGGTGCTTCCATGCTGGGTCAGCTTCTACACTGCTCAGAAAAAAACTCTGCTGCAGGCTAGTACTTGTATTTACAAATACTAACCTACTGCAGAGTTTATTAGTTTCCTGCAGCCTCATAAGGTCACACATGTAGATACTGAGACATTTACTGCAGGTCTAATTAGGCAGCTCTGCAGTAAATATCTCATGCAGGCATGCCCTGTGTCTAAATGATTCCCAACAGCTCTTCCTTCATTGTGTAAATACATTTTTTTAGAAGTCTGTGTCCTGGGAAAATCAGGAACAGTTTTGAGTTTCTTCACATGATATCTGAAAATGAACATATTTGGGAGGCTTCCATTTGTCCTGCTAGGAAATCTGTGTAACATGCCAACTAAATTGTT
The DNA here is from genome assembly GCA_030014935.1 of Caiman crocodilus. Taxonomy (NCBI): domain Eukaryota; kingdom Metazoa; phylum Chordata; order Crocodylia; family Alligatoridae; genus Caiman; species Caiman crocodilus. Next base: position 27,005,695 of record JAGPOW010003316.1, on the reverse strand, counting down.
TGGCTTTGGTTTGTAATTTGTTTGACCGTGGTAGAATTCATAATAGAGGAATAGCATGTAATATCGTGGCTGAATTGTAGGATTTCTTAAATAATCATTAAAAGGGAAGAAAATGTTGCCAGGAGCCCACTTTTCTATGTTAAGCCATACTTGTTTTGTTTTGTTTTGTTTTATTTGTCTCTCTGTCTTGCTTTGATGTTTTCTGCTAAAAGAGAACACTGGGGTCACTTTAAATTACTGGAGGAACACTGCCGTTCTTGGGAACAGACGCAGTAAAACTAATTTAAAAAATGATTTTTATTGCTTTAGGTAGTAAGGTGGAAAGTACATTGATGGCTGCTTGCCTTGAAAAGGACCAAGTCTGTCCATCCAACAGATTGTTTTACTTCATACTCTATTATTACTTGATTTAACAATGGTGCTAGGCAGTAGCATACAAAATAGATGTGTGCATTGAAGGAAATACACAATCACTGAACTGTTACCTTGTGAAATACCACAATGTTGACATAAAATTACTTGACTGTATACTTGCCTTTCTCCTTCCACTGATTGAAAAAGGAGTCCTTATAATGAGATAGCATGATCTGCCTTCCAGTTTCCAGGATTAACATATACCACTAGGTGCCATTCGTGTAAATATTCTCTGCAAGAACTGTTAGTAAGGTAAATTCACCTAGATGCACAGAACATGTAAAGTTTCCAAAGATACCCTTATATATGAAGGCTCTGCTGAGAACTTGTGCCATGTATTCCCATTTCAATGGAAGTTGCAAATTATCCAAATGAAATAACCTATGCATTTATGTTACTATTCATTGCACCTTCAGGCATGACTTTTGCAAATCCATTGCACCTAAAATACAATCTACAAATACAAAAGTACAATCTAACCCCTATTTTAGGTTGTAAGGAACTCCATGTAAAACATGAAATACTGAAGTTATTTCTAAGACAACGAAGGGGAAGAGACAGATCTGCAAAACTCTACAGCATTTCAGCATTCCAATAGTCTCTAAAACGTGATACTAGTTTCAGAGTTTAATGATCCTTATTTTTAGAATATTTTATGGTTTTATGAATAATTCAAAAAAAATCTCAGTTTTGCAGAAAACCCAGAGAAACTATTGGTCTATGGTTATACTTCCCAGCCCCTGCTTAATATCAGTGTTCTATGGCCTCTTTTTACAGGCAGTGCTTACAGGGAGAGTGATACTTTTCTGTTTCAACTTGTTTGTTAATCAAAGTTGTTATCAAGGGTATCAGAGATACCTGCTGCAATGCAGCCTGTCTTTTTGGCAGCTAATATATCTATTGCTGCTTGTGTTTTCTACATCCTTGACTGTTGACTTTGGGGTTTTTGGAACATGCCAGAGACATGAGGTGTGAGCACTTCCAAAGAGACTTGTGATGTTGTGACTTTCACTGGAAGTTGTCATCCCTCTTTCTCCTGGCACGTATTTTTGGTGACAAAAACAAAAGAAAAAGCCACAGGTGAATTAGAACAAGTAGAGTCCTATTGTAACAGATGGGAATGAGGCACATAGCCAAGAATATCATGAACATACAACAAATGCTGACTTTGAGCTGACGGAAATGGAATGAAATGTGAATAACAGAATTATATTGAATATATAACAACTATAAGTAAGCTTAATTAATGCTTTTAGTTTAAGGAGAAAAATATTCTATCTCCTCACCAATCTTTAAAAAAAAAGAAAAGAAAACCCTCATAGCTCCGCTAAAATACAATGTGGGATTTCAGGGCCCTTCTACACATGCTAATGAAGATGTGATGGGATCTACTGTGTGATCTGCACAATCACACTTCCTGTAATGTCACATGTACATGGCAGGGGAATATGATCGCAAATCAGATCCCATCATGCCTTATTGCTGGTGCAGGGGGAGTCTGGCCCAATTCCCAGGTTCCCTTTGTACTAGCAAGAAACTATATCCTCCAGCTGGGAGCTCCCTCACCTGAAAAGTGCTCCCAGCCATGCAGCTGCCCCACACAACCTTGTGGCTGGGAAATCAGTTGCTACAATCTCCCAGCTGCATGGGTGCATATGTCCCGTCCCTTCTCATCCCCCTGCCTCCACACACACATGCACAAACATACCTGGGAGCTCCAAACAGCTAACAAGGTTGCCAGTCATAGGGGTCTCTGGCCACACATTCAATGAATGGCATGATAGGAAACAGCTATAAATGTATTGCACATATATATTGTGGAATAACTTCCTACTTTATTCCTCTTTTTATCACCCCACTAATTGACTGAACATGTGGCTGGGTAACCGCTTAAGGTTAACTGGTTAATCATGTCTTAAGTGTAATGTGTAGATGGGGCCTCAGTAGAACTAACAGCCTGGTAAATTCAGTTAATATCATTCATCCTCAGAAATTTAAATGCTTTAGGTAAAGTCATCTTTGTATATGTGCACATGACATCATTAACAATTCCCTTCAGTCAAGGATGATTTTCTTCCATGATTGCTTATCTCTGGGTTTGAAGATGGATGATTAGGTCAATCTGGAATTGACAGACTCTGCTGCAACTTGGACACCTGTTTCTGTGTGGAGTGGGTGACTCTGGATTCTTGATTTGGTGTGTGACATGCTGTTTCTGCAGATCTCACTTTTCCATCTCTTGTTGTTTCTGTCCCCTGTTGTCATTGTAAGGTTTGAAAGTACTGAGAACGCAGAAGCAGGCTTCTTCCATTTGGGGCAGTCCTGGGCAATAGTCTCTCATGAGCTGACTTTGATGTTACATTTTTTCAAGTTGGCCTTGAGGACATCTTTGAAATGCTTTCTCTGTCCTCCTCTTAAGCATATGCTTTGACTAAGGTGGAAGAATAAGATTTGCTTAGAGAGTTTGGAAATGGACTTTAGGATGATGTGGCCAGCCGAGCCAAGTTCATTGCAGAGGATCGTCACCTTGATGCTTGTGGTGTTTGCTTGTGAGAGACATTAATGTTGTTGCATCTGTCTCCCACTGCATTCAAAGGATCTACCACAGGCAGCATTGATGTTATTTCTCCAGCAACTTGAAGTATCTCCTGTATATTGTCCATGTCTCAGCTCCATACAGTAAGGTGGGAATCATGAGTGCTTGATAAACCATGAGCTAGGCTTCAGGTCTGATACTGTGATTTTCAAACACTCATTCCCTCAAGTGTTTGAAGGCTGCACTAGCACTTTTAAGGTGATGTTGGATTTCTTCATCGATTGCAGACTTCTGTGAGAGAGAGATTTCAAGATTGGGTAAATACTTAATGTCCTCCAGAGTTTTGCAGTAAATCTGAATTACATGCAGGATTATAGGAAAATAGGTTGGAAGAGACCTCATATGGTCATCTACTTCAGCCCTCTGCTCAAGGCAAGTGTCTAACTAACCTGCTCTTGAAAATTTACAGGGATGTTGATTCCACAGTCTCTCTAGGTAGCTTGTTCCAATGCTCAACTGCCTTCATAGTGAGAAAATCTTCCTAATTTCCAACCTAAACTTCCTCTGGTACAATTTGAGACCCTTGGTCCTAATCCTACCTCCTATGAATGTATATGCATTCAAGGAGGGTAATGCATTTTGAGGTGCCATAGAATTCTCTGAATGCACAGAATATGAATATGTGAATAACAGAATGAGCAGAGAATGAGCATAGCACTTCTACATTTGGAAGTATAGCTGGTGATTCATAATGTCCAAATATAAATTGTGAAAGGAGTCAAGCCTGTTAAATGTACTCCAGTTGAGCTATAGGTAACCAAATATGAGCGTATAATACTTCCATTATTCAAACATTTGCACAGCATTCAGAGAACACAGTTGTATTGGAAAGTAAAGGTGTATGCAAATTTCCAAGTTCTAACTGTATATTACCAGAAGATCTTTTTAATTGCAGTGTGCCCCAAGCACAATATATGAATGCCATCTGAGGTACAATTAGATGTAAAGCTCAAACCAAATGTACTATTTACGGTGCCATTGTTTCTATTATTTCTTTAGGGCAATTAAAGATAATTAAAGCACAGAAAAGCAGGAAGTTTACATCTGGTTTGACAGCAACCACAGAAAATGCCATGGGATGTTTTAATGTTCATGTGTACTAACTTCACAGTTCAAAGTAGAAAAGAGAGCTTTTGGCTCAAAACACAAGCACAATAGTAGAATAAATATGCCTCTAGTTTGCCATAAAAGAGCAATGTAGAGGAGATAGTAGACAAAATGTGCTGATGCAGCTCCAGGAAAAGAAAAGCATCATGTCTGAGACATGCACAATACTTGTAGTGGTACTGAAGCAGTGAAGAATATAGCAGTTTCTGCTATACCTTTTGGAGGAGTGCCACTTCAGAAGCTCTATTCTTGCACAGCATTGAAGGAGTCAAGGTACAGATTTGCAATGCCACTGGCACTGGCAAAACCAAATCTTGTGCATCTGATTTTGGAATTCAGGAAACAGAATTTCAAATTTGAATTGTTTCCTGCCACAAGGATAGAGGAAGTAATTAAAAACCTGTTACAATTTAACTTTGGCACTTGGTAGAGTACTTGCTGCGTATTCACATAGTAAATTAATTTTCTGCATCACCTAATGTCTAATTAAATCATTTTCAATGTCTACATCTAGGTGACTTTCAACTAAGACAAAGAGATGCACTATTGACAAATGGAGAATTGTGATATAATGCAAACTGAAAACAGAGGGAATAATAAGATCTCTGTGAGAAAAAATGAGAAATGAATATTAAAACAAATACAATGAATATTAAAAGAATGATCCAGTGATTAACTTTTCTAACAAAATGATGGGAGACCCAGCATTTTGTAAAGCCACGTTTCCATTTTATGTTGACCAATCACTTTTGTCTCGCCAGGTCTTTTGACACTAGATAGCATATTCACACTCAAACGCTATCCTCCATTGAAAAATTTCCACACACTTGCAAAATATGTGAATGGACAAGTGGTGTATCAGAAAATAAGGGCCATTTAAGTTCCCTACCTTAAACACAGACTCCTTTACCATGCAGAAACAATAATTCAAGTTTTAGTTATTCTTCATTTTTCACCTTATTATATTTTCAAGGAAGATTTCATTCTCTAAATGTTCCTCAGCAAGGTATCAAATCTTCTTAATATCCTTCTCCATATTTTCAAACCACCATTTTAAGGGTCTTCCTCATGTTTTTATTCTCTGACTACTAGATTCTATGCTCTTCAGAGAATACATCCCACATAACCCAGCCATATTCCACATAACCAGCTCCTCAAGGGAGCAATTCTTGATGCACAAGCTCAAGCTATTTCATCTCAGAGGAAAGGCAGCAAGAGGGCACAGCAGCCCCCTTTGATTAACAAGGAACTAGAGGTCCTCCTGCATCTAAAAATACAGACCTACAAATGATGGAGGACGGGATCCACCTCCAAGGAAGAATATACTGCACTGGTCCAGACCTGCAAGGAGTGAACCAGGAAAGCCAAGTCTGTGATGGAACTCTGACTGGCTATAAGTATCAAGGATAATAAAAAGTCCTTTTTTAGATATGTGGGGAACCGGAGGAAAAGCAAGGGCAACATTGGACCCCTGCTAAATCAGAAGGGAGAACTGATGACTGACACCAAGGAAAAAGCCAACTTACTAAATGGATATTTTATGTCGGTCTTTCACAAGACCCATGGGATTCCCCTGTCCATTACAGGACAGAGACACCTGAATGAGGGTGGTACCTTGTCCTCCATAAATGCTGACCTTGTGAAGGAACACCTTGAGAGGCTGAAAACTTTCAAGACAGCCAACCCTGACAATTTACACCTCAGAGTATTCAAGGAGCTGGCCTGCATCATAGCTCAGCCCCTGGCACAGATCTTTGAGAGCTCCTGGCACTCTGGTGAAGTGTCCAATGATTGGAAGAAGGCCAATGTGGTACCTATCTTCAAGAAAGAGAGGAAAGTGGATCCAGCAAACTACAGGCCCATCAGCATGATCGCTATCTCAGGGAAGGTCTTAGAAAAGATTATCAAAGAGCCAATCCTTAATGGACTGGCCAATAGCAACAAACACCCTGAGGGACAGCTAACACAGGTTTGTTGCTTGATTAATGTCATTTTCTTTTATGACCAGGTGACTTATCACCTGGACAAGGGGGAGGAGATTGATGTCATATATCTTGACTTTAAAAAAGCTTTCAAGCTGGTATCCCATGATCACCTTTTTGGCAAAACTGGCAAACTGCAGCCTCGGGTCCACCATGATCCACTGGATGGGAAATTGGCTCCATGTTTGGACCCAGAGGGTAGTGGTTGATGGAAGTCAATCATCATGGTGCCCTGTGATCAGTGGGGTCTCTCAAGACTGTGTACTTGGACCTATTTTGTTCAACCTCTTAATTAATGATTGAACATTGGTATTGGAAGCGGACTGGCCAAGTTTGCTGATGATACCAAATTTTGGGGTAAATTATCCACACTTGAGGACAGGGGGATAATTCAGGGTAACCTTGACAGACTGAGGAAATGGGCAGATGAGAACCTTATGGTGTTTAACACTGAAAAATGCAAGGTTCTCCACCTTGGGAGGAAAAACCTGCAGCATGTCTATAGGCTTTGCAGTGCTACGCTGACAAACACTATGGATGAGAGGGGCTTGGGAGTCAGGATTGACCACAAGATGAACATGAGCCTTCAATGTGATGCTGCAACTAGTACAGTGAGCAAAACACTGGTTTGCATCAATAGATGTAGCTCAAGAAAATCCCAGAATGTCATTCTCCCATTGTACTCGGCCTTGGTGAGGCTGCAGCTGGAGTACTGCATCCAGTTTTAGGCTCCACAATTCAAAAAGGATATGGAGAAGCTTGAGAGAGTCCAGAGGAGAGCCATGCACATGATCAGAGGTCAGGAAAACAGACCTTATAACAAGAGGCTGAGAGCCATGGGACTCTTCAGCCTGGAAAAGTACAAGCTCAGGAGCTATCTGATAGCCACTTATAAGTTTACAAGTTCACCAGGATCTGGGGGAACATTTGTTCACCAGAGTGTCCTAAGGAATGACAAGGTTGAATGGTTATAAACTCCTACAAGACCATTTCAGGCTAGACATAAGGAAGGATTTCTTTACTGTCCGAACCCCCAGGGTCTGAAATAGCCTGCCACTGGAGGTGGTTCAAGCACCTACTTTGAACGCCTTTAAGAGAAACCTGGATGTTTTTCTTGCTGGGATCCTATGACCCCAGATGACTTCCTGCTTCTGGGGTAGGGGGCTGGACTCAATGATCTTCCGAAGTCCCTTCCAACCCTAATGTCTATGAAATCTATGAAATTTTGGTTAATATTCCCTCAGTTTTCTTATTGTGGCTACCATATTTACTCAATTAGAAGATCTGATATTTTCCTCCATTTAACATGGCGGGAAAGCCCCTCACCTTATAATTAAACACAGGAAGTGGTGGGAGAGAGGGGTGTGCAGGCAACTGTTGCTACTTTGGCCCCAGCCTGGGGTTGGGCCTAAAGCTGGATCTGCTGCTTTCCCCCTCCACCCTGGCTGCCTCTGCACACCCCTCCACTCCTCTGCTAAAGTCCCCCGTCTTCCTCTCCCCATGCTGCAGCTATGGAAAGAAGCAAGAGGAATGCTCCATGTCCCAGGCTGCAGCGGGGATGGAGCGTGCCTGTGCAAAACAAAGGTAAGGGGGTGGTGAGACTTTGGTTAGGTAGATGGGACCTGAAGCTGCAGGTGACAGAAGCAGCATTAAAGACAAAACAGGGGAAAACAGGGGAAGGGGAAATCAGGGCACCCTGAGGCAGCAATGGAGTGAGGCACAATGAGGGATAAGTGGTGGGTGGAGGTAGGCAGCAGGCTATTTGCCTGTCTTTACTGCCCCACTCTTTATTTCCATACTGTCTGCTTCCTACCATGTGCTCTCCACTACTTCCCACTGTCTACTCCATTACTGACCTTCTACCTACCCTCCTATGTGCCCTGACATGGCCTTCCATACTCCCAACCCACCACTGCCTACCCCATTACTGTCCCCCTCATCACATCTCTCTGCAGTACCTATGGTAGTGTGGGGAAGGGGGTGAATGATCCTTCTATGATCATCCTTCTATGATCATTTCAGATGTTCCTTCTATGATTAGATTCCATACATGGAAAATTATTTTAAAATATACGTAATTTATGTGTGTGTCAAATCTTATTACCGGGGAATTTATCTTACAGTCAGGGTCATCTTGTACTTGGATAAATATGGTAATTTTCAGGGATCCCCTGAGGGGAGATACACTCAGGATCTTTCCAGCCTTGTATGGTTTCTCTAAGTACCACTAGAAGCCAAGGTGTGGCTGATTTTAGTTTGCTTCCCATGATGCCAGCTGTGAGTCCTCACCAATCCTGAAATGTCAATATAATAGTCAGTTCTCCGTTGATGCCCGAGGTCCATCTCATCTTTTCCCCTGTATAGACATCTCTGGGACCTTATAGGAACTCCATTAACCCTTCTTTCCCTGTGTACAAACTAGTCAGGGAAACTGAGGAATGCAAAATTGTTACAACATGAAAACATTTAAAACACATATTACAATAAAACCCATAGCCCATCATACTGGTATCATTTTATATTGTAGCTTATCAGCTGTCATCCTTACTCAGTGCCTCATGTTGGGAAGGCAAAATGATAGCTTTCTTATATTCTAATATTCCAACTCGTCTGTTACGGCTTGCTGAATCATGATATTACAGACTTTTGCATTTTTAGTTTCTAGGCCTATTCTTTTCACAAAGAATTCCAGCGTATTTCTTTTGCATCAAGCATTCTTCAATCAGTTTCTAATATTGCCTCTCCATTCCTATGATGGCTCAACAATGCAGTTAATAGCAGATATATACAATTTTCTACTTTTTCATTGTTCTTATCAGAGAAAAATCAAATATATTCCAGCTTTTGTCAGCTGCTTCATAAACCATTTTCCTCTAATGCGATCCTCCATTACAGATGAACTAGAAAGAGATCTAAAATATCTTAGCAACACAAAATAATATTATTAGCAAAAAGCATGGTCATTTCTAATCCTTTGTGTTAACGTGTTAATTACAATCAGAAATAGGAATGAATTCAAGACAAAGTCTACTGTATACCTCACAGAGTTTATTTATATCACTTCTGTAAAAAATTACCTTATACCACGTCTATGCAACAGTCTATGACTCTTACCAAAAAGCACAACAGCACCTATCCACACCTGCTCAACACACACTGATTTCTAGAAATAAGACATGCAGCCTATAGTGAGTCTGAACATGTGTTCTAGTGCCATTTCAGTCTCTCTATCTTGCTTGTGCTTATGGGTGCCTATTCTGGGCCATACTATGACAAATATAATCTGTCATTTGTGATATTTGGTCCTTGCTTAACAGGAGCAAGCTTGTGGAACTGTCTTCTCCCCAGTGAGTATAAACATAGCACTGGAATCCCCATGAACTTTAAGATACTCTCATCGACTTCATTTTCTTTCCAAAGTCTCATGCCCCATGATATTTGTCATTGTCTCACTTTGATCTCTCACCAGTCCACTGAAATTGATCCTGTAATCAAAAACCCAAGCTGTAGTATTTCACTTATCACTTCATATCTATCTCTGCCTGGAAGTCCTCCTTCTCCTCTATCATATATTCATGCATGATAAAAGAGATGAGCCTCTGTGGCACTTAGCTATGTATTATATTCAATATTCAGTCTTTGCTCAATGCCTTTCTAAACGTTATCAGCCTCTGCCTTTTGGAAGCCTACCTTTTTATTATATAATATTCATAATATAAGTATGCCTACTCCATTTCTCTGTGAATAAAGAAGCCCTCTCTCTTGTTTGTGTTTATGTTTTTTGTTCTTATTATATGAACAGTGTTGATGCACTTGCTATGTCTCAGCTACATTTCTTAGTACCAACATTCCTATCCATTGCTTTTGCATTCAGGGAAGCCAGAGATAATTTTTGAGTATTCTTCTTTAGTTACATGCACCCCAAGTACAGTGGCCTTTGTCCATATTTTAAAGCTGACAGGTAAAGTACATGTCACTTACAACACAACTTGACAACCATACGTCATATGTGACTGGCAGAACTTTTTACAAACTGGCTGGCTAGGTCTGATATCCTTGAATTGAAATTAGAGTTCTCTTTCTCCTTGGTGGACTTCTGGCCACAGTTAATAAACCCTACCATTCTTTCAAACATGGTACAAATATTGCCACCGCAAGAAGGTAAGTAATAGCACCATAGTGATCAAAGGCTATGTATTGGACTGGAGGTATAAAACATGTTAAAGGGAATCAGAGTTCATTTTCAAACCTATTTCAGTTATGGTAGTTCTTTAGAAGATTATTTCCAGTTATTTAGAAATCTTCCATATATTATACTTTATGGTAAAAGAAGGTAGGGAAGGCTATAAGGCAAAACATTAAGCACCATGAGTACCTTAATATCTCTGCACAGAATAAAAACTTTAAAAAAAGGAGGAAGATTTTTTCCCCCTTTATATTTCTTTATTTTTTTTCCCATGCTTCTCTCACTTTTTCTCTTTTAAATAGTCTGGATGTTTCCAGGACGTCATTAAAAGTTCAGAGGTTTGGAAAAGCATAAAAAATAGCCACTTAAAAAAGTTAACTTATCATTGATAGAAATTCTAAAAGACTCTCATAAATTAGGGTTGGTTTTTTTTCAAAATACCTTCTCTAGCAACATGTCTGCATCTAACTTAGAAATCTTAAGACACAGCTACCCAACAGCCTCTCAGAAGTTTTATTAGATTTCCCTTTCCACTCTGAAAAAGTAGTGTCCTAATATTGTTTTCTTGATGAGCTTAAACTTACATTTTGCCTTGTAGCATCCTCCCAAAAGTGGTTTTAACATAAAGCAAAAGATTTTTTTGTCTTACTGTAGCTACCCAGACTGTATCCTTGCAGTCTCAAAATAAATACTATGTTTTCTGTGTATGATGCACACCTTTGCTCTCTACATCTTCCCCACTCCCCCACTGCGTCAGCTCCCCAAAATTGGGGTATAAGTCTTAAGCAAGGAAGCTGATATTGCTGCCTGGCTTACTTCTCCCCATCCTTCCCTCATTCCATTCCCTCCCACACACTTTGATTTCTGCTCCAAAACTAACTTGCTTTATAGCTGTTAATGGTCATCTTTCCTTTTTAATGGTCTTGATGTTCCATGAATTGAGTTCACTTTCCTTCTAGCAACTTTGCTCCTGGTCTCCTTTCTCCTATTTCCCAGCCTTGCTGTGCACATTTTTTAGTTCTTTCCCAAATGTATGCAGCCATAAAACTCTGGAATTATCTTGTTGTTCTTAATTTTTCCTTCCTCAAAACACAGGTGAATATTTTATTCTGGGCCACATTGTGAACAATAAAATAGCATCTCTTTTAATCAACTCTTTTTAACTCCCTAGTTACAATTTGTTTCGTTCCTGTTTTCCATCCAGTGTTTCAAGCTATAGTGAACAAAGGTAAAACCTGAGTTTTTAGACCTTGTAGCCTTGTCCTTGCCTTTTTAAACTTTGGGGATGTGGCAGAGAAATAATACATTTGTAACTCAGACCATACTATAGTACAAAAGACATTTTGACATCAAAAACTATATACTCAACTCTATTACCATATTTACTTGCATATCACACGCACCTTTTCCCACTAAATCAGCTGTCTAAAATTGGGTTGTGTATCTTATGCTTGGCGGATGATCTTATTCAGTAAAATAAAAGCAGAAGAGAAGAGAATCAAGTGGATCCTGTGACTTATAGCTGCTAATATGACTGTGACTTCTCTGTAGTCCTGAAAGCAAAAGGAACAGAAGGGACTATTGTTAACCCTCTCATAGCCTGGGCACTTTGGCCTGCCTAGAAACAAGTGGTCTGATTTGTGCCATTTCTACTATTTTGATGAGGTGTATAGTGTAGGGAGTGGGTGAGGGATCCTTTATTATTTACAAGAACTTATATAAAGAACTTTTTACAATAAAGAAAAAAATATATTGCTACTGCCCCTGCAAAGGCATGGAGTCTAACTTTATTGCCATCTTGTCACACCAGGAAGTTCTTTCTGCCTCATCCAGACTGGAAAAATCCTTCCCCCCCTACATTCTACCTTTATTAAACAAGTGCTTTGTTGTATTGAAGAAAACATGGTATTTCTAAACAAATGTTCATATTAATATATCACATCTCTGCTTTTGTTATTTTCTATTGTTAGAGGTTTTTTTCACATTTTTACTTGTTTGCAATTTGGGGTTTGTCTTTTAATTTTATTTTTATAGACTTTGTTAGGTTTAAAATATTCTGGAGTGGTTTTCTTACAAGCAAGGTGTCTTTATCATCATTTTATGTCAGAGTCTTTTGAATTCCTAACCTAATCAATTTCCTTTGAGTGTCGAGTGACAAGGTTGGGAACTGATCTTGAAAAATGTTCTTTATTTATTTCTGTTAACATTTTCTTCTTTTTCAAAAGCTCTTCAGTTAAGCCTAAGAAAAAAATCACTTGGATACTTATAAGATTTTTATCTCATCCATAAGCAGCTCAAAGATATTCAACACAAGTGTGATACAAGGCCACATTTCTTCCTTTGAGCAATACAAGCAGAACAAAGGGGATTTGAGAATACATTATCAAACCTATGCCTTCAGTTAGAGTATAAATAACAACACATGGTATTTACTTTTGTTGATTCTGAGCTTATTGCAAGAATTCAGACTTTGTTTATAAACAAGATACAGGCCCTAATTCCACAAAGCACTTCAGCCTTGAGAAGCAATGGGACTTAAATGAATGTGTAGATTTAGATACATGCTTATGTACCTTGCTCTATCATGGTCTAAGTTAGTTACATTATTCATGAGGAAATGTAATAATTAAGATACGCTCAAAAATATTAATTACTTCAGTAATCTTCAGTATTCACTACTAGTGCACAGTCTCAGCAGCACATGGGTTGTTTCTGACCCTACATTACCGTAGTGATGGCTACACAGATGTAGCTCATCAACACAGTGATGTAGATAGATATAGATGCACCCACAGAGAAGAAAAATGTTTATAAGAATTACAAGAACATTCTTATCTTTCAGAAATAAAAAAAAATCCTTTTCTTTTTAAAACTCAAGAGTGCTGAAGAGAAACGTTTTTTCTTGATTTCAAACATACCAGGTTGTGTTTGTGAGAACATCAGTTATAAAGAAAATGAATATATAATAGACTTTAAATTCACCACTATTATTGTCCTTATTGTACAGATATATTAAATCCTGTGTCTTTCCTATATAAGGCACTTATTTTTTCATGTTTTTCCTTTATTTTTCTCTCTCTTGATTCTTTCATATTATAGTGCTTACTCCCTCCCTCCCCTTTGAAATATAATACAATATATATGGGACAGAACTATTTCTGTCACTCTTGAACAAAACTCCTCATGGTATCTTCACTGGGCTTTGGATCAGGGCTTTGGATAAGACATTTCAGAAACCTTCTCAGGGTAGGATTACAGTAAAGACTGCATCATAGTTTAGAAATATAAATGAAACTCAAAAGAGTTATTAGGTAAGAGTCTTCATGGAGTTCTTTGCTGCATGCTAGACCTCTTCTGGTATCCAAGCAGCTTGTATAAATCTATCTTGAGTATCTCTACACTCTACTGAAGGCTGTATGGTAGAAATACCCTCAGATTATAAATCAGATAATTCATTTTATTTGATTGTAACACTTAATGTCCTGTGAATGTAAATGAAGAGGAGGAAGATGTAGCTTGTGTTAATTAATTTGTTTATAGGAATGTGCTACTACTGAGTACTATTTAAATGCTGTGCATATTCAATGCCCATTTATTTATTTATCTATAGCCCCAGTAATCATACAGTGAATGCACCCTTACAAGGTGGTTACTGTGGAGCTGACTAATTAGCTCTGCAGTAGAATGTCAGCATCTACATGCATGGTGCTGTTAGGATTGTAGTCATAGATACAAGTACTGTCCTATGGCAGAATTATTTACTCCAGTGCAAAGCACGAGTAGACACTGACAGGGCTGGCTGGGGCACAAGGGTACTTCAATGTAGAGGTTGCCTGCCAGCTAACCCCATGCTGAAACACCCTTCTGTCCCAGCCAGCCCCTCCACAGCATGTTGAGCTGGGTTGCAGAGCCCCAAATAAACAGGCTGACCCCCAGGGATGCCTGCCAACTGGGGCTGCTCTGCAATGAACTACAGTCCTGGGTGCACATATGCATATGGCACCCAGGAACAATAAACTCCAATGCAAACTGCACCAGAGTTTATTCAGCTGCATTAATGGCACATGTAGATGCACACAGTGTGTCTCACTCTCTTAATATATTTATTCTTGCAGCAGCACTGGGAATTAAGGAAGTCTTATTATCCCCCTATTTTAACATAATGTGAAAATGAGGTAATGAAGGTTTGAGGTTTGAAGAAGGTTTTGTTTTGGGGTGGGCTTTTTTGGCAGAGCAGAAATAGAATCTGGTTTCTGATAGTTCAACACACTAAATAATGGACCAGACCTTCTGTCCTGTAAAATATGAATCGTGAAAAATAATACAGGTTTCCCTCACTTTATGGGGTAGATATGTTCCTGAAAAACTGTGCATAACTTCAATTCACATAAAGGGAACCCACTTTACAAGGTAACAAATAGGGATCCGTTCCAAGACTTCAACTGCATTGGCAGCAAGTAAGTCTGCTGGAGTCAGGAATGCTCCAGGCTCTTCCCAGTGGGGCACTAGGCCAGGCTGCACTCAGGGTAGGTGGCAGTGGTGCTGGGAGGGACACTATGGGGGTACTGCATCCATCCCAAATTTTGCCATGATCTCTCCCAAACCCCCACCCAGTGCCACTGTCACCTGCCACAAGCACAATGCAGCCCAACTCCCCTGCCAGGAAGAGCCTGGCACCAAGGGCTGAGATGAGTGGAGCCTCAATCTGCCCTACCAGCAGTGGTGAGGGAGGGAGTGGGGCTGGGGCAGGGACAGGGGTGTAGGATGTGGGACTTGGCTTCTGCTGCTATGGGCTGCCACTGTGGGGAGGGGTCTGGGACAACACTGGGCTCTTCCCAGAGGTGGGGGTTGGGCCACTTTGTGCTCAATGTCAGGCAGCGGCAGTTCTGGGAGAGAGGTTGGGGGGAAACAGCAAATTTTAGGGTGGCTGCAGGGTCCCCACCCCATAGCCTCCCTGGGGCCTCAATCTGCGCCCCCATGGCCCTTTCCCTCCCCCCCCACAGACTTACCCGCTGCTGATCACATAAGAGTGAATCTACCTCACATACAACAGATGAGGTATAAAAAAGGGTCATCGCATAAGAGCAAATTCACATATAGAGAACCTGCATAAAGCAAGGGAAACCTGTATTGCCTTCTCTCGTGAATTTCATTTTGCTTAAAAAATGAATACTGGACTCAAACTTGAAACCCAGTTTTAAGTCTTTACCTCTTTCTCATCCCAAGTTTAAATCCTCATTCAGATGTTGTGGCTCAATTTGTCAGCATTTGTATTCTAATGGGCTCAGTCAGGGTTTTGCTTCCATAGGCAAATTCAAAATAAATGACAATAACTGCACAGTCAATATACTTTAAAAATTGGAGTCTGTAAGCAGGTTGCTTATCCTGTTGGCTTCTTTAGGAGAACGCACTATATTATGAGCTGCTCATCCAGATCTGCAAAGCAAAGTTCCATAAACCAAAAAACAAAACAAAATCCTCTGTCTTCCCCAGAGAATAGAAGAGATCCTCTCTGTTTTAGCATAGCAGCCTGATTTCTCCTTGCAGCAAACTGTTCCATTCACAACATCACAATTTGCTTCTTCCCTCCCCTTTATTTCTGTTCTGTAAAGCCTTAGCTCAATATCCTCAAGCTGAGATGTCTTAACTGCTAACTGTTCCTCCTGAAAGAGATATCTCACCCTGTCACAGAGTCCTTTCAACATGATTGACATAGCAATACTATTGTTTCAAACAAAATCTGAATTTGTTCCGAAGTTATGCCTTTCAAGTAACTAGAAACTCTTATCTTCTATTAATAGCCTGGACACATCTTCATGAGACACTGACTGTTCAGTAGCCCAAAACTAATGTGCAGTAGAGTCATATGCCAAAATCTGTGATGCAGTGCTACTGCACAGTATTATTAGGCTCCTGCACAGTAGCATCACAAAAAGGTATCCACTGGTGCTACTGCACAGTAACTTGAGTTACAGTACTTGTTTATACAAGTACTAAATAAATGCTCAGTAACGACTGCTCAGTAGCAGCTCATGTAGATGCAGCCCCTAAGCTAAAAGACTCCTTTTGAATGAACTGAAATGAACCATTTCTCTACAGCTTCTTTTCAGTTTTCCTTTTCCTCATGTAAACTTCACTCATTGCATTTCATATACAAGTCACTGTGTGCATCTACACAAGAGACTTTATAGTGCAGATGAGCAATTTAGGTGAGTAATTCCTTATGTACTACACAATACCCTCATGACTCTGGACATAAAATGTGTCCCTTGGGCAGTCCAAATCTCACAAGGAATACTAACATTCACGACCCACTTCAGCAGTTCCTTTGCAACCCTTGGGGCTGTAATTGATCTAAGCGGTATAGCCTCAGGGAAGTGAGTAGCTTAACCAATAAGCACCAAAAGGTATTGCTATCCCATGCTAGTTCTGGGTAACAGACCTACAATATCCAGGGCCACATGAGAAAAATGGGTCTCTATTATGGGAATGGATTGTGAAGGGGCTCTTGGAGGTCTACAATCCTGGGTCTTTTGGCACTCTAGGCATAAGGATCCCCACTGTTCTACACCCTCATGCTGGTGAGTCCAGATGAAGTTCCAGAAATTATCACCTGGATCTTACTCTTCCCTTTGTGACTTCCCAGAGGGGATGAATGAGCCAGCTGCCAAGCCAGCCTTCTAAATATTACTGGTATCACCAGCTAGACTACCTCCTTCCCTGTCCCTCTACTCCTCTGGATACAGTATAGAAGATATTTCCTTACCTTGTACCAGATGTCTCTGTTTGACAGGCACTCTTCAGAGTCTTCCTCCATCAGGCATTGCAGTTCAGGATCATCACATTGTGTTTGCTGGAACTGTACAGGACTGACCACATATTCTAAGCCTATGTCTGAATCAGTTTCAGCTGGAGCTACTGTCAATACTTCTCAAAACCATCCTTCACCCCTGCACACTTTATTCCATTCCTCTTTTGGCAGTTCTAACCCTCTCCAGGACATTATATATTGGCTCCCACTCCCTACCAATAATCATTTTACAAGACAGTGTCAGGACTAACCCCACCTTCAGCACCACCTGATATTCCATTATGCATAGGAGCACATAGGAGCCTTCAAAATACATTTCTCCCCCCTGGATACATGTTATTATGATTGGCTTATCCCAATGGACCCCTCTCACAGGATCCAAATCAGATTTTAGGAGCAACTGTGAACATCCCGTGACTAGAGTGTCTCTCACTGATAGGCCGTGACAACCAGCGTGCTCCCAACGTTTGATCTGGATGCTCTCAGCAAAATTGCAATCCGTGGGTTCACCATGCTCTTCTTCCTGATGTCTTTCCCTAAATGAAATAACCAGAGATGTGGACTTAATTAAGGTACTAAGGCCTTGGGGGCCTTCTTTAGCCATATGCCCTGTCCTACCACAGTGATAATATACAATGCCACATAATATGACCTTTGGTGGGCCCAGCTCCCATCCTTCTTCATGTGGCACACTCAGAGTGGAAGGCCTAGGGCTTCAGCTGTAGTCCCGGTTATATTCAGTTACTGCATAGGCCTCCGCAATTCTAAGGGCTTCCTCACAGCTATGAGGCTAGTGTCAGCACACTCACCTCTGTGTTTCCTCCTCTAGATCCCACATGAATTGCTCTAACAGGATCTGAACAAGGATCCCATGTCAGTTATAATGGTTAAGAGGGAGATACTTGTTCAATCTATCTCTTAGTACTTGGATAAGAATGCAAGGTTGTTATTCCTCACACACTTTCCAGACCTGGAATACCAACCTATGGCTTTCTGACATTATCTCAATATGGTATAATATGGCCAAATTTACAGTCTCATAATTACATGAGTCTTCCCTAAACAATGACCAGTATTCTGCCTTACTTTATCAACTACTAATGATTCCAGTTGATGAGCCCACTGCAATCAGTCCAAGCCCACTTGTAAAGCCATTCATTCAAACAATTCTATGCATGCCTCTGGATCATCTTCCTTAGTCATCTGTGGCATTTTGAATAAAGAAGAATTTATCTGTAGCCATTCTTGCTGCAAGGTACCTTGCTCTTGCTGCAGGTCTAAAACCTAGCCAATGGCCTGTAAAGCCTGCCCCAACAATTCTGCATGTGATATCACTATTGGATCCATACTAATATATCCCATATCAGATCATTGATCCTCCGCTTTTCCCAGTCAATGTATCACTGTAACACTCCTGCTTATCCAACACCAGGATGTTCTTGAGTTTCTGCCAAGTTAGGCCTCTCCTCAACTCACCTGCCATGACTTTTCTTATAACAAAATTAATAGGAGGGGTTCAGTGTTGTTAATACAGGGGTCCCACTTGGGGTACTTATGGATCTGAGAGCGGTTGATGAAGGGGCTCCCCTACACTCCCAGGCACATGCCAATCATTGATGTTGAGATGATGGAATATGATACAGAATTCTGTCCTGATCCAGATTTTGTCCGAGACAATCCTGATGGCACTTCATGGCATATACACATAGGTTATATATGGGTTGTTTTTTGTACTGAATATATAATCTGTCCAATTAGTGCACATTCCAATTAGATTTGTTTTTACTTTGTCCTTGAGATAAATAATATAACAGTAGATCCCTTACACATTAATAAAGCTCCTAGTTTCTCTTTAACTGGAGAAAAATAAGTATATTATATATAAAGTTAACAGATCAAATGTACCTCCCTTTTCAAAATCCTAGATCTGCTTATTATCATGACATCAGGACCCAAACCAGATTTGTTGTCTACCAGGGTGTTGTACAGGTGTGAAACTTGGATGAAATATCAGAAATACCTGAAATATTTGGAATGTTACCATTAATGATATCTTCACAAGAACTTCCATATCAATTGGAAAGAGAAAAGAACAACAGCAGCCTTCTGGATCAAGCAAACACCACCAACATTGAACGCATGTTTATACATCACCAGCACCACTGGATATGGCATGTCATAAAGATGGCTTGCAACTGGATTCCAAAACAGGTCCTATTCCCAACTTACTGATGGCTACTATTCTAGAATTGGGCAAAAGGAAAGGGCACCCTAATATTCAATATTAGCATCAATACCTGGGAAATTCAACTACTCAATAATCCCCAGTGGTGCCATGGTGAACAAAAGGCATCGATCATTTCAAGGAAACTTGCATTAGTAAAGATAGATAGTTGAGAGAGACACAAGGAAATAATTGTGACATGACATCATCAGGATCTACTTTTTCCTCCCAGAACTATTTGCTACATCTGTAATTGACTGAACATCTCAGATCAGCCTCTTCAGTTACCTATGGATTCATAGATGACTTTCCTATTTATCGCAATACTGTCATCCTCATATTAAAGGACTGCTAATGACAAAGATGAGGTGCTTTGCTGAACTGAGGACAAAGTAGGAGAATGCTCTTGACTAAATGACAGTCTCTTTAAGTGAAATACCAGTTTCCTGTTCAGTTAAAAGTATTTGTTAATCCCTAACTACTCTGCTCTCTAAGGTGATCTTAGCTCAGTGGGAATTGAGAACACTCAATTTTTTTGCAAAAAACATCCTTAAGGGTCTTTATTTAAATAAAAGATTATATTTTATGTTATTCTCTTCCCAGAGGAAAAATGCAGCAGTCTTTTTTAACTACAACTCAATATTCTTGACATAAAAACTTTTGACTCTACATATATGGTGGGGAAGCTAGTAATCAAAACAACATATAAACGAGGCAAATGATATTAAATACATTCAGCTACACAATTCACTGGAATTAAAAATGAAGTTTATTATAACATTTTGATTAAAAACAGATGGTTCATTAATTAGAAATACACATCTTCTCACAGTAACTGACAATGTCTATGAGATAATGACTGACGTGCCAGACAATGCAATATATGACCACCTGTAGAAATCCAGTCACTCATTATGATTAGTGGTTCCACATTAGTATAAAAATGAATAATGTGTAATTTAACATTGGAAATGAAAGATAATGTGGACAAAGGGGGAAGGATGCAAAGAAAAATTGAATCTTAAACAATGGCTTAGTTTGTAGCAATTAACGCTAGATAAAAAAATCAACTAATAATTTATTAGGCTAATTTAACATATTTATGTTGTGTATTGTCCATAAACAACTTAGAGACACACAAAACTTTAAAACTCTTTGTTCAGAGGTTATACTTTTTACTGGACCAGCTAAAAATTAGCAATATATATATATATATATATATATTTGCTGTTGTGGCAGGGCACTGTTGGTGCCTGCCACTTTAAGGGCTAAGCCAAACAGTCAGCAGGTGCTTGATTATGGCAGCCATTTTAGAACTCTGGCCACTAATATAAACAGATCAGTTCACTGCTGGCAGGCCAGGTAGAAAAATTGCCTGGCTGAAATGCTGCATGAAATATTTTGGAGGTAAGGGCAGGAGCTTAGGAGGATGGTTTGGAGGCTCCTGGTCCTGGGCATGACCTAAAATTGCACCCTGCTGGGAGTGTGTGGCCTGGTGGGACTCCCAGTGGTGTGGGAGCCTCCAGGAAAATACTAGACCAGTTACCACCACAGTGGAATGTGGGTTGGGGTGTATCAATAACCCCTAGCCCTCACATCACTGTGGGTAGCAGTGAGGGCCAGGCACAGTTATGGCCACCTTAGCCCCCACCAGGTGGGGAAGCCCCATAGGCTCAGTGAGGGGGTGGGCATATGGAGCCCCAGTGAGGGGGAAACCAGAGGGCTGAGAGCCTAGTATATATGTATGTGAGTTTGTATACAGTTTCCCCAGGAGGGACCAGGGCAAGCTTGGCTTTGAACGGGTAATTGGGTGGCCACTACCTTGGAGAGAGTTGCAGGAGAGGCCCACAAGATGGCATGTCTGCCACCCAAGGTGTCTGCTAGGTAAAGCCTATGGCTGAAGGGACCTGCTCCAAGAGAAAGCAAGGCAGTACAAGTTGTTGATGTGTGAAAGAGACCCTGTGAAATAGGGTGGAGCTTGAAAGACCCTAGTGAGAGGAAAGTGGTATGAATGTGCATGTGTTTGAGGCCTGACTACAAAAGCTATGCTGGGTCTGGTTGTAGGCTGGAAGCAATGTCACCTGGATGCCATCTGTGAGGCTTAGGCTGTGATGTAGGAGAGGAACAAAGCTGCTGATAGCACCCCCTAGCATTGGGGCAAGAATGATCAGTCTCCTTCCTTATTAGAACCAATTAAGAAACAACAAGGCATGGCAGGAGAGGAGGTGGGCAGTTAACCCAGAGACAGGTGGGTGGGCCAATGGCAGACAAGCCCTGGGAATGCCTCCTGTTACAGCTAATTTTCCTTTTTTTTTCCCCCTTGGCTATTTTTAGTTGGTCTAATAAAAGGTATCACTCCTCAACCAAGAGTTTTAGAGTTTTTTGTGTGTCTTTTTTTTCCCCAGACCAACACAGCTAAAAAACAGATCCCATAAACAACTTATTTTTTTCTGACTTGCTTATTAACTGAAAAAAAAAAATCCCACATTCATTTACTGCAAGTGGATCTTGTAGATTTCATGAGAACAGATGGTCATAATGATTAAGTGTCTGAAATATGAGCCTTCTTGATTAGGTCAGTTAGTATATTCTGTTTCTTGAAAAGATAAGTATCAAATATATTATGCAAAAACATTTTCACACCTCCAGATCTGTGTAGAGTGTTCCAATTTTGCAAAATAGCTATGGCATGTATTTACATTTCAATGTCCTTCTATTTCATGAGCCTTCAAGCGCATTGCTCCACTGCCTACAGGTAAATGTTTTAAGTGCTTTTCTTCCTTTTGATTCCTTTCAGGGTACTCAGCACCTCAAAATTAGTGAAGAAACCAATCTAAAAAGTAAATAGAACAAGTGAAAGCAACTTTGAAATTTTGGGATAAAATCATTTAAAAAATTAATGAAATTTGCTTAGCTGTAGTGGCAAATCATTACCATTTACTAGTGTTGCATTTATACTTAAACTTCCAAATTCAGCTTGAGGAGGTGTAATACCAAGGTGGCATAGCACTGAGTACTTTTTTTGACCACTATTGTACATACGACAAATGAGAAATCTATCCTGCTGTTTGGATAGAAGAACTCTATATTCTTCTAATAATCATGCTTTGGGAAGTTAAAAGGTGTTTTTGTGGGAGTGAACATGGATTTTCTACTCATCAAATAATTAAGTATCCTTGCTAGTATTAACAGTCATTGATCTAGTTCATAGAATAATGGGAGGTCTTCCAAAATAAGTACCTCAAACAATTTTTAATACTCTTTGTTTAAGTACATTTGGTTTACATTTATCTGCTCCATTTCAAAGACAGGGGCTGAAAAGAAGAATGTCAGCATTTTATTGAACACAGAGCCACTGATGCTATTATCTCCCACAGTGTCCACTTTGCACACACCCACTACAGTCATAGAGAAATAGTCAAAATCACAGCAGGTATATGTAAGTCTTCTGTAATACTAGTATTATATCATGAACATTTTTACTATATATCAGGACTCCAACCACGTAGCAGACATTTTTCAGTTAATAAATCTGGTTTTGCAAAGGCATTTGATGTTTGCTATGTTATACAGCATGTGACATTATACATTTTACCTCTTTAACATCTTTCCCCCAAAAAATGGGAAAAAATAAAAATTAAACCATATTAATATTGTGTTAATTTACTTAGCAGTTCCTTGTGGGGGCAAACCTTAAAGTACACAGACTTATGAATAAAATCAATATAATGTGTTTTTTATAATGTTAGAACATTATAAACCTGTTTTCCTGCCCAGCTGGGCCTGAGACCTACCCCACCTTTATAACTCTTTCCAAGCCCTGCACCTGGATCTTGGAGTTGTGGACACGGAGCTCTAGTGGCAGAGCCCACCCCAAAAACAGGAAGCTCCTAGGGGCAAGGAACAAGCTTCTGCCCCCTGGTGGATGGCTAACCAGGAGCAGATTTCCTCGCAGTTGGGCATCTATATGAGCACTTCTGCATAATTAGTAATTGCAAGTAAATTTGCTACTCTAAATTTATCCTCTAAATTGTTTAACGCATGATCCCTTAAAACAGGACCCACTTTTAATTTTGGGAATCAGTCACTTCTGTCATCAGAGATGTAACAAGTCAGTCAGCAATACAGAAGTCCTTGACTTAAGGACTTTGACTTTGACACGCTCAGGAGGCTTATCAGGGAGGCTCTAAAGGGCCACAGCCCAAAGGGGAGGGGAGTTCAGGATGAGTAGTTGCTCCTCAAAGGAGCAATCTGGATGCACAAGCAAAGTCTATTCTGTCACAGAGGAAAGGTAGCAAAAGGGCACAGAATCCCCCTTGGCTCTCTAGGGAACCTCCTGCATCTAAAATGAAAGACCTACAAAGGATGGAGGACTGGATTCACCTCCAAGCAGGAATACTCTGCACTGGTCCAGACCTGCACATAGTAAACCAGGACAACCAAGTCTGTGACAGAGCTCCAACTAGCTACAAGCATCAAAGACAATAAAAAGTCCTTTTCTAGATATGTGGGGATCCAGAGGAAAAGCCAAGGCAACATTGTACCCCTGATAAACCAGATGGAACAACTGACAACTGACGCCCAGGAAAAGGCCAACTTCCTAAATGGGTACTTTGCATTGGTCTTTCACCAGTCCCATGGGATGCCCCTGCCCATTATGGGACAGGGAGGCCTGGGTGAGGGAGATTCCTTAGCCTCCACCAATGCTGACCTCATGAAGGAACACCTTGGGAGGCTAGGCACCTTGGGCACCTTCAAGTCAGCTGGCCCTGACAGTTTATACTCCAGAGTCCTCAAGGAACTGGCTAGAATCATAGCTCAGCCCCTTGCATGGATCTTCAAGAGCTCCTGGATCTCTGGTGAAGTGTCCAAAGATTGGAAGAAGGCCAATTTGGTGCCTAGCTTCAAGAAAGGGAGGAAAGTGGATCTGGCAAAGTATAGGTCCATCAACCTGACCTGTATCCTAGGAAGGCCTTAGAAAAAATTATCAAAGAGGCCATTCTTAAGAGACTCTCTGATGACAACATCCTAAGGGATAGCCAGCATGGGTTTGTTGAGAGTAGGTCTTGCTTGACCAATCTTATTTCCTTTTATGACAAGGTGACCTATCATCTGGACAAGGGAGAAGAGATTGATGTCATATATCTTGACTTTAAAAAAGCCTTTGATCTGGTATCCCATGATCACCTCTTAGCAAAATTGGCTAACTGCGGCCTCAGCCTTACGATGATCTTCTGGCTGGGGAACTGGCTCTGTGGTAGGACCCATAGAGTTGATGGAAGTCAATCATTGTGATGCCCTGTGACCAGTGGGGTCCCTCAAATCTCTGTCTTTGGGCCTATACTATTCAACCTCTTCATTAATGATGTGGACATTGATGTCAGAAGCAGATTGGCCAAGTTCACCGATGACACCAAACTCTGGGCTAAAGCGTCCACACCTAAGGACAGGAAGGTGATCCAGGCTGACCTTGACAGGCTCAGGAAATGGGTAGATGAGAACCTGATGGTGTTTAACACCAAAAAATGCAAGGTTCTCCACCCGCAGCAGAAAAGTCTGCAATATCCTTATAAGCTCGGCAGTGCTACGCTGGTTAGCACTATGGATGAAAGGAATTTGGGGATCGTGATTGACCACAAGATGAACATGAGCCTTCAATGTGATGCTGCAGCTAGTAAAGCAAGCAAAATGCTGGCGTGCATCCATAGATGCTTCTCAAGCATATCCCGGAAAGTCATTCTCCCATTGTACTCGGCCTTAAAATCTACACATGAAAATGCTTAATGTACAGTAATTTGCTTATTGTGTGAGTGAATTTGTTATCTGTAAATACAAATAGCAAATTAACTCCTGAGCAGCTACTGTTCAGACACTGACCAGGAGAAAATTTGCTCCCATTCAGCTCCAGAGCCAAGTGTGGCGTGGTGGGGGGCACCTGAAGCCAGGACCATGGGGTTGGGAGCTTCTCCAGCACCAAGGCTGAGGCAGGCAACCCCTATTAAAAGCCTATGGGGATGCTGGGTCCCTAGGCCACCTGCAACCAGCCTCTGGCTACTGTGTTGCACAGAAGAGGTCCCAGGCCAACTGCAGAAGTCAGCCCAGGCCATGCTGCTGGTCCCATGTACCGCATTGCCATGCAGCTGCCTGGCCAGCACCATCATGCTGCACTGAGTGCTGCAGGCACCTTCCAAGCCTGACAGCACCCTGTACCACCTGCAGCCAGCCTCTGGCCACTGGTTCCCACTACACCTAGCCCCAAGCCACCCACAACAGCCTGCCTGCCAGTGCTGGTACATGGCACAACATCACCATGCACCTGGCTGTCCCATGCTGTGCCCCTGTTCTGGGTGCTGTATGCAGCTCCCGAGGCCCAAAAGCACTGGGTCTGCCACATGGAGCCCCACTGAGCTGTCATGAGAGCCATGCTGGTATCCTCTGTGACAGAACACACCACCTCCCAGGGCTGCAACTGGTTCCAAGAGGAGACTCTGAACCTCATGGTGTTGTGGGATGAAGCTGAAGTCCTCACCCAGTTTGTGTGCAGTGGATTATCCAAAACACACATCTTCATGGGTCTATCAGGCCACTTACGGGACAGTGGGCACAACCGGCCAGTATTGCATAATGTCAAGGCCTTGGGGGCATAGTGGGTCACTGTTACTGACAACAACTGTCTGTTGGAGGCCCATCCATGCCATTTATGCAGCAGCTGGATGACATCCTTACACCCCAGGATCCTGGCCTGAGCCATGCTGTCTACTCAAAAACAGCAAGCCTGCCTGAGCCTCTGTTTGGCCTGGCACCCACAGAGATGCATCATTGGGGGAGGGCCTCTTGGGCTTCCAGGAGCCTGTCTCACTGTGCTTCCCACCCCTGGCCTCACTGAGCTGTTCTGAAAGCTTGGACCATTGCCTGCCCCACCAGCTCTGGGGGTACAGACCCACACTGGAGGCCAGGCTAGCCATGGCACCACTATACCTCAGCAGCTCCAGAGCCTTCCTGGAGGGGGCCTCTGCCCAGCTAGTCAGATGCCATGCCTCTGTGCCCCAGGACACTGCTGGGAGCTGTGTGTTCTCACTGTCAATTGGGACCAACTCAGGCTGCCGGGCATGCCTGCCATTCCTACCTGGTGAGTCCTGCACTATGGGGGAGGGCCCTGTCTGCCCTTGCTCCTGGACCACTGGCCCTGGCTGATTTATCCTAGCCCTGGGTTCCCACCAACAGCATGCAAGCAGGTGGGAGGGAGTGTAAAATTTTGTTGAACAGCCCTGCTGCTCACCCAACTCTATGCAGCCCCAGAGTAGAACCTACCTACAGTGGGGCCAGCTCCATGCATAGGCCCTGCTAGCTGGGCCCACTGGCTGCAGGAGATGGAGCTGGCTGTTCCAGCAAAGCAGCACCCACTATCACCCCAGTATCATCCACTGGCCTCACCACAGTCTGTGCACCTTTGGGGATAAAGCCAGAGGCCAGGGAGCTGGGTGCCTTTCCCTGGGCTCCACCTTCTAGGCATTTTCACCCCACTTCTTTCACCGTGGGAGGACACATAGCACTGCACAGTCTGCACAAGGAAGAGGGTGCTTTATTGGTCATAGGTGGGGTGGATGGTGGAGGTGCTCTGTGGGGAGGGGGGGGTCAGGTTTGGAGAAGGGAGGAGGGAAAGGCTATGTTTTTGGTGAAGGAGGGGGGAAAGAGGTCTTCACTTGTGGAAGGGAAAACTGTCTGAAGTGAGCTTGGTGTTGGGGGTGTACTGTGGCACTGGGGGTCTGTTAGGGGTCACTCAAGTGGGCTGCAGCCAAGAGTGAAGAAGAAGATGGTCAGCCATTACCTCTCACACTGGTGCCCTGGATCTTTCTAGTGGGTAAGTGGCTTGCCCAGGGCCTTGATTGGGCGGGGGGGAGGGCACTCCTCTCACTGCCACTGCAGTTGACACTCCCAGTTCTAGGTATCTTCCACCTGCTTTGTCTCCTCTGCTCAGGCCTCATGAAACATCTCCCCCAGGGCCTTTCAGATGTTATGCAGAATGCAGGCTGCAACAATGGTCTGGGAGATGTTGGCCTGGGTGACCTTGAGCTGGGTGGTGAGAGTGCACCAGCATCCCTTCAGGTACCTGAAGGTGCATTCCACTAGTACATGGGTCTGGCCCAGGCATTGATTGAAGTGTGCCTGACAAGGGTCCAGGTGGCAGGTGTAGGGCCACATGAGCCAGGGGAAGAGTGGGTAGGTGGGGTCCCTGATGAGGAGAGGTAGGATCAGTACCATATTCAGATAGAAGTCCAGCACCACCAGCATGTAAGGCCCACTCTTCACCCAACTGGAACTCACATTAGTGAAGGTACCATGATGGTCAATAACAGCTTGGAGCATGGCAAAGTGGAAGGCCTGCCAACAATAGTAGGGGCAGTTGTTGAGGGGCGGAGAGGTGACAATCCAGGGACTTGATGTACTGGAGGAGAGGTAGGCAGGCTCTGCACAGTGGGAGAGCCCCAGGGACTCAATGTGGGGATTCACCCAGGGATTCAATGCACTGGGGGAAGCCCAGGGCACACAACCACCACCACCTCCAGGGGTCAGGTGCCTGGAGTAAGGTATGTCCCTCCATGTCCTGGAGAGTGCTGCAGACCTCCTGGATGGCATCCCCAAAAATTGCCTTGCCCAAGCCAAAGAGATGGCCAATGTAACATAGGATGGCAGGTATGGACAGCTTGAGCAGGGCAATAGCCCATTGGGTGTCCAAGGGAAGGAAGCCCCTCATGCTCTAGATGAGCATCTGGAGCACCTGCTGCTCCAGATCTGGGCAAAGCTGGTCAAAGAGCTCCTGGAAGGAAGCCTGGGTCATCTAGTATGATTCCAGTCACTGTTTGTCATCCCAAGTGGTCTGGATCATGTGCAGCCACCAGTCCTGGCTGGCAGGGTGGGCCCAGGAGTGGCAGGCCTGGCAGCCCAGAAGTTCATAGACAGGACTGATAATGGTGTTCAGATGCTCAGAATCCCTGCTAGGGTCCAGGTGGCAGCATGGGGTCTGGGTGGCAATAGTGAGGACCAGAGAGCCTAGAGACCTTGGGGGGCCAGCAGGGATGAGACTAACCTGGGCCTGGTGGCAAGCCAGTACAGTGAGCAGGGTTGTCAGCAGGTGCCTGGGGCACTGAACATCACTGCCAGGACCTGAGGGTGGAGCAGCCATGGCTTTGGGGGCATAAGCTCCAGCAACAGAGCAGCCATGTTTTAGCACTATGCTCTTCAGGCTGCTCCAGTTCAGGAAGACAGGTTACCAGGGAGTGGGGCTCCCTTTTAAAGATGGCCACCAGCCACAGGCAGCTGTGGTCAAAGCCCCCAGGTCCCCCTGGTTCTTGCAGGGGGCCGGTGCAGGACCAAAGGGGGTGGGAGCAGACTGCTGCCAGCTGCAGCAAATCTACTCCCAAATCCCTGAATGTGTAGAAGCCTGACCAGGGCGGGCTTACTCCAGAGTAAATTATAGAGTAAATTTACTCTGGAGTAAACCCAACCAGAAGCATTCGTACATGTAGATGTGGGCACTATGCCTATTTGTACAGACAAAAATATATGGACAATGAATTAAACATGTGTGTATTAAACATTCTAGGGCCAATGTTTTTCTCAATATGTTTTAATGTACTCCAAAATACTTAATTTGTAAGAAATCAATTTTTGAACTCTTATAAACAATTATCAAAGGTTAATTGCAAAATGGTTGTATCAATCTACAGCATAAAAAAGGACACCTTAGACTAAACGAGTTAATTAAAAAAAGCCACATTGGGCACATCCACATGTGTCACTATGGTGACATTGTTACTGAGCTGTAATTTAGTACTTCTTTTTGGAAGTACTAAATCGTAGTTCAGGAACAACCCATACAGTCGTGTTCATGCAGCATAGCAGCTAAAAATAACTGTACTTCACCATAGCAGTGTGCTATATAAGGGAGTGCATTACTACAGCAAAGTAGCTGCTGGTCACATGTAGACACACACAGATGCTATGCTGCCATAGTGCATTGCTACAGTAACATACCATCACACATAGACACACCCAGAGAAGACTTTCCAGACAGTTTGTAAGTGGGTGGAGAGCTAAAAACTTAAATATTACAGATTAGTTTCATGGAAAATTTATTTTTTCCTTAGGACTTTTTTAGTGTTTTCAGTAAAATAGAAACCTTTTCTATTTTGTGGTTTTCTTTGGTTTTTCAGGTGAGATATTCAAAACTGTGTTCTTAATTTTTTAGTTTTCTGAAGAAAAGAATACAGGCCTTCATCCCTTGATTGGAATCCCTTGAGACTACAATAATACAACATAAAACAGTAATAGCAATTGTACTTTCTCTAATGGGGCAAATAGTTTTACATACATCTCTCTCTCTTTTTTTCTCTCCCTTCCTTCCTCACATATGCAGATAACCAACTGACCTCATTCAGATGAATAAAGGTGTGTGGTTTGTGGCATACAAACCTCCTTGTGGCACCATAAACCACATGTGGGGAATGGTAAAAAATGCCCTGTGCTGCAAATGTAATAGATTCCTAGATCGTAAAGCTGGAAGGGACCTCAGAAGATCAATTGGGTCCAGCTCCCTGCACCTAGCAAGGAAAACAGCTGGGATCAGGCAACCCTAGCAAGGTGACTGTCTAGTCTCATCTTGAAGATTTCCAGGATAGGTGATTGCACCATCTCTGGAGGGAACTTATTCCACAGTATGGAAACTCTAACTATGAAGAAGTTTTTCCTAATGTTGAGACAGAAATGGTCTTCCAGAAGATTGTGGCCATTACTCCTGGTTTTCCCCCAGGGTGCCCTGATGAACAGTTGTTCACTGAGCCCTTGAGGTACTCCCATGATGTAGTGGTAAGCTGCTACCAAGTCCCCTCTCAGCCTTCTCTTTTTCAGACTGAAGAGTCTACGGTCCCTCAGCCTTTCCTCATATGGCTTGCCAGGCAAGTCTCTAATCATACGGGTGGCTTTTCTCTGGATTCTCTCAAGTTTTACCATATCCTTGTTAAGTGGCACCCAGAACTGGATGCACTACTCCAGCTGGGGTGTCACCAATGCTGAGTAGAGTGGAGGAATCACTTCCTTGGTTTAGCTGGAGGTGTATCAATTGATGCAAACCAGAATATAATTTGCCCTGCTGGCAACAGTGTTTGCAACTGCTGGCTCATTCATACTATGTTTTAATATTACCCCCAGATCCCTTTCATTTGTGGTACTGGTCAGCTTGGCACTGCCAAGCCTGTAGATGTGTAGGGGGTTGTTCATTCCCAGGCAGAGCACTTTACATTTCTCAATGTTGAACTTAATCTGGTTCTGACCTGCCAGCCTGTCTAGATCCACCTGTAACTTCAAGCATGACCATGCTTCCCCATAATTTGGTGTCATCCACAAACATGGCATGATTTTCCCCTTGGACCAGTGAAATACCAAAGCAAAATAGCCATTCAGGAGCTCAATTTTCTCCTGAGTGTCAGTCTCTTGAGTTGTTGAGCAATGGCTCCACAGTCTGATTTATTTTCCTCTTGTTCCCTACATACCTAAAGAAGGACTTCTTGTTGTCCTTGATTCCCATTGCTAATCTAAGTTCAGTCACCACCTTGGTCTAATTTGTTCCCTACAAGTGTGAGCCATTGTTGTATAGTACTCCTTGGGTCCTGTCTCCAACTTCCATTGTTTGTATATCTCTTTCTTCTTTCTCAAGAGAACTGTAATTTCCTTGTTTAGCCAACAGAGATTCCCACCCTTTCTGCTTCCTTTTCTCTGCATGAGAATGGACTTCCTTTGTGCTTCAAGGATCATGTCCTTAAGGAACAACCAGTCTTCATGCACACCTTTGCCTTTGGTCCCTGGTCCTGCGGCACTTCCCCTTACTAGTGACCTGAGCTTGTTGAAATTACCAGTGACCTGAGCGTATTGGGAAAAAAAAAAAGTTTTCAACTAGCAATGATCGCTCCTCAGCGGGGCCTCATTTGCTAAGATACTGCCACTGTGCAAAGTCTTTGCAGTGTGGGGCCAAAATTTGTTAGCAGGAACTCCTGGTAACAAGGGAAAAAAGCACTTAAAAAAGCACTTTTCTGGCCAGTGTGTCTCACTGAATCATTGAAAATTAAGGTTGGAAGGGACTTCAGGAGGTCATCTAGTCCAACCCCCCTACTCAAAGCAGGTCCATATCCAACTAGATCATTCCAGCCAGGGCTTTGTCAAATCAAGCTTTAAAAACCTCCAAGGAAGGAGATTCCACAACGTCTCTAGATAGCCTGTTCCAATGTTTTATCGCCATCCTAGTGAAAAAGTTTTTTTTCCCTAATATCCAACCTAAACCTCCCTTGCTGCAACTTGAAACCATTGCTGCTTATTTTGTCATCTCTCACAACTAAGACCAGTCTAGTTCCATCCTCTTTGGAACCACCCTTCAGGGAGTTGAAGGCTGCTATCAAATCTCTCTCAATCTTGTCTTTTGCAAACAGTTCCCTCAGTTTCTGGTTATAAGGCATGTGCTCCATCCCCCAAAACATTTTTGTTGCTCTCCCCTGGACTCACTCCAACTTGTCCACAACCTTTCTATAGTGGGAGGCCCCAAACTGCACACAGTAGTCCAGACATGGCCTCATCGCTCCAGAAGAGTGTAGAATAGTTACATTTATTGATCTGCTGGCAACATTCCTACTAATGCAGCCCAGTATGCTGTTAGCCTTCTTGGCAACAAGGGCACATTGCTGACTGTCATCCATCTTGTTGTCTATTGTAACCCCCAGGGCTTTTTTCTGCAGAGCTGTCTCCACTCCTTCAGTTGTGCCCCAACTCCTCCAACCTGCCAGGACCTGAGTTGGTCTGGGCAAAGGCAGCTTGCCTGAAGTGGGACAATTTGTCCCTCAACAAAGCACACATACAAGAGCATATGCTACAGCAAAAGGTAGTGGCACAGATTTGTGCTGCTACTATTTTTGCCATTGTAAACATACACCCATGAACATCTGGTTGTAGCCAGTGATAGCAGAATTTCATGAAAGTATTTTTTATTAGATTGCTGATGTTGCTCCTTCTAAAGATTAAGATGATGAAATAAAACATTCTTTCACAATGAAGTATAGGTAAAATCTACTTCTGTTCTTAATATATTTTAAATCAGAAAAATAGCTCTGAGTTTAGAAGGATTAACTCCTAGATTTGATTTATTTGTTTTAGATTGTTCTAAACTGTACTGGATTATTTTTATAATGGAGAGTTAAATTGTGAATTTGCACAGCTAAAGACTTAGATTAATTTCATGTATTGCCATGGTGTTATGACAGTTTGCACCAATGGGGATCTCTTACAAAGTTCCAGTATAATGTGATTTAATCTACATGTGATTTGAGAGAAACAAGCTTCCTTGCTAAAATTGAAGGGTCAAAAAGAGAAAGGTACATGAGGAAATCTTTAAAGAAAGGGGTCATGAATCCAGACTATTTCTGAAACATCATAAAAAGAGCATTTAAGTTTTCAGAAAAGGAGAATGGAATAGAGGTTATTTACTGGAAGAATGCATGGAAGGAGCAGAAGCATAAGGACTTCCGGTGATTTTGACAATGATTTTGCAATATTTATCTACATTGAACCTGTGATCCTTTTGAGGGTGTCCTATCTCCATTCAAAATGTTGGGGGTTGCATACAGTGTAGAATTCTGAACCTATTTAAATGTTGTGAGATAAACCTTGAAAGGATTTGTAGTTTGTAATCAAACACAAGGTTTCAACATCACATGCTTTAGAATATGCATTCAAAGAGGGTACTGCAGTCATAGTGTGATCAAAATAGTGCTGGCTGGACTCCTCAGAAGTTGAGAAAAATGGCAGCAGCTTAGTCCTATTCAGATACTTTAAAACCTAGTCTCTATAGCTCTCAACAATAAAACCCTTGGTTTAATATACAACTGATCTCTTCAGTTGCAGATGAAACAGTGATTAATAGCCCGTATCTATGTTGTGCAGATATTGAGATCCATCATCACAGTTCCCACGTCTCAATCCTGCATCAATCAGCCGCTAAGTGCACAGGTCCGTTTAACTTCTGTATTTAGAAATCTACCCTATACACACACATAGGTTCAGCTCTTCAGATCGTCTTCAGGTAGCTTATGCAAAATTAAAACTTCTTTTTACAGCTGCAGAAAAAATCTACTGAGCATGCCTGGTGCCATATCCTACTACTGGATTTTCCACTTGCAAAAATTCCAGTGAATCTTTTTAGGAACCAGCTGCACTGGTTTCACATGGCTATAGAGAAATTCATGCTTAGGCCCTTTGCCATTTTTTGTAGGAGCTTTATAATTCATACAGTTTATCAAGGTTCAGAGTCAAGGCTGTTAGGAGACTGCTTACCCATTACAAAATATTTCATTTCAGCTGCTTAAAAGTAAACTGTCTGTATACTAATCAATTTACTTTGCCCTAAGTCCTCTTGGCTAGGTACAGACAGTTAAAAAGCCCAAGGCTGAATTGATTCAGTCTTTGCAGGTTAGTGTGAGATGCACAGATTAGATTGATACAGAAGTGAACAGATATTTAACTTTAATTCAGGAAATACAGCCACATATGTGTAGTGACTCAGGCCAGAAGCCGGAGTGAGGGAGTGGTGGGGTGCAGAGTATTAGAACACAGCTCTCTGGTTGTGTGTTTACTTTCTCTTCTTGTTGCCCCTGAGGTCTCTGTGATTTGCAGTCCAGAATCACAGCAGCAGGTCTTTGCAGGGTTGCTCATCACTTCCTCTTCCTGCTTTTAGGTGCCTCTGGAATTTGTAGTCCACAGTTGCATCCAGCAGTAAATTTGAGTGAGGAAAGGGATATTTAACCCCCTTCCCTGGTCTCATAACTCAGCTAGGGTTTGCCTGAAGGGACAAGTCATTTCCCCCATAAACTGGGCTGTAACCCTAGCTGGGCTTGTGCCCTTGCTTATCAGCCAGCCCTCACTGCTCCATGTAGGGAGCAGAGTGGCAGAGCCAGCCCTGCTCTCTAGAGCATATAGCATAGCCCAGACCAGGACTGGAAAGTACTGCTGGGGGAATGTGATTTAACTTGAACCATGAAGGGGTCTGGGTCAGAAGTTTCATTAACCAGTTTAACCCAAATCAGTTAAATCTGATACAACATTCAACCAGGTTTATTTTAAACCAGTTTCAGACATTTTGAAACTGGTTTATGTGCACAGAGCTTCTATTCTGTTACAGGTTTAAACCAATTTCTTATCACTTAGACCAGTTTATGTGTAATTTCTGTCCCCTAGCCCTTAAGGAGATGTCCTTTTAAAGCAGCTGCACTATTTTCTCTAAAGCTGGTATATAGAATTGTTGTTCCATTGCTCTAGATAATGCTAGTGAAATTCCATACTGGTATTCCACAGGACTGTAGGTATTTCAGCCTGTGCTTTGCATGTTTTGGTATAAAGTGCTGAACTCATCCAAGTATGTTTATACTAGAAAGGCTATGGCTTTCAGTATGACATTGGGAATAAGGTGAAGGAGGGTTAAACATTAAGCCCAGTGAATTCTGTAATGTGGACAGAGCTTTAAAGTCACAAATATAGAGATGGATCTTGTTCTGTGTCTGAAATTGAAGTCTTTCAGGGTCAGCTACCTCAGTAGCTAGCAAAATGTAACATATACATTTCAGTTGTAAAAAATTAAATTTTAATGACGATTCTAGTATGTACTGAACAGAGTTCACTGCATCTCCATTGACACCAGTTGATGTTTAAAGATTTTAGGAGGATGTAAAAAGACACATAAAACACTGTGATCATTACAATCAGGGGGAAATGTCTGCATTTTTAATGCAGAGTGCAAAGTTTCTGTCTTCAAATATTGAGTGTTGTTCTTTTATCTCATGCCACTTAGAGGAGGCCCATTATTTTATTGAGAGAGAGATGGAAAATAGAGTGTACAGCTAAGGGACCTACAAGTGCCACTTTACAAGACGTACACTATTCAAGCAGGAACACTAAAGGGATTAAGAAAGCAGTTCTGTATTGTCTCAGAGGTACAGTAACATAAGCTCCACACTAGATTGTATGATAGTTACTATGGCAACTATTCCTTCTTTTTCCACCATTGCACAGCCCATCAACTAGCAGGAAAGAAAAATTCCAGTAATTTAAGGCATGCAAGACAGAGGTGATCTTAGACTCCTTTCATCTTAACAACATTTTCAATTTCCTAAGTCTAAAGGTTCCATATTTTCAAAGTTTTAGCTTTTGGACCTGAAGTTTTGCATTCAAGGGAGTGTATTCAGTGAGTACAAGAGTAATAGCATCACTTGCATTAATGTAATAGAAGTCCATAGAAATAGTGCAACTAGTGTCTGTAAAAGGACTGAGATGGGAAGATTCCCACTCCATACTGACCAACTCTGTTGGGTAAATTTAGTGGTAGATGCATACAAAGGTTTCCATGAATGGTACAGGACTGGGATTCCCATCAGCCCTATTGTTTGCATGCACAGTCCTATTGTCAGAGTCAGATGACAAACAATAGCAGAGGCTTGTAGTTGAACAGAAGACTACTTTCTCTGAGATGCCAGTTTAAACTCCATGGATCCCAATCCAGCAAAAACCTTCCATTGTTTTTCTTCTCTCTAGTCTAACAACTATGTAATCCAAAGTAAAATAAAATTAAAAACCAAAATCATGCATGGTTCCCCAAGGGGACACTGGCCTGCCTGTACATCAGTGCAAGGAATGTGGGGAATAAACAGAAGGAACTTGTCCTCCTGATAACACAGATAATTATGACATCATAGGGATAATGGAGAACTGGTGAGACTCCCCCACCATGACTGAACCACAGGTATAAAAGGCTATATCCTGTACAGGAGAGATTGAGTAGATCAAAGGGGCTGGGGCATAGCTCTTTATGTCAAGGACAGCTACATGTCTCTGATAGCTGACATTGGCGACCAGGGTGGATGGCTGGAGACCCTCTGGGTTAAAATCCATGTGGAACATGGCATAGGGGACACGGTGCAGTAAAGACCTCCCACCCAAGAACTTGATCAGGAGTTTGCCAGGGAATTAGCTGAAGCCACATGCTCCAGGTCCATGGCTGTCATAGGAGATTTTAACTACCCAGACAGCTCGTAGGAAGAGCGCTCGGTTAAATCCAAGTGATCGCAAAGTTTCCTCTTGTGTATTGATGACTTCTATCTGACACAAGAGGTCTAAAGGCCAATGAGACATAGAGTGCCACTCAAACTGGTCCTGGTGACTATGGACAACTGAATCAGTGACCTAACAATCGACGGGAAGCTGGGTGACAGTGACCACGAGCTGATCACCTTCACCATCTGCCATAAAGCTGGCAAGACAGTCAGCAGTACAGAAGTTCTCGACTTCAGGAAAGCTGACTTTGACAAGCTCAGGAGTCTTGTCAGTGAGGTCCTAAGGGACCATGACCCAAAGCAGAGGGGAGTTCAGGAACAGTGGTTGCTCATCAAGGGAGCAGTCCTGGATGCACAAGCTAATGCCATTCTGTCTTGGAGGAAAGGCAGCAAAAGAGAACAGCAGCTCCCTTGGCTCTCCAGGGAACTAGTGGACCTCCTGTGGCTAAAAAAACAGACCTACAAAGAATGGAGTATGGGATCCACCTCCAAGGAGAAATATTCCACAATGGTCTGAACCTGCAGGGAGTGAACAAGGAAAGCCAAGTCTGCGACTGAACTCCAACTAGCTACATATATCAAGGATAATAAAAAGTCCTTTTTTAGATATGTGGGAAGCTGGAGGAAAAGCAAGGGCAACATTGGACCCCTGCTAAACCAGAAAGGACAACTGACAGCCAACACCCAGGAAAAAGCCAACTTGCTAAATGGGTACTTTGCGTCAGTTTTTCAGTCCCGTGAGTTGCCCCTGCCCAGGTATGGGACATCCCTTGGCCTCCATCAATGATGACTTCGTGAAGGAACACCTGGAGAGGCTGGACACTATTTATGTGTTAAATAGAAAAAGGTTAATTTAAATTTACTATCAGCTGGGAACTAAACAGCTAAATGTCTTGATGAACTGCTGATTAACCATGATAGAAAATGAATGGCCCAAACTCCTGGTCACTGACTTCCTCAAGAGGGTCTCTTTCTTTGGGAAACCACTGACACAGAATGCAAAAAGATGGAGAGTCCTCTCTCCTGGAGTGGAGAGTGTCTTCCTTAGGCAATAATGCCTTCTGGAACTCCCAACAAAGTAGTAAACTTCTGCAATGCCATCAAAATATACATATAGATATTTACCACAAAATTAGCCTTTAATGTATTAACTGAACCTTTACATTGACAGGTTGCACTGGTGGTTCTGAACTGGAGTACTGAAGGAGTCCTTCAAGGATGTTGCCACACTGATAGCAGCACTTTGACTGCCACTATTGCATCCAGGAAATACTACCCTTCATGCCTCTGTTTCCAGAAGCTGGACAGAATCAGTTCCATTTTAGTCCATTCTGGCTCCCAGAAACAGTGATGCAGGACAATATCACCTGGTAAGAATGTCATAACAACTTAGAGATACCATACTGAGATATTAAAACAATAACTCATAACTGAGGTGCCTCCGAATTTAGAAAAGTTATGGAGAGAGGTCTTGAGTCTAAAATGGCTGAGAATCGCTGGTTTACATATTATGTCACTATGTGATGAAGAAGTAGTTCATTGCACTCAT
Organism: Caiman crocodilus; assembly: GCA_030014935.1. Taxonomy (NCBI): domain Eukaryota; kingdom Metazoa; phylum Chordata; order Crocodylia; family Alligatoridae; genus Caiman; species Caiman crocodilus. The sequence continues at coordinate 26,967,685 of JAGPOW010003316.1, read as the reverse complement.
GAAAAAAAGAGTTTAATCAATGGTACTTTTATCTTAAAAAATGGGTCTGTAAATGCAATAGATTTTTGTAATTAATCGATTATTTAAATTAAGAATAAACTATTGAGGAAATATAGCATTATACAGCATAATTATGAAAAAAATATTCAACTCAAAGTGAAAACAACTGGTCTGTAATTTATACAGTTCTTGGGAAATCAGTGGAGCTATGCTCATATACACCAGCTGAGAATCTGATCCTAAAAAGGTTCATCAGCATTAGGATTGAGGTGTGCAGAGACCAACTTGGATATATTTATCAAGTATTATTAAATTAAGTTGCCATGTAGGATTGCCCTGGAGAAAACATTCAGTAGTAGTTCATAACCCCATCGTATACTTCTTTTCACAAACTTTTCCCCCAGACTAAGCAGTGGCAAGTGCTCATTTTATTAGGGTTGGAACCATGAGAAAATTGTAATGATAAGACAGCAGGAGCAAAATAACTAAAATGAAAATAAGATCAAGAAAAGAAAAGAGAAGTGGAACAGAAAAAATCATAAAGGAAATGGAAAACTGATATAACAAGCATTATAAGTAATATATATATAAACATTGACTGGTAGATAGTTTGGAGCCTAAGGATGGATGGGACCAAACATTTTTCATGGCTATCAGAATGTCAGAATTTGCATATATGCCCATCACAATTTAATACAGCAAATAATAACTTGGGGTCATTGGGAAGAATTAAGAATGTCAAGTCATAATTAAAAAGTTTATTTAATTAACCAATACTAAACAACATCAAATACCACCATGAAAACCAATACAATTGTGCCCTGAAAAGCTATCGTATATATATGTTGCTTGCGCAATGTAGAGCGGGAAGGGGATGACCCCATGTGAAAAAGACATGTGAGCAGAAATCCATTTTGAGCTGTAGGAGTCACAATTTAATAAAAGGCTCTGATTCAGTGAACCATCTAAGTGTTCTATTTGAACCCTTCAGACCTTATCCATTTTAAGCATCCCTCTTCATCCGTTAAAATCCTTTTAAAGTCACTAGTTCTGACTATAGCGGTTGGCAGGGTGGTAGAGGGAATTTTCTGAGTGTTTTCTTAAAATAAAATTGAAAAATATAACAAAAACCCCAACCTTTTCCTATTGCTTTTTTTCCTTGTATTTAAATAAGCTATCCAGTTCTGGAGAAAATTAAAAGAAGTAAACAAAAAGACCAAATCAAAATAGATCTGCTTACGACTTACTTTACTTATAAAATGTTTGATGCACTGGGGCTGTGCTCATCGGGATTAAAGCATAACCTTTTGTTTCAAATGCTTCAAGATCTGCAACAGGTAGTGATGTACATTTAGCTAGTCAGACTCATATATCATGCAGAACCGAGTGTCAGCCTGATGGTCATGTTCGTGATCTGATCTTTTAGCTACAAGATGCAAAGTTAAACAATGTGTATTAAACACTAGTCTCTGATTGCCATACTATTGCCATAAGTGGATATTTTAAATATTGATTATGAATAGCTGTGTAGACCTTTAAGATCTACAAGTCATCAGTTCCTGAAAGATTGGATTTGCAAAGGAAATGAGATCTGAACCAACAAAAAAGGCTGCTTTTTACCAAAAGATGCAGCATTTAAACCAGTGTAAGACATCACAGACCTCAGAAGCATTCATTTTGGAGTGTCTTTAGATGCTTACCTCAAAGAGTTACAAGTCTCATAAGATTTTGTACATCATTCAGTTGAACTGGGACTGCTAAATGTAAAGTTCAGCCTCAAGGGACACCAAGTAGAACAGTTGTGATTTCTATGGAAATGGAGCCCTAAAATCAGTGCAGTGACTACACAATATAGAACCAGATGAGGTGATAAGATATTAGTATTCCGATTTTACTTCACATTCTTACACATAGCAGTACAGAAAAGGTACAGGATAGGAATTGCCTGCAAAAGGAATTAGAATGAAGAATACAGGGGACTACATAGTATGTGAATTATCACTAGGATGTCCAAGGATTGTAAAAAGCTATTAAATGAGTTGCCTAAGTTTAGCCAAATAGCATATCCCAACTCCAACCATTTCATCTTTTTCCTACTAAATTTATTTACTGGTGGCTTGCCATGTAGTTGGCAATTTGCATGTGAAAATATCAATTTGACTTGCAAGTCAGGACAACTATATCACCAGATACATTTTTACAGTTCAGAGAAAGTCAGGGCTACAGGATTTCTCAGAATACAGTAAGACATGTATGGCTTTTGGCCCCTCAGTGTACAAATGTATAATAATGCACAAAAAGGAGGACTTGAGAAGTAAGCGTGATAAGATGTCAGATTAAATTCAACATATTTTGCGATGTGATTCAGCAATTCTGCTGTAAATAATTTGCATCTAAAAAGCTAAGTTAAAAGCCACTTCGTGCGAGACATAGATAAGTTTAGATCAAAAAAGAAAAGTTTGCAGATATGAAGCTTAGACTCCTGCAATTTTATCCAAGAATTGTTTCTCACACTGTATAATGTTAATTACATTTACTGTGCTTCTCTCTGTTTTACCTCCATAAGAAGTGACAAATTATTAAGTTATCTTTTTTCAGATTAATATGTCAGAACAAGTTTTGTAGTAGCTGCTAAAACAGTTTAAGTTGCATATCCAGGGAGACAGGAATAAGTTAATCACTACAAAAAAATCCCTTTATCAAAGGATAGTCACTTATTTTACCTCATTTGCTATCTGAAAGTTACAGTATATTTTATCTTTGCTTTTTAAATTGGTGGGAGGTTAGTAACTGAGTTCAGTGCCACATCCTGGATGACACCTTGTTGACCAGGACATCTTTTACTACTTGCACACAGCCAGTGTAGAAGAATAGAATCTTTCAGTGTAAAAAACACTATGATGAACTCTCAGCTCACCAAGTGACCTGGGTTTGGTATGTGAAAAATCAGGCCACTTTTATTTGCAGGTCTAAATAGAGAAATGAGGGACTGAACAGTAAAAAAGTTGATGCCCATTATTTAGGCACCATGCCACTTAACTCTAAGGATGGAATCCAGAAGTTTCTGTTACAAAATGCAGAAACTTCAAATAACTTACTCTATGTAGAGAGTTAGACATCTGAGAAGAGATTGAAAACAGCCAGCATGCTACAGAAGGAGTCACCTCAGGTCAGCATAGTCAGTAGAAAGTTGTGTAGAGCTAGCCAATAGGAAATTCTGAATACAGGGAAAGAATCCTAAATTCTGTTCTTCAGACATTTTGCCAATGGCATGAAAACCCCTTTTTCCAGTAAGGATAGAGAGCTCAAATCCTACTCCCAGGAGAAGGTGTCTATGCTTGTTCTTTCAAAGGACTGAGCATGCTCATTCTTTGCAGTGGAAGTGACCCCCTTTATGAAAAGAGCTTAGGGGTCAGAAAACTGTTCAGAAGAATGGACGGAGGATGGAATTCACCCTAGATTTCTCCAAGGTATTTGAAATTCATGTGTCCAATGCTGCAGAAAAGTACCCTAAACAATCAGGCTATAAACAATTCTGGTTGGGACTGGGGGCTGGATTTAATGTCTTGGGAGTCTATTCCATTCCAGGCCTATACTCCTAGGAGCCTCCCCACTGTTCCTAGTGAAGCTGCACTACCATGCAGAAAAGAATATAAGGGCATATTTACATGTTCTGGAGGGTGTAGGAAGTGTTTTAATTAGAGTGGCTCAGAGAGCTGCTCTAATTAAAGCACCTCAGCTTCTCTTTTATCAGCATCCCCATGCTTAAAAATGGTGGTGGGAACACTTGAACTAAAGCTGATTGAATTAGCTTTAGTTCAAGCACCCCCACTACCATTTTTAAGTGCAGGAACACTGATAAACAAGACACAAGAGGCTGCTGGAACACAGTAATTTCCACACTCCAGAAGACTTGATTAATCAGGTCTGCTGCAACAGGCTGTAATTACAGCATGTCAGAGCAGCCTCCCTGGTCATGTATAGGCACTGTAAGATTTTGGGCACAAATAAGAGAGTTGTGTTTTTTGTAGCCTAGTTGTTATGACATTCACCCAAGAAAGCACAGACGTGGTTTCCAGAAGCTGTTTGGCAATTCCTATTTTGCATTTTTCTCTCTCTCACACACACACACACTGAGAGGGTGAGAGAACAAGGCTGAGGAGAACTTGTGGGAATTGTGAGGGGAAAACTCACTGCAGGGATGGAGGAGGGAGGATGACACACTTCCACAGCACATACTCACTCCAGATTGGTGGATGGAGCACACAGAGAACTATTTCCAGCCCTGGAGAGTGGCAGCCAGGGGTGGACTGCAGCAGACTGGGAGAGGGAGAGCTAGAGACCTTTCCAGTCAGCAGTGCCCCACAGCCATCTGAAGGTGGAGAAAACAAGTCCACTGGCCAAAGGTGGTTGGAGGACCACTGCCAAAGTCCTGGGCACACAATTCCAGGGAGCCACTTGGTACCAGTGAACAAAAGACCACAGTCACAAGGATGGTCACAAGAAGCCAACAGAAAAAGTGAGGAAGGGAATGACCCATCCCTGTGAGTGAATCTGAGGGTTTGTTATGGAGTGGGTCTCCTGGGGTGGCCATGATGCCCCTGAAGGCTCCATGACCATGCAAGTTCTACCTTGAGGGCACCCTCTTATCTTTTCTGCCATGTCTTTGTTGGAAAAATAACTTGCGAGGCTGCCTACAGGCCTTCACCTAGTCGCAAGCTACTGAACCTTACTCAAGCTCCCTGATCTGTGGGCCCTTTGACAGGCCTCTCTTCAACCTAGTGCTGCATGAGGCACCACAAGTCTTATAGGCCAGCTCTGTGGCTCCAACCTCCCATTTACCATGCCCAATGCCTTATGGGTGTTACATATAACACCCATAAGTCTGTGCTTTCTTTCTGTGTTGTTATGCTCTCTGTTGGGGCCTCAGCCTACTTTGCCCCCACCCCTTTGATATAGCTAGGCCTTCTAGTCTAGACCCACTGTGTCAGGCCTAGCTTTGAGGCACTAGCTCACAATCTCCTCTTATCACTGGGCCTTTGGCCCTTGTCTATGGTGTCTCTCTAGCTCTGGGCTCTGCAGCCCTTGCAACTTGATCCCCTCTGGCATTGGGCTCTCCAGCCCCTTGCAGCTTGCACCCCTATGACGTTGGGGCACTACACAATAGTGTGCCCCAATGAGGCCTCCTCCTACCCTGTTAGTCTCATCCCAGTCCACTGGTTCAAACAATAATGCAAAATTAAGCCCATGGGCTATAATGTAACATTTACAATAAAGACAGCACTCTGCTCCTTTAAGAGGACAAACTCTCATCCTTATAATACCATACCCTCAGCTCTGGGAACCATGTGAGACCCTATAGTTTTACTGTATTTGGAGGTAGCAAAGCAGGCAGCCAGATGCATTGGGCAACTCTCTTCTGCATGAGCGCCTTCTCCTGGCAGCTGCCAAAGAGTGGGTGAGTCCAGTCAGTTCCAGCCCTGAACTTATAAGTTCCCCTGGCTCTGACTCCTTCTGGTCATCTGAGGAGCCCCATGAAGGGAATAAGGAGCCCCATGAAGGAACCCCCAGGGAAGGATTCAGTGGAATCATCTTTCATCCTACACCCAACTTCCAATAGTAAAAGAAGAACTATCAAGACCTGGCAGGCAAGAGTAAAACTCCTGAAGTAGGTGATGGTGATAGTCCCTGTGTTTGCCCAATGGTGCATGCAAGCAGAGTGCTAGGCAGGCAAGGGCCCCAGGTTTATATTATTACCCTCAACAATTTGGTGCATTAACCAGGAAAGATGACAGTGGTCCCATATCAGTAGGAAACATGGACCTTCAGCTGGAAGCAATGGGAGGGGTGGAAGCCTTGCAGCAGCTACTGAATCTAATGGGCCAGTTTCTACAGCAACAGCAACAGCAGGCAGCTAGATAGATGGTTTTAGAGGAAGAGCTGGTCCAACAGCTGGTCCAACAGGAGGCCTAGAATCAGCAAAACTTTAGCACTGAAGATTCCAAAGATGATCAGTGATGATGACCCAAAGGTGTTCTTGGAGGCTGTTCCAGGGGGACAAGATGAAAGGGGTGGAAGCCCCTTTCCTATAGCTGGGATCATGGCAGGGAAACGTCACTGCAGCAACAAAGAAACAGTTCTGTAATGAGACAAAACTTTATTTCACTTTGTGTTCAACAGGTGTGCAGCCACAAACACACTGGAACTGAGCAAACTGCCTGTGTGGTTCATCAGCCCCTTTTCTATGTGGCTGGAATCAGTGCACAGCGATGATGTCACCGAAAAATGCCAGCTGGATCAGATAAAAGTTGGTGGCAGGGAGAATGTCGGGGGACCTATAGCTGAATGACTTCTTTGTGCTCCCCCAGTGCAGCTGGAGCACTCCAATATAGCAGATTTATTGTACATTTAGGATGCTGAGACCTAGGGCAGGGTTCTGAAGAAGGGGTTGCCTCAGGACTCGGATGGTGGCCTGAGCCTGACTCAAGAAGAACACCAAAGGACAGGTCCCTGCAGCATGCACAGGACACGTGAGTGGGGAGGCTATTGTTCCATCCTGACCTTCCTTTTTTTTCTTCCTTATACCTTAAGTTGCCCCTAGGGTGGCAGATGGACACACAGATTACTCCTGGGGCTGAGAAGAGAGGGGGACCCTCAGAGACTCCAGAACCAAACTTGAAGAAGCCAAATATCCAGTCCATAGGCAGTGACAGGCCAAGCAGACTTGTCCCAGGCCCAACTTGGAAGGCTCTGACTACATGACCCTAGTATGAAAAGAGGGAGGCTAGTAACAAAAGAGACATTCTGTCATATTTGAAACATGGATCAAGGCCACACTAATAGACTTGGTGATGAAAGTACCCAGGCTGATTACTATCTATCTGAACACTGCTGACTGGCACATGGAAGGGTCATAGGGGAGGTGAAGCCCCAGGAACATCCACTAGTGACATCTGTCAATATTCCAGCATCAAGGGAGCCTCCCACTTTTGAAAATAACAACTAGTCATCATGAGCAAGTATCAGGGGTCTCCCTGGGGAGGTGGCATATAAATAAGAGCAGTGTCCAAGGGAAGTTGGGGGTGGGGAAGAAACAACTGGTCCTGAGCTGCATGGGAGTAGCTACTTGAGACCCAATGAGTACAGAGACATTTAAACAGGCCACAATATCATCTGGTCTGGATAAGGCCCAGCTGGCAGGCAGTTAGGACTTATTCTTGTTGGTTCAGCTCAGGCAGCATATTGTTTCATGTCCTGAGCAGATACTCAGGATTATGACAAGGTGAAGAATTACATTTTATACTGACTGGCCATCACACGCAAGAGGTACTGGCAGGTATTTAAGATGAAGAAGAGAGTGGGCAAATCCTCAGGGATCTTGTTACAACACCTGGCTGATCTTACGGAGAAATGGTTGAGGCCTACAGCTACACCTAAGAAAGAAATATGTGATCAATTTTTTCTTGAACAGTTTCTGACTGATCTAGAGGAAAATACCCAAAAGATAGGTTAGATGTCATTGCTCTAGGTCATCAACTGAGGCTTTGCAGTTGGTAAAGGACTTCAATAGTGCCCAAGAGGAGTTGGTGAGAGATAAAGGCCCCAGGATGGGAGAGGCCACTTGCCCTCAAGAACCAGAACGCTGGGGAGAGTGAGAAAAAAAAAAAGTCACAGAGGTCTGTACTGTCAGAAATAATGTTTTCACAGAGGGCAGGTGGGATATATAGCTTGGGAGTGTCCCATGAGCATCTCTCCACAAGCATCTCTCTAGCCCTATGAGTTATAGGCAGAGAAGAAGGGGGATAAATCCAGTTTGAAAGAACATGCCCAAGTGGAAATGATGGACTATAGCTTAGGAAAGATGACAATATAGGTTGTTAAAGAAAAGCCAGAGTTGTGGTGAGGTAGCAGGAGAGAAGATCCAGGCCAGTGTAGACATGGGCTATGCCCAGACTCTATTACAGGTGGACTTATGGTCTTGGGGCCAATCACTGACCAGAACCACCAGAAAATGACCTGTATGCATGAGAAGGCATTGACATATACCCAGAAGATCTTGGTGTGGGTACAAGGAATTGTTCATGAGATGCCAGTGGAGATCACCCCAGACTTGCCCTCTCTGATGGTCCTGAGAAGGGACTGTCTATTTGACACTATCCAACTTAGAGAACACATGAGGTTGCTCAGGGAAACCAAGGAGGAGATGGAGGGCCTTCTAGACATAGAGGGTCTGGCCAATAGTGCTCAGTTCTGAGATGCCCAAGGAGGGGAAGATGCCTTTCAAAGCTATAGTAGAGATCGACCTGGCACAGCAAGAGCAGCAGGTAATCCGATTCAAGCTCTGTGATCAGCTACCTCAGTGTGAGATCCAAAGGGGACTTTTATATAGAATTAATCGGGGCAGAGGGGAAGGTGAAGAAATAGCTTCCCCATGGTGCCATCGCCATTTAGGGCCCGTTTCTGAAGCTCACCCATAAGAAGCAGAGATCCAGTGACATCCTGGCCAGAAGAACTCCAGAGACCATCTCTGGAGCCTGTCCAGGAGCTCTGGGGATGTAGTAAGGGTGTTGAGATGGTGTCAGAGCATGAACAGGACCAACTGGTTGATAAGCAGCACCCTCCTGTGAAGGAAGAAGCACTGCAGCAGGCCTACACAGACCTCTAGTTGCTGTCAGTTCTTTGGGTGCCATGGCGTACAGGTGGGAATGAGCCCACTTGCCACTCATTGCCTGCTGTCAGGCCAGAACTCTTGACACTGTTGACCCGGGGAGAGAAGGCCATACAGTAGATGTGTGCTAACAACACCACTCTTATGATTGGCTCTCAAAATATCAATTCTGTCATCTGTTTGTTCAGGAGGCACACAGGAAGGACTTGAGGGTGATGACATAGAGTTAGTGTGACAGCAGGCAGCTTTGATGCACTTCCTGCCCAACCAGAATGGGTTCTGTCAGCATCCAGTTGAACTTGCTCATGTGCTCTGCAGAGGTTAACAGCACCCAGAAAAACTGCACAAAGTGGGGAATGAAGATGAATGCCCTCAGCATGCCAATGATGTATCCCATGGTCCATTCTGTCAAATGCCTTCTTGTGGTTGAGGGATAGGAGTCTGAATGGCAGGCCTTCCCAGTGAGTGAGCTCAAGGAGGCCTCACATTAGGTACAGGTTGCTAAAGATGGTCTTCCTTAGCACCGTGTATATCTGGTTAAGGTGGATCACATCCACCAGCCTGGACTTCAGGTGCAGTGAGATGGCCTTTGCTACCACCTTGTAATCCATGCAGAGGATGCAGACTAGGTTCCACTTCCTCAGGTCACTGGGGTCTCCCTTCTTGGGCAGAAGATTCGGGACAGCCCTTCTTCTTGACAGGAGGAGCTTCCTCTGTCCTATGGATTCAGCCTAGACTGTAGCAAGATCTGGGCCAAGGACACCCCAGAAGGCACAGTACAACTCTGTGGTCAGCCCAATGCCCAACACTTCATTGGTGTCTTGAAGCACATGCTGACCTGCAGTAGTCCCTTGCACATGACCTGACAGACATCTGCATCAGTCAGATTAAGTGGGAAGAGTGATGAATAGAAAGCCCTCACCCTTTCATGCTTTTGCTCTGCCATGAGATGGTGTGAGGGTTGTGTAGGGTGGGAAGGGAAACCACTGGGATTCTCCTCCTCTCAGCTGAGGGTCTGAGGAGATCATGAAGGTTTTGGCAGGGTGCCCCTGGCTGTACTACAGTCAAGGGGGGAGGTGGGGAAGCAGCTGGCATGTGCTAGGAGAGAAGGGGAAAAGGAAGTGACAAGGGGTTGGGGCTCTGCAAGGGAATGGGCAACACTGGGACCTAGGGTGTGGTGGAGGGGAGATACAAACGAAGGAATGGCTGGCTTGCTCAGCCTACCATAAACATGAGGGCAAGAGTGCGGGTGGGGGTGAGGAATGGAGCCCAGGTTTCACCACACGGTGGGCAATGATACGGGGGGTGGTGTTGAGCCAGCTGGTGTGGATGAAAATGTTGGGGGGCCCTATTGGAGGTGTGGGGTCACCTCAGATTACACAGTGGCTGTGACTGCTCAGGAGCTGAGAAACATTAATGGGAGGCAGATCTGGGTACAGGTGTAGGCATAAGCAAGGGTGTCCCCTCCTCAGGGCATTTGTGATGCAGAAAAGGACATATTTGCTTGGCCTTTGTGCCACAATAAACATTTTTATGGTAGCACATCTATTTTCACCTCCAGATTCAAGTCCTTTCTTTAATTAGGAGACAGTTTTAAAACCAGTAATTCCCTTTATTCACTGGAATAGGGAGGAAGACTTTCTATGGCTTGCAGAATATTTAGTGATTCCTACAAAATGGAACACTTCCAACAGGAGATAGTAAGAAAGTTGCTCCTCAAAACAGCTAATTACCTGGACATCAGAATATTCAGATGAGACATCTGATTAGCTGTAGTAGGCTGTATTTTTTTTTTTTTTACTTTTCAATTTTATTTTGTGAAAACTCTTGTTCCTGTCCTGAAGGACAACAGGAACATTTTAAAAAATCTCCAGAAGTTTTCTGGGACAGCATATTATTTCCTTTCCACCTCTAGCTATGACATTCTCAAGAGCTTTCTTTTCAGCTGGAAAACTGTGCACACACTCAATAGTTCCAATAACCAGAGGCTAACATCTAAATTACAAATTAGATCCTTTAAACCTGTTTGCTCTTCAGAGCACATTTTTAATACTTGAAAAACTGTCATTTCAATTACAACAGAACATACAAGTGCTAATAAAGGGAGCAGATTTGTTGTACATGTAGGATTCTGGAAGAGAAGGGCTTCATAATTAACTTTCTATCAGGGATAGGCAAACCAGTCTGAGGAAAATAAGAACCAGTATTCAGATGTTCCTAAACTAAACACAAATGATGGATTGGAACACAAATCAATTTCCAAGAAATTGTTCCCTTTCAAACTGGGTAAAGATCAGAGGACAAAGCATATTGTTGTCACTGCTCACTTTCAACTTTAGCAGATAAAAGCTCAGGAGGTGTAGCCTATGGTGTAACACTGAGTCGGCTGAGCGTTAAAATGTTCATACTTTTCTTTGATAGTAAAGCCAAATGAATTATACAGTCACATGAAGGTCCTTAGATCCAAAAGCAACTAAAACTATCAACTTCCATTTCTTTTGACATCTTTTGTTTTAAATAAGTGAAATTCACCTTAAATACCTTTGGACCAAGAGTTTAAAAAATCAAGCAGAATGTATACAAAACTTAAGAAGGGCAAAGACACACAATGTAATTAACATTATTATGGTAAAAATATAGGATGTCTATCTTCTGTGTGAATTTCAAACAGGATTCCTATCAAAAGAATTTCCAGGGTTCCTCTAAGACTGTAAATCCTGGTAAGAGTATTGTGAAGCACAAGAGGAAATATAATCAAAGGTATGTCCCAGACCAACAAAAAAGATTTCAATAAAGATTACAAGTTTCTTGGAAAACCTATCTTCTGTATTGTCCATGAAGAGCATAGATTTATCACACATCAAGCTATTATCCCTACGGTTAGCATTTTGGTGCTATCAGTTTAAGCAAATTCTGTCCTCAATTAAAACATACAATTTCCAAGGGATCTAACAAAAAGTACAATTTAGCCCTTTATGTATTGCATGTTTCCTTATGTTTTTTTCAGTCATTTAAAAACAAAAGCAACTTTCCACAACAGAAGCCCTTCCAGTCCTAGAAGCTTCTACATGTTTTCTTTTTGTCACATAAAGACAAAATCATTTCATTACGATCTCACTAAATAGTTGCTTTAAATCTCTAACTTACTTCAATACAATTAATATGTTCCTATTTTGGTTTTATGTCTCATATATCAAGATAAAGGTCACTGAGCATCTTTTATTAGAAGGACACAAGTTACTTAAAGTAAGCATCTCTTGGGGGGCACTTCAATTAGAGAGACTCTGAGAGCTGATTCAATCAGCTATTAGATAAAAGCACCGGAAAGCTCCACTAAAGCACCTGATCTTTTGCCTTTCAAGCTGTTTGGTTACTTCTGTGTGACCATAGAGTGAATGCCTGGAGTCTTCCACCACCCATTATGTTTCTTTTTGGCTTGCTACCTTTCTTCTGATACCAGGTGGTGCAATGCAAGTCACTAAGTGCAGGCTATCCTTTGGTGTTGGCTTTAAACAACCTGTTATCTCATGACAGCTGTTGCTTAGAACTATATCCATTTTCTTGACATGAATGAATTGTTCCCATACTGGACATGAATATTCCTCAGTGAAGTCACACAAAGCAGTAGCAGTGGTTTGTAATGTAGTTGGGTTCATTTCCCATTTTGAGGTGATCAACTTTTGATGTATGTTGTTGCAGGTGCTAATTTTCCCTTTCATTTTCTTTACATATGTTTTGAAGGAAAGTGTTAATTCAAATATAACCCCCAAGCACACAGGGTTTGAGTGGTTAGTCAGTGGGATTATATGCCAGATGATGTTTAATTTCCACTTGGTTTCTCTATGGTGTAGGTGAAAGGCTGTGACCTATGTCTTGGTTCAGTTGGTGCAAAATTGGTTCTTACAGAAGTAATCTGAAAGGTTGCTCAATGCAATTGTCAGTCTGTTCCTGACAGTGGCAAAGTACTTCTCTATAGTTAATAGAGAAGGGAACCTGAAGAAAAAGAAAAAAAAAATTGTATGTGATCTTATAATTGAAAGTAGGTCCATAATTCACATGAAAAAGAGGAACAATTTAAAGGTTTCACAGAGCACCAGAAAAGTAACACTTCTAACTTTTAAAGTGTTTGATTTTGAGAGCCTTACAACATTATTTTAAAGCATTTTCATTTAATAACTGTCTTTAAACACCTGACAACTGATTCTGGTGAGGATAGAGATGAGTTCTACTCTGTGGCTGTAGGAGACAGAACTAGGATCCAACAGCCTCAATCTGTAGCAGTTGAAATTTAGGCTGGAGACTAGGAGGAAATATATGCCTGTGATGGTGGTCAGGTATTGTAAGAAGCTACCTGGAGAAGATGTGGAATCTCCATCCTGGGAAGTTTTCAAGAATGGGTTAGACATACATTGGCTGGCATGGTACCTTGAGAAGGCTGCAGTAAATGATCTTGTGAGATCCCTTCCAGGCCTACTTTCCTATGATCTTATGATTTTCTCAGAGCAAGATAATTATAATGGAAAATACCCATATAATTTCACAAAAGAAAAGAATAATTCCCATTTGTTGTAATGTTAGCAAGGATTTTCTAATCTTTTTCTAATATATGAATCATATGGTAGTGATGGAGTTCTTTTTTCTGGGTGTTGCGGGTGGGGGCGTACATATTAAAGAACTTGTGTATATGCAAAATGAAAAAGGGATGTAATTAGAGCTGGCTTTAATGATTGTAATATCCCAACATTATAGTGCTATGAACAGTAAAAAGAATTACTCCACATTGAGGAGATTGAGGAATATGTTGCCACCCATTTTTGTTCATCTACAAGCCTAGGAAATAGCTATACCTATGTGGACAACTGAAATAGTATCTTGGACTTGTAACAGGCTCAGGGGTTTGACCCTAGCATTTGATGCCCACTGGTGGTCAGAGTCATCAGTGGTGCTCTCCAGCCTCCCTCATCTCCTGCCTCCCACCTACCATACTTTTGGTTAATAATGTTTGGCTGCTTCTAGAAGCCATAGTACTCACGGCTTCTCTCCAAACTCAGTCTCTGGTCTTCCCCACTCTGATTCCTTGTGCCTCTCTAGAGCATGCTTCCCTTTTAACACAGCACAGCAGGATTCTCTACCTTCTCTTCCATCTGTAGTTCTCTAGATATTAATGAGCATCCCCAGACATAATCATGCCTTACAGGCTTTAACCATGGCCTCCAGCCAACCCCATAGCCCTGTTTATACAGCATAGGTGTCACTCAGTTGAAAATCCAGGGGTTTCCTTAGCCCAATTAACAAACTTGGCCCCTCAGGCCTCAAACCCTGGCTTCAGCTTTCACTACATTGGCCCTTTCCTCTGGTTAAGACCCTCAGCCCTGGCCCACTGTCTCAGTCTTCAGCTCCTTGGTCTCAGCCCCTCACATCCCTGCACATACCAGATCTCAAAACACAGAGTGCCTTAGGCAATCTACTGCCTGGCCTCCAAACCACTCCACATAGCCACACCCAGTGTGGCAACCCACTCATTCATAATTCAGATACAAGCCCCTCCTTGGTCTCTGAATGCATTACTCCTACCCTAGGGAACTGGCTTGTTCCCCAGCCTCCCAGGTACCACCTATCTTTCCTGGCAGCCATCTCTACCCCCTCCACATGCAAGTTTAGACTGTCTGCCCTAGCCCAGAGGCTGGGCTTATATGCACCTGATCCCAGCCCTTGGAACTGGATCCAGGGGTTTCCACTTAGCCCATCACTGTGGTTCCCCTGCCCTGCAGTCCTTCTTAGTTGCTTACCAGTCTCTGAGCATCAGGGTTGGGTTTTCTGTTGTTGCTGGCTAATGCAAAGTTCTGCTCCTGTGGGCCACAGAAATCTTATTCCCCCAGGAGCTTTGCTTGTTCTTCCCAATTCACTGTCCTCTAGTCTAGGGTTAATACAATTGGGGTTCTCAATTACAGGACTCCTTCCCCAAAATGCAACACTTTGCTTTTTCATGATGCTTGTATTCACCGAATGACTTTGTGTATACAATGAAATTTTATGTTTATCATCACATTATTCAAGCAACTGGATCACTACAGAAGTGTCTGGATTAGTGTAAAGTTATCTGCAAAATCAGTTTAATGTCATGAAGACAACTTCATGTTCTATAAGAAAAGAACAAAACAGAACAGAAAAGAGCTTGAATAAAAGTTTATTTTTCCCACCCTGGGAAGGGTGCACAGTCAGCCTGCTGCCATAACAAATAAGGAGCAAGCAAACAGCAACATTCCCCCAAAAGTTAAGAAATAAGGGCAAACTTCAATCACTTCACAACCCTCTCAGCCTTTGTTAAAATGCCTGTCACCAATTCTCTTTTAATTATCTTTGCATTTCTGAAGAATGTATAGATAATTCCTGGCTAGGGATAAACCTACACTAGCAGAGGCAAGCAGCAGCAGTTGCTGCACATGTAAAAGTTATATCTGAGCCTGTAGTCAAGTGTAGTACATTTGCTGCAATTTTAGCCCTGCTTCAGTCAGGGTCAAAGTCATGGCAATTTGGCTCACTTGTATCAGTAAAGGCTCCTGCACACATAACAGTTATAATGAAACAACTTCTGCTTATTTCTGAGTGTCAACTGCTGGGTCAACAGGCCAGCTAAGATCACCCCGGAGAGCCCTAAGGTTGCCCAGCTTGGCCTGGCTGCCATCCTTTCAGCTGGGACCAGATTACTGCATTGGAGTGGCTGCCTGTTTAAAAACAGCAGCTCTTTCACTACCCCGTATGCCAGGAGAAATGAGTCTCTGTCTAGCTTTGGACTTCCGACTTGTGACTGTACTGTAGTGAGTGATCACTGAATGTCCTTTACAAACTGTGGCTGTCCATCTCCTGCAATCCCTTGACTTATGACTTTAGTTTGGTCCTTATCTGCTCCTGATTTCCTGGCTTAGGATCCTTCAGGGTCAAACATTGACTACAAATATCACTGTCATTCCCTGACACTGAGCAGGTCCATCTTCCTTACTGAAATCACTACAAGCATGCATTTGTCCATGTTCCCTATCTTATAAAGAGAACACAGCAGATATAGTTAAGATTGACTAATGGTATGTCTGTCTTACTTCTGTGGTATTTCTGAGAAACAAAAACAATACAAAAGTTGTCTCTTCTGAGAAACACGTTGCTGAAAACATGTTCTCCTAATATGCCAAACCTAAAAATAACATGACAAAGCTGCCCTGAGGCATATCCCACAAATTGCTTCCAAGAATTTTGTTTCCTCTATGCTTGAGTAGAGGAGCAGGCAACAATGCCAGGAAGGTGGCTTCATAATTTCATTTCTGGTTTTGGAAAATGTAAGATGGGAGTGGTGTCCAGGCTGTGCACTTGAGAGGGCAGCAGAAGCAGTAATTATAGACCCTAAGTGTTTCCTTTATTAAGGTCATTTTAAAAATTGTTTGTAACTTTGTTAAGCTTTTACCTTTAGAATTAAGAATATTACTCTTCAAGAAGGATTTTTGTTTAAAAAATGGAATAAAAATTGTTCAGCTGGTGAATATAGAGACTGAAGAGACATATATTTTATTACCTTTTAAATAAATAATCCTATTGATGCAACAATAATCCTGTATTCTTCAGGATAGTTTACAAAAAATGACATTATACTTCTGCAGGATAGTTTACAAAAATGAAGATAATATGGTAGAAAGAAACCTAACAAACTTTTAATTAAAACAAGGAAACAAAGGAAAACACAGAATAGAAAAAAAAAGGGTAAAACAAAAATGAATGGCAATTTCTCAAATAAGAATGAAAATAAAAGAATGGAAAAAATGGAGTTCTTTCCAAAGTTTATTAAAGAAATATAATTTACAGTAAATATCTTGCAGAATGAATTCTAATTAAAAAACTTGAATAAGTGGTGCTACACATTCTGAACATTTTCCCACATATTATCTGATTACATTGCCACAATCAGATCAACATTATCTTAAAGTTTAGTAATATAAACTTGAAGGGGTCAAAGAATTTTGACCTTAAACAATGGAAGAAAGATGGCAAGATTCCTACAATAAGTAAATGTAGTCAGTTATATCAGAGTTATAGCCTATTAAATGAATGAATGCTGTTCATATGCCATAAACAGCTTGACACTTTGGGATTTTTTAAATAGGACTAATGAAGGATTCATTTACTTGAGAAATGCATTATAGGGAAGATTTAAAAAATCTCACAATAATGATTATGTCAATATTTTGGAATGGAGGCCTCAGGGAATCAATTTGGGTTAGAGCACATATTTAATTTTGTACATTAACAAAACCTAAGCAGCAAATGAATGTTCACAAGTCCCCAAACACATTTTCACTATCTATTCAAAGTCACCCTGAAACCGTGCAGTCCAAATCTCTATGCAGAGCACACTGGCGGAGGATGGACTTCACCTATCGCCTAAGGGTAAGCGTTTCTTTTCTTCCAGGTTGGCTGATCTCGTGAGGCGGGCTTTAAACTAGCTTTGCCGG
>JAGPOW010003316.1:26936615-26950419 GCA_030014935.1 Caiman crocodilus | reverse complement strand
GACCTGCCAATCATGCCCTGAAAGGAGGTCACACATATTAACTATTGCGGTTCCACATCACTTGAAAGGCTCTGCCACTGAGTCACTCATCACCAAACATAACCAGTCATTTCACTTAACATGTATAATGCAGTACAAACATTATAAAATAAACAATAATGAACCTTCTATTATCAAGAGAGCAATAATTTGGAGGGAGTCACAACTCTAATTTATCACACTTTGAAGCCAATGATGTGACTACTTACAGGTTCAGCTTCATTTCTGCAAATTACATATGTCCAGCCAGCTCTAGAATTTAATATGTGATTGTAGCACCTGGATGTCCGCCTGTCATTTCATTTGCTCTTTTCTTCCCTTTTTGGCTTAACCAGCAGCATATGGGGTAGTATAGTCAGTCTGTTTCTCAAAAAAAGTAGGTGGAATTTTGCTTTCTCATTCATATATTACATCAATTACAAAGGTGAAAATTATCAGTGTATGCGAAAAGGACATACATATCCACAGAAACACTATTATGATAGGTTATTATGTCTTGCATAACAAAAGTAGATAAAAAGGGGCCTGCTCTTCAAAGATACTCCCGGAATAAAACTAATAGGATCTGGTTCCCTCCACATATAGTGTATAATTGTTGATCCTATAACTCCATTATTCCTGTGTTTATGCCCTGTGTTTTGCATTATCAATGGAGGGTATGGAGAAGCAGTTGTGGGTTTGACTCAAGTGCTCTTTCTTGCAGGTCATAGGCAGTTTGGTATACAATGGAGCTATACCAGCTCTTACCAGCCAAAAAGCAATCCCAGAGATACTTGCTTTTAATGCTGCTTTTATTGACTGGGGTCTTAACTCATACAGTAGTATAATTGAGGAAGGGATGCAAAAATAACCCTTAATGCAGCTAGTGGCTGATCATGCTGATGCCACGACGGAAACAGCAGCCATGCACTGACACTGCCCAGGGCATGATGCTGCCTCTGAAGGTGAAGCCAAATTTCCTCACTGTCAGAATTGGTTAGAGAGAGCAATGTCCTACCTTCCCCACAAAAATATGTCCCACAAAGCAAAACTCAATTAGCTTTCTCAGTAAAAGAGTGAATACCTCTGAGAGCCTCGTGAAAGAAAAGAAAAATGTGCTCATAAAAAATGATCTATTCAAGAGCAAAATAACTTCACATCATTATTACATGTCATTGGTAAAGAATTAGAAACCACAAGGAGTGAAACCTGGGCAATAATTGAAAGTATAATAAAAAAGGCATTTGACAGGTTGTATAGTAATATCATTAGTTATGGGGAGAATATTTTCCTCATGCACTGGCCTCAACTAGTTTTGGAAGTTGTGGAGCATAATAACACACAACTTACTTTAAAATAAAATGTTTGTATAACCTTATTTTTAAAATCACAATAATTTTCACTTTTCCAAAACTAAGTTTTAAAAAAGTATTTGTAATTATAATAGGTTACAATGACTGTCTTGAGCAAATGATTTAAAACATCTTTGGCTATAACCATAATAGAGATATAACATAATAGAGATATAAACTACTGTATAAAAAAAATTCTTTATAGAGTTGACAAAGTGACTTGGCTCTGGCATGCATCATTTAAACTGTTTTATGCTAGGCTTCACCAAAGAGAAACTCAGAATGGTTCCAAACTGTTTACTTGATGAGGAACTATGTAGAGACCAATATATATACAATTCACTTGTGACCTAGGGCAGACATCCAATAATAGTCTTGGTGATTTAATATTAACTTAACCCTTGATCTTTCAAAGCACATGCTTTAAATTTACCCATGTTAGTAGTCCCATCAACTTGGATTACATTGCTTTTATGAGTGGGTTTAAGCAAATGTATCAGTACTTACAAAATACTTATGAAATAATAGGTATTGTGGATGAGAGATCATGACTAGGACCTAGATACCAAAGTACATTTAATGTTCAAAGAAGGTAGAAACAAATGCAAATGCTGAAGTGAGAAATTCCTATGTTAAAATTGTCACAGCTTGTAAATAGATAAGAATAGATAACATAGATAAAAGTAGAAGTGTCCGAATCAAAAGTGGTCTTGGGGAAAATGGTAACATATTCCTTCAGTGTGGTTCTTGCAGTCTTCCATAGACCCCCATTGTCAGATTTCAGTATGAGCAGAGCCCGCTCTAATGTCAATCAAAGGCCAAGAGAGCAAGCCTTACGAGGAGAGGCAGAGGGACATGGGACTCTTCAGCCTGGAGAAGAGAAGGCTCAGAGGAGGTGACTTAGTGGCAGCCTATAAGTATGTAAGGGGCGTGCATCAGGTCTAATGGCCACAAACTCCTGGAAGACTGGTTTAGACTGGACATAAAGAAAAACTTTTTTACAGTCCTAGTGTCCAGGGTCTGGAATAGACTCCCCCAAGAGGGGGTGCAAGCATCTACTCTGGATTCATTCAAAAGGTGTTTGGATGTTTATCTTGATGGGCTCATTTGACCCCAGCAGAGTTCCCACCTAAGGCAGGAGACTGGACTCGATGATCTCACAAGGTCCCTTCCAGCCTCTAAAGTCTATGATTTCTATGTTACCAGAGAATTAAATAATACTAGGAATTACGTAATTGTGGGGACCTCAATTTCCCAGATAGTGGCTGGAGCACAAATGCTACTTATAGCAATAGGGCCCAGATATTCTTGGATATGATACAGGACAAGTAACTTCATAAAATAGTCACCAAAGTGACAGGAGATCATGTAATAGCAAATTCATTTTGGTTACTCATAAAGACAGCTCAGAAAAACTACATATTGAAAATAATAAATGAAAACAAGGTTAAAGATTGATTCACTTTAAAGTGAAAAGTAAACAAAACTGGATCTTTTAAAATTAAGGTTCTTGATTGATTTCAATTTGTTAACTAAAGGAACCTACTTATTGGAAATTGATGCACCAACCAGAAGGGAGGATGCTAGTAAAAATCCTCAGGGATTAGTCTCAGTACAGCTCTTGGCAAAAATGAATGAGTCTGTTGATGAAATTTACTGACAACACAAAGTTGTAAGACCTTATTAATGCAGAAGAGGATGGGAGAGAAGCAACATGATGACCTTGAGGACTAGAAGAATAGAAATGGGATGAAATTGAAGACTGAACGTTATACTTGTAGACTAATAACAAAAACAAATATATGTTAATCTAAAAGTTCTTCTGTAGTAAATGATGAGCTGGAATAGGATCTAGGTATATTAGTGAATCAAGGAATGACTGCGCTGCAAAATGTGACACAGCTGCGAAAATAACACATCCTAGGACAGTGATATTTGATCAAATTATTTCCAGTAAACATAAAGAAGTATTCATGTCAGACACAAGACAAGAGTGAAACCTTATTTGGAATTCTTAATGTAGTTCTGGTCAACCGTACTTTAGAGAGAGCGATTGAAATTCCAACAGATGTTTCAAAGGGGTACTATGATGTTCAAGAGGAGTGGAGAGTCTTTGTCACAAGACGAAGAAAGAAGAGGTTGCCTTGTTTAGCCTAGCAGAATGAAGGCTAAAAGAGGCTATTCTTGTTATCTATAAGTATGGTTTTATGTCAGTAAACAGCAGGCAGTCAGAAAGAACTCTTTAAGCTCAAGGCTAGAATTGATACAAAATCAAATGGGTATGAAACAAAGCATTAATATTTTTAAATTGAAAATTAGAAATCTCTTAACACTTAGAGAAATGGTCTTCCAATTGGAATTGTGGGGCAAAACATCACTTTTTTTTAGGTTGAACCCACAGGTTTATGGAAAGTAATGTGTGACATGATGACAGCAGTAGCTCGGTTCATAACTTGATGATTCAGGAACTCTTCTCCAGAAGTATATTCCTAAAGCCAAAACTTGCATGCAGCTATGCCTTCAATTGTGAGGACCAAGAGAGCCTTGCTGCTCTAATATGATTATGGAACGTATAAGCTTGAATTAAGGAGACAACCATGCTGTATTGATCCATTCCATGTGAGTATCCATAATAATTAAATAATAACTCTTCACAGTTTACAAAATCTTAAAATCTCATGCCTTGGAAGATGAATTCCACTAAATAATTTAATTTCTGTAAAATAAAACATAATCTCTCCCTTCAGGACAGATGAACTTTTAAGGTTCTAATACATTCAGTATAATTATATTCATTAGCTTTAGAGTGAACTGTAATACAAATATCTTATGATCTATACTATTTTAACATTAGGATGGACAAAGCTTCATCTCAAACCGACAAGCAGCTTTCTGACCAAAACCATATATCGCAAAAAACAAGAAATGTGACCTATGTGAAAGATTTCGTTTTTCGCTTGACAGTACAGGACATTGGATATCAGTGTAATTTGAAATATGATGGACGGCTAAGTGCATGCTGTTCTACTTTGATTTGCTTATCACTTAAGCCATTTTATTTCTTTTCTATTACATTGCTTTGTCACAACCATAACTTTCAGGTCAAGGATAATGGATATGTATCTTGTACGGCATATTATCTCCAAGGTAGCATTATAATATTTTGACAACTTATACTGGTATAGGATAGCAACCAGCACTTGAGTGGTTAATTGAAAAAAATGTTTTTTTCAGTAGGCTGTGGGTCTTTTTTAGGAGAAAATTTTCTCCTTGGTTTGTGAAGCATGCATTTATAGGGTCAAATTCTATATCAGTTACATCACTACTGAAGTCATTTAAAGGGATTTAAATGGGCCATGTATATGCAGGTAGGCAGAACTTGACCCTCAGAACTATAAAGAGATATTTTTAATAGATTGAATGCAGTCACAATTATATAGTCTGGATTCAGTAAGTTTGAAAGTGATTTACACAGAAAGCCTAGCAGTGTACACAGATTCTCTTTTCTTTTGTGAAGAAAAAGAAGTGTAAAATGAAAGTTTGCCAGAAAATGTCAGGTTTGTTAACAAAGTGAAGTTCATACCCAAACAGGTGTAATCAGAGGCATCACTGCATAAGCAGAAGAATTTATACTTATACAGAACCTTGAACAGCTGTTCAGGTCAGACAGAAAGCAGAGAGCAGCTATGACAAGGAGAAACAAACTGAAATAAAGGATATTAAAAATCTTAGCAGATTATATTAAAGGGACTTTGTAAACTTAAAAAAAAAGAGAGACACTGGCCATCTCTACACAAGATGCTGATTGTGCAGTCATTACTACAAAGTCATTTAGTACCTGTTTATAATTGACTGCACAGCAACAGGAGTTACTGAGCAGTAGCATCAAGAAACAGCTTTTTCATGCCACTGCCTGAGCACTAGCCCAAAATTACTGTGCAGTAGCACCACATAATGTTTACTGCCACATGATGCTATCGCGCAGTGGTCATGGCTACTGAGCAGTCAGCATCTTGTGGAGATGCAGCCACTGTACACGTGAAAAAAAAAAAAAAGATTCAAATTTCCACTGGACAACTTTGCACTTCCTATTGTTATAAAAAGTAACCTTTAAGATTACTAAAATTGAAAGAGGTTATTTATTGTTCCCCTTCTTCACAATTTATTAACATTGGGTGCACCCACATGAGACACTACTGTGCTGTGGTTACTGTGCATTTATTTATTTTTCGCATAAGAAAGAAATAACTAAATAAATGTACAGTAACTGGAGTTAGTGCAAACTAGCTCCAGCAAGCATCTTTCAAGTGACACTACTGTGTCCTAATCATAAATAACCTTATAATTCTGTGCAGCTGATTATAAGCACTGTCCTTGCTGTGATGTGCTAATGTATTATTCAGCTACCGCACAGTGTCTCATGTAGACGTGCCCAGTGAGTGCTATAATCTTTTACATAATGTATAATCAGTGTCTCTGGCTTGTTGATTGTGTGCATTTTTCCCAAGTCTCTTCAAGAGAGCATTTTCCAATAAGAGCAACAGCCGTGCTGAATCTGAATGTAAACAAGCAGCAAACATTGGGCAGGAAAAAATAGGGAAATAGAACAACAGCAGACTTGAAAATGGTTAATAAAGATCTTCCTTGCTAAACTAGAGTGCAGGAAAAACCTTTAAATTATTTATTAAATTATTAAAAATAAAGTTAGGATACACTTTTAAATGGTACCAATACTGTTCAATTAAATAAAGAAAGTCAATTACAGATGATGGATTTCCTTTCTTGTACTCATGTCTATGTCTGAGACAAATCCTGAAAAGCAAAATAGATCAAACATACAAATGCATGTAAAGAGTTATAATAAGAATGCTGTGAGAAGAGATGGAATAGAAAGAAACACCATGACTGAGAAAAATCAAGATCAATGACATTAAATAGGACACACTACTATAGTGGAATGGACAAATATGGGCCTAGGAAGCCATAAGTAGATTTTGCTCAAATATAAGGGTTTGTTTTTTTTAATTCTATGCAAGCTTCTCTATTATGTAGTCCAATCTAAGACATTCTTGACTTGTAATATTTTATATTTTTATTATGATAGCACCCACAAATCTTACTCAGGATTAAGATTCACTTTTTTTTGATGACAAGATCAAATTTTATTTTAACCCTGCTGACCATAAAGACTAAAAATGTAGTTTGAGAGTTCTCCAAAATCTCAGAACCCAAAAGGAAAACAAAAAGAACCTCAACTGTATTTTTCTCTAGGAAAGTACTTATTTTATATTTCCCATTATTTTTGCCAAATGTTATTATTTTGTATTGAAGCTAACAAAATTGCTGTATACAAAGCAAGACTAACTAAAGAAGAATTCAAGTAAGGCTAGGAATTCTGCATCTTTTTTCATATTGACACCAGATCAAGAGATGATAACATGAGAAGTACATTAAAAAAGAATAGAAGAGTACCCGTAATCTACACATGAAAAATTCCCTGTACCTTGCAAGAGAATTTGTAGAATACTGTGTGCTTAAACAAAAATAGTAGGTGAAATATGCATCACATGTCTTTCCTTTTTTGTGTCTTGTGATGGGGTATTTAGCAGAATTTGTAGATTTGTTGGAATCTGACAGGGCCATGCCATTCAGTGCTTTTACCATTGCTTTGAACTTGTGACTATTGGACTGTTAACTGTGCCCCTTAGCACCTGTGCCACCCCAGCCCCCATCTTGTGTTCCATCATAGGGAATTTTCCCCCTATTATGTGTAAAGAGGGCCATATAGTTTTAAGGATGCCAACTGAGGGAAAAGGCCACACCTCCTCCATAATGTATATAAGAGGCCTCACCACAGGAGTCAAGCAGTGAGGGAGGAAATGGTATAGATACAGTTGCTCTACCAGTGGAAATATTGTTCAGCTGCAGAGCCACAACCAGGCACTACAGGGACTAGAGTGGGCTATTCAGGCTCCAGGGACTGTGGGGCAAAGAATAAATATTAGTCATGCCTCTCCTGATCTGTGCTGAGAGACTGTAACTGTTAGAAGAACAAGTCATGGCAGGTGGGAACAACTCTCCTGGAAGTGATTTTAAACTTGGTTGTTATTACGGATGTGCAATTCAATTCGGATTCAGCCCAAATCAGGGACAGTGATTGATTTGTTGATTCAGATCACTGTCCCGGATTCAATTTGGCTGAATCTGATTCTGAAGATTCAATGCTGATTCAGGGAATTAGCAATTTGGACATAGAAACAGCTTTAAATGTGTTTTTTTTTTCTGTATGCCTCGAGGTACCTTTGTGGCTCATGAACTCTGTGGTGCTGGGGTGGATGGAGCATCCCACAGGAGTGCAGGGGGCCCTCCACATGCTTGGTCTTGAAACTAGAAGTGACTGGAAGTATTTCAGGTCCACTTCTGGGTCGGCCAGAGTGTGCAGGGGGGCCCAGTTACGGAGCTGGAGGGCATGGGGGGGGGGCCCACAGCATGCTTTCCAGTGGACCCAGAAGTGAACCAGAAGTGCTTCAGGTCCACTTCCAGGTCTGCTGCTGAGTGCACTGGGGAATGCTCCACACTCCTGTGGGATGCTCCATGTACCCCAGCATCTCAGCATTCATGAGCCCCTGCTACGTAGAGGTATGTAGAAAAAACATTTAAAACTGCCTCCATGTCCAAATCTCTGAATCTTTCCAAATCTCTCCAAATTGATTCAGAGGGTTCCAATTCAATTCAGAGAGATTAAAGAGTCCTGTGATTTGATTCAGAGATTTGGCCACCAAATTGGGCTGAATCTCCGCCAAACTGAATTGGGGACTGAAGCTTCGGAGACAGCCCTAGTTGTTATAAGGTCATGTTTCTCCTGGCGCAGCCATTTTTAATGTAGGAGAAAAGGTCTGTACATCTGTACATGCATGGTTTCTCCTGAAAAGTAGTAACTCTCAGCTATTCATTACAGAAAAAAAATGCTTAAATAATAAGCGCTCTGAGGCAAGCCTTCAGTGCAGGAAAAGTTGTTCTCTTCCATTTATGTTAATGAAGCTAGTCTGATTTTAATAAGCAGAAAAAAATAAGCCCTATGTATCTCTCTAGGTCTTTTTTTTTCTTGACCATAAAACCCTAATATAGGTCTATGTTCAGAAATGTTACTTGTAGTCAGGCTAAAATGTTTTAAAAGACTTATTATGAGGCATAACAAAAATGAGCTTATTTGTTGTGTTTAGAATGAAACTAAAGTATTCTTTATGAAGAAGCTGTATTTTATGGCTGAAACAAGGGACAAACAATCAATTGTGACTATTGTCTTGATCCTGTTTGGTACTAAGCACACGTAATTCCCATTGAAATTAAGGATACCAGATGGTTGTCAGTAGTGAAAAGGATGCATACAGAACTTTGAAAAAATAGGTCCTATGAAAGGTCACCAACTTCCCTTATTTTTCTATTTCAACACTTACATTTGTTTTGTTTTACTACTTTATGAATATGTAATCTGGACTATAGAAAAGGAATCTATTCCCTTCCCTTATGTCCCAGTTTTTAGTGGCTTATATTATTTCTCAGAAAATTCCATTTTTAAGAAGGAAGGGGAGGATGGAATTTATTATGAAAGTGAAAAAAAAACTTTTTTAAAATGTACGCTTCATGCAATGTTTTTGGCTATTAGGCATACTCCTAACTTGACAGGATACTCAAAAAGCTACAGT
The DNA here is from genome assembly GCA_030014935.1 of Caiman crocodilus. NCBI lineage: Eukaryota > Metazoa > Chordata > Crocodylia > Alligatoridae > Caiman > Caiman crocodilus. The sequence continues at coordinate 26,941,343 of JAGPOW010003316.1, read as the reverse complement.
AGAGCATGTAACAGCTGAGAGCACAGAAACAGGGAAAAGAATTACAGACATGCCTACAGACATTTGCAAACATCATGAGCACACATAGACTAGAGACAGCTATTAGAGTTTAGGCCAATTTACTCAAAATTGATTTAACATCTATAAAAATAGATACCAAAGGCAACATGCCATGGAAGTAATGAGGAAAGCCCTTTTCTGCCCTGCGTTGATCCGCTGGTTACAGCGCTTATCAGGAAAAAAAGGAGGACTTCTGCTGAGCAGCAGCCATCAAAGTGTTACCCTTGAGGCACAGACAACTATCTTTATCCGGATATACAATCAAGTGCTGCCAAAAAGATCTGGTGCTTGCTAACTTGTTGGATTCATGGACATGAGGTATATTTCAGCCCTTTAATTTTTAAAAAGCTGCTGCTCTAACACAATTCTTCACACGTGGTACTACCACACCATTCATGCTCTTTGGCTAAAGTTTTCTGTATTTTTAGATGGCTTATGTTACTATAAGTGATTTAAGGTTCCAGCCTTTCATAGTGCATATTAAATAGTTTATGATACCACCAGAATTTTCAGTTTAAGCATGTTTTTTTGACAATGTGCTTCATACAATCCTCCCCGCACATTATGAGGTTTTGAGTAACAATCAAAAAGGAAGTTCATAAGCCAGAAAAATCTGAGGTTTTTATTTTCGTGTGTGTATATGTATATATGTATGTATATATGTGTATGAATGTATATGTGTATATATGTATGTATGTTTTAAATCAGACCAAATAAATTCCAAACTCTGAGTTAATAATTTGTGTTTATAAAAGGGGGAAAATTCTAATATTTATTACATAGATAACGTAATGTAATATATAGTTATATGATATAATGTAATATATAGTTTATATATTAAAAATACTTTAAAAGCTCTTTGACTTTGCTACTTTGTGAGGCACAAGGTTGTTATGAGCATATGCACTAAACTACAGAAGGCCAAATCAATCCCAGGCATAATTGGCTACTTCTCCCATGAACATGATAAGAGTTGTACCCTATTAATTCCAGGATGAACTTGTTCCTGAAATTCTGTAATCCACAATGTATCTATCTGACCTACTATTAGCTTCTTGGCTTATTTCCCATGTTTTGTGTTCTCTTTTTCTCACATCTTTCTGAAAAATAACTCCATTTGACTACTCATTTACATGGCAGCTTTCTCTTTCTATGAGTTGAAGTGGAGCAATTTCATTTTAAAGTTGATTGTTTAATGTAAATGTCTCATCAGGAAATATAGCCTCTTAGGTTATAGGCGCACACAACATTTAGAACAGGTTAAATGGGACTTAAACCTAAAACAGATGTGCATAAAAACCTGTTAAAATGGGTTAAATCTGCCTGGACCAGTTCAAAAGTATACCTGGAAAACCAAGTACTATTTTGAGTGGGTTCACTGTGAACTAGTACATACCAAGTGTTCCATGATACAGGTCTAGTTGGTTTTCCAGGCATCCCACACTGCATCTCTTCCCTCTACCACCCCACTGAAACTGGCCACTGTTGTGCACAGACAGAACTCTACTGCCCCCTTTGTCAGAGCTTTTAATCATCAATCATGCCTGCACTGAGGCTTTTTTTTTGTAATATGATTTATATAACAATAGGCTGTGTCCTCACTCCCTACTCACCCTCTGCCTCTCTCTGTGTCTCTCCCACCATGACCCCAGCCCCTAAATCCTGAGAACTCAAAAGCATAGGTCCACATCCCTACAGTACCCTGTTTAATTGTTTTTTGTTGTTGTTTTTTTTTTTATTAGATCAGGTTTGCTGTGGCTGCTGTCTACTTTGAGCATTTGTTTCTACCTTATGCTAGAAACATCAAAATAAACAAACTATTGTATTCCTGCCAAGCCTCTACAATGATTTCCTATGAATGATAATATGCAGTTTCCTAGTCACATTGATCTATTTTTTGGATTGAACAAATTGTTGGATTGTATTGCTGGCTTATACCCTGGTCTAAATTAGACTCACATTACAATTATCTATCATGACAGCCTTGCTGCTGATGGAAGAATAATAATAGTAATAATAATAATGGCAACACAATGAACCACAAATATTACTAAGTCACTCTAAGTCAACACAATAATCAGAGAGTCCCTGAATAAATAGTAAGAGTCTTAGACATGAATGTAAGTAGGTAATACAGGGAAAAGGTCTATGAAAAGATATATTGTTATCTCCATTTTGAAGGTGGAAAATAGTCACTGAAAGATCAGGTGACTTGTGCTAATTCATAAAAAAGTGCAAATTGAATGTAAATGCCCTGACTTCATTATAATTCCCTAACTACCTGGAAATCTCCCGAAGACATAATATTAAATATGTCTTTTTCCCTTTAGTAAGAGAAAAAAGCCTATGCCTACAGTGATATCTGAATAACAATGCCAACTAAAACTGTACATACACACACATTCAGAGCTCCTCTGGTTACTTTATAAAACAGAAAGCACAGTAAGTATTTGTCAGGGAGTCTTTATTGACGGTATACTAATCTATTCTTACACATTACAATACAGCTAAACACAGATAGTCAAAAAACCCCAAAATGAATAAATTCAGTTTTCAAAGGTTAGTCTAGACTGCGTAGATTGCACCAGTAAGCAAATGCACAGGCATTTACTTTTGATTCTAGAAATGCAGCCACATGTCTGCAGTATCCCATGCCAGATGCTGGGGGGCGGTGCTAGACCCTGTGGGGAGGGGAGGTTCTCGGGGAGGTGCAAAGCATCCTGGGATGCTGAGTGTACTGAGTTAACTAGAATCTGGAAAGGATCTCAGACAGAAGTTCAATAAACTGATTTAACCTAAACTAGTTAAGTCTGATACCACATCCATCCAGGTTTATCTTAAACTCATTTTGGCCATTTTGAAAGTAGTTTATTTGCACTGAAATTCTGTTGTATTAGAGATTTGAATTGCCTTCCGATCACTTATACCAGTTCATATGCAATTTCTTTCCCTAGCCTACATGGTGGCTAGGTACCAGATAAAAAACCTAAGCCTGTAGCTGCTATGATTTACTCTCAGTCAATTTATGTCCATCCATTTTCCTGCTATGGTCTGTATGAAACCCCAAAGTCATAGTAATGGTAAACGATCATGGCATGTTTGGGAAGTAAACAAACCAACTTAGTAGGGGTCTGTGTAACTCTCCTTCTACCAGCTATCACTGTGTGCTGCTTTGTCATCATCAGTGATCACTTAACTGAGCATGTAATGAACAAGTCAGCACTGCTGCATATAAATTAACTGCAAGAAACTATGAAGGAATGAAATAATGTACCTGTAAAATTTAAATTTTGTCATGGAACAAAGTAATATTTGAAAGAGTAGATCAGTTTTAGATTCATCTATCTGGAAGCTTCATTCTAATGAAACTACAAAAGGATAGGGGTTTTTTTGTCCTTGTCCTAGCTGCTTTGTGAGCCACCAGAAGCTAAGAACATTGAGACAATAACAATCCCATGGTCAAAAAATTCAGGTATCTGAAAGGCATGACTTTGGACGCTGATCCCAGTCACCTGTGATCATAAGTAACCCCAAAAGCATTCACAAGACCATCCCATCTCTCCCACTAACATAGCTGCAAAGCACTCTGTAGTGCTCTATGACGGTGGTATTTATCTTTTGGCCCCATGGGCTAGATGAGAGTCCTGGAACCCATCTGCAGGCTAGATCAGGCTATCTTCAGGCCACATAAGGCCATGAGGCCCAGCACTTCACCCTCCTAGTCCCTGTACATTAGGATTGAGTCCAAGGGCACAGCAGCACCCTCCCCCCCCACCACACACACATACACACCAAGACTGCTTCTCAGGAACCTGGCACTGCCCTTTTCTTCCCCACTCTCTCCCTTCCTCCCCATTTTGGAATTAGGTCTTGGGGATTTGATACCACCTCCTCCCACCCTCTTGCACTTGGATTCAGTCCCAGTGGTCCAGTGCCACCCCCTCACTGCCCTGCCACACTGATTATTGGGCCCGGGAGCACCCCAAACCAGCCCTATGCACTGGGATCCAGCACTGGACCCAGTACACAGAGGTCCAAGACTCTCCATGGATCCAGAGATTTTGCAACAAGGGAACAGTGTCACTGCCATCCTGTCACCATTTCCAGACCCAGAGAGATCCCCATGGGCCAGATGACATGGTGCCACTGGCCAGACGACATAGTGCCATGGGCCAGATCTGACCCATGGATAGAGGTTGAGTACTTCTGCTCTTTGACACTGTAAAAAGCCACCCAAAGTTTCAAACAAAACAAAATAAATAAAACTAAAAAGCACAAGAGCTCCTGGTATAGATGACATATGGGAAAAAGAATATGGTTTGGTGATTCCCAGTTGGTAAACTAGCTTCATGAGTTAATAGATTGTTAAGTATAATTTGGAACATCTAACACTGGAACAATATTAAATTATGCAGGATTTGCCTACCATAATCAAGGAACAAAAAATGATTCATTGTCCATCCTCCTTTCCATTATAATCTATCTGATACAGATACATCCCTGCTAAATTGACTTCTGAAACTACTGAATTGTGTGGAGCAGGACTTTCTGTGAAATCATGGGAGAAATGTGTCGCACCTCCGGAGCCTTAATTCCGACAGGCCCCTAGGGCGAGAACGAACGCACTCTAACTAATTTCTTTTTCCCGCACTAGGCTTTGATTTCCCT
>JAGPOW010003316.1:26905354-26936515 GCA_030014935.1 Caiman crocodilus | reverse complement strand
GAAGCTGGCCTCAGGCGTTACTACAAGGGGTTTGATTTCACTACGGGGGTTTGGCCTCTTAGGTGGTGTCATGAGTCACCGCCTACAATGCAATCTGCACAAAATGTATATTCCAGCATTGCAAAGCAATAAACTCCTGGCTGCATTTACATGTGTACCTGGGACTACAGCAAGTTGAGCCAGGTCAAAGCAGCTCTGGCTGGCAGGGAGCCTCAGGGTCAGCCTGCCAGACTGGGGCTGCTCCAACCTGGCAGGCAGCCCCTTCAGTAAAACACTCTGTACTTCAGCTGGCCCTGTCAGGATATATATGTGCACTGTAGCACACTAAAGAACGCTGCTGTGGGATAGTTTTCATGTTTACAAATACTACTCTACAACGGGGTTAGTTTCCTGCAACCTAATATGGCCATACGTGTAGACGCTAAGGCTTTACCACATAGCTAACTTGGCAACTCCACAGGAAATGCCTTATGTAGATGCATCCAGTAATTCCTGAGTGAAAAGAGACATTAGTGAAAAGTAACATTCCACTAAATGGTTCAAAATTCACTGAACAAAAAATATTGGTCAAAAAATAAATAGCATGTGTAATATGCTACATATAGAACTCACTGCATACAGCAAAAAGTAATGTTATTTCATTTAAATTGAAAAACAGATAATCAATGTCATGAATTTCTTTTTCTATTCATGTTTGTTCCCACAAATAACTTAGCAGTTGAATCTTACTGCCATGAATACCAAAAATACAATTTTTAGTTCAAATATACTAATATTCATTGCAAGTGAAGCTTAGTTGATAAAGCTAGTAGTAAAAGTTTAATCTGTTGTGTATTGGGCAAACATAACCAAATTAGGGAACAGGAAAGATGCTCTGTGATTTATATAAATAACCAAAATTGCCATAGGATCTGAATTTCATTTTGCATTTATAAGTTATATAGGTACTGTTGATACTCCTTGATTGGATAGTTTACAAAAGTTAAATCCAATACTACAGATGAAGCACACATCTAGTACCCATGGTAATTAGTGCCATGAAGCAACTAATCAATGGACCAAAATCTGGTGCTTTATGTTAGCAACAAAGGATTAACCTTTGTAGTTAATGGCATATATTAGACTTCTAAGAGCTATGCAAACCATAACCCACAATAAGCTTAACGAGCTACCTCAAATTCTGATCATATTTCATGATTTAAAAAATCATTGCCTATATTTTAAATTATTTATTATTTATTTATTTCCAATAAACAAAAGGAAATCTCATTATGAAATGTAAAAGAAAGGCCCATTTAAGCACATGTATTTTGCAGGATTGATGCTTCAGATTGGTTACTTTTGTAAAAGCATACAGTGCTTCTTTCTGGAATTTGCTAACAGGGGTATTTTCCCCTTCATAATGACTTAAAAAGATATGCATACCTGCCCAGGTCAGGCAGACAACTCAAAGGAGGCAATCCAGGGGAGCAAAGGAATTAGCACTCTCTTGGGAGAGTACACATATATTGGGGATATGGAGACTAGATAGTAGTCTCACCATGGGCTTAAAGTTAGGTAGAGGGGTCATAAAAGCTTCTATCCACTTCTTTTTCTCATCACCACCTTCTCCTGGGACAAAATCCCTGGTTCAGTAGTTTATACAAAGTAAATGTATTCGAAGCACATCCTTTCCCCCAACCCTTTTTCTCCTCCAGAGACTATGCATCAGAACTCCAGAGACTATGCATCTGACTATGCTGTTCAGAGGTGAAATATCAGATTTGATCTCCTACTACAAATGTCTGGACTCACACCTGTCTGGGTCACCTCAGCAAAAGTAAGAGAAGGGGCCTCTGTTGTGTGGTCCCTCACTGTTACCCTTACCAACTTTTTCACTCAAATACTGATTTACAGAAGTGCTGAACAACTAGTACATCCAGTAGCTTGATTTTTTGGACAAGTTATATAAAAATAAATTGCATTAAGTGTTCTGCATCAGAAAATATGTTTTCATCTAAACTGAATTTTGGCAAGGAAAAACATAATTAAAGGAGAATTTTCAGTTAGGAAATTGAACTGAAATATCTCTGTTCAACATTATTCTCTGTATCTGGATGAGTTACTGTAAGTTGTCATGGAGGTTGTAGCTCTGGGTCTGTCAACCCTATATTCTTTCCTACTAGCTCTTCTCCCTAGGCAAGCCACATGTATCACAATATACACAAAGGGAGTGCTATGACAGCTGAGGGTGACACAAATTAATGTTATAATGAGCAAAATGTTTTACCATTTCAGGATGTGCTGAGGTGATGTTGCTACTGTGATGCTTCAGCAAATATGTGAAAGGCAAGCACTCTTGTAGGTGATATATTTTATTGGACCAACTGCGTGCTAAACAACCATGTCTATCCTAATCATGCAGATGATCCAATAAAAGAGATCACCCACAAGAATGTCTTGCCTCTCTTACTATTTCAAGGCAATTCTGCCTGGAATATTTGCTATGCAAAAGTTTTGAATGTTTATTTTTATCCTTATTCACCTCCCCCTCAGGTGTGGGGTGGGGGGATGGGAGAGTTAAATATCAGAGTGTTCTTGATATGGATATTTCACTTTCAGTTTAGCTCTGCTAACATGGAACTGTAGGTAGTCAAGCCCTCTGAAAAAGAATCAGGAGGTAAGTTACATAAATTTGGTACCTAAAATTAGTCACCCACTTTTTTGAACATGTGGCTAAGCAGTTTACCTTCTTCTAGCATTCCTCTTCTGTTCTCCAGTGCCACATATTTTGCACTTCTAAGCTGGTAGAATCTATTTGGCTGCTAAAATATTTAACTGTCTCAGGGTGCATCTAAACAAGATGCTATCTGTGCCTAATAATACTGTGCAGCAGTGAGCCACAGCACAGATAGTGCTAATATGCTACTGTGCAGTAGTGTCATTAAAAAGGCATTTGCCAGCACTACTGTGCAGTAACTCTAGTTAAAGGGTTTTTGAACCCGAAAGCTTGCTTAATAAATATTCTCCAACTATTTGGGTTGGTCTAATAAAAGATATCAAATTCACCCAAGGAACCTTGTCTGCTTAGTAACCACTGCACATTAATGAACATGTAGATGTGCCCTCTGGCTATTAATTCAGCAATTAAAAGTATTTTTATATAAATAAAAATTAAGATTTGAAAAATGGCATTAATGTAGGGTTAGCTGAGTTAGTCAAAAAGTATATTCAATATAATTCTAGGATATAACTTATTCACAGGAGGAAAGTAGTGGAGGGGCAGTTCAGGAGAGATGTTCCAAGCTCCTGCAGCTGTAAACTTTTATGTAACACCAGTAACAGCATATGAAAATTAATTTAAGTCTGTCTGAAGAATTCTTATAAAAAGCACTATTTCAGAGATCAGTGCAGAAAAGAGGAAAGAAACATTATTTTATATAGAGCTAGGTTTAGTGGCACTGATGAGGAGGAAAATGTGTGTGAAGCAACCAGCATGTGTGGAGACACTAGAAAGAAAACTAACACATTTTGCTCAGTGCCATTGAACTTCAGAAGCTTGATTGGCATTCATTTAATCTGAAATCTTAAAAAAGAAGAGTTTCCAGAAAGCAAGGGGGGAAATGGATGGTTCTTTCAAGTGAGTTTGTTCAAGCAAAATGACTACAGGGCTCTTCAAGGTTTATTTCTTAGCTTGTAAAGAGCTGTCAGAGAAAATTCTCTTTCTAATTTAAAGAAACAGATGGATGAGCACACTAACTTTCTAAAACTTTCTGCAATAAAGGATATTCATATTTTTTATTTTTCCCTCTTGACAAAAGAGTACTTTCTACCAGATGATCTCTCTTCCTTCCCAAGACAAATATCTGCACCTAAAATGCATAAGAAGTATGATCCTTGCTGGTGAAGGAACCAGTCCCTGAAGGAAGTAGCATCTTTATGATCCATTTTTACAAGATGACATTGTGCTTCAGTGCTTTTGGCAAAGGAAACCTTTCTGGGATTAACCTAATGCTGTAAATGCTACATTTAATTTATTCACACTTGTCTCCAGGTGTGCAGGTTTGTTTTAGATCTTGTTTTATACTGCTCTTTCTGACATTGCGCCTTGATTCATATATGCACACATTAACTGAAGATCACATCTCTGTTCAACTCATGACTTTCTAATTTAAACAATCTTGGCTTTATTTTTGTCCAAACGAACATGGAAAAGGAAGCATAAAAGAAGTGCACACTTTTTTTATTAATAGAAGCCATAATAATTTACTTATATCTTTATACAGTTGGTATAATATCACATATTAGGCTGATTTGTAAACTTTCTTATTTATATATATAACATCAAATTATACAGGAACACATTAATATCAAAATTGGCTTCAGCTAATATAATATTTGTAAGAACTTTCTAGAAATGATGCCTCCGTGATGATCATTCAAGTAGGGTGAATAAAAAAAAAAATTAAAAAATAAAGGGAAATTGTCCTAAGCATTCTCATTAACCTGCTTAGCTAATTGCTCTCTGCTTTACACTCTCTATTTGCTGCAGTCCTCTCCCTAAAAGATGCAAAGGTTCAGCGATACTACACCCTTTTTAATGTTATAATTTATAACCAGATGTACTAGGTAGCTGTGGGGAACTGTCCCCCAAGAAATTCTTGTAGAAGCCAATTGGAATCTGTTATGCAGAGGCTCAGAATATCAACATTAACCTGTTAAAAAACAGATGCTGGATGAAGTAGCTCTCTGTTATATTCTTTTGCTACAAGTGATTACTTAGCAGCATGTGATAAAGCAAATCAAGAGTGGAAGTATGAAACAATTAAGAGCTCTACCAGAGTTGAAACTCTACAGAAACATGGACACCTGGGAAAAAAAAAAGATCATTCATTATCTACAATGACCAAGAGAGTCAGAAGATGCATTTATTTCTGGAGGACTTGAAGCAGGAAAAAAGGGTACTAGAGAAAGAAAGATAATGCAGAGGTCAAAGTTGGGGTCCATAAAAACTGCTGAAAGAGGATGCAAGGGGCTGTAGCAAACAACACAAGCCGAGAGAATGCTTGACATTTGGAGGGGAAGAATTAAAAGAAATTTTAAGGTTTCATGCATGCCAGGAGCAAGTGAAGAGCATGGAAAAAAAAGATGACTATAGCCACTAATTCAGAGAGCTAAGGATACTACTGCAGAAGAAAATGAATAAGCTGTCAACTGGAAAACAAAACACTTGTCAAACTTTACTTGGAGAATCAAAAGCAAGAGTGGTGCTAAAAAGAATCGAAGTGTCACTGAACAAGAGGTTAGGGTGCTACAAGATATGCAAGTAAAATTTAGGACTTTTAGGCTGCCTCTACATGAGACCCTGACTTCACAGTAGCTTGTTACTGCTATGCAATAGCTTGTTACTATTACACAGTAGCTCATTACTGTTACACAGTAGCATCTCATGGCACAAAATGTGACTTGGGTTCCTGTGCAGTCTTTTAGTACTTGTGTATTTAAGTACAAAATGACTGCATAGTAACAACTGCACAGTCAGCACCTTGTGTAGACATGGCCATAGTGTTGCATTTATCTCCCCCAAAGGAATATGGAAAGTAAATATATTGGTTATATTACTCAAATAAATTGGCTTCCACCTTACTACAATGACAATGTGCCTTCCTGAAAAGAAAAGAACAGTTAAAGTGAAGATTCTTTCCAATGAAAAACTATGGGAAATATATGCCTAATCTAGATGCCTGAACCAGCAAATTGAGAACATTACCATGATTATACTCCTAGAAGGGGCAATTAGTCAGCCATCTCACCTGGGAAGGCAAAACATGTCAGATATTAATTGAACATTGGTTGATGGTAGACTTGTTATAATTATTTGAAATTCTGTGTTGTATAAATGTTGATTGCTAATCTTTACATTTGGTCAGGGGAGAAAGATAAGGAACTTTGTTCCTAAGAGGCTTGTTTAAGAGTCATTTGTATTTGAATTTCTTAACAATACAATCAAGCTATATAATGATGATCATTTAGACACTGGTTGCTTTTTGAATGATGATTTAGCAATGTATAGCTATAGTGACAAGTGACATGGTAGTAATAATAAATTGTGTATATTTAGTTTGCTATTAATTCATAGGATGAAAGCTGAATACATATCAATACAGACATATTCATGAAACCAGTGAGCCACCAGCCTTTGAGGTTAAATCCTGAAGGGTACTGCTGTGCCACATGATGACTTGGAAGTTCCTACAGAGACTCAGAGTTGCTATAATCTGTGCACTTAATTAATCTCTGATAGGCCAAGTGGGTAATGAAATTTTGTTACTGTTGGTTTTGAATTGATGCAATTTTGTCATCAAGTTCCTATAACTATTTCACACATTTAAGAAGGTAGTAATAAAAGGCTCAAAAACAACCTAAAAAATATCATCATCAGAAGCTACATTTTTGTCCACTTAGTCACACCAATACAATTTTAGTATCTGAAAGAAGAAACATACTAATACCAAGATGAAAGGAAATGTCATTATCTAAAAGACTAGTTGGGTCAAGGTAATGATCAAAGAAAAAGATCCAAACAAGATGTTCCAATTATTGTATCTTATCTTTGACTGCAAGAAGTCAATGATCAATGCTAAAACATTGAACTATGAGCTTCCTGCAAGCTTAAAGTAGCCAACTCTGTGTAAATTTACTGATATCCAAGTAGAAAGCTTCACTTTCAAAGTAAATAGAAAGTCAGTTCTTTTGAACTGTTTCTGCTAAGACTTGAAACAGCAAAGTAATGTATTTTACAAAGCTTCCTCAGTTATATCTAGCGTCTTCTAAACAGTTCAATTTGACACTGTCTGGATAGTCAACACATGTAATAGTTCAAATATACATTAAAGAAAAACTAATAACATTTTCTGAAGTTTCATATAGTTCAGATTTTTTTAATTGTATTTTTTTAATTTTAAATATAATAATGCTTTATGAAATAGATCAGTGTGTGTTGAATGTCCCTCAAAATTCTTGGGAGCTTTGAGGCACTGAAAAGAATATAATAATTAATTGGTAGTAGTATAAGGGAATTTAGTAATTATAAAATGCTTTGGGAATGTTGGATGGTCAGTACCTTCCCCTTTACACTGTTTATATTTGAGATGTCTAGGTAATGAAAAGTTTGTTTAAAGTGGCCTTTGTCCGTATCTTTAAAAGCTTTTATATTTCAGATATACTGCTTTTCTATTTCCAGTTGTTACTTTCCTTGTCTAATTTACCTTTTAGGCTTTCCTTTGTTGTGTTTCATTTAAGGAAAGGAGGAAGCCATTTTTTTTAATTGTCTTTATAGTTCTCCTTTATTTAATAAAATAAAAAAAAAAAAAACTATGGAAAGACTCAACTTATCTCTGGTCCTCCTGCTAATATCTGGTAAAACTAGTCCTTCACAACCCTGTCAAAGACTAATCAAGGCAGGAAAGATTCTTTGGTTAGAAGCGATATCTTTTATTAGATCAAATGAGTAGTTGGAAAAAAGTTCTTAGCAAGCTTTTGGGCACAATCACCCTTCCAGGCATAGGAAGTCTTTGCTGAGATTCCAAAGAATGAGAGAAGCTAAAAGTGTGATAGGACATCAGTAAGAATGTAAATAGGTAGAAATTAGGAAAACAAAAGGTAAAGCAGGGAAGGTGTGGGGGGGAGGAGGGAAGCAGTGGGGAAATGCCAAAGGTGAGTAAGGGAGAGTCTACAGTACTTGTAATTCAAAGTAACAAAGAGGCTGTCTATGAAAAAGGAAATAGTTAGAACTTAGGAAAACAAAGAGCAGAAAAGTGCGGGGGGGGCAGGGGAGGTGGAAAAAAGGGGTAAGAAGTTTGGTCTGGCAAGTACTTGGTGAATCAGATGTCAGGCAGCTTGTAATGTGTCATATATCCAATGTCTATATTGAGTCCATGATTTTGTGTATCCAGTACATTTATAAAGTGAATTTCATAGGCTTGTTTATGAAAGGTGTTTTGTAAGTTCCCTTTGAGGGTTAGTATTGAGAGATCAGAGAGGAAGTGATTGTCTTGTGAGAAGTGGACACCACAGGTAGTTGGGTATTCTTGTATTTAATAGATTTCTGGTGTGCGTTCATTCTGGTGCAGAGTTGTTTGGTTTCTCCAACATAGTTTCCATTGGGGAACTTGGTGCACTAGATGAAATATATAACCCTACTGGAGATGCAGGTGATGGTGGCAACACCCACCATCTAAGCTTTGGCGCCTGATAAACTATATTGTGTTCATGCTTGGAGTCACAAAGACACCTGCATCCCCTGAGCCATGTTAGGAGCTGACAATGACTGGATTCATCACTGACTCATCTGCTCAGTTATGTCATTCAAACTGACTCCCTAAAAATGGCTGCAGACCCAAGCGTCGATTAAACACAAGTACAAGGTCTTTTGTGCTTGACAGAATGACATGGATTCCAAACAAAAGAAACTGAATCTAAAACAACCCAAGGTAGAGGTCCACAGACGATCTGTGATATGAAAACCAGATTGTGGCAAAGGACATTCAAAATCTCACCGACATCCCTGATACGCGTGTTTTTTTCAGTGCCATCAAAGCCATCTATGGTCTGAGCACTCAGGGACCAATTACTTTGATACCTAGGGATGGAAAAGACAGGATCAAGGAAAAGGGAGCCATCAATTTCCATTGGAAGGAACATTTTAAAGACTCCAGTCGAGACTGTTGACAAAAGTATTGCAGCTGTTGTTTGAATGTTCTTCAGTTTGCCTTGGCCATTTCCCTCTGCCTGGAGAAGGATGTTTTGTATCTGAAAGCTTTTTCCAAGTATTTAGTTGGTCTAATAAAAGATATTACATATACCCAAAGAAACTTATCTGCCCTCAATTTTTAACATCCTTTCCTGATATGAAAACAAGAACTGGACACAGTTTTCACAAAAAGAACTTGCCAACTCTGCTTGCTGTGGTAATGTCACCTCTTCATTCCTGCTTGTTATTCTGCTAAGTTCATTAGCCTACTTTGTTTCATCTCATGTTAGCTGTCTTAGATCATGTTCAGTTAGTTATCTAGCATGGCCACTTCTCAGAATCCTTTCCATTCTGTAAATAAGCCAGCACTGGTGTACATAGAGCTATGCCCTGGCTACATTAAAGGTTAGGTTGACTGGTCAGCGTTACATAGTCAGTAGGATAAAGAATGTTGAGGTTGCAAATGGTCACTGTTACCAATAGCTACACAAATGGTAGACATGAGGGGGTAGACTTACCTTGGGCCATGTTCTGAGAATGTCAAATAACAGAATATGGTACTCCTTGTAATATTTTGAATGGGTTCATGCTATAACAGTGATTTATGGCTCAATTTTCCAGACTTGTACACAGAGAAAGAATGGTTTAATTGTGGTCTGAAGCAGAGCTGTGAGCCTAGGTAGATCTAAGATTGTGGCAAGAGGGTGCAGCCACATCCCATTCCACAGTGTGGAGCCATACAGTGAGCTCTGAATTCAGTGGCATGCATGTAAGGGCAGCTCCTAACAGACTTCCACACATGCTGAGAGCTTTCTGAGCTCACCATCTGATGCCACTTGTTCTGGATGAAACCCTTGCTTTTGCATGGTTCAGGACCCCAGAGTGTGAGCACTGTGGCCATTCATCATTCCTTCCACTCTTTCCCTCTCAATTCAGTAGCAGGGGAAAAGAGGGGACAAGCAGCAGTGGCAGTAATAGTAATTTGTCTATGGCTTTCATCAAAATAATACAATAAAATTATATATAATAAATACTTTTATATAATTTATACTTTTTTTGCTAAAAACATACTATAAGATTGATTTATTCTACAAATATACACTAAATTAAAATAAAACATAGTACAAACTCTCTGGTAACCAGCATCTTACAAGCTGCCATGCTCTGTTAACTGGCATGCCAGCTTGTAAGTAAAAGTGAAACTGGAAGTGCCCACCATGGCATTTACAGTTTCTCTGAGCCCCCACGGCCCAGGGCAAAGCAGACTGTGCCCTCAAGACCCGGGGCAGTCTTGCCCTCAAGACCCGGGGCAGTCTTGCCCTCAAGACCCGGGGACATAACAGGCTGCATGGGGCTGTGTGGGACCCACCTCCCTGTCCCATAGGGCCTGCACGGCCCATGGAAAGGGCAGCAATGCCACAGGAGGGGCAGAAGGGGTGGAGGGATGTGGCAGGAAAAGCAACAATTAACCGGCATATTTTGTTATCCAGCATCTGCCATTCCCAGGATTTGCCAGATAACAGAGCATTTACTGTATATGCTGATATAAAAGAAACTATATAATGAAGTAGTGAACATATATGCATTTTTTAATGACAACTCTACTTGATTTTGGCCCTTTTTTGTGCAAGTAATGCCTGAGGCCCATAGGACACACTTGAGGAGCATACAACAGGATCAGCTATGTTAGAAAGAATCTAGATTTTTTTTTCATGATTAAACTAAGTTTTAAAATACCTAATAATGGAGGGATCTATTTTCTTTTTATTCTTCAAAAGACAAACAAGATCACAGGTAATGATTTAAATCCCCTCTCATTTTACTCATAAGACCATATGCTATCTGAATATGGAACCCAAAACCAGCTGTCCATGACAAGTTCTCACAAGAATGACTTTTAATGTAGCGATGGCCCAGCGTTATTTGTAGTTTTGCATCACAGACAGGTAGTTTTCTAGGCCAAAGGAGTATTTTATTAATTTTAAAAAGACAGTCTCAACTGCTAGCATATCTGTCTTCATGTCATCTTTGATTGTTAGTGTCTTCTTTTAAATAGAAAGGAAATACTGGATCAATGACTCACCGTACATTTCTCAGTCCATTTATCTGGAGGAGAATATACTTGTTATTTAACAATGCATCATGGTTTATTTGGAAAAGGAGAAGCTTTTGGAATGTACTTTTAAGGGTATTGGGTAGGCATACAAAATCTAATTTTTCATCCAGTATTTCAAAGTTGTAAATTGAGTTAAATTGCTCACATCTATCACTGTGGCTTCAGATGCCTCCCTGCCCCAGTGCCCCAATCATAGAATCAGGTAAAAATAGAAGCTGCCATAAAAAGTCATTAGAAATCTTTTCAGTTTTTGGGTGGACCACCCCAAAGTTCAGTTCCATATAATAAGGGACTCTGTCTTGGATTTATAAACCTTTAGGCCTCCTGGCACTGCTCTTCTGTCCATCTTAGGGCCTTGTTACCTCTTATGCTATGAGCTGCACAAATGTTGATCCATTTTTGTGTTAGCTTGGACTCTGAAGTAGTAACACTCTTAGTCTAGAAATCTTCTCTGACTGTTCCCCCACATACACATCTGTGACTTGCCACTAGAAGGCTGGTGAGCAGGGGCCGGACTAAGAGATATAACTGTGAGTTGCCACTAGAGTTCTAGTGAGCCAGGACAGACTTTTATCCCTGTTCGACAGGTGGGGTGTGAGAGATTCTGGGATACTGAAAGACTTCAACTTCAGCAGCATATCTATAGGGATGGACCACACCTTAATGAAATAGGAGCTGGGTAGTATGGATTAGTGATAATCCTTCCCTGGAGTGGCATAACTTTGAGAGCTCGAGGAGCTGCCCAAAATTATCATGTAACAAGGGCATTATTGAAAAAGATAAAGTTTTCCCATAGCTTGTTTTCCTCTACTATTTAGATTTTCAGTGAGCTTATTCCCACTCAGATTTTTTGCAAAAGTAGATTCCATAGCATTTAAAAGAAGACACCTCCTCTAGTTTCTTTTTCTGTACAAAACAATCTCATTTACTCCTTTCATTTTCAAAGACCAATACCTGAGTTTTAGCTGTGTTGATTTCCAAACTATTTGAGGTGCCATACTGAAAGGCAATTAGTAATCTTTGGAAGCCAATTTGGGATTATGACATTATTCATACATCACCTACATAAAGTAGGACAGTGATAGGGTCATTCAACATCATTAGCATGTGGAATTGATTCCCTTTAGTACCTGTTAGATCATTCAGAATAAATTAAAAAGTAGCAAAGCAAGCAAACATCCTTGTAGTACTCCTGTCTTAGTTGGAAAACTATTGGACCGATTCCATAATGCACCCTAGATGCTGTGTTTGAATAGTAAGTAACAATTAATTGTAGAAGAGCTTCATCCACTGATGCTATTGCCTGTTTCTTCATACTTTTAATCTATGAAGTTAAATTCTCCCTTGAGATCTATGAAGGCTACATGCAAATGTTTTTGTTTTTTACATATTTAAATACTAAAAATAATGCAACATCAAGCAAAGGTCCATGCTAAAAACTGACTGCTCTTCTCCCAAATTATTCTCAGAAATCCATGTATGAAGATAAAAATGTAAATGGATCCCAAATATTTTGGCAGAAACATGTGTAACCCAGGTAGCACACAGTTGGTACCCCCTCATCAATTGAAAGGATGTTATTGGTGGATGTGGATGTGTTGTGAGAGACTTGGGGCTTGATCTAAGCCAATTAACCAGCCTTCTCTACAGAGCAGAGCAGAGCAGAGCAGAGACCGTGGTTACTCAGTAAAATTTAACTATTTACAGAACTTCATTTACAGGATCCATATTACTTATTAAGCATATTCACAAACATGTCCTAGAACTGTATACAAATCTATATTACTGAGGCAGCTTAATCTTGTTATTCATACATGGGCAGGAATAAGTGGATATAACAAATAGGGGCACTTTATTGAGGTATGCCTGGCTCTCAGTGGTCTTCTTATTGGGGTATAGCCCTTGACTCCCAGGCCTTGCAGGATGCAGGTGAGGGAACAAATAGCAGTGGTTATACACCGGTTCACTAAAACTCAACAATACAGAAGTAATGGCTAGATCATACATCAATAAGGTTACAGCAACACAAACCCATACATGGGCATAGCAACCACTTGAATCCAAAATGATAATCATAAGACTCTCCACAGCATTTTAGCAGCTAAGCAATTAATAGACAGAACAAGGCAATACATAAAAATCTTTATAAAGTAATACAATATGAAATAAAATAACTTTGCAATACCAAATACAACTTGCGACCCACCCCACATATACACTTAGGGATCCAGGCAAACTTAAACATTTAAATAAACCTTTGAAGTTACATCCAAAATAAACATGGTCACATTAATCCCTCCTGCACAGAGAAGTAATACCTGGGGAAACATAGGTGACCTCTAAGGGGTAACGCTAACTGCCCCTAGCCCCCTGATGGGTCAGACTCTGGGGAGACACAACCTGCCCTGGACACTGGGGTTCACTCCTCTAGCATTCCCTTTAAGCTGCGTGGTGTGCATGGCCATGCAGGCACGGCAATACAGCTTAGAGGGAACACTGCACTCCTCCCCTGTGGAGACCTTCAACTCTTCCCCTAGATGGACCCCAATCCCCTACCCATGCACTCACTGCTTCTTGGCCCTCCAGTGGAATCTGGTCTCTGTCTCCCTCTTGGTGGGCAGGTTAAAACTCCCACTTTGTCAGGGACCTGTGGCTTTGCCCAGCTGCTGCTTTCAATGGAAAGGCCCAAGTTGTCTCCTGCATCTTCTAGGGCCTAGCAGCTTCTGCTTCCTGCAGGGGTTCAAGCCCACATTGCCTTGTGCTGCTGCAGGGTTTTCTTTGGCTCTTTCCAAATCCCATGCGCTGATCCATGCACTGTGGATCCCTGATGCTCACGGGGTCAGGGACCCATGCTACCTCATGCAGCCCTGGAGTCCCATCAACTCTCCAGCCCTGTGCACCAACCTGTGCACTGAGGGCTCATGTCTTATACAGGGTTGGGGAGCTGTACTGTGTCGTGCAGCTGTGGCATCCTGTCAGCTCTCCAAGTCCCATGCACTGAGTGGGGCTCCTGCCCTGTGCAAATTTGGGGACCTGCACTGCCTTGTGTGGCCACCAGGTCCTGTCTACCCTCTGCATCCTCTGTGCACTGACCTGTGCACTATCACCGCTCTTGTCCCACAGTAGCTGGGATGCAGCCACTCACTGCTTCTTCCTCACTGGAGTTGTCTTCAGATGGCTGGTGGAGCAATAGCTCCATTCCACTGGTCAGCTCTGCCAACTATTCTGCAGCCCTCATTTACATCATCCCTCATCTGAAGCTGCCCATGTACTTGGCACACAGGCTTTTATTGCCTCTGGAGTCTCTGCTCCCAGATAGGGAACTGATCAATGGAGAAGACTGAGGGATTAGTTCCCTCTCAGGTTCTGTTTTTCACCTTGTTCCTAAATCAGGGCAGGACAAGTTTCTTGTCCTCCCTCTTCTGATTGGTGATGAAAGAGAATGCTCTCACCAATTGGCCTAAGCCATCTGGCTCAAGCCAGCAAGCTGGGCTGTCCAGGCAAGCCTGCCACATCCACATACCACTAACAATGAAAGAAGATTCAGGGTTTCTCTTATTTCCATTTTTAAGAATTGGGACTACTACATTTTCATTCCAATGCTTTAAATAAATGCCTTCCCAAATACTTATATTAAAAGTTTTGTTTCATATTGGAAACCATCAATCAATGAATTCCTTGAAGAATTCTGGGGCTGAAGAAAATCAAGGCCAGAGGTCTTACTGTTTCTCACTAAGGATATATGTGAACTTACTGGATATTGAAAGGTGAGATAAAGATCTGCTTGTAGCTTAAGAGAGAAATTTTTTTTCAGCAAAAAGCCATTATTTCCTTCACTGTCTGCAAGTAAGCTTTTAAACTCTATAAAAACACCCTTCCAAAAAGCCAAGCCCGTGTATCTTCAGTACTATATGCATCAGAAATTAAGCTAAAGGGTTTTTTGTGTTTTTGTTGTTGTTGTTTGTTCCATTTGCTATAATTTGCCAAAAATGTCAGTTATTTTTTTCTCTGTGGCAACCCAGCTCCTCCCACTGCTTTATTTTATATTGTTTCTTCCTTCAGTCTTAATTTTCATAACCTATTTTAAACTTCTTGATCTGAAAATGAGTGCCATCATTTTTGTACTTGTATTCCTTAAAGGCGTCTATTAAATCATCCTTATCTTTAGAGCAGTCCTCATCAAACCATGGTTTGTGGCGCTGACACTACCTATTCCCAGCATAGATACTTTTTTCTGAGGGCACTTTCCAACTGTTGGACAACTGCTTCATATAGAGTAATTGCTTCTTGCGGGCCTGGTGCTTTGAGATTATAAGATAAGTGGCCTGAGAATGTGTTAAATATTTGTCTGTTATTATTTTAATTTTTTTTTTATTGCCTACTTCCAATCTGGGGACTAGTTGTATAGATTTGGGGGAAAGGTCCCCATATCTCTACAACTGGAATTTTGAGAGAGAGGGGCAGTGGTTACTTTCCACATCTGGTAAAATTTCAAGTGATTTATATTTGTACCACATATGGTTCCATTCAATTATAACCTATCGTGCTTGCTCCTTTGGCAGCACTCATTCCCTGGGCCCTGGAGTTGCATGAAAACAGGGGCTTTGACTACAGCCTGTGTTGATCAGTTGGTAAGCTGAGAGACCAAAGCACCAGAGCAAATCTGGCAGGAGCTGTGCTGATATGCCAGTGAAATCAGAGACCTCATTATCCATGTACCACACAACCAAAAGAACAGACTACTGTGTCATCGCATCCTTCAGTTCAGATTTCACTCTCCCCTCAGCCAGCTGTGATTTTCTGCACTAACTGTCCTGGGTATTGGATAATGGGTCATCAAGACAACAATAGACCAACCTACCTATTACAATAGACCCACAAAATCCAGCACTACTAGAAGGGACTTCTGCTGTTTCTGATGCCAAAGAAAAGCTTCAAAGATTCAGTGCAAAGAAACTGTCTTAAAAAAAGCCCGTGCCATCTGTGCTTTGGTGCACAGTAAGTTGGCCTGAGTGGGGTAGCACTAGGTTGGCCCAAACAGCTTACCTGGGGACCTCCCACAGCTGCAGCCATGGAGATTCTGCTGTGCAGAGCTTGGCTGGCAGCAGCGTGTGGCTCTGGGCGGCCCAGCTCTGCTTTTCAGCAGCATGCACTGGCTGAATGTGCATTGCATCAGTTTTCTTTTTCCTCTGGGGGATGGTGTGTTTGTTTGGATTTTTTTGGCCCCTGGATATCCCACAAAAAAAACCCAAACAAACCCAGCACAGCATACACCCAGGCAGTGAAACCTTGTACCACAGAGAATACCACACTGTGTAGTATGTAGCCCTCCAGATACGTTTGCAGTACCACATATTGCACAACTGTGCTCATCTGAATGCACCCACAGAAAACAAAAGGTGGAGGAAAGGGACAGGGGATGGGTGAAGAAGGGGAAGAAAAGAAGATTGTATGAGAGGAGCTTAAGATGCTTGAGAAAAAAAAATAGCTGTGGCTGTTTCCTGACAGGAACTGTGTATGCTTTGGGGCCCAAAGGGTCTGCCTGTTTTATTGTTGTTGACCATATATAGAATCTCAACTTGACTTAAATTAGATTGGGAATGGGTTAATCCACTGGTGCTCAACCTTTGGCCTGCAGAGCCATAGGTATCCAGCCCATGGGACTCCCACAGATCACAGGACTAGGTTGGAGCTGGGATGCTCCCTGCCCCCCTCTGTGTGGCCAGATGGGGTTCTGATGCAACCACCCTGTGGCAGATGGGAATCATCAGCCAGATCCAGCCCACAGACAGGTTTGGCATTGCCCATCTGGCCCACTAGCCAATAAGGTTGAGCACCACTGGGTTAGCCTGCTCTAACAAATGTCTGTCCACGTTTGGAACTCAGCCCTTACCCTATTCTCAGGACTGTGCTTTTCCTATGAATGCCCAACCCTGTCTGGGCTGTTTTTAGATCCCTAGTCCTCCCACTCCCAGATGGACAAACCTGGTGCACTGGTCAGAAGATAAGCTCCACAGGAAAAATAAGTAGAAGAGAAAGTGTTAACCATCCAATTGCAACTCAACCAAACTGTCTAGGGGCTACAACAGTTGCTACATTCCTCCCATAAAATAGGAAGCCAGCTTGAGTCCCCAGCACAGGGTATCTCTTCTTCCCTGACCAACAATTCTGTCCTCATCTTCATTCCCTCAGTCATAGACTGTCAGCCCCAACCCAGAGGCTGGGCCTGTATATAGGCAAGCCTCCCCCTTCTGGTCACCAGGCTGCTGCTTTGCAAGATGGGCCCAGGGGATTTTACTCAGGCTAATGAGCTGTTTGAACTCTCCTGTCCTGCAGGTCTCCCTAGGTGCTTAGCAGTTCCAAGCTTCAAGGATTAGGTCTCTGTTGCTGCAGGTTCTTGCACAGTTCTACCCTTGAAGGCCACAAGCATCTTATGGTTATACAGGTAGCTCCTAAGTTGTTAATATGTTGCTTCATAACTCATCTGAGGGTTTTCTTCTGGCTGCTTACGCAAAACATTGCTGATCCTAGAGCATTTGTCTCTTGCAGAATGCTACTGCTTTTCCCTGTTAAAGTAACAGAAGCCGCTGACTCCCTGTTACATTGCCCTTTTATGTATCATTAGAATTCTGATCTAATTTGGCTACTTGAAGAAGCTCAGCATAGAAAAAAATTTGTTTTAAAAGGAATGAGATCTAGGCAGTAGTGAGATAACTGTATTTCCCACCCTTGAAATCTTGCCAGGTCTGACTTCAATAAATAGACCCAATTATTTCACTATCACCTAAACTTCCCAGGCGTTAACTACCATACTGAACACACTGAGGCAGGAAAGGTACTTAAATGAGTTTCTAGGGGTTGTATATATCAGTGGTCTGTTTTATTTACAATATTCTAAATAACCTAAAAAGGTGTCAGAGAAAAAACACAAGACTGCAGGTTTACCCTTCTGAAAAGTGATTAAGTGGATCCTATTTCCTATTTGTTATAATCTCAGTCAAAATAATGGCTTCAGGTTGTGCAATTTTCTGGTTCATTCATGTCAAGAGAATGACACATCACACTTGAATTCATTTTGACAGAACAGTGTACAGCTTGACTTTAAGACCATGCTTTCCAAGGTATTTTCTTTTTAAACAGGGGAAGGGGAAGAAGAAATGAACTCCTCTTTCCTACATCATAATTTGCTGCAATACAAGGCACAGTTGTGGTCCTCTGTTGTCCTGTAGGCATGCAGTATCCAGGTGGCAGAGCCAAATCCACAACCTCCCAAAGTAACAGCTTGTAGGTTAGGGCTGATACAGGGGGCAGAGTAAATTTCTGTCCTTAAAGAACACATAGCAGTATCCATTCTCACTCTATATGCTAGGGAGTTTGGGGAGATGTTTTACAGTGTGGAGGCAGAAGTGCATTTCTAGCCACTACACTGAGCTGTCCCAAGGCCAAAGAGACTGTCTTGCTCCTAAAGCCATATCGATTTAAAGTTATTTTAATTTGCTGGCCATTCTATGTATTTCTCATATGAGTCGTAGATGGTTGGTGCCATAAAACAAAGTCAAGAGAAGTTAAATAACTGATTACAGAATCTTGAAACATTGAGGTAGGACACGCTACTGTTAACTTTCATCAGACAAATGAGCCCTTTAAATTCTAATATTTCCACATTTGGCAAAGGCCCCCATTTTACAAGCTCATATAAGCAGGCAGGACCCTGTATGTCCAAAGATCCTGAGGATGATGTTATTCCAGTTACGTGTAGGCTTCCACTCAAGCATCTGAACTTGTACGACTAAGGCCAAAAATTGTTAAATGACCAAAAATTTCATATAATAAAACTACATCCATCCATCACAGGATTTGCACAGAGGAGGAAATTGAACACATGCTAAACTTTTGTCATCCCTCTCTGAATAATGCAAAATAATTTATATATAATTTTTAAAAAAATGTAAAGTATAACAGTGATAATACATACTAGTTGTGTAACGCATGCATAATCTGCCTATTTGATATTTTTCATGTATTAACCCCTGCTCAGAAAACTGCTCTTTTGATTTAGCTAAAGGTCTCATCATTGACATTCTAATTTGACGTAATAGTAGTGACCTACCTGAGATTTACTTTTTCTTTTTCTTCTTTTTCTGATACAACTTGGAGTATGCCACTAACTTAAACCCCAGAAATAATTAAAAAAAACCCCAGGACACATCACCCCCATGAGAGAAACTGTGTAGGGCAAATATTAAACCTTTTGAAATGTTAATAGATTTTTCTGTCTCTTCTAATACCCACTTATTTTCTAGCAGCTATTGAACTTGCAACTCTGTAGCCTTTACTTAATGAGGCAAAACTCTCCTGAGTAAAATCTCTGAGGTGAGAGTGAAACTCTGGAAAGTTCTAAAGGCTCATGAAAGGACATAATTTATTGTGTACATTTATAATGTAAAAAACCTTGGTGCAGTCCTCTTCAGGAAAGCAGTTAATGGAAGCTTCAGTCTCATTGACCTCAGTAGAAGTGCAAAATGCCTAAAGTTAGGCATGTGCTCAAGAACTTTGCTGAACCAAGGCTATTATGCTATTTAAATCCACCATATAGAAAATGTTTGCCTAGGGTACTAGGTATGCCTGAACAGTGGTCTCATATACTGTAGCCTCTGGTGCTCCCTTAATAACCACATAGTGAGGCTGAGTCTAATGTAATAAACTACCGCTTAAAAAGAGAACATGGAAGAAGCGTCATGAAAAAAAGTTCAGTCCCATGCATCCAGGGCTTTAACTCAACTCTCACTTAAAGTAATATAAAGCAGAAAGAATCTATAATGAAGTCTGTGAAATAATGTTAATATAAAATTGGGGTGATTACAAGTGAAACCAGGTCTTTAGGTCTTTGCATAGCAGCAGATAAGAAAACGAAAATTCTCAGACTCTTGGATTAACCCATTGTTAAAACCTTTCAAAGTCCTCATTTGCATTTTGTTATGCATCCCATCTCTTTCAGTTTATTTAACCCTTATACTATTAAGATATTTGTACTTTCTTTGTGCCTTTCTTAGGCTGCCTTTCAGCTTGTGTAAGAGAAAGGTGTTCTTCGAGAAGAGATTTTTGTTCTTCTTACTCCAAAGTGTCTGATTAATTTTCATTAATCCCAGCTTTCCATTAATAATCAAATATCTTCCTTTAAGCTTCTCCTAACTCCTCAGTCACCCATTCCATTAATTTTCCCCTCTCTGACTTGCTTGGTTTCTCTTTTTATTTAATTTTTGATCCTTCAGGCTTAACACTTCCTCCTTTTGTTCTCCCAACAAACATCATACACTTCTTTTTACAGAGTGCCAAGGTTCAACAGCCATGTGTTTCTTATTGTAATGAACTAATTGTTCTGGGACAGTGTGACATGACAGTTATGACTCATTTGTATAGCTTAACTCTGTTATTTGACATTCTGTATTTCAGCTACTTAAGCACATTTTATTTGTGTATCATGGACCTCTTCTACACAGGCAACATAAGCTAGAGTCTTAATAAAAGTTGCATGGCAATGAACTTAGCCTATTACATTTACAGGGTTAAAAAAAAAATTAAGTATTGCATTTGGACTGGTGTTGCTAAGAATAATAGCTGATATTCTTTTAGATTATTTATATGAGCCTAAAGAAAGTGAATAAATCTACACATCCCGTGACCATGAGCACACATATGTGCGCATACATGCCCACACACTGCAGTTCATCGTGTTTTCCATGTTTTCAGGAATAATTTTTAAGTACAAAAAATATTTTGGGTATTAGGACTCTCCTGTTGAATTTAATCATTTCCTATAGAATAGAATATATACTAGAAAACACAGTTGTTCTACAGTTAACATAATCTTCCATATATTGACTGACTTTAGTTTATCGCAAACTAAAAAAGCATACACTTATATTTTACTACATTTGCTTCAAACTGTCTAGGAGTGAAAATATTAGAAGTGAAAATAAAGTAAATTTAAAATTCAAATCAGTGTTGAAGTGGTGCTGCTATGCAAGTAACAGTTGTTCAGAACATTAAACTCCTGTCTAATGTGAAATTCTGAAACTTCTGACATAACAAGGCCTGCCATGATAATAAAGATTAATTTAGTCTTTGGTAATGAAATACAATATATAAAATAACCTTTTCATTTCATTATTTGTATCATTAAGTTATTGCTTGTGTAATAGCACAGAAGAAAGGCCCCAAATAACATCATGTTTTCAAACAGACAAATGAAGAAGTAGCACCCCCTTTTTACAAACCAGAAACCAGGGTGAGAGAGTTAAGTAACAGAATATCAGTGGCAGAGCTAGATTTTTTGAGTGCCAAACCAAGGCCTTAGTCATTGAAGCAACCATTTTCTTTAGTTACT
This sequence comes from Caiman crocodilus, assembly GCA_030014935.1. Lineage (NCBI taxonomy): Eukaryota > Metazoa > Chordata > Crocodylia > Alligatoridae > Caiman > Caiman crocodilus. The sequence goes on along the minus strand of JAGPOW010003316.1, from coordinate 26,915,281 downwards.
AATATATATCTTAGGCTAGAGGGGCATACACATGCTCTGGGAGACAGGAGTACTCTAATTAAAGTGCCCAGAGCATCAGTTGTATCAGCATCCCTGTGCTGAAAACTGCATGGTTTTTGATGCAAACAAGCTTTAGTTAAAGAGCTTCTCCCACCATTTTTCAGCATGTGAGCACTGATATATGTGACTCTGAACAGTCTGCTGGAGCATGGTAACTACCATGCTCCAACAGACTCAGTTAATTGAGTCTGCTCTGACATGCTGTAATTACAGCACATTGGAGCAGCCTTGATGGATGAGTATAGGTGCCCAACTCAAAGCCAACATAAATGGCAGCTGTTGTGTGTGGCATGAGGACTCAGTAAAGGGAAGCATCAGAATAGGTGGAAGATGGGCTCAAGCCCCAATCCACAGGGGAAGAAGTAGGGAGGGAAGGGCAGGTTATTGCTACAAGAGGAAGCCTCAGATGTTATTGCCAAAAGCCAAGTTAACCTTCCCCCAGTCCTGAAGCTGTCACTGAATTCAGAATTCAGTTGTCTGGATCCTTTCTCACGGTAACAGAACTGTAGGGGTTGCAGGGCTGGGGAGAAGTTAATCTGGCTCTTGTAGGTGACACCTTTCTTACGTCAGTGACCTGCTCCCACTTTGCTCCGTGTGGCTTAAATCTTTCTGTCTCCATTCCAGTTCTGCAGGCATCAAAATGGCTTATGTGTGCCTCTAGAGGCAGAGATTAGCCTGACTTGGAGAGGGTCAGGGCTAAACTTGTGTCACACCAGCCAAAAAGACTTGCCAGTTTTAGGCTATTGCTCAGTTAGAATAGCGGTGACAAGTTTAAAGCAGTTTGTTCACAAGAGAGCTTTTAATATATTTAAGGACTAGTAAAGTATGTGTTAGGCAAACACTTGAGTGGGATGGTTTAGTCAGGGATGATCTTGCCTTGAGAAAAGAGATAGATTAGATGACCTCCTGAAGTCCCTTCCAGGTTCACATTTTATAATTCTAAAGTAAGTCAAGGCATCTTTTTCTCTCTCTCTCTCATATAATTGCTTCAAGCTGAAAAGTACTTTTGTGATCACAATGTAAGAAATGAAGCCATTTTACATTACAACATGTACTTGTTAATTTGTTTCTGGTAACACAACCTACTAAAGCATCTACTGTACTTTATGCCAAAATAAAACAAAGTTGCAGATTCAAACATTTAAATAATGTTTTCCTGCAATTAGAGATGTGCTGAACATCTGAAAACAAGAAACAAAAAACAAAAAAAAAAACCCCAAAGTCATTGACTTCAAGACACTGTGCCAAAACAATTTAAAACAATCTGCCTCTACAGAACAAAGGTTGGAAACCACCAATTTCAAGAATAAAAAGCAATTACTTTTTTAAAAGCCAGAGAGATTTGGGTTGGATGTTTACTGCTGAAATCTCTAGTAGTTAATGAGTCACATCGGTTTGCTTCACTCACATTGCGTTGACTGACACTACGCAACATGACACATTTCATTGCACAAAGTCAGCCAGAAAATTTGAACAAATGTATTTTATGGAAAACTGAGCTTAGAGGAAAAAAGTTCTTCAACATTTTTTTACTGCAAACAACTAAATGGAGTACAAAACATAATTCTTTCTCTGCAATATGAAGTGAAATATCAACCCCTTTCCACTGAAATGATGGAAACATCTCTACTGAAAAGCATGCAGCAGCCATTCCATAAATTTGGAAAAGAGCAAGCTAATGAATAGCCTCTTGCCATAGCATAGACCCACTGAGAGTGTCAGAAATTCCACCCAAAAAAAGGTCCCAAATAAATAGTAAGGATCAACTTTACTATTTACCAATCTTATCACATTTTGTTTGCTCTTTCCTTTTAATTTCATCCCACAGAGAATATTTAGATATATCTACAGATAATGAATAGTGTTTCAGCCTTATGGGTTGAACAGTATAGGTCTGTGAAAAACGTGTGTTCTTGAGAAAGGGGCTTTGTGTAATCTTCTTGTAGAAAGCTAAGATAGTAGTCAGCCCATAAGGAAGGCATCAGAACTAAATTTGAAATGTAAGGCTTTATGCAAATCCCAGGGGTCTAGGAGCAGGGCCAATGAAACAAGAGTACGTCTAACTGCATCCTGACTTGATTCTGGAACACTGTGATGACTGAGGAGGAGCATTAACTGTATTTTTGGTATGCATACCTTGAAATTTTTTACATACAAATTGCCTCAAGAGATGGCAGGCTCTTTGCACATCTCTGTGCTAAACAAGGTTCTTACTTTTCCCTCAGGATATCTTACGTAGTATTCTGGCTTCCACATAACTCCCACTCCCATTTACTGAATTTTTACCTTGTGGATCTTCTACGTGGAAGTATTTTTTGATTTTGTAAACTTGTATGGTAATATATCAAGTAACAGGTAAGGGCTTCACTTAGAAATTGGAAAAGAAGAGTAGTATTCTTTGGTATACTACTCATGGGAATATCACAAGATACCCTGCACTATTAATGTATTGAAATGAAGTAAAAAAAGTTTCAATAAAGTTCTGTACTTTTTTTTTCTTGAAAAAAATGACAAATGTCATTTTAGTATTCTTGCTTGGGAACAGGATTTATCTTTAATTATTTAAAGTCCTAACTTTTTCCTTACAATTGAACATGTTGTTTTTGATTATTTGATGTAAACTTTAAAGAAAACAAACAGTATTGTGAACTATCCATAAATGATTTGCTGCTATATTTTATATTTTCCTCAAATAAAAGTGCAGAGTACAAACTAATAATTAGCTTTTGGATAGATAGTAGATACCATACTTCTCAGTGAGTGTGGTATACATGTAATTAAGCTCAACTGAATAAACTTCAGGGTAGTCTGTGACAAAGTTAATTGCTCCCAGGAACCGTATTTACTTACACATGAGTCTAGGACCACAGTGTGTTGAGTGGGTCAGAGCAGCCCCAATTGACAAAGGGCTTTGTGGGTCAGCCTCCCAGCCTTAGGCTATTCCAGTGTGGCTTAATATGCTGTGGATGGGCTGGCTAGGGCACAAAGGTGCTCCAGTGTGGGACTAGCTAGCAGGCAGCCCCTGCACTGATGCACCCTTTGGCCCCAACCAGCTCCATCTGTGTCTACATGTACACTGCAGCACACTAAATAATGTTGCTGTAGGATAATATTTGTTTTGAAAATTACTAACCTTCAGCAGTGTTTATTAATTGATGGCAGCATAATAGGGCTACACATGTAGATGCTAAAACTTTACTGTGGAGCTAGTTAGGCAACCTCACAGTAAACATCTTGTGTAGATGCAGCCAGTATATACAGGTCAGCTGTGCTATTACAATAAGACCACGGTCCAAATGCTGTTGTGACCTCTAATGGGTATTGCTCTTTGGAAATTAATCTCTGATCCAGAAAAAAAATGTTAATTTGTGAAAAGTGATTTTCTTTTTGATGAAAAAATAAAATGTCTGGAAATTTCAAATTTCAGTGTTCAAAGTTTCTTGTCCTGCTGATAAATGCACTTAAATACATCCCAGAAAAATTCGCAAAATCAAACCACCTTTAAAGATAACGGGTGCCTATATATGAGTGCAGACCCAGCTCTGATGCACTATAATTACAACGTGTCAGAGCAGACTCGATTAACTGAGTCTACAGGAGCGCGGTAATTACCATGCTCCAGCATCCTCCGTATGTTGTGTATCGGTGTGCCCACACATCAAAATGGCACTGGGGACACTATCTAAAGCTTTAGATAAACCACCCCCATTGCCATTTTGAATTGTGGGGATGCTGATACATGAGACATTCTGGGCACTTTAATTACAGCGTCTCTTGGAGCTGCTCTAATTACAACACCCTCCCCCACCTCCAGAATATATGTATAGATGCCCATAGCTATTGTTGTGGAAACACATGCAGCATACTTTTGGGTCAGGTCATCAGAAGCTTTTATTCAAAAGAAACTACAGCAGTAAGGGGGACTCCAAAGTGACATGGATTTCCCAAGCACTTGGAAGGGGCTTCCCCCCAAGAGCAAATTCAGGAGGCTTATATACTTTTTAACAGTCACTTACAACTTACATGATCATCTAGTGAAATTAGCATGAAAAGCAGCTATAAACATTACTTCATTACTTCCTTGCTGTAATCAGGATGGGAACTTATGGGGGAGGCAAGGTTAGTTCACAAACCTCCTTCTTGCACGTGGAAATCAGAGTTGTACATACTTTTTGCTATCTTCAAGGCCACAGTGAATGAAACAGTTGCAGAGGAGTTACAAAGAACAAACACTTTCCCTTATCTGTTCTACTATACAGAGCCAACAATTCTCCACAAAGCGGTTATGTCATCTTATAACTCAAATGATCAAAGTTTAAGGCATTTATTTTTTCTGATTGCACACTATTTTAATAGTTAATTTGTTCATCTAAAGAATTTATCACTTTTCTGCTAGTAACAAATCATCTTAAGCCAAAGGAGAAAGTTTACATTAAGTAGATACATAAATAAATAATCCTTTAGGAAAGTGATAACCTAATTTCCCCTTTTCACATCCCTGTGCCTATGATATTAGTTGCCCAACTTTTAAACAAAATTGCTTTCAGAATACATTATGTAATGTGTGCCATTAGATAACACGATAGTTAGAACACCTCCATTATGAATGGGGTCCTCATACTCGTATGCTACTTAATGAGTTATAATTGCTATGATGAGCAATTGTATATTCAACCTAGATTTTAATAGGTATTTATGTACAGTCTTATTTAAAGGCCCTTCTCTAGTTCCTAAGGCTCATCTTGTTTCTTTTTATGACACTATAAACATTCTCTCTGAAAAGACCATCAATCTTCTCTAAATGCCATCACCCCTGCAGTGGTCTCAGGAACAAACTACATCCAATTTAACTTTTTCTTTGTATGATGTTGATTACAGTGGGTGAAAGTTCTCACACATGTCTTCTTTGGTCTATTTTATTCCATGCCCTGTAATTGTTTCTTTCTCAAAGACACTATCAAAGAACTTCTTTTTTAGTACACGCACACACATGCACATACCAATCAGCTTCTGATACCCATTTTTTACATTGAATTGCATCTCATTCTGCAAATAGTTCCACCAATGAGAGCATTGTGGGATATTATTCTATGCAACATGAGTAAAAGTGGCTGAATCTGTCTCTAAAAAATAAAAGCCATGTTCAGGGATGACCAATGTTATTTACTCTAAATTAGCAAAGGGTTTGTTTTACACTTAATTGCTTTTATACAGAATTACAAAGTAATTGCTTAAAGCTACGAATGTTCTTCCAAGCTTGCTGCTCTTTGGCTCCTTCAGATTTTTTTTTTTTAACAAACATATAAAGAAATTTAAATAAAAATCAGTGAGGCAATTAAAAAAAAAACTCGAAAACATATTTACTACTGTTTCCATCCCAGAGGATTGTGAATGTTTTTGAAATGTTAACTTCTGACAAGTTTCATCCACCTAACACTTGCAAAGCTGGTTAAAGAAAATGTCTGTGAAACTGACAAACAAAATAAAGGGCATGAGAAACTTCTAATTTCAGTTAAAACTCAAGAACAAATACTGTAAATTATGAATGATACAAAACTGCTTTTGTATAAACTTGAATATGAGCTTCTGTTCCATGAAAATCAAACAAAAGGGGCAGAAAAACACATTGAAGGCATGTTGCTTAATTGTACCACAGCTATTGCCAGCTGCACAGTTTGTCTGACAAGCTAAAGGTTTAACAGTGAGGCAACAGTGATTGTCTTGTGCTGTCTGTGCACATTAAGATTCCTCATAGTGAGAGATAAGCCCCAGTCCCATTTATAAATATATACAGGCATTATATTTAGACCAGCAGTAGGCAAAGTCTGGCTCAAGAGTGAGATTTGGCCCTCAGCAGACTCCATTTCCCAGCAGCCTCTACCCACATCACTGCAGCTGGTTTACATGGAGACCCTAGGAGGGGCAGTGCCATGACAGCGTGGGTCTGGGGTTTCCAGCAACATATAGACCAGCCCAAGCAGTGCTGGTAGGGCATGTGGCGAGACAGGTAGCTGCTCCAGATCTGGGGCTGGGATTTTGTGGTGGTGACAGTGTGATCATGGTCCAGATCTGGGGCAGAGCCTTGATCCACTGCCTTTATGCCCACACCCAGGGCATGGAGCGAGGACACATGGTAGAGAGTACAGGCAGAGGCAAACCCAGAGCTGCTAGGCAGTACTGAGGAGACTGGAAGCAAGGAGGACATGCGGAGTAAAGCTCCAGAGCATGTGGTAAGCCAGAGCCACAGTACTTTTCTTTTTTTTCTTGCTTAACAAATGCCATAAAAAACATCTTAATTGATGAGTAGCCAGGACTGGCTGCTTCCACACTTGTACAGAGGAGTGGACTTTAGTTCCCTCTCTCCCTCATTGAAGTTCACAAGTTAATGGACTTTGGTTATTGGATTTATATCCAGCTTTGTTCATATCAGCAGATATTTGTAGATTAACAGACAACAGCTAGTAATTAATTTCCCTTGGACCAAGATGAGGAGCCCTATGAATTCCTAGTTCCTAGACTTGGGAGTAATAAATAACTGAATGATGCTCTTTGAGGGGTGGTAATCAGCCAACGGTTAATGAATTTCTCTGAGTTGTTTTGAACTCTCTTGCGGCGAGGTAAGGTGATGGGTTCTCCCCTGTGAATGGGCCACCATACTGATTGAGCAGAATTGCTAAAGTGAGAATTGTGGGTCTTTATGAGGGACAAGATACTGATTTCGGTAATTGATTGAATGTCAAAGCGAGAAAGCAATCTGATACTGGGAAACAATATAACAGTTGGCCATCCATGTTTTTGGGGAAAAGGGTGTAAGTGTGGTGGAGCGCTCTGAAATCATCTTTCTAGGTTGATAAATAGTCTATCATCTTCTGCATGATATTCACCCTCCCTTTTCTACATTTATATCAATATATGACAGGCCAGACTGGAGGAGTGGGTGGAAAGTAAACACTTACACCAGAGAAGCAGATATGAGTGAACAGCACTCTCTCCCACTAACCAAAAACTTGCCGTGCATTGCATATTACAAATCTTCTAACTTCATATCTAAATGTGTTCATAATTTATTATATTCAATAGTTTATTGCCATTCTGTCTTGTGTAACTATTGTACTTAAGTTTAAGTTGCTCTTCTCCTTCCCTAATATTTTCTCTGGGAATGTATTTGTAAAATTAATCATATTCCCCTCAACCTTCATCCTTGTATGCTAAACAAACAAGTCTTTCTAGCTCCTCTGCCTAAATAGATTCTTTATACTCTTCACCATCTTAGTGCTTCTTCTTTATGAGTGTTCCTGCTTTTTGTTTAGTTTTTATTTATTTTTGGTTGTTTGCCTTTTGCAGTATTGGTGACCAGAGTTGTACACTGTATTCTAAATAGAAGTCTTACTAAAGCTTTGTAAATTGGCACTTCCTTGTCTGTAGTGAATATACCCTACCTAATACACTCTTAACATGCATTAGCTTTTTTCACAGCCACATTACATTGGAGGATCAAGGTCATCTTGATGATGCTATTCTTTCTGGTACCATGTCCTTTGATTAAGTTGATACTTAAATGAGTTTCCTTCATTAGCCATAGCATCTAATAGAAGGATTGATCTGGTTGGATCATTAATGTTCTGGAGACTTTAAAAAAAGTTTATTTTTCATTTGTCCTGAAAAGCAAAAGATTGATACAGACACCTTGATCTCAGCTAAATGATGTTATAGAATGACAAATGAGAGGAAAATTTCTGGATAGGTCTCAGATAAATTTAAGTTAATTGAAACTTGCCTCTGCATAAGAAAAATGCTGTAATTAAGTTTCATGAAATGCAATACTGCAAAATCAAAACTATCAGTAGGAATTTTCTAAAATGTTTGATTTTTCTCCCAGGAAAGACTGAAAATGAAATATTTCATTTTAGTTTGGGTTGACCTGAATGTAAATAATTCAGCTCTTTGTGCCAAACTTACATATTTTGCATTTCATATTGACATAACTCTGTGTTTATTTGAGCTGAAATAATGCTTCCTACCCCAGTGTCCTTCAGATTCCCTGGATGATACAACTATCCATGATATAATACAATTTCCCTTTTAGATTTTACAAGTGTAGCAGCAGCAGAATGCAGTTGGCCCATAGGCCATTTGCTGCACTCTGTTTTGGCAGTATCTGTTGTTGTATATAGTGCCGTTGATCTGTGGCCTGCTGGAGATAATGGGGAAGGAAGTGGCTGAACTGGGCAATCAAGAATGTAGCTGAGGATGTAGCCTCTAGTAAACTAGTTGGAAGGGAAAACTGACTGTCCTGAAGCTGACTATGCAAGTCCTACCTGTCTTATTTGACTGCAGAAAGGATGTACCACCAACCTCAAGGACTGATCTGGAAAGGAGACACTATTGTACAAACTGCTCACAGAATGTAGAGGTCCCAAGTGATACTCTTGTTATCAAAGGTGTGAAGCAGAAGAAATGCATTTTTTTGTTTGTTTCTGGCTTTTCTCTACCTAGTTCCTTTTCTAGAGCCTGTAGAGGCACCAGTAACTGCAAATATATCAGAGTAAGATTACACTTTAGAGTTAGCAGGAATGTTAGTCAGTTTTAAGGTTAGCACATGCTAGTGATCAGTGGAATGTTAAGGTTTAATACCCTCTGCAACATGTACAGCCCCGATGTGCTACTAGAAACCTGGCAAGCAGGGGAGTAAAGAGCTGCTAGTGTGCTCCATACCTGCCCCAACTCTCTAGTCACAGTATAGGCTGTGGCTGAGGGAGGGAGGGAGGAAAGGAGTCTGCTGTGGTGCTTGGATTAACCCCTACCCCTCCACCCCTGAGATCACCCTTCTAGTAATCGATGGGTCCCTTGATTGCCCCCTTTGCTCCCAACTTTCCCTATCATCCTTCATTGGCCCACAGATCACCGCTTGGACCCCAGTGGGCCCCTCCACCCATGGAGTACTTCCCTTCTACCTCTATCAGCCTGAAAGCAGTGGCGGAGCTGGTGGAGTTGGCAAGTGGGAGGAGGTTTCCTCCTTCTTGCCACCTCTTATGCTCCCTGCAGCCTGTGTTTCTCCCATGCACCCAGATCCAGCCCTGGTAGGCCCAGCACATCCTCACCCCACTGCCCTCAGCCATCTCTCCCCTTTGCCAGCCATCCCTCCTCTGTTCAGTTGAGGAGCCTGGCAAAGCTTGAATGTAGCTACATATAGATTATGTGGGCTGCAGGGAGGGAGAGCAACCCCCCCACTGTTGTCACCACTCTTGGGCTGATCAGAGTGACACTACAATCATATAGGGGTGGAAGGGCTGATGCGAGGCAGAGGGGGAAATTGGGGATGTGATTTTGGGGGTGCAGGTATCAAGGAGATGATCAGAACAGAGATCCAGGTGGCTGGGGGGGGCAGGATACAAAGGTGGCATTCAAGAGGGATGGAGGTGTGATGCTCTACAGACTTGAGAACTTGACAAGATGGGACTTGCAATCTGAGATTGATGAGCTGCCTCAGAGCACTTCCCTGACATTTGTAAGATAATGCGTCCTTGGTACCAGTCTTCTTGTCTCCTTGGCACTAACAGGCTTAGCACCTGCAAGATAACGAGAGGCCTAAGAGGAGGTTTCCAAGAAGGTTGTAAAAAGGTCTCATTATAATGCTAAAAAACACACCTCTAGGTGGAGAGTTAAAATGCTAATGAAGCACGCATGTATGGAAATAAAGTACATGGTTATAACATAGGTATAGAGACATGCTCAGTAGAGAACTCTTTACATCACCTGCCTGTAAGTAATCACTGAATAGTATGCTTACTAACCTTTGAAAATTTCTGTATAAAAGACTCTTAGAAATAGTGATGGGTGTGCTTGCTACCTTGCACCTTTATTGCT
>JAGPOW010003316.1:26866258-26905254 GCA_030014935.1 Caiman crocodilus | reverse complement strand
TGTGTTGGATCAGATTGAATGGAGCAATTCTAATAATTTTTAGAATGCTCCAGAGGGGGGAATGTGATGCTTTACAGACTTGAGAACTTGACAAGATGGGACTTGCAATCTGAGATTGATGAGCTGCCCCAGAGCACCTCCCTGACATTTGTCAGCTAGGCAGCAGGGGGTGGGAGATAGTTCCCTGCCCCCAGGAGCTGCCTGCTGCTGGGCCTGGCTCTGATGGCAGAGCCTGGACCAGGAAAATGACCCCCCCTGCTCCGGCAGCAGGGAGCTCCTGGCTGCGCTATCGCTCAATGCAACCAGGGCATTGGGGCCACAATTAGGGCAAAAAGCAACCTGATGCTGGGGCAAGGAGACATTATCACATCCTAGGCTCCACTATCAGAGCCTGCCCTGGCAGTAGGCAGATCCTGGGGGCAGGGAGCAATCTCCCACCCCTTGCTAGGAAATTGCTCCTCGCCCCATGCTCCCTGCCAGCACCTTAGCTAGCACCCAGGGGGAACCAGAAGCTCCCACTGGCTACTGCAGAGGGCAGGGCAGGGCCTGAGTAAATCTGTTCCCAAATGCCTGCATGTGTAGATGCCTGCCCAGGGTGGGTTTACTCTACGATAAATTACCTCCAAGTAAACCCATCCAGTAGCATTTGCATGTGTAGACATGCTCAGTGATTGACAGGTCTGATTTTACCCAAATGACAAGCAGACTGAAAATCCAGGTTTAATAGCTTATGTGTCTCAGTGATGATTCTTACTCTTTTACCAACAACCTGTGAGGGGGAAAGGCCTCATATTGGATTTGAGTGCAGGCTAGGTCAGGTGGTAGATCAATTTGTGCTTTGGCCTTGAGCTCAGGACTAAAGCCAGAACAGAGCCCTGGGCTGCAATGTCTCATTTGGGAGGGAGCATTGGAGAGACCACGAGGTGTGTTAGAGGAATCTACAACCTGCCCCCTCACCCCTGCCCTGCCACCTCTTCCTCCACCATCCCCTGCTCCTATTCTTCCTTTCCTTCTGTTCTGCTCTTATCTCTCTACCATTTCCCTCTGGCTGGCCTGGACTGGTGCAAGGACAGGGCTCTACTGCTGCTGACTGCCTTGGAAGTGCAGAGCTGCAGCAGAAGCTAAAGAGGAGCGGGAAGGCACAGGCATGAGGTGGTGGGACAGGCAGGCTGCAGAGGGGAGCAGGTAGTGGGGATGTCAAGGATTGCAGGGGCAGACACAGGAATAAAGGGGGAGGCATGGGCATATTGGGGGACAAGGCACAAAGGAGCAAAGGGCAGAGGTCTTGCCCCTCTCCCCCATGCCACTGCTTTCTCTACATTCCAGCGGTAGGGGGACAAATTCAGAATTAGCTTCCACTAATTAGTTCTATAGATGGAAAATTATAATGCATTCATAATTTTCTATCTATAGAATCTCATTATTGGGGGTGGTTATTATAAATTCAGTCATCTTGGGTTAAGGTAAATACAAGTACGTTTTCATGTACAGTAATATTGTTACTATTTTTTTTTAATTCTGTGAAGTATTATTTTTTATGCAGTTTTATAAATATATGTTAAAAACATGGTTACTAGCAGAAGTCCTGTCAAGCTTCTATCTTGTTTTGAAGCCATCAGCTATTTTAATTTTATTTATTAAATAAATAAAAATTTATTAAATATTTAATATTTAATTTATTAAAAATTTATTAAAAATTAAGCATTAATATAACAACACTGAAAAAATACTATTCTTTTGAAATTGAACTTGAGTTTGTTAACAGGGTGATATAGAAGTTTTAAAGCTGTTAGTTTTGTCTTCAGTAGCTCACTTTTTGACTTGAAGGTCACAATGAAGGACTGCAAAATGAAGGGGGTTAGTAAGAGACTTTCTTAGGATTCCATAGGTTGATATATTTCATAGGACCAGCTGCATAGTTGGGATAGAATTAGACAAACTTTTGAACTCAAGTCTTCATGATTCCTGGACCAGTATGGCTACAACATCACTCTACAACTACTGTTATATGGGGGATTAGTAAATAATGTAAATATTTAAGTGTAGATGTTTCTTCAATTCATTGCACATTAAAATTCTTTAGATACTGAAAATTATTCCCCTGGTCCAGCACAACACTTATTTGCTTAACTTAGTTATCTAGTTACTTCCTTAACATCAGTTCCACCCTTCCCATCATGTCAGTAAGACTAATTCTGGTTGAACTTAAGCATGTGTTTAAATAGTTTCCTGAACTCGGTGCAGTGTTCTTAGTACTTTACAGAATCAGCACCTATGTGGATATAGAAAACAGTTCCTCTGTAGATATTGTTAGAAATACCTGTTAAATAAACTTTAAATCATTTGAGGTTGGATGTGAGGTAAAGGAATTTTAGAGTTAGTTAATATCATACACAGAACATTATCAGAAACTGAAACTTTTAATATGATATGCTGGCTTGTATAATAAGAATCACAAGGATGGGGTTACCAGAGCAGTATTAAATTAAGTTTCTCTTCTCCATTAACACATGCTGCCTCTTATAGTAATACAAAGTACATTATTTTTTTGCTGAAAAATCTAATAAAATAATGGCTTGATGGCATTCAACATAGCACTTTTAAAACCATGTTAGAGAACTTATAGGTTTCATTCATGCGCACATTTTCATTAACAAGGACAAATAAGTATAAGCACTATCAGCCCTCATAGTTGTTACTTGCACACATGCTGAGTGTGTACATGCAGCTCAGCAGGTGTACATATCCCCTCTTCATTTCCTTCTGTGCCACAAAGTCTTGAGGGATGAAACCTAAAATGCTTGTTTTGTTTTTAACTTGTTTTAAGAACTGGAAACACAAGTTTCAAATGAAGGTGTAATAGCAATTGAATCTAAATGTAAAAATATAGAACAAGGCCAAATGACTCAATCAAATTTTAAAGCAAAACTGAAATTGAAGTTCTGCCTAAAACTGGTGGAGTCTTACAGAATTACAAAAGTTTTTCCAAAGTATTTTGAAACTATACTGTTTCTCCATTCTACTGAGTTACAAACAAAGCACCCAAGGTGTTTGGGGCATAAAGCTGCCTGTAACAACTTTCTGCTTGCTGGAATCAGATCTAGGATACTTAATTTAACTGAAGAGTATTTTTCCAATTAAAGGAAGAGCAAAATGATAAGTAATTGATACTTATAGAAATAACCAAGTAAGCATTGATATCCTTTTCTAAGAAATATTAAAATGCTCACTTTCATAAGAATATAATATAATAATATAAAAAGAATGCAAGATATTTATATATTTTAAATTTCTCTGTATCTCTGGTGATTCCCTGAATGATTCCACTGAATGATTCCACTCTCAGAAATATTCCCTGAATGATTCCACTCTCAGAAATGTTATCCTTAAAAAATAGGGCACTAAATTTACATAAATACATACAATTTAGTGCAATAATAAAAATAAATCAGTATGAAGCATCTAGTTAGGTTTCTATTTGATATGCAGAGGCAAATGACCTATTCTGCTGGTTTTCCTTTGTGCTACTGAGAGAGTAGAAGTTTAGTGAAATCCACCTACTCTGCCCTTCTTGGGAATCTCCTCCTGTAGAACGGGTCTCAGCAATGATGAGCAGTCAACTTTGTCTGTTTTGTCAGTCAGAAAATGGGCACTAGTTATGATGTGGTTGAAGGGCGGTGTAATCTGAAATGCCAAGCTGATGGATCTGTTGGAGACTATTATAAAGTATCTGTATAAGTCCTATACTGATCTAAATTATCATGGTGTGACCCAGCTGATAAAACTGGAGAGGCAGAATAAAACTTCAAAACAGCTGAGAAGCTAATCTGAATTGTTTATATTTTGCTCTTTCGGCATTTGAAGATTTTCTTTCACTATCAGTGAGTGAGCATTCTGGATGTGCCAGTGGGAACAGAGTATCAGACTGAAAATGCAACATGATGATTTAAGCTGTGATTTTGGCTAGGTACAGACATTCAAAAAACTTGAGGTGGAATCAATCTAAGTTACACAGTTTTCTGTAAGCAGCATAGTTTAGATTGATAGGGAACAGAACACACATTGACCCTTTGCTGAGGGGTAAGCTAATCTTATACTGGACTCCACCATTTTTAAACCAGTCTATGTGTGCTGAACTTCTATTCTGTTACTGGGAGAGACTGGTTTCTGATCACTTTTATACCAGTAAACATGTAATGTATGTACCTCAGCTTTATATGCAAAATTAATGCTTTTATTGATTGTTTTACAAGTGACACCTATGCTGCTTTGAATGTCACCCTGAATGCCAATTTTGATTCTTAGGTTTAACTGTTGGCATGGTTCATTTTGCCTATTTAAAAAAAAAAATGCTTTGAGTAATTCACCTATTTTGATCTTTGTACAATTAATAATGTTTATATGTAGACCTTTGATAACATTCAAACCTTTAAAGAAATGCTTTACATGCTGATTCATTATGGTAAGAGCATATGATATTTACATTTCTTGTATTGAGTTCACACACTTTCTATACTGTTTGAAACTTGGCATACTATTGCATATACTATTAGTCAATGCATTTGATCATATTTTGACATTGGCATTCAGGGTGACATCCAACACAACACAGGTGTCACTTGTAGAACAATTTGATCTGATTACAGTACATTATGATAAAGTTTAATGAGCTTGTTTGCAACACAGAGTTGTATTCCAGTACTTGGGCTCAGGTACCATAAAGGTCTTAAGTCAACCGATGATAAAAAAATATGAAACACATATTAAAATAACAAGAGCATCCATTTTATCTAAGATGAGTAAGTGTGACTTTTAATTCTGAAAGAGCAAACCTGAATAATTTTCTGATGAGCTCAAAGTGGTACTATATTATGAACCGTGAGTAGGTAAAAATCAAACCAACTAATCAATTTCTCTGCTCCATAAATGTATTCTTGAGGTTATCTTATTGTCTTCACATTGCTAGATTGTTTTTTCTTCTTGTACATCCTCCACAGAACGATACGGAGTATATAATTCAAAGGCAATAGAATTGCACAGATATAGATGAAAGTAAAAACTAGTCTGTTGAATGTTAATATCTTATTCGTATTGGTAAAGGACAGACATTCCGAAACCCTGAGCCTGAATTGATTCACTCTTTGCAGGTTAGTCTAAGCTGCACAGCTTAAACTGATTAATAACTGGACAGACGTTTTGTTAAATCAGGAAATGAAGGCATGCAATGACTCAAGGCAGAAGCTAGGGGGCACTATGGCATGCCTGCCAGGCACTGCCTAAGGGGAGGGAAAAGGGTTGCCCTTCGAAGTTCTCACTCCTCCCTGCTGTAGTGGAGGGGGCATGGCTAGGCACAAGCCAAGGGAAGCAGGACACACAGGATGCCAGCCACCAGCCTGGAGGAGCATCTGGTGCCAGACTGAGGAGTGGAGATGGGAGAAATGTCCTTTCTTTGAAGCAAGCATGTATTGAAAACAACAATTTGCAAAACATACAACAGGGAACTACCAAAAATCTTTCCGTAAGCTAAGATACAGCCAAGTGAAACACAGCACACATAACTTTGTCTAATTTAAAATCTAAAGCCCTGCATAAGTCTTACTAATGCTGAGGACAGAGTGTCTTCTTGCAGTCAGGTATTCAGAAAGGCTGTGTTTAGGTCTTACAGGTTCTGCTTTATAATGTAAATGTAGCTCACTGCAATCTTTGGTCTGCAACTTCCAGCCAGCTGTTTGCAGCTTGCTTTAACTCCATCTCCAGCACATATGTGTGATGATAAGGGATCAGGGTTTTCTATTTCCCACAGGAAAAATGAGAAAACCATGGATTTCCCTGGTTTATCAGAGAAAAAATGGATTTTACCTTTTAGCAGAGAATCTTCCAGATTTCCCCCTTTTGCAAAGAGCTCTGCATGTTGGAAGTACTCCAGCCTGCCAGAGCTGTTTGCAAAAGGGGCAGGAAATCCCCAGCCCTGGGAGGGGTAAAGAGGGAAAGGTGAGGCCTGAGGCTCTCAGTCAGCCCAGGCTCAGCTCCACTGAAGCTGGCACTTCACTCCTGGAGCCTGTGCAGTAAGTGGGGCTTGCAGGAGACTGGAGGCTGCCTCTGGCAGGGCTGGGAGGTTGCAGTCATGACTGAGGGTACTGCAGGGGTGGGGAGGGGCAGGCACTGGCCCTGTCAGAGCCCACAGCAGGCAGCAGCAGTGGGGGAGCTGGCTCATGCTCCTTCTGCTGCAGCAGCCATTGCCTTCTGTTGAGGGCAGGGAGCTGTGGACCTGGGTCCCTGGCCCCATAGCCCTGGAAGCTGGGGACCCCCTCTGGCAGGGCTGGGGGTCAGGGGCTGTGGATGAGGGGCAAGGGGCACAAGCAGAGTGGGGGAGCTGTTGTGGAGGGAGTGAGGAACACCAGCAGGACTGGGACGTTTGGGGGAGAAGGAAGGGCACCAGCAGGGCAGGGAAAGGGCTGGGGGGGGCGGGCTTTTAATAATGGGTTTTGGGGTTTCTATCAGAGAATATGTGATTTTTTTTATCAGGAAAAAAACAGGAAATCCGTGGATGTGCACTGGGGTTAGAAAACCCCAGCCGCAGTCCACAGGGTTTGCCAGCAGAGGGGATGGGACAGAGGGAGTCATTTTCCTCAGGGGCCATGGCAGCATCTGGCCATGCCCCACCCCTGCTCTAGCTAGAGACATTGGCGACATGTATGCATGCGGGTATACACGTGCCCCCTAAGATTGGCACCCCCTGACAAGCGTCACCTATGCTGCTGTCAATGCCTGTGGGCAGGTGCTGCTTGCCACCCTTCCCCTCCTAACTGCTGACTGCCAGCAGCATCTGTGGGTGGTCACCAGTTGTCACTGGCCACTGCCAACACTGCCAGCAGCATCTGCAGGTGGTTGCCAACCACAGGTTAGCACTTGCCCCCTCCTTCCTTCCCTACCGCCAACACCACTGTAGTTGCCTGCAGAAGCTCTCCATTGCCATGCCACCACTGCTGACACTGCTGCCGCCTGTGGGTGGTTGCCATACTGTTCCCCCTCACCTCCAGGGGCATATATCATTCATTACTAGAAAGTCGAGGGGAGCGGCTAGCCCAGAGAGCGTGCTGGGATATCGAGGGTATCTGATTTAACTTAAACTAGCAAGGGGTCTGGGACAGACATTACATAAACTGGTTTGAGCCAAATCAGTTAAGTCTGATAATGCATTCAACCAAGTTTATCTCAAACTAGTTTCAGCCATTTTCAAACTGTTTATGTGCACTGAATATTTGTTGTATTACAGGTTTAAACCAGTTTCTGATCACTTTAACTGGTTTATATGTAATGTCTGTCCCTAGCCATGAAGTTCAAAAAAAGATTTGATTTGTAGATCCTAGGCTGAACTTTCCAGGCTAGTATTTAAAGATATAGTGAAGGATATTTTGTTACCACAATCAGCATGGCAGTGTCTGATGCTGCCTTGGGCACAAGCTGCTATACCCCTGAAGAAAGCAATCAGAGAAATAACCCTTTAAATGCTCAGTGTTGAATTAACAAAGAATGACCATAGTATACCTTCTCTTGTGACTTTATTCTACAATAGGTTTAAAATATTTATATATAGCTGGACAGGAAACAGTTTTCTCATCAAATGATATGTGACTAATGGTCAGGATATTTACCTAGGCTTTGGGAGAAGCATGTTGAAGATTCAAGACTTTACCAGATTAGAACAGAAACTTGAACTGGGGTCTCTTAGCCCCCAAGTGATTGATGCAGTCATAAGCTATCAGGTATACTGAGGTGGGTTTCATTCAGTCTCTCCTCCCTGCAGCCATTCCACTTCTTGTGAGCTAATTAAATATTCATGGGTCAAAGTGAGAGAGAGAATTTGTTGTCCAATAGTTAGGGCATTCACCTGGAATTCAGGAGACCCAGGTTCAAGTCTTGTATGTAATGAATATTTAAGTCATTATACACACTAGAACAGCTTCAGGAGAAGATGCTGAGAGACACTAAATCCAGAACCTGTGGAGACACAAGTTCAAGTTCCTGGGCTGCTTGAGGAAAAGGAAGGACTTGATCCAGGGTCTCCTGAATCCTGAAATTGAACAGCATCCAGGGATACTTGCTATACTGGCAAGACATCTCACTTTTTTTGGGTGTTGATGAGAATTCCATTGTGGAACTCAGAAACTTTTCCCAATAAAAGTTTTGTTGGAAAACTGTCAGTCAGCTCTATAAAGATACTGTGCAATAAGACCAGTGAATTCTGACAAGGAATCATGTTACATTACATATAATTACATAATGTGATGCTAAATGTAGCAATTTGGTCTAAGAAAAGAAGTAAAAGTAGCACTCCACATATAGTGCAGAAGTATATGCAGCTTACCAGGGAACAATAGCAAGAAAAAAAAATTGCTTGTTAAATGTACTGACACTTACGCCCTACCTAAATAGGCCAAATGCATCTCCCAACATTTTGATTGCTGATTGTAGTCTTGGGATTATATTCATTTTTACTGAGAACATCTCACAATTTATCCCTAACATATGCACAATAACAGCTGCTGCGCTTCTTGGCATCCCTGATGTACTGTGTATCTCGCTTAGAGATAAGCAACGCATGAGCTTCATATTGTTCCTGCTCTGCATTTTCATTTTCTGCCCTGCTAGTCACTGATCCCACAACAGCTTTAGAAATCCTTAGATTTACAGCCACAGTAATATAATGGTAGAATCTCAAAAACTGCTTTCTTCAAGGGAAAAGTTTGACTGTTGTAATGATTCTTAACAATGCCTATTTCTCACTATTTTGTTAACAAAACCATAACAAAAGGATTAAATGGTGCCAATCAATCCTTTTTTCTTATAATTCACCCTCAAGTAAGTGAGGCAGTATAGAATAGGAAAATACCCTTCTTCTACAATCAAATATCTATTATGACTGATTGTAGTAATAGTAGACTTAGGTTAGCTATTAATTGCACTTTATTATGCAATGTTATTTTTAACACACAAGGTCAGCATGGTAAGTAGATTTTTTTTGGCAAACTTTTCTCTTGCTGAATGAAAGAACAGACAGAATTTATACAGTAAGGTCTTGGCAAATCATCTCTGTAGTGCCAGTTTTATTAATATTGTATTTGTGGTTTCCTATCTTTCTAAGTGCAATGTATTTTCCTGATAAAATGGAGTCGATAAAACTACACCTCTGGACAAGATCAAAATCTCTTATCCAGAGTTTTGATAAACCTCTAATATATGAAAGTCAAGAGCTTTATAACTGATTAGCGCTACACATATCAATCTACTTTGGCCAGATAACAATCCTTCTCTATAATCTCTGTGGAGATCTATATACTGGAGTGGGAAAAATGCTGAATAGTAAGTTGAATGCTGTTTTTTCTAAAAGCAAAGCAGAAGTGCTCACTACATTGCAGTGAAGAAAAAAAAAACTCCTAGGTGCCTTCAATGGTCATTGCTCTTACTAGTCTCCTATTTATCCAAGGATTGTGTTAGACTTTACATGGTGACCCATACAACTGTTGATTGGTGTTAATACTAGCCTGAGTTTGAAAGAGCCATACTTCAGGCCAGCAGCTGCCCACCATCCAGCCCTACACTTAATTGTGGTGTGCCTGCACTTCTGTTCCAGGGGAATGGGCAGGGAAGGATTAACTCCTCTGCCTGACCCCTCCAAGACAGGGGGCTGCCACAAGTAAGGGGGGGAGGAGTGGGGGAGGGCAGTGAGTAGGGATCTGGGGTGCTGGGGAAAGTGTGTGGGGGGATGTGGGCCTGATAGCAGGGAAGGCCAGGGGAGCAGTGGTGGAGGCAGAAGAGTTTGTTTACACTAAGCTGTAGCCTAGAATGGCTACAGCTTAGCGTAACAGGAGCTTGGTAGCATGGATCAGAGACAATTCTGTCCTGGAATGGCATAACTTTGAGCTGCATAATGAGTGCTTAAAACCATTGAAAGGTGTTAGTGCAGAAAAAATCCAGATGCTAAGAGCTCCAGGACACACCCTAAATTACTATGTAACAAGTCTCAAAGTTACATGTACATAACAACAAAATGTGTTGTGTGCCTGTATGAGGTTGTATTTATGTGGATATACCTGAATTATTATCTTTTAGAAGTCCAAAATGTATTTAATAAAAGCCTTAGAAAACCAGAAAAAGAAATGCAAAACTCTAGAACCCTTGGTTCAGAGATGATACCTTGTATTAGACTAACAAAAAAATTGCAAAAGAAAAACTTTTTCTGTGATTTCTTAGTTGGCCTAATACAAGGTTACATCTCTGAACCAAGCGTTTTAGAGTTTTGCATTTATTTTCACCTCAGACCAACATGGCTACCAAATACACCGTAGAAAATTTCAGTGTTTTTTCCAAATAGTTTTCTTAGCTTGCTGAACCAGGCTGAGAAAATAAGAGGTTAGCTACTGCCCTTTCTTTATAATAGTGAAAAGGCATAATCCACTATAGAAATAGGACAAGAAAAAGTGTGTGTGTGGTGGGGGAGGGATTGTGATCAGAGGATTCCAAGACAAAGGACATTCACTTCATACAGGTTCTACTAGATTGCAGGAAAACATGACAAATGTATTGAGGCAGCCAAACATAGCCATGCTCTTTAAAAAACTAATTCAAAGTGTGGTTTCTTCCCATCTTCAGGGGAATAATTCCTTAATCCAGTAGCATAACTAGGGATGGGTGAGAGGTGAATCTATCCCAGGTGCTACATTAGGAGAAGTGCCATAATAATCTCCCAGAGCCCATATCCCTGCAGTTGCTGTTAATTTAAGAGCAACAGAACCAGGGCAGGCAGATCAGGTCCAGCAGCACCTCAGCCAGGACTGTTCTGAAGTTCTGGTGAGTAAGGCTTCTGCCTCTGGGTGTGCCTAGATCTGGGATTGGCAATACCCCCTCCACTCTTAGAACCTGTGCTTCTTCCTTTTCCTGACATCCCCCACTGTTTGTAATTAATGATTCATCCTTCCTCTGTTGGTCCCCTGAAAGGAAGATCTGTCTTAACCTCTGAAAAGCAAAATTAACAGTTTATTGAGTGGTGTTTCCTCATTTTACAAACATTATTATGGGAAAGTATTTTATAACTCCTGTATAACAATGGGAAGCATCCTTTTGTTCTATAGTGAAAAGATTGAGAAAAGACCTCAGTACCTATCATCACATATATTTTCATATAGTTTACTCACCTTTTTTCCCACCTTTCCCAGAAGGCAGCATTCAGATATTTCCAAGTCTGCTATTTCTTTGTCACCAACAATACAAATCAACAAATGAATTATGGGTATTTGATACCTATCAATTTTAAGTCAGTGCTCTTAAGAGTTGCTGCACTTTTAACAGCTGTATTGTGAAAAAAGCTAGTCAGAAAGCATTTTCAAAGGATTATGTCGGAACACTTAGAATTGGTGAACTTACACTGATCCCTTTAAATGTCAGATTGTTAAAGGGCTAACCATATTTAATTCTATTTTTAAAGAAGTAGATGAACATGCACATTAGTCAGTAGGGTATACAGAATTTAGCTGAGTCATAGATGTCAAATTAGAGCCTGATGTACAAATAAAATAATATAAATCCAGAACAAAAAATAAAATTAGCCTTCATGTTTCATTTCTACTTTGCTTATAATAGACTTGGGTTGGGAAATTTCCTAATTTTGACAGAACAGTTGAAGTTCAGTTCAGGGGTTTGACTGACATCCTCAAAAAGCATCTCTAGCATGCTAAAAAGGAGCCAGATCAGATCGTTAACAATTTATCAGATGCTTGCTCTAGAGGATCACAAGTGTTTGCTGTACATGAAACACCTGATACTGGCAAGTGCCAAAAAGAAGGCCAGTTTCAGGTGAATTATGCAATGCATAATTCATCACAATTAGAAATAAGTGTCCAAGATTCCAAGTAATTATTTATCAAGGTAGCAGAGAGAGGGAATTGGTTGAAGGAATAACTTTAAAAAATGGGGGGGGAAACATTATTAAAATGTAAAACTTAACTGAACTGGAACTTGTACTATGCATGGGTGGGTGAAGAATAGAAAGTCCTTTGGTTCCAATCCCTCTGTTTCTAAGCAGTTTCTGGTCTAGACCAGCAATAAATGACTCTTTCTGTGGAGCAAGACAGGAGCATGTAAAGAACAGTAAATTAAAACATTGACTCTTATTGAGATTGCCTTATACAACTGCTCTAGTAGAAATACATTTGTGCAACACCTTTTGCTCAAGACTGAACCTGAAGTTACACTTCCATTCCATATGCTTATAGCTTTGTTTTAGTACTTTAAGAGTGCTCTGAAGAGTCTAACAATAGTTATATTTATGTATGATGGCCTGAATTTGATTTCACTGCAAGTGTTGTCTGCATGACATACTATGCCCAGGGCTTGTGTTGACCCTCAGATGGATCCTGAGAACCAAGAAAAGATCAAGGACCATTCCCACCACATTGAATACTCACAATCTAAGAATATCTATTTTGAATAGCTAATTCAATTATAAATTGCAGAAAAAAATATAAAGGATGAAACAATACAGGTAAGGCATATTAAGCAAATGATTAATATTTATTAAATTTACATTTAGGAAAGGCATAACAATCTGAAAGCAATTAGGACTTAGAAATTTTAAGATTAAAAGTCTTTAAAAGCCTCTGACAGGTAGCCCACCTCTTAGGAAAGGGCCTTCTTTCCTAGGTTTCAAAAACTAAGTTGCAAAATAGCACTAGCCAGGTGCACTCACAAGTGGACAGTTCAGTAAGTACTGTAGTTCAAGATGGAAGAGGTAATATTCCAAAGTGGTCCTAAACTGTTATATTCTACTGTTTGGCTAAAACATTACAATGTTCACTAAATAATGTTTAAAAATATATAAAAACATTCCAACTGTTTTTACCTGAATCCAAGATGGGGTTTTTGTCCACTTTTAACATTTAACATATTTCTTTCATTCCAGGACAAGGACGCAGGTAAACAGGTAGATAGCTGTTGCAGCTCCAGGCTACAACTGATACCTACCTGCCTCCTGCCATTTCCTCTCCCCCACACAGTTTTGTCCAGATCCTCTATCTCCAGCCTTCAGCCTTTGACCCCCTTATTCTGACTTCAGCTTCTTGGCTGCAGTTGTTCTGCTGGTGCTTGAAGCTCTAGGCTAGGTACTCCCTGTGTCCCTTAGCACCGTGTGATCCATATTTGTCTCCTCCATGGGCCCTTAGTTCTCATCAGGTTAACTTTTCCATCTCTAGCCCTCTAGCCTTGAAGGGATTAAAATTGGCAGGATGCTTTCAGGTGCAGCCTCCAAGCCTCCCCTAACAGGAGCTCTTGGTCCTTCAGTTGTTGCAGTGAAAAAATATTGCTCTTCCTGATACTCACACACAAAAAAAGGGAAACCCCCACCCCGAAATATTCTCATATCTTTCCCTCTCTGGGTCAATTTTCTACTCTGGAAAGGGCTATTTCTTCTTTGTGCACCTTGGATCCCTTTGCAGTGCCTTCAGATTCACCCATAGACTGCCTGGGAGCTCTTCATCCTTTTTCCAGTCAGTGCTAGAGTGAAATCTTTGGCCTGAGGGAGAGCCCCTTATACCAGGAAACCCCTCTCCTTCCAGCCAGTCATTCCTATCACTCAGCCGGAGCACAACCAGCTGCCATGCTTGGCTATGAAAGGGACACATTTAAGATGACTTTCTAATAAATATATTCTAAACTTTATAATAAAAGTTTCTAATAAATAGATTTGTGGAAAATTACAACAAATATATACATTTTCCATGTCTAAAATCTAATGGTTGGGGTAGTTTTAAATTCAGAGTTGTCTGGGGCTCCTGTAAATATGGGAATAGGTATGACTCTAAACTTTACTTTGTTTAAAATTAGCCTTGTCTGCCATCAAACTGAGGTGATCTTGTAATATTTACCATAGCTCTTTCAGTCCACGTTTCTTGAGTTCAGAAGAAGGCAGTCCCACTGCATAGAACAGGGGGCAAAGGAGCCCTCTTGGCTAAACAGGGAAATCCAGGAAACCTAAGAGCAAAAAAACGGGCATAGAGGCTGTGGAAGCAGTTGGTAGCTACCAAGTAGGAGTATACCTCCTTGGCTCACACTTGCAGGAAATCAGTCAGGAAGGCCAAAGCAGTAATTAGAACTTAAGCTGCCAACAAAAATTAAGGGCAACAAAAAGTCCTTCTTCAGGTATATAGGGAACAATAAGGAATAGGGCAGCATAAGACCCCTGCAGGATAGAGTAGGGCAGTTGATGACAGATAGGAGGGACAAGGCAGAGCTCTTCAATGAGTTTTTTGCCTCTGTTTTCTTAAGCATGGATCTAGACAAATCTCCCAAATGCATTACAGATAGAAACAGGAGGAACACCAGCCCATCTACGGTTGGATCCACCCTAGTAAAGAGACACTTGGAGGCACTGGATCTGTTTAAATCAGCAGGGCTGGATAAATTTCATGCAAGGGTGCTGGAAGAAATAACCAGTGTCATAGCAGAGCCACTGCCATGGCTGTTTAAGCACTCATGGAGTTCAGGTGAGGTCCTAGAGGACTGGAGAAGGGCCAATGTGGCCCCTGTTTTCAAGAAGGGGAGGAAGGAGGATCAGAGTAGCATTAGGCCAGTTAATCTCCTTGGGAAAATCCTTGAAAAAATGATCAAGGAATACTTCTGTAGGAGTCCATTGGGTCATATAATGGTGAAGGGCAACCAGTACAGATTCATAGCAGGTAGATCCTGTCTGATTAACCTTGTTTCGTTCTATGACCAGGTCACTAAATGCTAGATGCAGGAGTCAATGTAAATATCATCTGCATGGACCTTAAAAAAAACCTTCAACACATTATTCCATCCTAGTCTCATAAACAAATTGAACAGCTGTGCCATAGACGATTACACAGTCACGTGAGTGGCAAATTGACCTAAGGGTTGTACCCAGAGAGTGGTGGAAAGATGTGGGCGGTGGGTCCCCCAAGGCTTCTTCCTTGGACTGGTGCTTTTCAATATGTTCATCAGTGACCTGGATGAGGGTGTGGAAAGCACTCTGTCCAAATTCACAGATGACACAAAACTATGGGGTGAAGTAAACACAGTGATGGGAAGAAACCAAATCCAGGTAGACCTGGACAGGTTATAGAAGTGGGTAGAGAACAATAGGATGCAGATCAACAAGGACAAATGCAAGCTGCTGCACCTAGGGACAGGGAATCACCAGCACACCTCTAGGCTGGGGGTTGACCTGCTCAGCAGCACAGCAGTGGAAAGAGTTATTGTTGACTCCAAGATGACTATGACTCATCAATGTGATGAAATAATTAGCAGAGCTAACAGGTGCAGCAAGGTGATGCTTTCCTTTTATGAAGCACTGGTCAGGCCACACCTGGAGAACTGCATCCAATTCTGGGCACTGCATTTCAAGAGGGATGTGAACAACCTTGAGAGGGGCCAGAGGAGGTCCACTGGTATAATTAGAGGCCTGCAGAGGAGGAAGAAAGACTGAGGGACCTGGACTTTTTCAGCCTCCGCAAGAGAAGGCTGAGGGGGAATGTTGTGGCAGTATACAAACTCACCAGGTGGGGGCAACAGGGAATAGGAGATGCTTTGTTTACTAGGACATCCCTTGGAATAATCAGGAACAATGGTCACAAGCTGATAAAGAGCAGATTTACGTTGGACACCAGAAATAACTTCTTCACAGTTAGTGTCTTTCTTCACGCAAGCCAGAATCTGGGAAGTGGTGCTCTCCCCTACTTTGGGGGTCTTAAAGTAGAGATTGGACAAATGCCTGGCTGGGGTAACATGACCCCAGCACTTTTTCTTGCCATGGGCAGGGGGTCAGACTTGATGATCCTTTGAGGTCCCTTCTGACCCTAGCATCTATGAATCTATGAGTTATCTAAAATGATTCACACCTGTGTGACATTCTCTTGCCTGAACATTTCCTTTATCTGTTCTTCTCTTAGCCAAACTAATCAACTAAATATAAGTAACTCTCTACTATCCTATCAATCAACTATTTAAGGCTAGTGTATATTTGGAAGGAAAAGTAGTATACGTTAAAAAGTAGTATCCCTCGTACTCTGCTATCTCCTGAAAAAGGAAATGGGCATTGAATGTAAAAAGTAGTTCACCTTCTTAACTCAAATCCTCACTCCACAAGAACAGAACTGGGAATGTAAATCTTTTCTGTCAGATTCCAAATCATGCCTCATGTATCCCTATTTATCAACATACCTCATCCTTCCCCATTGGCTACCTTTTAATGGAAGAATTATTTCATAGGTGTGAATCAAAAGCATATGGAACTTTAAGAAAAGCCTCCCATTCATTTCCATGGATGCTGGATTAGATCCTAACCAGCAAAAGGAACAACTCTTTATGAAATATTATGTATTGAGTTACACATGGAAAGTAATAAATTATGGTATTTCTAAAAGCCTGTGTACACAGCACTATAAATTTCCTAATGCTACTTGGAAATTATGTCAGAATGAAGAATATCTTTCTAAGTTATAGGAATATCTATATTTTACTATTGGAACTACATAGCATTGGTTGACAAAAATGTGGCTCTCTCTAACTTAGCTTTGACATAATGCATGCCTTATTTTTCAGTGAAGTATCATTTTTAGTAAAACACTGAGGGAAGGAGAGGACAAAGAAGTACATGTGTAACAGAGTGATATAGACCCAAGGACAGCCTCATTCAATCCACTTAGAAAAAATGCTTATTCCCCCTCTATTTATCTGGCTGATTGGGAATATATGCGAGTTTCATGGTGTTTTTTTCATGTATTGCTAAATAGATTTCAGTAACTCTGCATAATACAGCAACTATTTGTAATACCACTGAAAACTATTTGCTTCATTAATATTTGACTGCTCTTTCCTAATGGAAACTCTCTACTTGGGAGAAGATGGGTCTAAAATATAATCAACAGCTTACTCACTGTATTTACTGGGTGTGTCTATATGTCCATTAATGCACCTTAGATACTGTACATTTAGTTTAGTTTAGTACTTGCTTAATAAAGTACCAACTAAATGTGCAGTACCAAGAGTTACTGAGCAGTAGCACCTGTGCACAGTTGTTTAGTGATGCTTACTGCACATAAGCCCAATAACACTGTGCAGTAGGCTATTATCACATTTTTTTCCATGATATGCTAATGCGCAGTGTTGCATGTAGATGCGCCTGCTGTCAACAAGGAAATAGCCTCCCTTTGTTTCTGTCTGTCTGTCTGTTTTCCTTGTAGGGCTAAATCTGTTTTAGAAAATGGAAAAGATGCTGCATCACTTATTCTGTTTCTAAGATTATCAAATGTCTACTGTTATGAAAAAAGGAAAGAATAATTAGACCTCAAGGTACCATATTTACTCAAATACAAGATGACCCTGATTATAAGACAAATCCCTAATAATTTAGTTCTATATACAGAAAATTAATAAATGTGTTATATTCCAGGTATAAAATCTAATAGTTAAATATTTGCGTTAAATTTGTCCTTCTCCCACCAGGGCTCTCCTTGCTGTCAGACCCTGCTCTTCCTGAGCACATGGAAATGAGGTACAAATTTGAAAGCACTGACCTTAAAATAAACATACTTTTCTATATAGGCAAATTACTATAGGTACTCATAGACTTAGTTCATTCAGAATTGATGCATTTTACCTTTTCTGAAACTACTGCAAGTTTTAGCACAGGTACTCCATAAATATATTTAAGCAGTACATTTGTGTGCATTATATTAATCTAAAGCCAAAAGGCTCATGAATATATCATATAGTTCACTATGCTGGGCCCCAGCAGAGGCAACAGCATTTCAATCCATGGTGATTCCATAGCTCACCACTGCTCAGTATGTGTATGCATGTCAGATACAAAGGATCCATGTGATAAATCCTCTCCTCCTCCCTTCATCCCCCAATGACAGGAAATAGATGTTCTTGCCCTGAATCCTGAGATCCTTCAAAAATGTATATGCACATGAGATGCAGAGCAACCTAGTACAGCTCTACCTCATAGAGGGCTAGGCCACACTAATCACATGCAACAAGCTAAGAGAGAAACAGAGGGATTCTGGGTGAACTGTTTGGGACCTGGTTTGATGATGTTTTCCAGATACCTAAGACTTGTAAAGCAACAGAAATGGTTGGAAAGAAAAAGAAAGGTGCAGCTCAGGTGTGAACACTACCAAATATTTTATTTAGATGGGCTGTACTAACTTAGCCTTGAGGTAGGTTCCCATTACTATGTTTTCGCCATATGGGCCATATGTTTTTTAGTCATGATCAGTCTAGGCTGAATTTAATTGACTTCATAGTTAGTTTAATTACTGAGCACATGATGCTTTTGACAGCAGTTTAGTAATAGACAATGTATTTAGAGAGGTTTCCTTGTATGCGATTATAAGATGGGGACAGGGTTTGTTTGGTTGGGGTTGTTTTATCCTAACGTGCAGGAAACTCATTGTCTAGTCAAGTAAATAGGGTAAATGCAGCACAAAGTTACAAAAGGCAGATCATGCCAAACTAACTTGCTAACTTTATTTGAGAAGTTGACTAATTTCTAGATAAGTAAAATTAGGTAAAGCTGAG
Source organism: Caiman crocodilus (assembly GCA_030014935.1). NCBI lineage: Eukaryota > Metazoa > Chordata > Crocodylia > Alligatoridae > Caiman > Caiman crocodilus. The sequence goes on along the minus strand of JAGPOW010003316.1, from coordinate 26,886,657 downwards.
CTAAATCACAGAGAGAGAGAGAGAGAGGTGAATTATAATGCAAATAGGGAATTGGCTAATGGAAAAAGTATAATAGGTTATGTTGACATAATATATTATGATGGAGAGAGATTTCTAGTGGCCTTCCTCAAGAATTCATCTGGGGACTGGTCTTTATATAATATATTCCTTAGTGACATAAGAACAAAAGATACAGTTAAACAAAAATGAGTTTATGACACTATGTTGTGAGATATTATCTGTACCAGGGGTGTTAAATAGATGATCTGCAGGCTATCAGCAGGCACTGGAAATTGGACAGTATGGCCTACCCCAGAATCCAAGGCCCTTTGACTCTAGTGGGCATGGTCATTGTCAGGAAACATGGCTCCAGGTGAGAAAGGGAAGCATTAGCATTATTGAAGAAGGTTCTGGTGAGATGTCTCTGAATACCGTGCCCAGTTCCAGACACCCAGGTTCAGGAAAAATGACTTGAAAATAGAATAGGTGCAAAGAATGCCCTCTATCAAGACAAGACTAGAACAAATTAGTAAAATAAAGTCCAGGAGGGAATATCATTACTCTTTCTAAATGCATAAGTGAAGTAAACATAGGTAAGGAAAGATCTCTTTAAACTTAAAGACATGGAAAAGATAGCTATAAAATAACATGAACAAATTTAAGATGGAAATTGTTCTTAATTATCTGAATGTTGTTATCTTGGTACAGCCTTTCCTTAAAGAAGTGTGGGAATAGGGAAGGAGCGAAACAACAACTGCAACACAATTTTACGATCTTTAATATAGAGCCTGATTTGATTAAAAAAAAAGAGAAGTGACCTGAGTGTATGTAATGACGCGGCCCTGGCAGCAGCATATGGCACTTCGTATGACAATGACTTAAAAACAGCATACTACAGTTACAGAAGTTCACTATTTATTATCTGTTTCTTAGAACTTTTGTATTATTGCTAGTAGGAATTTTTCCTTCTTTCATTTCTTCTTAAAGATAAAATCATCTAGAAAACTGCATTTTACTGTTACATAAATTAAAAACAAAGTCTATCATTTTCCATGCATATTCTACCTTTAAAAGATGCTATAGATAAATGTCTTCATATCATGGTTCTCAGGCATTTGTCAAATCAATACCCTTGCAGGCAGCAAATTTATTTTATATCTTCAATGGCATGAGCCTGATTTTGCCAAAAGGGTTTTCGTGAATACCCAGCTGAGCCTTTAGAAACAAAATAAAAATATCAGTTACAAATATAGTTTGACCTTCACTGTGTTTTCAGAATTCATTATACATATTGCTTTTTTACTTTTATCTCTGTTAACTTTTTGATTTATAAAAATGAAAGAAAATACCTCAAAACAAAGCAGAATGTCAACAGATTCTTTTCTCTTCCAAACTTTCAAATTACTATTTCCCAGGAGTTTAACTTGAATTTATAAATGGCAGTATCTCAGAGGTAGAGGCTAATTTCCCATAAGAGCCAGCTAATTTATAGCTTTCAACATACCAATGACCCTTGCAATTTGGCAGTTGCTTCATTAATTCCTTACACCTGCTCCATCTATCTTGAAAAAAATATCAAAGGCACAATTCACTTACACAATATTCACTTCAAAAGCCATTGTAAAGAAAAGCTACTTTACTTCTTTCTGCTGTAAATTGTAACTAAGGCTGTAGAAATGAGGGGTGGAAAAATGTAAAATAGAATGGCAGATTAATGGTCCCAACCTGTCACTGGTAGAGAGAGGAAAAACCAAATTCATGCCTGGTGAAAGTTCACTAAAGACAATAATTACACCAGGGATGCACTTGGCTTGAAGAGTTTTTAAAAGAACGTATGAAGAGAAAGTTGTATTCACAACTGGAGTTTCCTTCTTTCTTATACATTTAGCACTTCAAGTTACATAAAGTGTTTCAGAAGTATGTTTAAAAACAGAGACTTTTAAATGTACTTTTCAGTTTTTTCCTTATCACACACAGAAGCAGCCACACTGAAGAGAACCAATTTACCAAGAAAAAATGTGGGGTATTTTCCCCACAAAGCAAAGTCAAAGTAAAAGAGGTAGAAAGTTCCTGTTCCCCTCAAGCTTCAGCTGGAAAAATATAGGCTGGAGATTAGGAGGAACTGTTTGATTATGAGGGTGATAATCAGGCATTGGAACAGACTACCTAGAAGCTTGCAGACTTCCATCCTTGGAAGTTTTTAAGAGCAGGTTGGATGGACACTTGGCTAGGATGATTTAGTCAGGGATGATCCTGCCTTGGGCAGTGGGCTGGACAAGATGACCTCATGAGGTCCGTCCAGCCCTACTATTCCAGGGGTAGGCAAACTATGGCCTAAAGGTTGTTGGCATTGGATTTATGACCCAGATACTTTGTTGCTGGTAGATACAAATTCTCAGACAGACCACAGCTTCTCCATTCCCACTCCACATTCCAACCGCCAGCATACCCACACCCCCACACACATCCACATATACAGCTACACCCCCACACCCCTCCACCATAACCACAAACACACCCAACACCTTCCCACACACCCGTCACCCCAACCACACACCCAACACACACCACACTCCTCTCACACACATTTCACACCTACACACATCTATATATACACCCGTCAAACCCCCACTCTCACCATACCCACAACCCACACATACACACACACCAACCACATAGTCCCCCAATCACACAAACCCCCCACACAATCATGTATGACTCTCTTTCCCAGAATATACAACAGTAAGATTTTATTTTGAGTTATTATGCCGGGGTGGGCACTTATTTTGGGTGGAGGGCCACTTACAGAGTTTTGGCAAGCCATCAAGGGCTGCATGGGTAGCCTTGCCCCTTGATAGGTACCCTGCCCCTGCTGGTCACCATCTTGGGATTGGAAGTTCCGCCCCTTAACACTTGACCTTAGCCACCAGAAGTCCCTCCTCTTGCCCCCTCGAAGTACTTCTTTCAGCAAGGGGATTTGCAATCCCAGAACCAGAAGAATACCAAATTATATTCTATAAATTGAATGTGTACTATAACATTCATTAATTTCACTTAAAAAAATATTTTTGTCCTGATTTACATGCTTGTGTAGTGTACATAGAGGTGATAGTATCATAGCTTAAAATGAAGTCTTACGTTTGTATATTGTGAGTGGGTGGGCATAGGTTTGTGGCCATGGAGTGTGTGTATGTGTGCATGTGCATGGAATTTGTGGCTAGGCAGCATGGGTGTGTGGGGTTTTGCGGGGGACTGTGTGTGGGGGAAGGGTGGCTTGCGAGGGTTGTGGCTTGGGTGGAGGGGGAGGGTGTGCCCACAGCCTTCCCCCCACTCCTGCAGGAGGCAGAACTCCTGCCAGTGCTCCTCCAGGCTCGGGCACTTTGCTCCTGCCACTCTTGGCCCCGGGGCACCAATGCAGCCCCATGCTTCCACTCACTGCCACTTCCCCCGTCTGCCATTGCTGCCCTTGTGCACTTCCCTATTCCGGCCCGCCTTCCCCCCCCCCCCGTTCACTCCAGCACCATGTCACAGCTACTCCTGCAGTCCCAGTGCTGTAGCTGGGAACAGCTGGAGCTTCCGCCTGGCTGGCAGGCAGGGGGAAGTGGGGAAATGGCTGCAGCAGGCAAGGAGAAGGAGCAGTGAGCGGGCACATGGAGCACAGCAACGGCTGGGAAGGAATGTGGGACCCTCATGCACCAGGGCTAGCTTTGGCAAGGCCCAGGGCATGGTGGTAACAGTGTGGGGCCTGAGCTGGCAGAGGTCTGTGGAGCTGGGCTGTCTCCCCTTTCTCCCTTTGGCATAGCACAGCCCAGCTCCATAGACCCCTGCTAGCCCTGCCCTGTGCTCCTGCCACCCCACTCTGGGCCCCACTGGCACCATCCCTAATGCACCAGTGTGGGTCCTCTGCTCCCGCTCAGCTGTTGCTGCACTCTGAGTGCCCACTTGCTGCTAGGGCTGTGCAAAATTTCACTGCCAGTTTTGTTTCAACACTGTTTCGACCCATTTAGAGGTTGAAACAGCAAAATCAAAATGGAACAGATATAGTCAAAACAGCCTCGAAACAAAATGAGGCAAGTCAAAACATATTGCCGTTTTGATGCTCTTTCAATGTTTTGCCGATAGGCTATAATGGGGAAGATTGAAACAGCCTATAACTTTGTCCTTTCTGACCTAATATGGATGAAACTTGCAGGAATGGTAGCCCCTTCTGAGGGCATGAAGTTTATATGTTTCAAGGAGATAGGAATAGGTTCAGGGAAACTGCACCCCAAAATTTTGAAAGCAAAACTTATGTCACTTGTATATGTTAAGCCACAGTGGGGTCAAAACTTCAGGCATGCTAGCCCTGCTGAGACCACAAACCATGACAAGTTTCAAGGAGATAGGTTTGGGGAAAACTGCACCTCAAGCTGCACACAAGCAAAACTCATGACATGGGTGACACTGTGTGTGGTAAGGTGCAGCAAGGTGAAAGCTGCAGGTCTGCTAGCCCCTTCTGAGACCACAAAGCTTGCCAGCTGTCAAGGAGATAGGTGCAGGATCTTCTGGGTTCTGGGGCCCTGCACATCTAGCTGCTGACAGGCAAAACTTGTGTCCTGGGTGCTTGTGCAACTGACTGTGTCTGTCTTGGGGCAGAGGGGGATGAAAACTACAGGCCTACTAGGCCCTGCTGTCGCCACGATGCTGGCTACAAAGGACCAACTCACAGGATCATCATAAAATTCTAGTTTATTAGACTGATGCAAAAGTCAGATCATAAACCTTGGGGCTGATCCCCTCAAACACACACACATTCATGTGCACAAAAGCATTCACAATAGCTAGCTATGAATACTAAGCACCGGTGTCAAGATATACTTATCCCTAAGCACTAGAGCTTGCCATCAGTGGCCAGTCGAGGCTTCTTTCAGTGCGATGTTGCTTCAGAAGGGGTTTGCCAGTTAGTCCATCTGACTGGATAGGCAGGGTGCTGGTCAGATCAAAGCCGGTACCATTGGGGTCATTCTTTGCTGCCTTTTATCCCTCTCTGGCAGACGTTGTTGACTCCCCAGTTCTTGTGCTTACCCAATCTAGGGGTCATTGACCTTGTGAGATGTCCCCCTTAGTGGCTGCTGGATCGCAGCTGTAAGCTTCAGGGGCCACATTCATGAGAATGTGCAGTCTCAGGAGTCCATTGATGAATTTTGATTAATTCACTGCCATGATGAATAGGGCTCTGGGAGTGGTTGATTGAGGGGTATTCAGTCCCAAGGGTTGGTCTTCAGCATTCATTAGTTCAAATCAGGGCTTCTGTACCTTTAACAATGAAGTTTGAAGGAATTCTCAGCTCTGTATTGATTCTTTTCTCTCCTTAGTTTGTGGTTTCATAGGTGTTAACCCTCGCTCATTAACTCATTACCATAGCTAGCTACTGTATTATGCAATCAATTATGATTCACTCAGGGACCAGCTCAATACACAGTAGATGCCTTACTGTGCAGTAACTATGAGTGTGGACTGATTTGGGTCTAACTTTAGTCTCAAGTCAGTCCACAAAAGTGTTGATGCACTTTAATATTTGCATGTGTAGGTGCCAGCCTGTTCCCGTTTACTGTGCAGTAAATTTAAGGTGGCATAGATACATGTGTAGACACACCCACTGTCACCCAAGTCATCTTCCACCATCACATTCTCAACCAATTTTCCTTGATTGGGAGGAGCAAGCTGAGAAAAGATACCCCTCAGTTACTCTGTCTAACATTTGTATTAAAAAAAAAAATCCCAAATACACTCCAATAATTTGGTAGATTGCTTGTACACTGCTTTATTTCATTCTCAACAAAGGCCCATCATGAAAACCAAGTCCTGAGATTTGGAAACTTCCGTCAGTTGTTTAAAGGTCTTAAAGGTCCATCTCTTTTTTTCGATTTTTGGTGGCCTAAAGCAGATACCCACTATGACATCACTCCTGCTGCTCTCCAGTCAGACCTGTACCCAGAAGCTTTCAACAAGCCTACCTTCTATTTTGTACTGCACCTCAAAACACATGAACATCTCAATATACAGGCATCCAGATTCCTGGGTTTTTTTTTCCCCAGCCTACCTTTTTGAGTGGGTTAGTGGGCTTACTGCCTTGCAGGCTTGAAATAGCTCTTATCTGGTCCCTTAAATCTAAACATAGCCCTTCCTTACACAAAAAAATAGACCAACAAAGCAAAACAGATAGTCCTTCTCCAGACAATAGGAGGGTCTCTTTTGCTCAAGCTCCTCCCTGGTATGGAGCTTATTTGGATTTTAATCTGCCTTCTGCTTGTGGACCATTTCTTCCTTGCCCCCTCCCTTGGGTTTTTAATATCCAGTGGATATTCCTTGAGTTGTGTGTGGTTGGGTTCCTAATACAGAGCTGTCTGCTCCAACTTAAAGGGTCTGACTACCCTGTTACACCATTCATGGCTACACTCATGTCTTGGAGTTTCTGCAATTATAATTACAACACAATCTCTTGATTGTACTAGGACCACCAGTTCTTTCTTTTTATTCCCCATGCTTCTTTCATTAGTATATAAACATTTCATATTTCTAATTTATTGTCTTATCTTCTTCTTCAGAACATTGATAAGTCTTTCATTATTGTTTCCCCTTACTGAACTTGTATCCTCTGGCTCTTTACTTACCTTTGGGCTTTTGCCTCTATCCTCCAATGAACCTCATTTAAAGCTCTCCTCACTGGTTTAGCAAGTGTGTACATAAAGACATTCTTCCCTTTATTCATCAGGCTGACCCCATGCCTTCCCAGCAGTCTTTCTTCCTGGAAAACCACCCTATGGTCAAGGAAGCCAAAGCCCTGTTGGTGAAACCATCTCTGCAGCCACATGTTGATCTCTAGAATGTGTTAGTTCCTAGTAGTCAGAGGGCTAGTGAGCTCTTTGACACTGGCATATTGGGAGCAGTGTTTGTCTTTCATATGAATAGTTCTTTGTCTTATCCTGGACAGTACAGAGTAATTTTAGTTACACTAACTTCAGTGCTAACTGAGAGATACCATCTCTTAGGATAGGATTTACAAATATATTTCTTGAGGGTCATATCCAGCCCACAGCACTGTTCCATCTGGCCTATGGCACTCCAAGAAGGTGAAGGAATTTGGGGTTGGGGCTATAATAGGGGAGTAGACCCTGTTGCAGAATCCAAGACTACAAGACCCAGTTGGATATGGCCATTGGTGGCCTGGGGTAAGGGAAGATTGTGCCAGTCTAGGCCCACTTAGCCCACCAGTACCATTGCTTTTGATGCCTTTGTTGTGGTAACTGGCTGGTTAGTACATGGTCACTTGCCCTGCCACCACCATTTTTACTGGCTCTACCACCTCCACTGTTGCTGAAACCACTGGCTTCACTGGCATGTGCTGCTTGCCCCCTGGATACAGTCCATAAGGAGCCCCAAAGTCTGGATCCAGCCCAGTGCTCTAGGTGAATTTCATATCCCTGATTTAGGATATATTTGAAAGTTTACAGAGTTGGGTCAAACTGACTAACCCTGAAAAAAGGTGCTTTGTGCCCAAAAACTTTTCAACTGTTTCTCCCTGCTATACCACTGGTCCAATATCATTTCATAAAACAAAAACAACAATAAAACCCTTGCCTCTCATAACTTATTTTAAATTACAAAATAGCAAGATGGTCACGCACCACTTTAAACAGAATGTCTGATGCTGCAGAAGCTCTAGTGGGTGGGAAAAATGATTAATTCTGTATACATACAAGGCAATTCTAAGAGCCTTATTAAAGTTTGGAAGTATGAATGGGCTTAATATTAGATGAAATTCCATAAACATGTTTGTGGTGGAGAAATAAGGAACTGTATTGTTCTATTATGGCGCTGATAAATTAGAGGTAATTTATCAATAGATTAGAAAGCTCATTTTCCTTAAACCTTAAGCAACAACTAAACTTTTATAATCAATTTAAATGAATAATTTGTACAAAAAGTTCCAGCAAATAAACCACTTACAATAAGGGGTCCTTGAGCTACCTTTTAAATGATTTAATGCCAGAAGTTAGGAAGAATAAGAATGGACCACATGATATATGTAAAAATGGTCTGTGGCTGATTGCCAATATTATAATGAAATTTGTAAAATTTATCAAATCAATGGTATAAGTATTTTTACAAATACAAACTAAAGTCAAAAGACAAATTCATACAACAGGAACTTCAGCTTAATAAAAATGCTCTTCAGGTTAAGGGATTTAAATCTAATTTTCTAATATTGGCTTCAACAAAGTAAAAAAAAAGTGAAAAAAGTAAATTTATTCCTTTTTAGCTGGAAAAAAGTGAAGCCCATGCTCTGTTGATGTATATGGATATGGTTTAAGAACTTGATCCAGAGCCCATTAAAGACAATGGATAGACTCTCATGTACTTCAGGAGTCTTTGGATGATGTCCCAAACATTGACATTTCACTCTTACATTTCAAATAGCTTGTTCCTAAGGAAACACTGGTAATTAGTAAACTCTGTACCACTGAAAAGGTTTGTGAAAAATGTTGTGGGTTTGAACTTCTATAACTTGCTACCAGGTATAGTCTTGTCAATGGATGTAAATGATACTATCCCTGTTTGCTAACACTTACTTGGAACACATAAATCATGTCATTGTGTGAAAGGATGTAATTTATTTAGAATCTTTTCACTGTTTCTATAGAAAGACAATAATAAAAATTATTAAATTCCTTTGAGGTGAGACTGACAACCTTTCCTTGTTTAGTTCAGGATGGCAGCCACTAGAAGGATGCTTATGGCTTTAACTAGGGTGACTGCCTATTAGGGCTGTGCACAGCTTTGGTAGCTGATTCAATCTGGAGGAGATTTGGCCCAATTTAGCATCCGAAACTCTGAATCCAAATTGAATCAGGAGACCCATGAAAAGGTCTGAATCAAATCGGAAGCCTCTGAGTAGATTCAGAGAGATTCGGAGATTTGGAAGGCTTGTAGCAAACAGAAACTGAGAAGAAGAAGGGGCATGGGATGATTTTCCATATATAGAAAAGGCTGAGAGGTGGGGAAAGACTGCTCTGATATTGATATGTAACTGCTCTAACATCTGTAACTGGCCAGTGACTGTGATCTTCCCCCCTCCCCCCCCCCACACAAGTGTTACAAGTTTTGCTTTCATCAGTTTCAGGTGTCATTTCCCAGAAACCCCTGCACCTTTCTCCTTGAAACTTGGTGGACTTCATGCCCTCAAAAGGGGCTACCACTCTGGTGTTTCCATACAAACAGTAAAAAAAATGACAAAGTTATAGGTATTTTAGTGATTCCCCATTATATTCTATGACCAAATCTCCAAATCTGAATCAGCTCAATCAAATCAGGACAGTGATTCATATCACAAAATCGAATCACTCTCCCTCTGAATTAGCCTAATCCAAACCTGAAGTGAATACTTGCTGCTTTGTGCAGGCCTACTGCCTATATCTTTGTCTCAGAATCCTGAATATAGGGCTCCCCCTACACTGGAAAGAAGCAAGCTCCCATGACTGGGAGCCCACTCAATTTTGAGGGGTTCCCAGATGTAGGGGTGCCCCATGCACCCCTGTAGCTAGCATATATAGCTGCCATGATCCCCTGCCTCTAGGAAGCCCCCAGGACTGGGAGACTGTGTCAGGGGGGTTCACACATCCCAAGGGCTGAGAGATCATGGCAACAGCAATTCCCATCCACAGGGGTGCACACAGCACCTCTGTAGCCAGGAAACCCTCAAAGCCCACAATTGTGTCTCCTACCATGCACGTGTGACATGGCAAGAGGCACAATTGTGCAGATCACACATTAAATCCGATTGTTTCTTTACCTACATGTGCAGATTGGGCCTTAGTCTGATCTAGCAATGCATCTTGCATCTCTCTTTTTAGCTTTCTATCCCCACCCCCTGCTATTTTCTGGCTGTATATATTCCTGATTAGTGGAGTTTTGTGTGAGCAAATTTTGAATAACTTGCTTTAAAAACATTGTGTCAAATTTATGTCTTTTATCTGGAATGGATGGAGCAGCCTGATTTTGAAAATTAGCTTATTATTTAAACTTGTTTAACGAAATGCTCACACAAACATTTTAGCTATTGGTTTATTTGCTCATGATTAACTGTTAGTCTTGCATCAAAATATTTGATGAATGCAGTGTCCTGTTAGAGGTATCCAAATATTCACTTAATTAATATGCTTATAAACAGGAAAGGATAGTGAAAAATGAATTTGGTTTTGGTCTTATCAGGGACAGGGCTAGAACCCATAAGCAAGTCTCAGTGGGAAAAGAGTTATGAAGCTAATTTAATTTTTTTCCCTTGTCCTGCCTCCACAAGAACATTCTATTTGGCTACATATCTGCATTGAAAATAGCTAAATACATGAAACAGCTAAATGCATCATGGTACATCTAAAGGAGGAATTGGTAAAGTGTTATCCCCTCTTAATTTGGGTAGGCTGGTTTTCTTCTTCAGTTTTCTTTAATGATTTCAAAATAATTTGTGTTGGCTCCATTGTTAATTACAATAAAACTGGGTCAAAAGCATGAAGAAGTACATCTCATATTGATTTGGCCTTGGAACTTTTATAGCATCTTGGCAGCTGTCCTTTGCTGTCTCTACTCTACCAAAACATTTAAAATGGAGCTTTGTTTCAGAAGTTCCTGCCAAACTCACATGTTATTCAGAGCACACCCAGCAAGCTGTGACAATAACACAGTCAAAGGCTGTCTGCTCATCTATATAATGGATACTGTGCAGTGCTTGAGCCACCTTCTTTGATCCCTGAATCAGCAAGATCATGTGTGCACAAACACTGTCTGCATGATCCCCAAACACAAGTAATACCAGAATTACTCAGGAGATGCATTTTCATATATTAACACGTTCTTTTTTATTTTGAGAAGTATATTGCGTCTAGTGCTACTCCCACCATAGTAGAAACAAGTGCAAACTCTGACTCATATTAACTCCCTTTCAGCTGGCCTTTATATTTCCATGGGTCCACCACCAGGTCTGTGCTGACAGAATTTGGCACAAACCCTAGCATAAATCAAGCCTATTATTTTAGAATGATATTATTGCTCTCTCTTGAATTTTATGTCATTGTTTCTACTGAAAGATTGTAAAATGGAGCCTTTATTATGCAAAGCTACTACACATACATAAACTATCCAAGTTCAACTTTTGCGTAGGTTATTTCTCCAGTCTTTTCTGAACAAATCCCTGGCAACAGTGTTTCCTAACTCGGCTCATTCTGTTTTCCTCTAAATATAGAGGACAACAATTAGCCTTTACATAATGTATTGTTAAAGTTTCTCAGAACATTAAAATGAGTATTAAGTTCATAATGTGTTCTTGCTGAAACCCAGATGTCGATTGTAGATTTAGTTGAGTAGATTCTGTTTTCATTGTTAGTGCTTGAATTCAACAAGACAGGAGAGGAAGTGATTCTGATTTTCTGTAAAGAAAGACTTGTAGTTGCTGCTTTTAAAACAATCATTTAAGTAGCTGCTATTATAGTGATGACGTAACCCCCCCAAAAAAAACAAACAAAAGCCTGGACTCCATGGGACAAATCCTAAGTGGCACCTATGTGGTGGAATATATGTAATTTTTAGCTTACAAGGTTCAGATGCCATTTCTACTTGTTAGTCACACTTGTCCTACACTACCATGACACAGACTGGCCCAGCCTGGCTCTACCAACACCACTAACCCTTTAGCAACCAATGCCCTTGCACCTAACCTCAACCAGACTCACCCAACCTGCATTGGAATCAGGTACCTTAGCTGGTGCCAGAAGGTTTGGGATCTGTTTCAAGTTGCTAGAGGGAAAATTCACAGACTTGAAAAGCCTGTTTGATAGCCTTACAGCTGAGAGGAAGGAAAGGAGTAGTGTGAGGAACAGGGGCTGGGTTTCCTGGGACAGCCTGCCAATCAGCACTGACCTGTACCCTCAAGTGCTTTCAACTGCCTCCAAGCAAGCTGGGGAACCTGGAAAATGTGTTGGGATGGGTCTGTGGGTGCAGGGCACTTGTGTTCTGGAGGTGGGAACCCCTCTCCTATAGGGCCCATGCAAAGTCTTTTGCTGGCAGTCCTCCAGATGGGGCTGCAAGTGCCAGCTTTGATGTGCCTTGCTGTGATGCTCCCACCTTCTTGGCACTTTAAAGGCAGTACCTGTAGCCCTTCATGGGCTCTTAAGTGTTGTGTGGGTAGAAGCATCTCCTGCACAGGGCATATCAAACCTGTGACCTATAGCCCCATATGCAGGGCTGCTGGTACAGGACTCTCCACACTGCCTCATGTAGGGAGAACCTCCATCCCCTTCCACACTTTAAAGACAAGATCTTCAGCCGATGTGGGGCTGTGAGTGCAGGACTCTGATCACTCTGGAACTCATAAATGCTGGTGACTGCAGCACCCCAGGAAGAAACCAGCAAAAGTGCCCAACCTGTTCCCCAGACCAGATGGTCTTTGGTCTGTACAAGAGATGGGGAATACTATCTCTGCTCCCCTATAGTACCAGACTTGTCCTGGGGAAAACTGGGGCAATGGGGCAAAGTCCTCTGCCTCCTTGTCATACTGGAAACTCTGGTCTGTGGAGTGGGCAGCAGCAGCTTTTCCCCAGTTCCCAGCACCCAGGCTTTAAATACTACCCAGTTGCTACCTAGTGTCTGGCTGTGGGGGTTGTCAACTACATATCCCCAGGGGCCTGGTGATATCTCCAATAGTGCTATCATATCTTGTACCAGGTATGCAGACTAAGACACAATTATTTTTAACTATAAGCAAGTTTATTGAACCCTACCACTTACAATTCAAAGTCAAAAGCAAAATAACTCCAGTAGTTACAATTCTATTACTGCAATACAACATGCTCACCACCCCAAGGTATTAAGAATATGACATCACTGGGTCATCAGCCCAGTGATCTCATTCTGGGAGTCGAACTCCTATATCTGAGTTCTGTGCAGAGTAAAATCTTGAACTGAGGATTGGATCGCCTCTGGTCTTCAGGAGTGTGTGTTCTGAAGTGGAATTCCAATTCTTCTTCTTATATACCTTATCATTACCGTGTCACTTATCATATAATTAGCTCAAGCCATTCCCTTTAATGCATATTAAGCAACTTGCATCCACTTGCCATATACAGTTAACAGGTATTTTCTATTCTTAGGTGATCTTTTTAATTCTTAGGTAGGAGTATGTTTTACAACAAATTGTTCTTCTTTTCCCAAGTCAAATTTCCTTATTTTAGTTGGACAACGTCTTTTGGTTATGTTCATCTGGACCTTTTAGGGCCTACAAGCACCCCCTTTGATCACTCCTCTATGAAGGGGTTATCACATTGATGTACCTTGTCTTTGTGGAATATGCCTCTCTTCATTCCTCCAATATAAGGATTTGCCTACGGAGTCTTGAAAAATGAGAAGAAAAACTCCGTGCAACAGATAAATTGGATGATATATCCAGCAAGTTAGAGCAATGACAAAGATGACCAAAGGAATTTGGATGCCATTTATCATCACAATAGGGTAAAATATTATATTTAAAACCCCTTGAACAGTAGGACTCCATCCTAGCAACACTTCCCACAAAGATTGTTTCCTAGCCTCTTGCACTTTTTCCACCACCTTTGTTTAAAACATCTTTGTTTTTATATTTAATTTGTATCACTATGGATACATCCACACATGCAATCATGTGCACTTGCAGCAGCTCAAATAGAAGTGATGCAAATTTGAGCTGGGGCTTTTTGCTTCAGAGCATGTGCTCGGACATGTACTTTTTTGTGGAGCAAATTGTGTTACTTGGGGCAAAATAACCTTGCCTGGCTCCTTCTGCATCTGCAGCCGGGGGAGCTAGAGCCCGGGGCCAGCACCTGTGCTGTCCCCAGCAATATAAAAAGCTGCTCTGTCCTGGCTCCAGCAGTATAAAACGCTGCCCTGGCAAGTATCTTTCAGAAGAAGCTTTCAGGAGCTTCTGGGGCCCAGCCAATTGGTACCTGTGGACACTACCCCTTGTGCCAGCTGGACTTCTGAAGCAGCCCTGAGAGCTTCCTGTCCCCTCTGCCCACTGCAGCAGTCTGGCAGTGGAGGCTGCTGCCTGGCTGTGACCTGCTGTGTACCTGCCAGACTTGGATGGGGACTGCAGAGCCAGTAGAGGCATCTGTCCCTCTGGGCCAGCTGCCAATGGGCTGTGGCTGCAGGTTGGCCTCTGTATGGCACTACTGCCATGTTTGCCCCCTGCCCGGCCATCTGGGCAGCTATCACCCAGAAGATGTTCCGGCTGTGATGGCCTGCTTTGAACTGTCAAAGCATGTTCTCCTGGCCCCATTTGTCCAGGAAGTCAGTCACAGCCATCTGGGTCCAAGGTGCCAGTTTTCAGCAAGAAGAGTTCTGCCACTGGCCTCCCTAGCAGGAATTCTGGTGTTCCCTACTGGAAAACTGAAAAATCCCTGATAAAAAAAAATCTCAAAGTCACTCTGTAAAATACCCCCAAATCCATGTTCCTCTACTAGTAAAACAAAATACTACTATAAAGAGAGAGAGAGGAAGACAGAGACAGTGATAAGTTGGACAGTTTTATTGATATATCTACAGTGGTAAAACAAGTCTTTTATCATAATAATAAAGTGAAATCTAAATACGTGTTTCATGAATTCATGAATCCACGTCTTGATGCACTCCCACAAGGAAATGACTCCCACACAAGGGGTTTGGCCCCCCAACAGGGGGTCTGACTGCCAAACAAGGGGTACAGCCCCCCAACAGGGGGTTTAGCCCCTACACAAGGGGTTTCCCCCCAACAGGGGTTTCAACCCCCAAACAAGTGGTACAGCTCCCAAACAAAGGGTTTGGCCCCCCAACAGGGAATCCAGCCCCAAACAAGTGGTTCACCCCCTAATGGGGGTTCACCCTCACAAAAGGGGTACACCCCCCAAATGGGGGACAGATGGCTCCTGCAGGGGCTACTACCTCCTCTGCAAGGCCCACATGTCCCCCCCCAACTTTTGCCCCTCTGGCCCCATCCCGCAGCAGTTGCTGCATCCCCCTCAATGGCACCCCCCCAATGGCTTCTTGGACCAGACCCAACCCCCAACTTTGACCCCTAGGCCCCCATGGTTAATCCCATAACTCCAGGCACCATCACAAAATCCAGAAAAGGTACAGAAAAAAATGGGGGAAAAAAGCCTCTGCTTACCTTTGAAGCAGGGGTGGCAGGACTGCAGGGCCTCGAGCAGAGCCCCCCAGGCAGCACAGGACAGTGGGAGGGGAAGCAGGGCTCAGGCTGGGGCTGTTGGGGCTGTCAGCCTGCCCTGCACTGTGTGGGCAGGGCCCCAGTCAGCCACACAACAGCTGAACTTTCTGTAAGTGCTGGGGGGGTTGGTTTTTGTTTTTTTAAGCTGTAGGGTGGGGAGGCAGGAATGGAGGGGGCTTGGGGGGATGGGACCAGCCAGGGCAGGAGTCAGAGGTCTCGGGGGGCTGGCAGGGGGAGGGGCCAGCCTTGGCAGGGGTTGGGTGTCTCAGGTGGCTGGTGGGGGGAGGGGCCAGCCCCAGCAGGGATCAGGGGTCTCAGAGGGGGTGGCAGGGAGAGAGGCCAGCTCTGGCTGAGTCTGGGGGGCTCAGGAGTGGGTGGGGCCATCGGGGTCCCCTCCACGGTCCCCTCCCTCTCCTCCAGTCCCCCGATCCCTTAACCACTAGCACCAGAGCCCTGGTGCTGGCGGCTTGGCCTGCCACGTGTTTCAGTACCAGGGCAAGTGGCCAGCCATAGAGATACTCTGGCACCCAAAGCATCTCCATAGAGCACCCAGACTGCTTCACTTCTTTAAACTTAATTTTTTTTAGACTCCTGGATATCCAGGGGTCTAAGTTTCTCCCCGTGCTGCAAGTTAGCAGCATGGGGAACGTTTTTTTGTTCCTACATGTGCCTGTTGCTCTGCCTCAAAGAGGTTTAAGGTGGGGCAAGAGGCATGTGTGTGCTCATGTGGACACACCCTATGTCATGGTTGTTGTTTTTAATGGACTTTAGCGTAGTTCATACTTCTGGGTGGAACAAGACTTGTGGCAAGTTCAAACCGTAATGAATTGGAGTAATGTCTTGATATAACCATGAGTTAGTCTAAATATCCTGTGTTATCCAGCAAAGCACAAAATACTCCAAATGACAACCTTTGATAGATGTGACATTACAAAAACATTGGTTAATAGACAGTGAAATTAAATGTAGTTGAAACTGGTGTAGCAGCACATGATAGGAATGCATTTGTATGCAGACACACCCTTTATTTAAAAGAGTGTTTTTTACTAAGTAGTTCAAAGTAGGTCAATAGAGCTAATCAAGAAAATATGCAAAGTGCAAACTCTTTCAAGTATCTTATAACTACCATATATGAATCTTCAAAGTTTTAGAGGTAATAACCAATTAAGTATAACCAATATCTGAAATCAGAAAATGTGTGCGATTGATCAACTTCCCATGCCATATAAATTAACATTCATCAGCCTATATATTGAATTTTTACCTAGCCAAATAGAAATAGTTTAATAAAAGTGTAGAGGAAAATAAAAATCCTGTTTCCCCCTTCTCCACCCCCCCAAAAGATTGCAAGGTTATAGTTTTACAGTTTTGTAGTTGTTAGGGTTAGAAGGGAATTCAAAAGATCATTGAGTCCAATCCCCTGTCCTGGGCAGGAAAGGGCACTGAGCTCATATGGCCCCAGCCAGGTGCTTGTCCAGTCTCTTCTTAAAGACCCCCATGGTAGGGGAGAGCACCACCTCCATTGAAAGCCCATTCTAGATTCTGGTAACCCTTACCATAAAGAAGTTCTTCCTGATGTCCAACCTAAATCCGCTGTCTATCAGGTTGTGGTCATTGTTCCTGATTATTCCAAGGGGTGCCCTGGCAAACACATCACCTATTTCTTGCCCTGCCTCCAGCAGTGAATTTGTAAATAGCCACAAGATCCCTGCTTAGCCTTCTCTTGTGGAGGCTGAAGAGATCCAGGTCTCTCAGTCTTTCCTCATAGGGCCTTAACTGTATTCCCCTAACCATACAAGTGGCACTCCTCTAGACCCTCCGAAGGTTATCCACATCCCTCTTGAAGTGTGGCACCCAGAACTGGATGCTGTACTCCAGCTGTAGCTTGACCAATGCTGCATAGAGGGGAAGTATCACCTCCCTGGACCTGTTTGTGATGTACCTGCTAATACATGCTATTCCTGAACATGGATCAAGACATATCTCCCAATTGCATTATAGATAGGCACAGAAGGAATGCCAGCCTACCAATGGTCAGCATCAACCTAGTAAAGGGATACTTGGAGGGGCTAGGTGTGTTTAAATTATTTTATGAAATTGCTTGTAAACTAAATTGGTCCCAGAGATATATTTTTATATCTTCTGTAATGGAAATTCTACCTCATCTATCAAGTGTTCTACAATTGTGTATGTATATATAAAAGATAACAGCATTTTTAATTGCATCTCTCTCTATGCATTAAAAGTGCATCGTTCTCTCTATATAGAAAAAGATATATTAAAAGTGCTGTCCTGCTAGTGAGCCTGCATTTCTTTTCCTTAGTTTCATCTAGCTACTAGAAATTGTCATCCCCAAACAATTTCTCTTCTTGACAGGTGTTTATTGTTTATGTTATTAGTGTAAATGGATCTAACTTATGATTTGATTTTAATTTAGTCAGAACTCAGGACAAAATAAATCCTCAGGTTTTCTCTTATCAGACCATTTTAAAAATCTGTATTTCACATCATGAGATTCTTCATGAATGATATGGCTTCTCAAAGTGTAAGATAAACCAAAACAACTTCTATGGTACTTAGCATTTTAACTAATAAGACCATAAAAAAATAGAAGTCAATTTTAACACTGGTTATTTTTATTACAACTGATGTTATGTTTTTACTCTCTCATAAGCAACCCAAAAGGAGTGTGTGTAAATGTACTGACGTCAAGACATTAGGGCTGCATGCAGCTTTGGATGCTGATTCAGTTCAGAGTAGATTTGGCCTGATTCAAACCTGAATCGAATCAGGAGACTAATAAAAAGGTCCGGATTGATTTAAAGCTCTCTGAATTGATCTGGAAAAGATTCAGAGAGCTTTGGAGATTTGGGCAGTCCCCACTCGTCGCTGCAGGGAGCTGGACCCAGATTCTGTGCTGGGGGAGGGGGTAGGGACCATGGGAGGACCCTAATCAGACCCCATCCCCTGCCTGCTCCCCCAGCCCCCTGAAGACCCACTGACACCCCACCTGCTCTTCCATCCCCATCAACGGCTGCCCCATCTGGCCTGAGTTCCTTGTTCTTTAAAAATATTAAAATAAATAAAAGCCCTGTATTCACCACCTGCTGCCAGGTGTGTGTGTGGGAGTGGGGTGATTCCCACTGGCCCACACTTCCCTCCACTGTATTTGAGGCTGTGCCATAAGCCCCCAACCCCTGCCCACTCTCCCAGTCCCGTTCTGTCCCCTCCCCCCCAGTGGCTGCCCCACCCTGCCCCAGCTCTGTATTGGCTGTTGGGGCTTCTGGGGGCTCATGGCAGATCCCCCATGCAACCCAGGGCAGCAAGGTGCATCAGGGATCACCCCACCCTGCCTGGCAGGAGCCGTTGAATGAGGGACATTTTTTTTTTTTAAAGAGCCAACATTGAGGCTGGGTGGGGCAGCCATGGAGGGGCTGGGAGAGTGGGTGGGGGATGGGGGCTTGTGACAAAGTCCCCCATGCAGCACAGGGCAGTGGGGGGCAGTGGGGTTTGCCCTTCCGCCTGGCAGCAGCCGGTAAACACAGGGCTTTTTTTTTGTTAAGCACCGAGATGCTGGGACCGGGCAGGGCAGCCACTGATGGGGCTGGGAGAGTGGGTGTGGGATGGGAACCATTCAATTCAGAGATTTGGCCAATTCAGCGGTGGCTGAATCTCTGAATCAGGTTCAGCCAAATTGATTCAGGACAGTCATTGAAATTACTGAATTGAATCATTGTCCCCAAAATCAGCTGAATCCAAATCCAAATCAAATAGTAGCTGCTTCGCACAGGCCTACAAGACACGCAAAGAAGCTCTCTGCCCCACACCCCACCATTCCCAGAAAATATGTGGAATCAGATGAATATAACCAGGTCTGTTGGCAAAAGGATTTTATGATTTAAATAACAAATAATGGCTATCATCACTCTCTGTCTCTAGTGAAGTTGCTTCACAGTGTTATATGAAATTAATAATTTATTAATAATAAATATTTTAAAAATGTTTTGATACTTTTTTATCTAGATACATATGTTATCTTAATAAAGCAATGGCTAAACCTACATTCATCGTAGGTTTCTGATGATGCTTATTTCAAATTCATTAACACTGTTACATTTTGTCAACAAATTGACTGTTGAGAATGTTTTCGTTCACACTTATTTTGTAATATGTTTATATATTACACAGTTTGATAATGACTTTCATCCTAGAACAGGGTGAAAGTGTGTTTTCTATAAAACCACACTTTTGCTTGAGCCACTTGCAAAACACTTTTTCTTATAGTCACCAGATCTCTGTGGCAACTACATTTTCTGTTCATCTAACTCAGTGATTCTCAGCCAAGGTGTCACAGCACCATGAGGTGCTTTGAGTTCTTTTCAAGGCTTGCCCTGATTACTACACAAGATTACACCAGACTGTTAGGTGCACTACACTGTTAGGTGTACAAACATGATCCACAAGATAAAATCATGGATTTAAAAAAAAAAAGTCTGTTGAACCAAAAAACATTCTCACCTGTTATGGTCTTTCTGAGTTCTTTGCAACAGAAGAATTGCTTTATTATTTTTCTATAGTCAAGAGCTAGCATTTCCTGAGGGATGCCTTGAATCTAAAAAGGTTGAGAACTACTGGTCAAACTGAAACTAAAGCCCTTCTCTTTGGAGCAAACCCTGTTCCAGTAAGTTATCACTTAAAATTAATGGCATGTAGAAAAGTATGTTACTGTATCTCTTTTACACTTATTTAAAATCAATTTTTTCTTCCTTAATTACTTAATTAGAGCATGTTGAACTGCATGGTATTTTAGATTTACATCTTTGTCCTGTCAGTTGCTATAAATGTTATGTTAAGCAGTGCTTTACTATAGGAAACTTGACTAGAAAATAATTGAATTTAAAATATGGGGAATAATGGACAGATCACTTTCACACGGAAGGTAAGCATACTGAATTTGACAGGCACCTTTCTCAAGAATACAATGGATGACTAAATTTTAGAGTTCCTCCCCTTAGTTATATATAAAGAGACTTTACTTTTATATATGCTGAGTGCCTATTCTGTGACTTGTAGGATATCTTGACTTGGCATTCAAGAATTGAAGCACTCCAGATCAATAAATATATCTTAATAT
>JAGPOW010003316.1:26829722-26856263 GCA_030014935.1 Caiman crocodilus | reverse complement strand
GCAAACAGCTTTTGGCAGAGATCCTGTGTCCGACTTCTCAACGATCACAAGCCGTGGATCGCGAGACGGAGAGCTCCGCTCGGTCCGGCTACGGGGGGGGGTTATACATGGAGCTAGCCTATGAAATTCTTTGTTTTTATTCTATTCCTTTTATGGTATGAAGCTGGCCTCAGTCGTTACTACAAGGGGTTTGATTTCACTATGGGGGTTTGGCTTCTTAGGTGGTGTTATGAGTCACCGCCTACAATGCAGTCTGCACAGATAACAAGTTATCCTGAAATTAGACCAAGTGAGAAGTGTTGAGTGCTGAAGAAAATTAGCTTGAGTAATAATTGAATTCTAATTCAATTAGCTTGAATTATAATTAAAATTATAACTTTCCTCTTCCCCTATTTTGTAGTATTATTTACTGCTTTAACACTGTGTAACTAACTTAGTAAGTTCCTGTTTCATTGTTCTATATCTGACTTCAATCGGAGTGAACACATAAATGCAAGAGGAGAATGTGATTCCATGGGACCAAATGTAGACAATCAGTTGTGTGATTGGTCAAAAGGAGGACTGGACTCATTTGGATCTTGGGAAGAAGTGTCACAGTGGCAGCATGAATAAAGACTTGATAAGATATTGTGCCCTGGAGGAAGCCATTTATGAGAAAAGAAAACTGTTTACAAAACTTGACCGAGTTAGGAACTTCTTGAGGTCCCTTGAGACTGACATATTGGCTTAATACCTCTGACAGTGACATAAATTTGCTCCTTGCCAGGACCCAAACTGTGTAAAGAAAAATAAAAAGGAAAGCTTCAGCTGTATGACCTCTTAACTTTAATGTTAAGCAACAACAGAAATGTAAAAAGTGCAAGTTAAAAGTGCAGGGTCAGGATCTGTTCCCCATGTTTTTGCTAAGAAGTAAGTTCCTAACCACTGTATGTGGTATTATGAATTCCTCAGTATAAGTGCACTTACCATGAGTCATAGTGATGAAATGTTAGTTGTGGCACATGAACTCACCCAGGAAAGGATTTACATGTCTACATTGACTTTAGATGCATCTGAAATGTTGCAAACCAGAACAAATTAAACAAGCAGGCATTTTAAAGGACAATTGCAAATTTAACTTGAGTTAAATCCTCAAGCCAAGGATGAAGGTTTAATATATAGCTTACTTTGTTCTTTCCTGGCATAAATCTACATAGGTCCATTAACTTAATTTTCCTGATTTACACGGGATTAAAATAGGACTTGGCAGACAACCACTGGTATTCAAAGGCCTTTAGACTGCCACCTTTGTTATTTCAAAAATTTCAGAGAGGAACTGGAGACCAAAAATATGAGTTTTGAAATAAGCACAAAAAAATAAATATCAAAGAATTTGATCTCTCTACTGTCACAGAATTACTGTGCTGCTTGGGTTTGATTGTGCATTATTTCAACAGAGAACCACTGAAGCTGTGGCTTTTCCCAGCCAGGAAGAGTCCCTGATGTGTGGGATAACCCCCAAAAGAAGTTTGGAGTTGGAGTAGGTTTTTGCGACCCCCCCGCCCCACATGTGCAGGTAAACGCACAATTGGATCTAATGCATGCAAAATGTACCTACTGACACATCGGCAATGCATAGGAGGATGCACGCGGGTGCATGTGGTGCATCCTGCCCCGGACAGCGATCAGCCACTAGGCCTGCCCTGTCGGCAAGCTGATGTCCCCCCAGTCTCGGGAGGCACTAGTTGCCCATGCCTACTGATATGTCACACATCCAGGGCTGGCATATCCTATGCTGCAGAACCTGCAGCCACAGCAGGTCCCGCAGCCAAGGGATCATGCAACACTTGCCCCTGCCACCTGCTCCATGTTTAAAGGGTTCAATACAGGCAGAAAGCCCCTTCCCAGCTGAGCAGGGGAGACGTTTCTGGCTCTGCTCCTGCCACGGCCCTGGCCCCAAGGAGTGAAGCCAGGCATCCCCAGCACATGCTGCCCTCACCCTGTGCCTCCCATAGCACAACCCATATATGCACAGCTAGCCCCAACTATTTTATTTCAGTGAGTTTATACCATAATTAACTGCAATTTTGATTTTTGATTTTTCAATGGATCAGGAGGCCCAAAAACTATATCTTGCAGGGACCCCCAAAAAGTGTGGGCTGTCCCTGCACACATGCATTAAATGCAATCATGCCTTATTGCTAATGTAGGGAAAGCCAGATCTGGGGGTCCCCCCTGCATCAGCAGGAAGCAGGCTCCCAGAGCTCCTTTTGCTGAGGGGCTCCCATCTACAAAGGCCATACACAGCTGAGACTGAAACCCCACAGGTGATGGGACTCTAGGTCCTGGTTCTGTCATGTTCATGACAGCCTATAGCCCCATCAGTTGTGGGATCTCTGGGTCCTGTCTGCATGTGAGGCACAGCTGGAACCCAGAGCCCATCAAGTGCAGAACTCTGTCCTGGCTAAGGGTGAAGTACAGGTAGGATGAATAGCCCACTGTGGGCCTGGCGGTTTCACATACCCCTGAGCCTTGGGGATCATGGTATGATCATGGTAGCCACAATTCCCTTGACTTGGGTTGAAGTCCTGTGGCTGGGGACCGCAGCAGCTGACAGGCTCCCAGCTACATGGTAAATTCTGTTATACATGCAAATTGAAGCAACTGGTTGTAAAGTTAGTACACATTTTTTATTATAATTAAAATTATAATTTTCCTCTTCCCCTATTTTGTATTATTATTTACTGCTTTAACACTGCGTAACTAACTTAGTAAGTTCCAGGTCTAACTTTATAGCTGGTTGGAGCTTTTTATTGTGCGTTAGCTGCTTTGCGCCTGCAGCTGGTCTCAGGCTAATTGTGCAATTAACCAGTTAATTGCACAATACCTGTAATATGTAGAGAGGGCCTGTCTAGAGATAGATGACAACATTTTGGAGTAATCTCAGAGATGCCATTGTCCCCTCTTTAAGTAACAAGTACACATTGTGTGGTTTATCAAAGTGTTTTATTGTTGATGTTGGTGTTCTAGGGCTGTGAATAATTCAATATTTTCTTCAGCAGCTATATTGGGCAGAAACAAAATCAACAATTAAAGAAAAATAACTACTTAATCACACATAGTTCACTTTACCCAAAAATAAAGTACCCCAAAAGCTAGAATCATAAAATTCCTGGTATTGTTATAACTTATATCTTAGTGGTTAAAACTTTGAAGAAGATTCTGGCTCATTTCTTTCCTTCCCTAAAAGTCTTTCAATCGTAATGTCCTTTCTCCTGCCAGGAGCCAGGGCATCAAGCAGCTGGCCCTGGTTACCTGACTGTGCCTGATTGGAAATGGTCAACATAGTTCCAGCTGGCTTCAGTTACCTGCATGGTCATGGCTCCCTGCTTCTAAGCAGAAGCTCTTTAAATACCCAGAAATCAAGGTGTCTTTTTGTCTAGTTGACTACTTGTTCTTGAGTATTTTGGTTCTTACCTTTGATGCCAGTTTCCTGGTCCCTGGGTTCTACCAGCTTTTTCTTACTATACTTAGTCATGCTTGTTTCCTGTTCCCTTTATCATGATTGCTGGTTTCCTGGCTTCCTCCTGACTCCTGCCTTCTGAGTCTTTGTTAAAGACTCCAGCCTGGAACCTTAAACAGCTACTTTTCCTTTTGTGCATGCAGACTCCATTCCAGATCTCTGCCCTCTGGTAGCTGGCTTCTGGCTTGTGGTTTAGCATGGTTCTACACAGCTATGGGCACCTACTCTGAATTCCCTGGCTTATGATTTCAGTCTGAATCCCTGCCTCCTGTTCCTTCTCATTCACCTAGCTTGCGGTTCTACTCAGACTGACTGCCTATGTATTTGTTCCTTCTGCAACTCAGCTTCCTGACTTTCTTGCTTCTGATCCCCTGACTTTAGTTGAGACCCTTTCTTCCTTGACCTTTTTTGGTCTTCTGAGTCTCCAGTATCATGATTCTTTAGGGTCAAGCTTTGACCATCTGCATCCCAGACATACCTTTGACACCTCCCAAAAGATAACCTTAATTATCATTCTAAACACTCTTCTGGGGGATGTTTTTCCTGTAGAATAAGAATAACCTATGGCTTGGAAATTGGGGCACCCAAAATAGGAGACTGGTTGAAATCCTCACCTTGGATAGGAGTGCATTCTTGCATCCTGGGTGTGTCTACATGTGCTACTAATGATATAAAGGCTTACTGTGCAGTAAAATACTGGTCAGCAAATCTTTCCTGGGAGCACATGTACACATGCTCCCCGTTGGGAGCAAATCTGCTCTCATTGGCCACATCCACATGAGTACAGATTTTTGTTTCCCAGGGGATAAGAGGCAGTGGCACATCTTGTGCCACTGCTAGTTGTCCCCAGAGAACTGCTATGCCATGTGTCCTCTGGCATGTGGCAGATTATCCTAAATCAGGTAGCAGATGCTGGGACCAGTAACTGTGTAATATATGGGTACTCCATAGTCCTGTACCTGGGAGCCTACACATCAGCCAGAGGATGATTCTGGCAAGCCAGGCTCCAGCTTTGAGTGGTACATGCTGTTGCCACATGCATTGCCCACTTCTTAAAGACATAGGTTTTTTGATCCCAGGATTTCCCAGGGGAACCCCACCCCCTGCCCCACTCCCAGCAGCCTGCTCCCTTGCACTGCAAGGTAGCAGTGCAGGGAATACCTGCATGTGTTGGGCGATGCCACAGATGAGTCTGTGGTGCCACATACCACACATCCACACTCTTCTGGACACAGTCAATGGGAGCAGCTGTTCCCACCCTGCCCTACCCAAAGACCTGCTTTGTCTCTCCCAGGAGAAACATTGTTGACCAATATTCAGAAATAACTACCTCCAGAAGTATTGGCAGATGCACATATACTTTTACTTCAAGTGGATAATCCCTAAAATGTAAATTATAAATATCACAAATATCTTAAACTCCAAATATAGCATTGTTTCTTACTAAATCTTAATGATATATTTTAGATGTCCTGAGCAAGTGGTCTTTCTCAGGTTGCCATGGAAAACTTTTCCACAATCTAGTATAGCTCTGTTTAACTGTAGAGATTTGTTCTTCTTGATTGTACTGGTCAAAAACTACAAAAGCAAGAATGATACAATGCCATGAATAAATTTGAAAGAGCATACTGAAGAAATTTACTGCGACTCTTCATTTTGCGTTCCACCAATATTTTAATAAATTAATTTTGGCAGGGACATTTTCAGAATAGTTAATTAATTTACTGAATTTGTGAATTGGTAATTGATAATTAAGTCAAGTAAATATTCCAGGAAAGTAAATGTTAAGTATATAATAATATTATACTAGAAACTTTATGCTAAGAATCTTATTCAGTATCCTATTAAAGGAAGAAAAATGAACATTTAAGGCTGTCTCCTATTTCACTGCATGCACCTAAATGGCAGTAACTGCACATATTAGTAGTTATATACAATCTGCAATTTAGGATGCATTCTATCTGGGCAGTTACATAGCAATATACATTTGCTCAGAGATGAATATAAAACCAGGTAGACCCCAAATTAATCAGGCAAAAAAACCATGACTAGCAGACTTAGATGCTAGATCAGGTAGAGTTAAAAGAACTATTATGCATTATCCAGGTTCACTGTCAGCCTTCCTTTGAAGTTAAACACCAGGCAGCCCAGAGAGGGAGATACATAGGCCCAGGAAAAAGAAGGTGGAGGGCATGTGACTCAGTTCCTTAGATATAGCCCTAGATTCTGGTTTCTAGTTTGGCCTTTTTTCCCAAGAAGAATTTCCCATATATCTATCTATTCAGTGTAATTTATAATAGGTCAATTTGAAGAGGTGGGATAGCTAAGCTTCACATGTAGTCTGGTAACTAAAGCACTCTTTTGGAAAGTAGACAATGAAGGTTCAAAGCACCTCTGGGTGATGAGAAGCCTTAGAACCTGGATTTCTGTTCCAGTTCCCTAACCACTATTGTGTTAAAATATGGGAAGGCCCTTCTCTTCCTTCTCTACTTTGCTTCTGGCAGGTATACAAAAAGAGGAATTCTATTTTACCACAGGGTGAAATAGAATCCTGAATGGCTTAAATGCCACAAGCTTCAATTATGTATCTAAAAAACTGTGATTTAGGCACATAAAGTGAAATAAATGTTTGCCTCTAGCCTTTCTGATGAGTCACAATGGTTGGAAATTTGAATATCAAATGCTCTCAATAGACTTTGGAAATAATGTACAAACCAAAAATCAATGCCAGAAAGTATTTGGTGAATACTTACAAACACTAGTCTCCATGGAAATACAGAGAAAAAGAGGCAAAAATAGGCAAAATTATCAGTCAGTCTCCCACCTCTAACTATAGCTTCACATTGTCATGTTTGTGGTATATCACTTCATCATGTAGCAGCATCACTTAACAGTAATGCATCTATGCCTATTTTATAGTGTAATAGGACAATGCCACATTGCTATTGTTTTGCTTTCCATTCAGAAGAACCTAGCTGTAGATGGCTGTAGATGTTCTGTGTTAGAGAAGCAAACATGATTTCTACTCCAAAGAGATTAAAATATAAGGCTCTGATCCTACAATTAGCACCATGTGGTCAAACCTCTGCACCTGCAGGGAAGTCATTAGTGCTCTGCATCAGTTAAGGGATTCATCTGCAGGTAGCAAAGACTGAAGCCTAATTTCAGATAGTGAAATAATCAAAAGGAGAAAACGATGTTGGCTATTGGGAGAGGAAAGGAAGGTTTAATAAGATTACATATAGACCACATCCAGAATGGTCCTATCTCTGAAAGTAGTAGGGTTGGCATTCTCAGTTACAGATGAAAAATAAATATAAATATATAAATATGTGAGTTTCCTTTTCTTGAGGACATCCCAGTAGAAGTGGGTATACCAAAATGATTTGAATGATGTAGTAGCTTTGTGAGTATATTCTGGAAGGTATGTGAAAATAGAGTATGATGAAAGAAAGATGAGTGCAAAGCAGATAAACAGGGCAAGAAGAAGAGCAACACAGGCAGAGTCTGGAGAAGGGACAGTATGATATATTATAAGATACCTCTTAGGTAAGAGAGCCTCTCTTTTTGGCTCCTGGAAATAAAATATTTGTTCTCTCTATTGCATATTGCCTGATGGTTGTCAAACATCATGGCTCCTCTGAGACAGTGTTAGCTTGGCATTTCAATCAGATCCAGGGAGTGAATAAGAAATAAATTCATTCTAGCTCTAGGGCCACAGGATTATTATCACAGATTTAAAAAATATTTCTCTATCAGGAATGATTGTTCATTTTCTTAATTTCATGCCATCACAATACTATACTCAATCTATTATACTACCCAGAATAAATCTACTCCATCCCTAGCATTTACTACAAATCGTCACTTTCTCTAGAGAGCTCTCCATTCCTTAAAGTTTCCTCCCTGCATGCACCTTTACTTGTCACTTAGTCAGGCTATAAACAAGCTAGCTCCTTTGATCTTTCCTCATAACTCAGCCTCTCCAGTGCCCTAATTATTGTTATTGCTGTTCTTGGAACATTCTTCATTTTATCAGTATATTTCTGGTCCCACTCAGCGGTGATTTTACGACTCTGTGTGTGTGTGTGACCAAGATGATATAAAGAGGGACACTCACTCTTCTTTTCAAAAATATGGCATACCAATAAATGCAGACCAAACTTGAAATGCTTTCTTGACATCCACACTGCACTGCAGAAGTGGATCTAAATTCCTATCTAGTTACCCACAAGCCATTTTTAGTGTTACAGTCATTATCAGCAACACCTTGTATGAACAACAGATGCCTACCAACATTTCCTTTGGGGGCACATTTTCTTTACCTAGAATACAGACAGCAGCCTTTATAATTGCAAGAATGATATAGCACTATGGCAGCAACAGGCTGCTACTAACAGGTATTGACTGTATTGCTTTGTGGCTTGTAGTGTCAGTGAATTCAGCTGGACAGGTTCATATACTAACAACATGTAAGTCATATAATCATAACTTATTTATAAATAGAAGTCATTTAGAAGTAACTTTAATTGTTGTAAGCCCTTCCATTTGTCTTCTGAAAATAATAGTGTCTCTGAACCTTGTGAACTTTGACCATTCGTCTGGTATGCTCTAGGTGTGGGGTCATATACATCTGGGCATACAGTTACGCCCCATAAATTTAAGCCTCATAAATCTTTAAAATACTGTATTTACTTAAATCCAACATGAGATTTTTCTCCAATCGGCATTGGGGGGGACGGGGTGAAGCCTCATCTTGTATTCGAGTACATGCCTCAGGCAGACAATGGCTCAGCTCTAGATTTGACCCTGGGCTCAGGTGAAGCTAGAGTTGAGCTGCTGCCTAACCTGGGCCAGAAAGGCTCATTTGGTGGGTGAGAGGGCACAGGACCAGGGAGACTGGGGGTGGAGACTGTGGGATTGAGGCGAGAAGCCTGCAGCCTTCCCCCCTACCCCTTGCCCTCCTGTGCCTGCCCTCCCACCCCCTGCTCTCCCTCCGAAGCTTTCCCTGCTGCTTTCTACTCCCTTCCCCTCCTTTACCTTATTCTCTGGCTCAAGTCTCTCCAGCCCCACTCTGGCCTGCCTGAAAGCTAGTGCTGCTATTTCCTGGCAAGCCAAGCTGGGACCAAGTCATGGCCATGCTGCTGCACAGTGCCCCCACAGGAGCAACTGCAGCAGAACGTAAGGGGAACATGAGCAGGCATGGGGCAGGAGGTGTAGAACAGGCTTCATTGGGCCGAGAAACAGAGGGAAGTAGGGAGAAGGTTGCAGAGTAGGGCTAAGGCATGAGAGACATGCTGCAGAACAGTGTAGGGGGCCAAGAACACGAGAACAAAAAACAGGGGAGGAAGGGGTAAGGGTGTGGCCCCTCACACCTCATCGTCACCTGTTTCCCCACTCCAGCAGTTGATGCTGAATTTAGGACAGCCTTCCATTAATTTGATTTTATACATGGACATTATAAACAATTATAACACATTTATAACTTTCCATGTATAGAATCTAATTATTTGGGGAGACCATCATACATTCAAACTCATCTTGAATTCAAGTCTTGGATTACTAATAACCTTGCAAGAGAAAATGCTCATACACTAGCAAAATGTCAGTGGTCAGAAAGTGATCTGGTCAGACAGATCTCGTTTGGGATAGGTATGTTGTCTCAGTGACACTGAAGTACTTTTCTTTTACCAAAAGCTAGATAGCCATTTTAAATCCATAACCCAATGATGTGTCAAGTGTTTTAAAGCTTGTTGAAGCTATGGCCAAATTAGAAAAATCACCACCTTGTAAGTGATACTTGTGTCACAGAGTAACACCTCTTGGAAATGTGGGGTGTCCAGAAAGTGTGGCCTCTCAAGAGGCAGTCCAGGTGAGGCCAGCAGGAATTTCCTGGTGCAGTAGACCAGTAACAAGGCAGTCACCAGTTCCTTGAAGGGGCAGTGGTAAGAAGATTACGTCTTTATGTAAGCTCCTAAACATGGTAAAATAATGTTGTTTGCATACCAGAAGCCTGTTGCTTGAGCATCCCCAACCATGAGCATAATACCATATGAGCATTTATTTCACACATGAAAATATTAGCTACTTAGCATATTAGCTACTTAGGCAATACCCGCCAGACCTCTTCCGTTATCTGCAGTGCTAATCATGGTTTTTCAAAGCATTCAATATTTTATTTCAATGTAGTTTTCACATTAAAGAATAACCTGATTTCTTGAAAACTTTGCTATAAAATGTACTGGTATAATACTCAAAATTAAGAGTGGCTAACACTTGCAAAAATAGATCCAAAAACAATAGTAAAGCCAGGATTGATTTATGGAAGCATTATAGATTTCATACAATTGGAGTGAAAATATTTCAAGGGTTTTTTTTTTCAGACTTACAAAAAGACTGTCTGCAGTAATATACAAAATGTACAAGATGCATCTTATGGGGACTTATGATCTGGCAGAAGACAAATGGACCCAAAGATTTCAGTTTTGTAGTATTCCAAGACAAGGATTTTTCTGGCCTCAGGCATAGCTACCCATTGAAAATTTCATCCCATGCTGTGCTTACACATAAATGCCCAGCTCTGCCTCCTTTGACTATTGTATGAGAATCCCTCCATCTTCTATCTCACAAATATATGTTAAGCTGGTATACACAGAAGAGACAGACTATGCAAACTGATTCTGGGATTACCTTTTTATTACTACAAAGAGCAGTCACAAATAGTGCAAACCAACTCAGATCCCTTGAAACTAGTACCATCAGCCAAATGGTTTAATTCCTATTGCTCACTCCTCTTAAACTAGCATTGTGATTTCAGGAGCTCAAAGACAGAGAAATTTTTTTCAGCAATTTGTATGTTTAATGCCTTATGGGTGCCTGATATTTCTTTGTTGAGCCACTGAAAGGGCCAACTTGAATGCAAAGCAATCATGTGAGAAATCCAAGTAGCAACTGAAATGGGAAATGGTAGTGAAAATTCTTGATGTCTGAGTCTGCTTAATAAATAGAAACACTGTAGGTATTTCTCCTTCAAGGACATATTGGATCCTTGTTAAATTTGTGAAAACAGTTAACTAAATCTCTGTGAGCAACAATATGTTGTTGATCTTCTTTACAGGGGAAAGTTAACCTGCATTTTCAAAACAGATCTTTTCTTTTTTTATGTCATTTTTCATTACCCACCTCAGTCAAGCATATAGTTTATGTACCATGATGTACCACACTGTACCTTTTAATTGGTTTTGCATGTATTTATTTTACTATGTATTTCTTTAGACTTTAATCTGTTTTTCTGAGGTAACCTTCAACAATTTTATTTGCACTCAGACTCCATCATTTTCCCCCAATGAAGAGCTAAAACAAGATTCACAAACATATACAGGTATGCTTAATACAGAGAAGCTATGTACATATAGCTTTGTAAGCATCCAAATTTATTCAACAGTGCCACCAGGTGGTTATATTAAAACAGAAACAAAATTTTAGCCATAAAATTGATTGAATGCTTAAAAACTGTTTGTATTTTTAAACTTATGTCTTTCTAACAGAACAATCAAACTTTTTCTATGTGAGCAGTTATTTTTTATGGTATATAATGCACATCTTTGCACAGCAGTATGCTGTCTGTTATAAAATGTCTTTAATTACTTGCTTATCTTGGAGATGTAGTAACCCTGAACTTCAGTATACAACATACCCTTTTCAAGACTGGAAGACTATCCTGGGAAAGGGTTGTAAAGCATTTTGGATTATCAGAATTAACTGACTTTTATGTAAGTGTAACATTATGTGCCACTTGTTATTGGTGTGTATAGGAATTCAATGGAGGCAATGTTTTTCTTGTAACTATAACCCCAGTGTAGGCTTTTTCCAAATAGAGTGTTCTAAATAGGAGAATATTCATTGCTAATAATGATTGTAATTAATTAATGAGTTTATTATGGCCTATTTATAAAAGGAACAGTCAGTATATTTTATCATAACTGTATAAATTTGACAGCAGACAATTATTTCAAATAATGGAGAGATCTAGCTATTCTGTTGCTAATAGAACTCCAGAGAGGAGAAGTATGAACCCTGAAAGCACTTCATCCCTAGGGTATTTGGGAGAACAAATCTAATGTGAGAACAAATCTGGTGATCCAAGAGAGGAAGAAGCACTTGGTTTTGCAAGGAAGCAGTGAGTTTAAAAGATAAGTGAATCAAACATTTCAAGAAAAGGAAACATCTCTTCAACATATACACTGCTTGAGAGAGAAACAAGATATAAGTAGCATAATGTTTGCAGTAATGGACTTATAAATCATTGGGTTTGCATAAGCAAAATGGTTATCATAGCAATAAATGGCATTGTAATTCATTATGCAAATAGGATGTGCTAAGAAGTTAATTTATATACCATGCTTACTATAGCATTGTAGAAGTATTTAAGTAGAGATGTCTTTAAACTTTCAAATAAGCTAATTATATATGCTACCCTACCCTAATATGTATTTGGTAAAATAATATCTATAATAGCATTTAAATTACACAGCCATGTGATGCATCAGTATGCGACTATTATGATGTGCCCCAGTGTGATCTGAATGCCCAATCTGGTAAATTCTGGTATTAGAGTTGTGTGCAGATGGGATAGATATATATTATAAACTGGGAGGTCTACAAAAAGTTCAGTATTATTTACCCTGATAAAAGCACAAAAAGCCAAGTTCATCCTTGGTGTAACCCCACTGGCTGAAGTTCATTACAAAGAACAGTATTCAGTGACAAGGAATTCATATGTTGGTGTTTAAGCATAATTCAAAATATGGGAATGAGCAAATGCTGAGTGTGATTTTTGTCAACAGGCCTTTCTAAATGGGGTGGAATAACACATGTAACCTTTATATATACTGTAATAAGTGTTCCTAATCCAAAAATATTCCCAAAATGCAGTGTGGGTTCTAAAGCAAAGATTTTACAAATAAAAATAAAAAATAAATCAGTGCACATAAACAAACAAACAAAAATCAGAACCTAATACTTTAGCAAATTAAAAGCTATTACAAGTTAGGCTCACTATAAGAAAGGTCTTTAAAATTATGTTAATCAATCACAGAACAGTCTTAACTTGAACCGTTAAAATATATCACCACATTATAGATTAGAGCCTTAACAAGGACACAGCAATATACAGAAGGACATTTTGCAAATTCAGAGCTGTGTCAAATGCAGCTGAGGTAACATGTAATTGAGTATCTCCATGCAGATTGTGAGTACAAGACAAAAATAGAGATGGAACATAATTAATTGAGGAACTACAAATGAAAACAAATAAATTAAGATATCATATTATTTTGTAATCTACTAGGACTCGGGTGATGAGAGTTATTGTACTATAATTTGAATCCCAGTTCCTGTTCCTATAGAGATATTTATCCACTGATTAAGTATTTGCTATTCTAAGTTTGGAACAATTCCAGAATAAATTAATATTCTATCATAGGGTCTCTAAGTCTTATGTAGATATAGGAAACCCATGCACACTTCTTCACAAATACCTGTCAAAACCCAGTTGAGTCATAATATTCACCCCCAGGTCCTTATACAAAAACTAATCAGCATTTAACTGAATAGTTATTATGTAACACCACCACTACCAGTCTTTATAAAAGAAGTGGATAGACACCTGAAAAGAAAAATCAGTAATAACATTCTTGAAAGCAATCTAAGGAAGTATGGGTTGGATGAAGGGGCTGTAAGGTGAATAGAAAACTGCCTGAATTGTTTGGATCAGAGGCTAGTAATCAATGGCTTGATGTCTGATTGGCAACTGGTATCAAGTGGAATGTCCCAGGGGGTGGGCCTGGCATCCATTTTGCTCAATATCTTTATCAGTGACCTGAAAGATGGGATAGAATTCATCCTCAGAAAGTTTGGAGATGACATCAAGTTTGGGGAGCAGTAGATATACTGGAAGGGGTAGGACTAGGATTCAGAAAGACCTCAAACCTACAGGTTGGGGACCAACTGGCTAAGCAAAAGATCTGCAGAAAAGGATCTTGGCGTTACAGTGGACAATAAGCTGAATATGAAACAACAGTGTGCCCTCGTTGTGCAAAGGGCTAACATCATACTGGGCTGCATTAGTAGGAATGTTGTCAGCAGAACAAGGAAAGTGATTCTTCTCCCTTGTTCTGCACTAGATAGGCCACATGGAGTACTGTGTCCAGTTTTTGGGCCCCCCACTACAGAAAAGAGGTGGACAAATTGGAGAGTCCAGAAAAGGGTAATGAAAATGGTTAGGGTGCTGGGGCATATGGCTTATGAGAAGATGCTGAGGGAACTGGGCTTATATTTCCTATATCAGTCTTTCAACATTTTATATAAACGCAGTTTATATAACACAAAATACTAATTAACTTTTCTACCTGCTGCAATATGCACATCCAACTTCTTGTAAAAAGTTATTTGGCAGCTATCTGCCATTTTAAACCTTACAGAATTCTGTAAACAACTACAGTAAACGCAGTTCTTACATCTTAGTCATCCAACAGAGACATAAGAATGACAACCTCAACTGTACTCACCTATCTCCTGTTTCCTGGTTCCTAGAATGAAATCTAGAAGTCTTTTGAGGCATCTAGGCTGCATCTACAATGCATGGAGGAGAAAATAAGAAACATTAGAGCAGGATAATAGTTTTCCCACAGGTTCACTGAGCAGGTAGCTTGCTTAGGACTGAAAGAACATGCCACCTTTTGCTTGAGTTTTACCACCCTGAACCCTCTTATAAAAAAACATATATCTGTATCATTTGTTTAATAAAACAGCAGAAGTCTGTTTTCTTTTAAGTTATAGTTACTGTTATTGTATATACTGTATAGACAGTCACAGGAGAAGAGACTGGAATCCAGGTCTTCTTCCTCCCAGGTGAATAAACTGTCTAGAGAATTATTCTCTCTCTTGTACTCTCTTTTTGATCCAAGGAAACTAGAATTATTTTCTATACAGTTGTCTTGGTTTTAATAGAAAGCATGGAGATTATAATAGCCATGTTGTTAAGGCCCTCTTTTAAGACCAATTCTGGGGACCAGTTCTGGTACATGGGGGCAAAAGGGAACAATCCTCAACATGCAGGAGCAGGAGGGGCAGTGCTGGGGCCCAGGGACCAATCCTGGACACACAGGGCTCAATCCCAACCCTGCCCCCTCATCTGGCCCTCAGGGGCAAAAGGCTGAGCTCTGCTGGCACAGGATATTAAAGTGGCCATGAAAACTGTGGTTGATCTGCTGTCTATCAACCCAAGTGTCCTACATGAAAAATAAGTTCCTTGATGACAATGACTTAATCTAATATGTATGATGTAAGATTCAGAATTTCATTTTATCTCCTGATCATGTGATAAATTCTGAAAAGTTAGAAAAAAAGTACAAAACCACCCTAAAGTTTCCTTAATCTATCTTCTTACTAACATGTTCTCCATAATTGGAGAAGGACTTGGCTAGCAGTATGATGTCAGAAGCTGCCTTAGACTGGAGTGACCATACATCCTGATTTGGCTGGAACAGTCCCAGATTCTGAAGGCTGGTCTTGACCAGTTGGTCAAAAGTCACAGGCTGGGTGGGGTCCAGTGGGGAGGTGAAGCAGCATGGTGCACTAGGTAGGCAGACTCTACTGCCAATGTAGGATCAAAGCTGGTAAATATATGGTCACCCAATCTAAGATGCCATATCCGAGGTCCCTACATTCCTTCCTTCCTCATAGAGGAAGCAGTGCCTGCACACCCATCTGCCTGGAGCACCATGCTGTACAACCTCCCCACCAAACTTTGGCCAGAGACCTTTGACCAACTGGTCAGGATTGGCCTACAGTATCTGGGACTGTCCCAGCCAAATGGGAGATATGATCATGGGGGAAGGACAGACAACAAGCACATAATAAGCAGGTCAGGTAACACAAAGGAACTTACTCTGACCCCAGCCCAAGGATGGGACTTGAAGTGCACAAAGAAGCCTGCGGTTCCAATAGCAAGTTTAGCTGCCTGTACATAAATACCAGTAACATGGGGAACAAACAGAAGGAACTGACCCTTCTGCTAAGCAGTAACAAATATGATCTCATAGGGATAATGAAGACCTGGTGGAACTCCACCTATAAATGGACCACAAGTATAGATGGCTATACCTTGTATAGGAGGGACTGTGTTGGGAGGAAGAGCAGGGTGTAATTCTCTATGTCAAGGAGCAGTACGCTTCCCTACAAGCAGGTGCAAGGACGGGGTCTTGAAACCCTGTGGGTTAGAACATGGTGAGTGGAATATAACTGTAGGAGTCTATTACAGACCTCCTAACCAGGAGGAAGAGCTTAACCATGGATTCTCTAGGGAACTAGAAGAAGCTGCACACTCTCAGTGCATGGTTGTCATGGGTGACTTCAATCACCCTGACATCTCATGGGAAGAGCATTCAGCCAAATCTGATTAGTTGTGGTGCTTCCTCACTTGCATTAATGAACTCTATTTGACTCAAGAAGCCTACAGGCTGACAAAGGGTAAGGTGCTGCTGGATCTTGTTCTGGCCAAAGGGGATCATCTAGTGAGCAACCTGAGGATTGAATGGAATCTTAGTGACACTGATCACAAGTTGATCACTTTCTCTATCCATTGCAAAGTTGGCAAATCAGTCAGCAATGCAGTATACTCAACTTTAGAAAAACTGACTTTCACAAGCTCAGGAGGTTGGCCCTGAGATATTGTGATCTGGCAGAGGGGGGAGTTCTTGATAAGTGGTCACTCCTTAAGGACTCAATCCTAAAAGCACAAGGGAAGACCATTGCAGACCAGAGGAAAGGTAGTAAAAGGGCTGGGAGAGCCCCTTGCCTCAATAGGGAACTCATGGACCTCCTTAAACTTCAAAGAGAAGCTTGTAAGGATTGGAAGATGAGAAATACCTCTAAGGTTATGTATCACTGGCCCACACCTGTAGGGAGTGGACTAGAAAAGCCAAGGCTGAAACCAAGATCACACTAATTACAGGAATCAAGGAAAATAAAAAAAATGTTCTTCAATAAGTGGGATACTGCATCCATTTCTGGGCTCCACACTTTAAAAAGGAAGTGGAGAAGATTGAGAGAGTCCAAAGGAGAGCAACATACGTGATCATAGGTCAAGAGAGCAGGCCTTATGAGGAGAGGATGAGAGGCATGGGACTTTTCAGCCTAGAGAATCATAGACTCAGGGGGGACTTGGTGGGAGCCTGTAAGTAAACAAGGGGTGTGCATCAGGATCTGAGAGAATGCCTGTTCACCAGGGCACCCCAAGGGAAGATACAATCAAGTGGTCACAAACTGCTGGAAGGCTGTTTTAGGCTGGATATAAGAAAAAAACTTCTTTGTCATCCAAGTCTCCAGATTCTGGAATAGACTCTCCCCAAAAGTGGTGCAAGCACCTACTCTGGGCACATTCAAGAAGTGTTTGAATGATTATCTTGTTTGTGTCACTTGACCCTAATGGACTTCCTGCCCTTTGGGCTAGGGGCTGGACCTGATCATCTCACAAAGTCCTTTCCAGCCCTAATTTCTATGAAATATATGAAAACTATTAAATCACCCTACCTAAGATTATACCTAGACCAGTTTTAAAGAAGGGTATACAATTTCTGTTGCCTTTGACACTATTTCCAGAGGTTTAGCTGTCAGATTCCATATCTTACTATTACAGTCCAGAACTAAATGTCCATATCAGGGACCATTTTCCATTGTGAAAATTTGCTATGCTAGCTAGCCTCTAGCTTATTTCTAATCAGGGAATTTTCAAGGCATTTACTAAAGTTCTCTGCATGTATTCACCCAGGTTTATTATGTGGATTCAATTAGTGGAAATAGAGCCAATCTTTAACCTATTTGGCTAAGTACATGCAGTCAAAAAGCCTCAGGCTGAATCAATTCAATTTTTGCAGGTTAGTCTAAGCTGCAGAGATTGAACTGGAAAGCAAGAGAACAGACATTCACTTTTGACTGTGGAAATGCAGGAACATGTATTCAGTGGCTCAAGCCAGAAATTGGGGGGGCACTAGAACACACCTCCCAGTCCGCCAGCTCCAAGGCTTTCCCCCACTTCCTGCTTGAGTGGAGAGAGCATGAGCAAGCCCCAGGCCAGAGGTAGCTGGAAGGTCCATCTGGGTGGGTGGAACTCCACCTGCTAGGCTGAAGAGTGGGTGGGTGGGGAAAAGGGCATTGAATTCATAAAAAAACTTGAATAACAATAGTCCTTTCTCTGAAGCAAACATGTATTGAACACAGTTATAGTAATTATAATCCTGTAATCCTAACCTCACTGCTTGGGAAGCTCTTGGAGAGAATCATCAAGGAGCAGATCTGTGGAGGGCCTGCAGGGGAGATCATGCTCAGGGGCAATCAATATGGGTTCACCAAAGGTAGGTACTGCCAGACCAACCTGATTGCCTTTTATGACCAAGTAACTAAATCCTTGGATGATGATGTCGCTGTGGACATAGTCTTTCTAGACTTTAAGAAGGCCTTTGTCACAGTCTCTCACCCCATCCTCATCAATAAATTAAGTGATGCAGCATTGATGCTTGCACAGTTGGATGGGTAAAAAATTGACTGATGAGACGCACCCAGAGAGTAGTGGTGGACAGGTTGTACTCAGCCTGGTGAGATGTGAGCGGTGGAGTACTCCAGGGCTCGGTCATTGGGCCCACACTGTTTAACATCTTCGTCAGCGACTTGGACGAGTGGATGGAAAGCATGCTGCCCAAGTTTGCTGATGACACTAAGATGTGGGGCGAGGTGGACACACTTGAAGGGAGAGAGAGGCTGCAACTAGATTTAGACAGATGACAAAAGTGGGCAGACGAGAATAGGATGGGGTTCAACGTAGACAAATGCAGGATACTGCACGTTGGGAGAAGGAATCCACAGCATACATACAGGCTGGGGAGTTCGCTTCTTGAAAGCACAGAGTTGGAAAAGGATCTCAGAGTCATTGTTGACTCCGATGAACATGAGCTGCCAATGCCAGACCACAGCTAAGAAAGCCAGCCATACCTTGTCTTGTATCCAAAGATGCATCTCAAGCCAGTCCAGAGAGATGATACTCCTCCTCTCTGCGAGTTTGGTCAGGCTGCAGTTGGAGTACTGCATCCAGTACTGGGCACTGCACTTCAAAAGAGATGTGGCCAGCCTGGAGAGGGTTGAGAGGAGGGCCACCCACTTGGTGAGAGAACAGCAGGACAGGCCCTACGAGGAAAGACTGAAGGACTTGAACCTGTTCAGCCTCAGCAAGAAGAGGCTGAGGGGGGACCTGGTGGCTGCTTACAAACTCATCAAGGGGGATCAACAGCAAATAGGCAGGGCTCTTTTCTCCCCAGCACCACCTGGGGTGACAAGGAACAATGGTCATAAGCTGATGGAGAATAGGTTTAGGTTAGAGATCAGAAAGCAACATTTTAGTTAGGGTGGTCAAAATCTGGAACCAACTTCCCAGGGAAGTGGTCCTCGCCCCTACCTTGGGCAAATTCAAGCGGAGGTTGGATGATCACCTGTCTGATTTCTTGTAAACCCAGCATTTATTCCTGCCTGTGGCAGGGGGTCAGGCTAGATGATCTGTTCAGGTCCCTCCTGACCCTAGCTACTATGAAACTAAGAAACTATGAAGAAGGGAATAATGCTGCAGTTCTGCTGGCTGTGATCATGGACTACAAACCCCAGAGGCACCTAGAAGCAGGAAGAAGTGATGAGCAACCTGCAGAGTTTTGTTCCTGTGGGTCTGGACTCCAAGTCCCAGAGATATCAGGAGCAGCAGGAAGAGGAAGTAAACACAGCCTATGCTGGGATGCAGGTAGACTCTGATTTAACTTGAACCAGGAAGAGGGCTGGAACAGCATTTTCATTCAACCGGATTTCTCTTTAACCAGTTTCAGCCATTTTGAAACTAGTTTATGTGCACCAAGCTTCTGTTCTGTTCAGGGCTGTTCTGGGGGGGAGGGTGAATTGGGGTGACCACCCCAGATCTGGTGCCAATGGCAGTGGCATCTTATTCAAGTCCAGGGTTGTGGGATCAGTGCAGGAGCAGGGCCCCATATGGGATGATTTGCCTCAGACCCCATACCCTGCTCACCTCTGGTTTTGTTACAGGCTTAAACCAATTTCTGAAGATTAAAACCAGTCTATGTGTAACTTCTGTCCCTAGCCTTTTTGTTGCAAAACTCTTTTTAGACCAAGCTATTTTGCCTGCCAGTAATATTTTATTTTAGACAGATGTCTATCCTGATTTTTTCCCCACTTTGTTTTAGATGATATATGGTCCCTTTTTATTGCTTTCTATGACTGTGCAAAGTCCTTCCTTGGAAATTGTAGTTGTTTTACTCTTTTGAATTTTTTTCACCATCCTTAGAGTATTTTAGTATCTTTGTAGAAGGCCAAGTTATTTGCCTTTATCTGGTACTCTTTATTGGTGTGTATTCCAACACTGCAAATTAAAAGAAGCTGGCTGTAGGAATGTATTGGGAGAGAAGGCAACACTCAATAGCAGGCAGAGAAGGAAACATCTGTACTGGGAACTATGACTATGGAATACTGATCTTAGAGAGTTCTTACTCCACCCAGGAGATAATAAGTAAAATTATTCTGACAGCTAGTTAGCACTTAAGATGGGTAATTAATAAATATCTTCTACATGCAAGATATTAAATAAGAAATGTAATGATTTTTATGATTCATAGGTCATTTGGGCAGCATTCATGTATTGAACAAAGTGCCAAAAACTTTAAGTCAATAAAAAATAATAATACCCACCATCCAATTTGGAGTTCTCGCTTTCCACCACTCACTTTCCACCCACATTTAAGTAACTGACATTGTTAAAAATAATTGCTAGGACTGCATGATTAATTTATATCTAATTTTTAGAAATACTGTATTTCAAACAATTCTGGAACAACCATATTTCTCAAGCTGCAAATAAATAGAATTTACACAGCATTATTAGCTAGTATCTGATGTGCTATGTTAGGTCACATAATACACTTTCAGGATTTAGAAAATGTGAAGGGTTTCAAACCATTTGCACATAAAATTAATAAGAAATTATTTAACAGAAACCCTTGAGGGATGCAGATGTTACTGGCTAATTAATGGAGATCCGACCTCTGATCTATTGTAATCATCTTAAATAAAACTAAAACATTTAATCAAGCCAACTTTAAGCACCTTTACTAAAAACAGATGATTCTTTGAAAAGTTTCACAGACAATAGGAAGACATTATTGTATGTTATAGAAATATGGTACATAAAATCAGAAGTATAATTCTATAAACTCACACAAATATACATTAAACAAATATCCACATTGCAAAATCAATCATAGAAAATTTAGCAAATGCTAACAATAAGATTGTTTATACATCCTCCATTATGTCCTCTTGGGTGCATACATTATGAGCATATACGACTTCTTTTTCCATTGGGCAACATTCTGGATGCCAGACAAATAGTGCTCAGAAAATCAGACACATGTTCAATATTTATTTTTACTATCTATCAGTGTATGTTCATGTACCTGACTTATTACACCTGTACTGAACATGGAATATGATATTCTTCTTCTGTGAAGCAGGGCTACATTATTCGTTGAAGTTTACAAATAGTACAAATAGGAAATCAAGGCAGAGAGAAATCTGAGCCAAAATGAAAGAGAGAAAAAAAACAGTTAAGATTGAAGGCCAGATTGAAGAATGGATTTAGGCATCTAGAACAGGACTCAGCAGAATCCAAAATTGTAATCCAAACAAACAACTGAAAAAAACCCCAAACCCTGCCTAGCAGCTAGGTAGCCTGAAAGGATTTACACTTAAGAGAAACCTTTCTGACCATCTCCAACTTAGATGCATTGTTCTAGAGAGTGGCAGGAGTTCAGATGTTCTTAGAATTCCCTTTTGGTTAGCTCTAATCACTTCTAAACTCTAATATATATTTGATTGTCCTTCTGAGGCCTCTTTCTTTGTGTACTGGATACAGGTCATCAGTTCCTAGTTCTTTTTTGGATTCTCTTTTGAGGTCCAAGTGTTTAAAGGTTAAGCACTGAGGCATCCAACTGGTAGGTATGTCTGTCTTGTATTAGGTTGAGCACAGATTTAGCCCTGAGACAAATCTTGTAAATATTTGTATATACCTGCATTTATCTTTATTAGCATGAATATTCCCAATGATTTCATTATCATTATTCACTGCAGCAGTTAGGCATGTACACAAGTGAATTGTAGCCTAGTTTTTGATGTCTAACTTAAAAGGGCTAGAGCACTTTTCAATTTCTATAACAAATTAAATCCTGCACATAAAAAAATCTCATTCATCATGCAGCCTTTCACCATTCACTTGTTTATATAATCTCTCTTAATCTGTTCTAAAACCAATAAGCAATGTTAATGAAATAAACTTTTTTTAAAGCCACCTACATCAACAGACTGCCACACCAGAAGTCTATCTGTTAAATGGTCAGTTGCTATCAGCTGGTTGGTAACTTGGCAAAACCCCAGTAATCAAATTTATAAACCCAGATGGGACAATTATGCAAAAGTGCTGGGAAAATAGTATGATTAAGGGTCAATCTTATGATAATACATCAGCTGAACCCCTTATGGGATCAGCTGAAATAGGTAATAAGAAATCATCATTATGGGGGCATACATAACCAATTGAGGTGACTCCATGTATTATATAGAGAGAGTTCAGAAACTGTGATACAAACCTTAGTTTTATAAGTTATTAATCAAGATCAATTGGATTAGAAGACTCATCAAGAAAATTAACTTAAAATTTAATCCATAATCAGTTCTCTGCTGTCAGCTATATCATTTAATGTAATGCTTTAGTTGAATGAACGTATAGTATAAAATTTTCAGTGAAGTCATTTTACAGCATATACCACAGACTAATGTGCCTTAAACACATTTCATTGCACACCAACCTAGTTTACATTCCAAACTCAAAACCTCTTATTTTAATTTTGGAGAAGTCTAACTTTAATACAATGATATGATAGATATCTTTTCTTTTAAAAACCTTCATAATTGCTAAATCAAAGGGTCTACTTAATTCCCTGGACTCACAGAATTAAATCTGAAGCAAATGTTATTGGAGGAGACTTCAGATTAGAATGAGTAAAAATTAAGGTCTTAAAAACTAGTAAGAATAACAGGATGACAATGTGAAATAGGGAAACTAAAAGTGCATGGAAAATGCTTATATATCAGAGGGATTGCTTCATCAGGCACATTGCTTACAAGAATGCTTGTAACAGAACGTCAACATATTGGAGTCCACGATATGCTAGTTAAGTTTATCGAATGTAACAGAAGGATTACATAAAATATCAAAGATGTTTATAAATATAAGCAGCAGAAAACATTGCCACCAGTCATCAGAAAAACAGGGAAACATTTCTTGCATCTGAAGTTCATAGTATAAAAAGAAAGCAATGCATAACAACTGTGAGAGTATTAAGGCAAATTTCTAAGCCACAATGATGGAGATGATATAGACAAAATCAAGAAAACCAAAGCACAAACTGAGATTCAACTGGCCAGAAGTGTAAAAAACATTGTATAAATATGTTAGAAGACCAAGGAAATTG
The DNA here is from genome assembly GCA_030014935.1 of Caiman crocodilus. Lineage (NCBI taxonomy): Eukaryota > Metazoa > Chordata > Crocodylia > Alligatoridae > Caiman > Caiman crocodilus. Next base: position 26,833,127 of record JAGPOW010003316.1, on the reverse strand, counting down.
AATGTGGAGGAAGAGCTAATAATGGATGATGTGGAGAAGCCTGAAGAGTTTAATCTCTTTTTTAACTTTAGTCTTTAAAGAAAGAAAATGATCAAATACTAGATGACCTGAACAGTTAGTAGCAAAGAGAAGGGAGTAGACACTTAACCTAGAGTAAGGAAAGGACAGTTAAAATACATCGGAGATTACTTAGCCAATTTTTTTTTTTTCAAATTAGCAAGCCAGCTGGGATTCATCCAAGAGAACTCCAGTAAATGGCTGAGGTAATCACAGAGCCACTGGCTACTATCTTTGAGAATTTATGGAGATCGAATGAAAATCCAAGAAATGGAAACATGAAAAATGCATTGCCCATCTTTAAACAGGGGGGGAAAGGAGGATTCAGAGATTTATCAACTGATTGATTTAATTTTGATACCCAGAAAGATACTATAGCATATAATCACAAATATATTTCTGAGCTCCTATAGGATAACAAAGTGAAAAGCAATGACCACCATAGATTTTTCAAGAGCTTATGCTTAACCAACCTGACTTTCTTCTTGATGAGTTGACAAGCTTTGTGAATCGGTAGGGAGAAAGGCAAGAAAAACATAGAATGTGATATACCTTGACTTTAGCAAGACTTTTGATATTCTCCTATATCATGCTAAGGAAATATCATATAGATAAAACTATTACAAGGTCTGTGAATAACTGGTTGAATAAACATAGCCAAAGAGTAGTTTTAACTGGTTAATATCTGTCTGGGAAGAGCTATCCGTAGAAATACCCCAACAGGCTGTTCTGGGTGCAGTGTTATTCATAAGGATGGAAGTGGGTGTATTTGCTCATGTCATCAAGTTGGATGGAGTAGTAGATAATTTAGAGGACAGGTTTAGGTTTCAAAATTTTAATTAATATAAATTTTGTGATAAAATTTGATAAATATGTGCTGCATTTTGGACAGAACATTGGAAAGTGCAAATACAAAATGGGACATCAAGCAAGGCTGCAGAACTGAAGAAAAAGACCTTGGATGTTATAACATACCATAACCTTAATATGTGTAATCAGCAGGGATCCTGGTTTTCTCTGATTTAAAAAAATCCCCAATTTTCGGTAAACATGTAACCCCAAATCTACATTTTTCTGTGATTAAAATGAAACACTGCTAATATATCTATATCTATATCTATAATATAAAATATAATAATAATATAATATATCATTAGCTATTATAATACCGCATATATATATATATATAAGCGGTGTTTCATTTTAATTATGGCAAAATATAGACTTGGGGTTACTCTTTGTAACCAAAATTGGAGATTTTTTTTAAATCAGAAAAGACGAGGATCTTTGGTAATCAATGTAATATTATTGTAAAAAAACCCAAACAAAACAAAAAATCCCCACCATATTGTGCTATATGCAACTCACAGGAAGTGATTCTTTTACTATTTATTTCATAGATTTAATAGATTTTCAGGTTCAAAAAGGATCTCAGCAGATCATCAAGTCTGACCCCCTGCCCTGGGCAGAAAAGACAGCTGAGGTCAGACGTCCTCAGCCAGGTATTTGTCCAGCCTCTTCTTAAAGACTCCCAAGGTAGGGGAAAGCACCACCTCCCTTGGAAACCCAGCCCAGACTCTGGAAATCCTTACTGTAAAGACTAGGAAATCCTTACTGTAAGTTCTTCCTAATGTCTGGTCTAAATCTGCTCTCTGTCAGTTTGTGGCCATTGTTTCTAATTATTCCAAGGGATGCCCTGGTAAACAATGAGTCTCATATTCCTTGCTGAACCACCCTGACAAATTTGTAGATGGCCACCAAATCCCCTCTCAGCCTTCTATTATGGAGACTGAAGAGATCTAGGTCCCTCAATCTCTCCCTCAATCTATCCTGCAGGCCCCTAATTATATAAGTGGCCCTCCTCTGGATCCTGTCAAGGTTATCCACATCCCTCTTGAAATGTGGCACCCAAAACTTAACACAGGACTCCAGCGGCAGCCTTACCAGTGCTGCATAGAGGGGAAGTATCACCTCCCTAGATCTGTTTGCAATGCACCTATTAATGCATGATAGAGTAGAGTTAGCTCTATGAATCATTGCATCACATTGTTGACTCATGTTCATCTTTGAATCAACTATGACTCTATGATCCGTTTCTGCTGCTGTGCTGCTTAGATAGTCCTCCTCCAATCTGTATATGTTGGTGATTCCTTCTCCCTAGGTGCAGTATTCTGTACTGAATCCTATTTTGTTCTGCTCAATTTTCCAGCTTGTCCAAATCTACCTCAATCCACTCCATGCCCTCCAGTATGTCTGCTTTGCCCCATAATTTGGTGCCATCCACAAATTTGGACAGTATGCTCTCACTACCCTGAATCTGAATCACTGATGAAGATGTTGAACAGCACTGGCCTGAGGACTGAGCCCTGGGGGACTTCACTGCCCACATCCTTCCAGGTCGATACTGACCCATCCCCCAAAAACATAGGATAGTAGAAGACAAGAAAGTAGGAGAAAGGAGGGAGGTGAGGGAAATACAGAAATGATCAACTGTGAGAGGGACAGAAAAATTAAGAAGTATTAGAAACTAACCTTTGGAACAGGGGTGGCCCACTTGTGGTAAATGTTCCACAAGTGACATGACCAGTCTCTGTCTGTGACTCATGTCAGATTGGGGAGAGGACAGGCAGAATGGTGACAGGTAGACATGGGAGCAGAAAGCAGACCAGCAGACTGGAAAAGAGGAGAAATGAGAGAAGCCAATTAGGCAGCATAAGGAGATTGGAGTAGTACTCAGGGCTAATTTGTGGCCCACCTAAAAACATGTACTATAGGGCCCATAATACGGTATCTTCACCCATGGGAATATTTATACCAATTAGAGTCACATTTTTTTCTAGTCAATACATTGACAAAATGATATGTTTTTCTCCAGAGCTCAGGTACATGTAGTCTTATACTTTCTACATTGGAGAAAATCTAAAAATAAAAAAGCTATTTACAAGAAAATGGAATTTCTCTAATAGAACTGTTATGAAGCCTGAGAAAGGAATTTTTTACAGATACTTCAGTATAAAATAAGCAAGTTTTCCATTCAAAATGAGATTTGTCATTTTACTTTTGCATATCCCAGAAAGTCGTCATAATGAAATATTGTTGAACAAATAGAGAAACAGAGTCCTTAATGTTAATTACTTAGAATGATTGAGAAAAGAGTGGTGTATGTTTCTGTCGCACCACCGGAGTCTTAATTCCGACAGGCCCCTGGAGTGAGAACGGACGGACTCTAGCTTATTTCTTTTTCCCGCACTAGACTTTGATTTCCCCTTTAATTGGCTGCTAGATAGATCAGATTTCGCGAGATTGCTGAGATAAGGTGAGAATACTCACACGGTTCGTCGTTAGTAG
>JAGPOW010003316.1:26770232-26829622 GCA_030014935.1 Caiman crocodilus | reverse complement strand
AACTGGCCTCAGGCGTTACTACAAGGGGTTTGATTTCACTACGGGGGTTTGGCTTGTTAGGCGGTGTCATGGATCACCGCCCACAATGCAGTCTGCACAGTTTCTACTTAGGGCTCAGCTTTATAAAGAAAGACAATATCATGAACTTTTCATATTAGCCAAGTAATGGAAATCCATTAGTGTGTGTAAAAACAGAATGAAAATAAGCTTATTAATTAAACAATATTTTTAGAGGGCAGCATGAGAGTGCATCTGTAAAATCCAGCCTTCTGGGAGAAATAAACTGATGTTTAGAGTCAATAGAGTACAGTATTTTAAAATGTATTCCTGAAATATGAGTTAATTCAAAGTTTTATGTAAGCCTGTCAAGATTAAATCTTTTCACTTATTTCACATCTTATTTTCTTTTTTAACTGTTTTTTTCACTTTTATTTATTAAGATATGTGAGTTTATAAAAATAAATTAGATAGACTTCTTATTTACAGATGGTCTTATTAAAATGTGAGACATTTTGATAAAACATGGTTTTATAGAGCAATTAGACACAAAAAATATTCATTTTTTTTAAAAGCAATCTGGAACACACAGATACAGTGGTGATTCTTTAATATTAAAGCATCTTCATATTTTAGCACCACATATTTGTTTCATGAAAGATTATGGTCTGGAGAACCCAAACAAGAAAGTTTGTGTCTGAAATTTTAAACTCTGACAACCAAATCAATAGAAGAGATCAGGGGTGTTTAGATTTAGATCTAGAGTTTAGCTTTGCCTCATTGTACAAATGTATGGTCTGTCATAAAATATTGATCTGTGAAAGAGTTTGGATTCTGAACATTTTCCCTTCAACTATACCAATGGCATTTCAGTTCAAGGTTTTGATTCATGTCCATCTCTAAGATAGAGTAACATAATCTCCATAAAATTCAAGGCTACTCATTATTCATAAACTGCATAAAATATACTGTATGCCTTTGTCAGTTGAGTTTCCAGAACTGCAGATCTGGTTTGCAAAGTCATTAAGTTGAAAAAAATACGGGGGAGAGGCAATTATGGGCACGAGAGGGTGGAAGTGCTTAGAAAAGCAAGGCTCATCTGTTCAGTCACTATGGGCACAGGTGTTTGATACCCTGCATTAAGAATCACTATAATTACTGATAAATCATGTTTGTAGGTGAGGCTAATTAACTGTAACCAGGATATAAAAGATGAGGAAGGTTCTTTAGCGGTTTAAAGGGAGCTCATTTGGAGGATATTTTGGCATGCTAAGGAAGCCAAGGTTAGATTTAGGTTGTATTATTATTATTGTGGGCTGATAAACTGGATCCTCCCCTCCCAAAAGGGCATGATCTGGAGATTATTTCAAGGTCTCTGTATTCTGCCTGCCTGCTAGTTGTAGGTTTCCTTCCTTACTGTTTCTCAAAGGCTCCAGATCAACTGTGCTTCATTTAAAATTAAAACATGTCTTTCTCACCTCCTCACTACTTGCTGTGCAATGTCATTCCAGGGTTTGGATGTTATGCATGCTTCTTTGTTTTCCAAACATAGTACTTTATTTGTGTCAACTTATACACTCAATTACAGCTGTGAAACTGCTGCCTCCCAGTTTTACCTTAAGTGAAATCTGTGCAGTCATGAAAGTGTAATAAATAAGGCTATTGATAATTCACTATTAATAACAGAATGCAGCTCAGTCTCCCATAGCTGTGTGTCCTTTGGCTCTGCAGAAGAAAAAGAAAAAGCACTAAAATTAAAAAGTATTATGTAATCTTCTATATTTACTTCAGATTCTATTGGCAAATTTAAGTCATACTACTTGTGGAACAATATGAGTGTTATATACTGTATTACAAGCCTAACTAAATGAATTGCATGCCCTTAAAGGAAGGACATTTACAAGTAATTACCTGCTATAGACCAGCCATGTAATCTATTATTAGAATGTCTGCAACCTATGAAGTTTTGTCATTCTCCGCTGCTTTTTTGTATTCTGTAGAGCAAAAGAAAAATGTAGACCTCTTCAAAACACAGTGCTTCAGACCCTCCCCACCATACACACCTGCAGTAAGTAAAAGTAAAATCAATACACGTGTTTTTCTTCACATCTTTCATTTCATTTTAATAAAAGTGAAATTGGTCTGTTAAAACAAAACAAAGCACACAGTTTGAATAGGCTGTTATTTAACTTTTAAAAATGTCTTTGCCTAGAGAAACCCTGTAAAATGTTAGTATCAGAGCATTAAATCACAGCTTTTGGACAGTCTCCTAAGTCTATTACTAAAAGCAGGAAAAAAACAATAAAATAAATATCACTTCTACTTTTAGCTGATGCTTTTTCCCATTGTTTCAAGTCTGCAAATGCGTAAATATATGTTTAACTTCACTCATGTGAGTAGCACCAATGAAAGCACTAGACTACTCTAATACATCAGAATTAGGGCCTAAACTAACATTGTTCAATACTTTGATTCCTCACACGCCATATTATAATAAAGCTGTTAAACTGCATTATGTGAAGTGCTCAGTCCTGGGGGACTCAGTTGAGCATGTTCTGTACATATCTACTTGATAGGATTTATGTTTTCCTGCCTAGTTTCTGGGTCTGTTCTTTTAATCCAATGACTTTTAAGGTAAAATGCATAAACAGCTTTGGAAGCAAGACATAGAACCCTCCCTTTTTCCAAACAAGTGTTGCAGACATTAGTCTACCTGCTTTCTTTCTAACCCCATGAATCTTTTATGTTTGCTTGTGGGATAGAATACTCTTCAGGGATGGATAAATATGATGTGATCCCCTCAGACTGAGGAAGGAATTGAACTCACCTCTTCCACTTGCTGAGTGAGGGCATTAGTGCCTGATTTATTACCGGGAGAGATCCTGGTTTTCTTTGATTTAAAAAAAAAAACAACAGTTTTCAGATTAAAGGAAGTAACCTCTGGTGTGTCATTTTAATCATGGAAAAAAATGTGGATTTGGAATTACTGTACTTTTTTAAATTTGAAAATCAGGGATTTTTTTTAAATTGCAGAAACCAGGGTCCCTGTTTATTATATGAGTAGATACAGCCATTAGCACCTCCTTCTGGGATTTAAAGGAACAGGGTGAACCCTTCTATCTTCTGTGATAGGATCATGGTAGGCCAGATGGTAAATGTTTTAAGTGAATAGTGATGCCTCTCTGCAGCCCTGCCTCAGGTGCCTCTGTTCTGGAGTGAGTACTTCCAAGCTCCAAACAGTTTCCTATTCAACTTGCAGGTGTTTTGGATACCTGTCTTGAAGTGCCAAAGGCTTCTGGCATACTTTGTAGAGGACATAGGTATCCAAATTGAAGATCTGATTGCTGTGTTGGGCTGCATGAGAGGGTGAAGTGAGACCTATATGCTGAAAACTTAGCTTTTGGGACACCTAATTTGTAGTTATGGTGCTTGGATCTAGTCTTTAGTTTCTTAGTCTGTCAGTCCATCATCTATATAAAGTAGGAATATTACTTTTCTTCATTGCAAAATAATTGAGATGATAAATGTATTGAATGTTCTCAGATGTTAATTTACAGTTATAATAAATATCTTGAGGAACTAGGAAAGTTAGGTGTACTGGATAAAAACACATGTAAAGTCTGGAAGGCTAGGGTAAGAGGTCTGGGGTATTTACATATTTTTTCTTGAAACAATCAGAAGAGAATTCAATAGTGGAAGTACAAACCTATCAAACTGGTGAAGCATCCAAAAAGGGAGAGGATGACTCTGAGAGAGTGAGCCCATGGAAGATCTTTGTTTGATGTCATAAAAACCAAATAAAAATAAAGTAATTATAAAAATCAGCAAAAGGATGTACTGAATGTTATTTTGAAAATCCTTAGATTGTGTTTGAAACTGACAGTTTCTGCTTTACTCAAATAGAATTTTTTAAGATACTAAAGCAAAAATGACTTCTCTAGCAGAAATATGAGGTGAGACAATCTCTCTTATGAACTAACTATATTGTTGGGAGAGATATTAGATACACATTTGAACATAATGGCTAGGTACAGGCATTACACTTAGCCTGTCTTAAGTGCACAGAAAGTGTGTTAGAGCCATAATAGAACAGCTATTCATGGCGCTTAAAGTGCTTTAAAAATGGTAGATCAAAATCTAAGTTAAGCCTTGATGGATGTGCTATCAGACTAAAGTGTTTTAGGTTAGAGGGCTTTTTTCAATGTCTGTGCCACATCCATTGGGCATTAAGCTAGGTTGCATATTCAGGTATCTCAGGGGCCTTCTCAAGGTGGCCTGTTCAGCTTAGGCAGAACTTGTCTGCTCTGCCTATGCTAGGCCAGCCCTTCCCCTATTGATCTAAGTCAGTGACAGCCTTTGATCACTGACTGTGGGAGAGTTTGGTAGGAAGAGTCTGTCCCTGAAGACTTCCTTGTTCCAGCATGACAGGCCATAGCTGGCTGGGGGATTCCTTTTCCCCAGTTGCAGCCAGCAGTGGTGGCGCAAGTTCCCTGTGCTGCTTTTTGCTGTGCAGGGAACTCTGGCGAGAGGAAGTGGAAAAGGAGCTCCCCTGCCAAGCATCCTCCCACCCCCACCTGCCCAGCTCAGGTCTTGCTGGAGTCTGGACTAGCCCCACTCCATGGCAAAGGGGCTCCTTTTTTTACCCTCCCTCCACCCCCGTATCAGAGTTCCCAGCACAGTGAAAAGAGGCACAAGGAATGCATGTTGCCACTTCTGGCTTCAGCTGGGGGAGGGGAACCCCCTCTCCAGAGCTCACTGGCTGTGGTCTAGAGGGGGCCTGGGCCAGATCTATGCAGCAGGGAGGGGATCCCTTGCTCCCCCCGCCCATCCCAGCTACTGTTGACAATCCCCAACTGGCAGAGGGGACGGGGCTGGAGGGGGGAGCTGTTTCAGCAGCTTCTTGGGAGTTATGCCAGAGTACCCTTGCTCGTTGGCTTTGGTCACTACTGATAGGCACTTAGCACCTCCACCAAACTGCATATCTATGTAGCTGGAACGCACTGTAACTTATAGCACTTTGAGTAAAATGTGATAGAGAACTTTCTGCTAGGGTTTTTTTTTTGAATGTCTGTATTTAGCCAAAATGCCCTACCTTAGATCCGGAGAAGAAGATAAGCCTGATCCAAACACCAGTTATAACAATTATTTTGTTTAACTCCATTATGTGACCACTTAAAAATGGTAAATGGGAAGTAAGCTTATAGAGCAAAGAGAAGTTATCAGAAGCAGTTACAGACAAAGCAAAGAACATTTGCTATACTTAAATCTAATTATATAAAAGAGTAAGACTATTTAAAGGAAGGAAGTTTGTAATCACCTATTGAACACATAAATGTTAGTATGGGGGTGGTTACATTTTTGTAATGAGCTGTTCTTTTGAAGATATTGTGTACGTATGTCTTAAGGCCAAGGTCTATGAGGTCATCATTGGAATGGTAGCTTTGTGAAAATTATGCTTCTACTGGGGATTGTGCATTTATATATTTTTTAAATTAAAACGGTCTTCTTTCCATAAAAGAAATAAATCAAGACTCATTGGCTTAAAGAATAAGAAGTGGGAGCATGACTTTCTAGCTCAGTGATGCAGAACATTCCCCAAAAGAGTGGAAGTATGAGTTTAATTCTTCTTCCAAGGACTAGTTAGGAATTTTACATGATACAGTTATGGATATAGGTGTGTAAAGTACTAGAGTGGAAAACAGATATCCCATCTCCATCACATCTCACAAATTCTAGGACAGTCTGAAAACAAGAGTGATCCTAACAGACTTCTCTAATTTATTTTTTTTATTATGTACAAATATACAATACATTGTATATTTTATTTTCTGTTTCCTGTATTGTGGCATCCTATGGGCTATTACTAAAATCCAGAGTGCTCAAACTGCTCTTTATTTTGGTTAAACTCCCTCCGCACTAGAAATGTTCTTTTACAGAGAATCCAGGATTTTTTAAAGGAGGTAATGGAGCAGCAACTAACACTGTAGGGTGGTTGTCTCCTGCCCGCCACCCCCACTCCCAGCTTCCTTCTCCCTCCTACCACCACATTGGGGAAGGCAGACTGGGAGGAGCAGTTGGAAGTCTCCAAAGCAAGTAAGAATTCCCCCTCTTCTCTTCCCTACTCAGAGGCATGCTACTCTCCTTCCTGTTCCTTTTATCTCCCCACTGCTGTTGTAATTGTCCCTGCTGTACCACAGGCAAAAGGAATTGTCCTGCTCCAGCTGGGCTTTGCAAGAGGCATGGCCCAGCCCAAGACAGCAGCAGTGATGATGCTGGTAGGCAAATGAAGTTGAAGGAAGAGGAGTGATTGTTACTTTTTTTAGGGACTTGAAATCCTTGGCTTCTGTTCCTGCCACATGGTCAGAAAGATGGTGCAGTTGCACTTCTGTATCCCCTCTGAATCTACCCCTTGTTCCTGTCCATGTACTGTCCTTAAAACAGGAATCATAAACTGCAGAATATGTTATAAGACTGTTGTACTACAGTAGGCTTTTCACTGAAGAGAACTGGTAAGTGGGGCTCTAATTCCTGTAGAGTTCAGAATTAGAGTTTGTGGGTCTGGGTTAGAAATATCAATCTGAAGGTGTATCTCTATGTTAGCTCCAGTTTTCTATCATCCAACATACAGTATTATAACAGTTTAACATTAGAATCCTTTTACTCTACCATCCTTCCATGCTTCCCAAAAAGTAGCTGCTGAACTTATGACTACCTTTTTGTCTGGGTACTACCGTCTGCCTAGTACAGGAGGATCATAGACGTATACCTCAGGATCCAGACAATGGAGCCCTGGTTAGGGGTGCCTGGATATAAATTTGATAGGCATTGATAAAAATATAATTAAATGTCATAGGCAGACAAGGTTATTTGGGTAAATCTGATCTCTTTTATTAGACCAACTAAATAGTTGGAAACATTTTGCTTTGCAACCTTTCAGGCTTGAAAACTCTTTGTCAGGCTGAGGAAGCATCTGCAGTTGTTATGTGCTTTTTCAGGATGGAATGAATAGTAAAGAGGCCAGAGGCTGGTATGCATGCAAGAAAGCCAGTCAGTGAAAATGTAATTCTATCAAAGACAAGAATACCCAATTACCAGTGGGGGCACATGACTCACGAGAAAACCACTCTCTTTCCAATCTCTCACTTCTTATCCTCAAAGGGAATTTACAAAACAGTTTTCACAGATGAGCCTAAGAACATCACTTCAACCTCCTGAATACAAAAAATCATGGACTAAATATAGACATTGGATTTATGACGCATTATAACCTCCCTGAAATCCATGAATGACTGGTGCTTCCCACGAATAGGGGTCACCATGGCAGCAAATGGTGAGTGGGAACTGCCTGCAGCTGGCGCTGGTGGTGTTGATGGCGGGGGGGGGGGGTGGCAAGCGACAGGTGGCAAGGCGAGGGGCCATGACCAGCTGCAGAAGCCAGTGGCAGCTTCAGCAGCAGCTAATCTCAGGGTGGGGGGAGCACCTGCCTCCCTGTGCCCCCCCTACGCATCCCCTATACTGACACCTGGCTCCCCAGGTAGCTCTCCACTATTTACCTGCTACATTCATCCCTGACTGGCTTTCTTGCATGCATACCTGCCTCTGGCCTCTTTACTATTCATTCCATCCAGGGAAAGCACACACCAACTGCAGATGCTTCCTCAGCCTGATGAAGGGTTTTTAAACCCAAAATCTTGGTAAGAAAAATGTTTCCAACTCTTTACTTGGTCTAATAAAAGATATTAGATTTACCCAAAGAACCTTGTCTGCATATGTCCTTAGACCAACATGGCTACAACCTACACCTCTTTAATTAAACGTTAAGCATTTCATTGTCAAATATTACACAGTACTTAGAACTACCCAACTGTACCCCAACCAAAGATACTGACTTTATTCACAGTGTTATGAGCTGTATGAACAGACATTCCTGGTCACCTCATGCAGCCCCTTGAAACTCACTATATTATTTATATATAACTTTCTAATCTTGCCTTTCAACCTATAAAGACTGTGCAATAACTATTTCACAAGACAAACTATTCTGCACATTGATTGTCCTCTCTGTCAGAAACCTTTTTTCCCTAATAATCAAGGTAAATTTATCTGTTTAACTTAGCCCATTATTCCTCATTTTATGACTAATGTCCAGTGAGACTAATCCTTCCTATCTCACACATTATTGCCCTTTAAGTATTTATATATCGTTACCATGTTCCTCTTTTTGTCATTTCTTTAGGCTAAATAAATGTAATTCCTTCAATCTTGCCAAGTTATGTTTTATGTAGAAATAAAACATAATGGGGTTATTGCAGATTTGTGAATTTTTACTAAGACTAAAATAGTTAAAATAATTTACAATTCTACGAAGTTGTGCAGTTGACTTAGTGAAAGCATTTTTCTTCTCCAGAAGCAGAGAAATAGAAATAGCAAAAAAGTTCAAATCAGGTTATTTCTGGCTTTTTGAGCTGTGAGAGTACAGGGAAGAATCGGGACTGCCTGAAACAGTTGCTGTAGAAAGTGATCCCTAAATAGAACATTTTTTCTGCACTTATTCCATTTAGCATTTGTTAACTATAGTGTATTTTGGATAACTAGATATTTTTTTTAATTGTTCATTGCCACAGGAATGAATTAACTCTATTCTATGTTTGAAGGAAAGTTTAAATTAATGTGTATAAAGAAAAAAGTATATGTACTCATTTGCTAAATTATTTAATCATCTTGAAGAGGGGTGTCAAAACTACAGCATGCAGGATGGATCTGGTCCACAGAGTTGCATGGCCCTTTTTTAGAATTTGAGGGCCTCAGTCCGAGTGGAAAGGAAATTGGTGGCAGGAGGGTGAGCAGGGGCTAACACAATCATGGTCACCCTCTAGCCACTTCTCCTGTTGCCACTGCCACAGTCCTACCTATCCAGCCTCTAGAATCTACTTCATGCATTCTGCTGGAGCGAGAGCTGCAGCTGCTGTTGCCACTGTCCCAACCATAGGGATGTCAACCCTCCCTGATTGGCCAGGAGCCTACTAGAATTGGCATCCATCTCCTGGTGACTACTGAAAGCAATTTGGGAGATTTTAATAGGATATTAAAAGAAAAAAAGTCTCCTGGAATAGCTTCAGTCAGAATTGGCAACCCTATGCTACCACCAATTTAGGTAGAACTGGACCATCTTGGGATGGGAGAATGCCATGGAGACCCTAAATAGCTTACACCTAACATTTGGGTTTTCCTGTCCCCTTCAAAATCTGCACATGTAAAGATCTTCACCCCTCCCCTGCCATAGTGTCCTTGGTTAGGTTAAGATAGATTAGGCCAATAAAAAGTATATTGTGGAGTTTATATTAATGAAATCATCTGAGACTCAAGTTTATATTAATGAAATTTTCATGTGAAGGCATTTAACATCGTCTTATTTTTAAGTAGCACACCGATTAAGCCATGGGTATGATAATAAACCAGTTGTCTCTTACAAAAAGTTGCAGTGTTTCCTGTTAAATTGTAAGACTGGCCGTTCACCAACCAAACCTGGCTGTATGTTTATCAATCTGCTCAGTATGAAACTTTCAAATTTGCAAGGGTAGGAATGGAGTTAAAAATACATTTTTGACAGTACATTCATTTGGATTTTTTTCCTTTCAGCCCATGACAGCAAATAAGAGGATTCTCCATCTGTTTTAATCAGCTTAATGTTTTAAACCTACTTTTTCATAATCTGCCTTTTTGTATTTAAAAACAATACGTGGAGCTATTATACATCAAAGCAACAAAGGGCTACATTCCAATTAAATGTGCTGATTACTTAATCTATTTTCTGTTTTGATCAATTTTAATATAAGTAGATAACTTGTCATTAAATGTAAAACTTGATATTTGACTCTTGTTTAAAATAACTTGTGAACCTAGTTTAGACGTATGGAGCTTGATTCTCTGCTGATACAAAGCATTAGCTTCAATGAAGTTGTATTCAGTTATATCAGCTGAAAAGCTGGCCCTGAAACGTTTCCTCATTTACTAAGTGGAAAATGTTATCTACTTTCTTTTCAAGAGGTGCTCAGAGTGTAATACTTTTTTTTTTCCAGGTGCATTTGTATCATCCCATGGAATGTATAATGACAGTATCTGTTCCTGTGATACAACAGGAGGGTTAAAAGGCACATATAGAAAGGAGCACAGTTTCCTGTATCTTCATTTTTTCCCCTGTTCACATACTTTCCAAGGATTGCAAATGATCAATTCCTTATTGGACACATTTCTGTTTGGTTAACTATTTACAGTTCCAAGGTAATGCTTATGCTTGCTCTGGAATATTTTGAATATCCCTTCTTATGCTTCTAGAGCACTATATTAAAAGAAAGCTTAGGTTGCAAATGTAGTACTTAGACATTTCAAAATGTTAGTGTTTAATATTGTCTGTGCATTAAATAACGTGTGATTATTGAATAAAATCACATAAGAAAGCCAATTACACAAAGGGGCTGAATTAAAGTTGAACAGGCTAACTTAGGTGTTTGACTTTGGAAGCTTTCTTTAAAAGTAGGTTTTGGGGTTTTGGTAGTTTCCATTATTACTATTACTGTACAGAAAACTAAAAGAGAGACAATGTTTGGAACATTTCTGGCCATCAGCATGGGTCATCAGAAAGGCTGGAGCTTTTAGAACCACAACAGAGATGACTAACACTTGATGCAGTCAAATAACTGATAGGATTTGTAGTCTTTGTGGCCTCTCTTTTAGAAGAGAATGAGATGTTCATGCTTTGGCAGCTGGTTTCCCAATCAGTAATACTGAGATTCCTGATTCTGAAGTTGGGGGAGGGATTATATTCTAATTGCTAGTCCTTTCTTTTCCTGCTGTCCTGCAGCCAGTCTCTGTCTTTTGCACACTTCTGCAGCGTATATTTATAGCTTCTATACTTTCCACATAGCATTTTTATCCTTTCCCCTTTCATTCCTTCAATCGTGCACTCAACAACCTGTTTACTGCTTGTGATCCAGTCCTCCATGCATTCTTTGCCTATTCCCTACTCTTTGCTTTTCTGTTTCCCTGTCAAGCTGAATGCCAGCAGCAGCAGTACTAGGAGTAGAGGAGACAGTGTGTATGTATAAACATAGATTAAATGTGGTTCAGATTAAAATAATGTATTTGGATTTATACATATTTACATTCCCTTCCCTCAAAAACTGTCTGCATTTTCACTTATGCTTCTGTTACTGGACCCAGCTGGAGGCTGGGGAACCGAATCCATTTGGCCATGATTCTGTAGTTTTCCAGGGAAGAAACTGGACAAAGCAGGGGAAACTAAGCACTATAAAATTCTCATGAGCTGACCAATGCTCTCTGACGTATTGGTGGAGCTGACAGACATAACAAAAGTGTTTTACTATAAAATATGTCAACTTTTGTCTTCCAAGATTATTTCTGATATGGTCAGGGCTGAATTATAGCACTGTAGAACTGTGTGTGTCCTGTCTGCTCATTTTTCATGAAGCTTTTAAGTGCTTTAATGCATAATGAATATTATGCCTGTCCTCACCCAGAGTCTTACAATTCCAGTGCCTGGTACCACGGGAAAGTCTTATTTTTGGTAGAAGCAATTGCAGGAAAAGCCTTGCTTAGCCCCCACAGTATATGGATAATTTATGTACAAAACAATGCCTCTAATTATATACAAACACAATTTTTTGGAGGGAGAGACAACTTCAGGTGGTCTTTTTATGTGCCTAGAACTGATACTATAACATCTTTTTCCGCTGCTTGACTTTGAGTTCCTTATACAAAGAATGCAAAAGTTTCTCAATTATGTTTGCATTTTTTAAAAACATGGACATGTGTGTATGCATTTTATATATATTCATATTAATATGAATATATTAATGTGTGCATAGATATATAGATAGATATGCACACACATACATCCATATTAAAAAAATACAAATGTAAATGAGAAGCTCTTGCATTATTTGTATAAGGAACTTTATACAACATCTGTCTATTTACCATCCCCTATCTGTGATCAGACAGATCCAAGCCATTTCTGCTAAAACTTCCTCCCTCAAAAGTCTAAGTGAAGCAGACATACCACATGGAAGGTTTCAGGATCAATGTTTGATTTTGGAAAATGATAAGCAATTGAAAAGGAGGTCATATATTTGGAGCTTTAAATTACTATCTGTTACAACTAGTAACTACAATGGATAGGTAAATTTTGTATTTTTTTTTCCTACTTGAACCAAAACTTCTGTTTTGCACAAAGTCTCTGTACAAGGATTTTTTTTTTTCTATCTTGGAGATTATTCTGCCCTGTAAACCACAGGACACCACTCAGTTATTCTCTCACACAAACATATGGGAGAAATATATATATATATAGCCAGGGGCTACAAATATAGGGGATATATTTCTTCCTCAAGTTCCCCATGCCCCCACAGTGGCTGTGGCTGTGCCCCCTACATGATCTCATTGTTCTTTACCCTGAGGCACCTGCTATAGATCCGTTTTTTTTCTTTGGGGCAATGCTTTGGCAGGTTAACCAAAGAGCAAATGTGTGCTTGTACCCGGTCTCTGGCCCTGATTCATCCATCTCTTCTGTAACTCCTTTGCAATTTAATCACAGGCTAAAAGGTTTTGCTGACTCAGGGTTTTTACAGGAGTTTGTTCCTGCACGATCACTGAGTTGTTGGCTTATATTAAAGTCATAAAATAGACATTTTGACAATTGCTTTATTATAGCCCTGCATCATTTCATTGTCTTTGGGGGCTTTACTTGGTAAAAAAAAAAAACATGACCTCCAGCATTCTTTACAGTATACTACAAAGTCGCATCGAGTCTATTCTATTAATGTTTAGTCCAGCTGAATTAGAACTGCCCATAAAGTTTTGTTTATATGGGGAAAATCTTGAAACATTTGTGGGAAAATAAGTGTCTAAGAAACGTTGTTACTTTCTGATGATATTGATTTTGTGGCTATTTTTTATGGTTCTGGAAATTAATTTTCATGTAATTGCTGTCTTTCCTAGAATATGAATTATTTACTTCTGTTTTAAAAATCCCCAAAGTGTCAATTCAGAACTAGAGATTTAATTTTAAAATGAAGTTTTATAAGCCCTCATGCATAGGCCTATCTCTTCTCAGAATTAGTCAGCGGTGAAATCCCCATCGATTCAATAGAAATACAGTTCAGCATAAGTTTCAAGTGTGGGGGAAAGGGTCCTATCGTTAAACAGCTAGACCCATCTTGAGTCCCTGACCCGCCACAGTATGGTAAGCAAAGCTGGACTGTTGCATCAGCAGTAATTTCTACTAGGCCTGGAGTGGTGTAACAGTTCTGCTGTCTTCCACAAACAATATGGGACTGGGATCTTTTACATATCCAATAGAAATCAAATCCTCACTTAAATCTGTGGTATATTTATTAGATTAAGAGCTGACCTTTAAGCTACATAATGGGTCATACTGGTTCTTTTATTCCTTTTCCCTTATTCTTATAACCTGCCTTATTAAAAGACTGGGGAAGTTTATTGAATTTTAAGAGACAGTTTACAGAAAACTGTTTTAAGACAGTTTAATTTGTGTTCTTTCATAAACAGGGCACTAATTTTAGCATACTGAAAATTATTTGACACTTTTGCCTTCATGCAGTGTCAATAAGACTAACCTTTTTTTTCTTTTAGAGATAAATTATGTAATAAATTTTACAAAATCCAAATAAATATTCTTCATACTCAATAAATGCTCTCTTCCAAGACCTGAGATACTATAGTATCCCTATGGTTCGATATGGAGTAAATTTTTACCATACATAGATCTTTTCCGAAAGGGTTTATAATGGTACAACTAAAATGTAGTACCTGTGAAACAGTTTCATTCTTAAGGAACAACTGAAATATTTGAAGTTATAGTTTAAGATATGGTATCTTTCTAGCAGTTAGGTATCCCAGGAATAAACACAAATAAGAGTTATACAAATAATCACCTTGTATACAAAAACCATAAAAACGTGGGCCTAAACTTAAATCTCTAACTCACATAATTAGTTCCAAAAAGTCAGTAGTGAAATTAAGATTTGTAAATTAACCAGTGAAAGTGAGAACCTGTTACAAGATTCCACACCCTTAATTTTTCTGAAGTGTATTGACTCTGGATTCTGATTTGTCCTTGACATAAAGAAAAAAATTACAAGATTCAAAGAATGTGGTTTTATTTGCTTGCAGATTTATTACCTTAACTAAGGGTGATCCTAGCTCAGGGTGGCTAGAGACTGCACACCACACAAGTTGCAAGCCTCAGGCCACACATCATGCAGGCTGCATGCTACAGAGGCCACATAGACTCCCTGGAACCACCTGCCCGCACCCTGCCCAATGCATATAGCTCTCCCACCACATGAAAAGGATGCGTCTCTACATCATGAAACTCATCCTACTATTATTGCATGGATGATGCCTCCCTCCCCCAGTGCTGCTGCACAAGCAGTGAAATCTTGCCTAAGCCTCTCACTTTTGCTGCCTGTTAACTCACTATGGCTTCTGCCATATTGTCATAGAATCATAGAAAATTAGGGTTGGAAGGGACCTCAAGAGGTCATCTAGTCCAAATCCCTGCTCAAAGCAGGACCATCCCCAACTAGATCATCCCAGCCAAGGCTTTGTCTAGCTAGGTCTTAAAAACCTTCAAGGATCGTGATTCCACTACCTTTCTGGGTACTGTGTCTCAAGGTTTGACTACCCTCCTAGTAAGAAAGTGTTTTCTAAAATCTAATCTAAATTTCCTTGTCCTGCCTCAGAGACTGGCTGCCCCTGCCACAGCCAGACCAATGGGGGAGAATGAGCCAGGCAACAGCCCATGGCCTGCACATTCACCCCTTGCAAGCTGGATGTGGCCCATAGAACACCAGTTGAATAGCCCTGACCTGACTAATTTAGGAACTATTAGCAATAACCAGACTACTGCTCACTTCCTAACTGTGCTTCCAGTTATGCTTTATCAAGAAAGCAGACCATTTTTGGAAAGATCCAGCAGTCCAAATAGAGGATACTTATGCTGGAAGGCTAGGGTTAAAATCATTTCCTACAAGTGCAAACTCCAGTGACTGACTCACCATCTTTCCTCTAGACTCTTACAATCTTGCTCCTTGCTCCTGATTAGACACATCTCACCAGTCCATATAAAAACACCTACATACATAACTGAGGTAATATTTTCTTACCTACATAATAAGCCTAGAAGCTGTTACATTGAAAGTATTTGGAAAGAAGAAAGAAATCTCAGTGTAGTCAAACATTAAACTTAAAATCCCAAGAGGTGTTGAGAAGCAATACCTTTATACGTGCTTAGAATCTTATTGGATCAGGATCCCTTTGTGATAGAGTTCACACAAAGTAATCAAGGATTTCCTTTAGCAAATAAATTTCAAATAAAAAAAAAGGATTTTTGGAAGGGAAAAAGACTGACTGACTCATACAGTATAAAAAGCTTTAAAAAAGAGAGGTTTCTTGAGTAAAAAATAGGTATTTGGCATTTGACAGAGATGGAAAAAAGACCTGCCCATGTAGGGTAGGGTATAATACATGTAGACCCTCTTGTCTACTGCAAAAGAGAAATGTCAGTCAATGTGCAAAGGATAATGATTTATGACAACAACTACCAAAAAAGAAAAGCATCCCGTGGGGTAGCTCAGTGATAGTGTTACCTTAGCTGGTTTTATCTAAGTTAATTAATAATCTGGCAGCAAGTGACATGATAATAAAATACTTGGATACTTCTGAATTTGGTGGATTGTGTATTTAGTAAACCATGAGTACTTCAAAAAGAATGTAAAGGGATCTAGAAATATGCTCATAAAATAACCAAGTGAGACTTAAATGGGAAAGATTCAAGATAAGTAATATAATATCATAAAAAAAAACAATTGTAGAACAGTAGGGCACAAGTGGGGCTGTTTGCAGTATGATAAAGCTGAATAGAATTCAGGTGAAATTCTGGAATGCAGACACTTTGTCATGTAGCAAAAACATCTCTTCTGACTTAAATGAAGAGACAAGTAAAACATTAAATAAAGTTCTCACCATTTGAACTCTAGAAAGATATTAATAAACTGAAGGCAGTCAGAAAAGATCTATTTAACATGAGAGAGGCAAAAGGATTTGATTAAGAGGGAAAAATAGTTAGGACTATAATATTCAGACTTGGATATTTAGTTAGTTTACATGATGCATCTTTTCCCTGTTTTCTATCTAAGTTAAGACATCTTTTAATTTGTATTATTGTATATTATTCTCCATTTTTTAAAAATACTTGTCATGGAGAAGAGATCTAATTACTTTCTCACATGAATTACTGCTTAAGAAAATGTTGCTAGAGAAGTAGAAAAAGGTGTTGACACAGAAAATGAGATGCATGTTCTTTAAAATATTGTGAACTTATTTATCTAATTTCATGTGTACTTTTGTAACCCTTCAAAAGTGGATGATCAAGAGCTGTTTTGCTTATCCATAATATAAAGGCAAATAAGTTCAAGCTTTAGAAGTAGATTTAAAAATGGATGTGTTCACTGTTGCCTAGCATAGGAAATTGGCACAAATTCTGTGTTGTGCTTTAGGCAAATTTTCATGTATCTTGGGCACTCTCTACATGTAATGATAAAGGAGCAATGGGATCTAATGCACAATTCACATCATCACATCTCCTGCCATGCCACATGTGCATAGCAGGTGTGATTGTAGGATTGCACATTAGATTCTATCAAGTCTTACTGCCAGTGCAGGAGGACCCCAGTTCTGCTCCCCCCTCTCCCGCCCCATAGCAGCAAGAAGCAAGCTCATATGGCTGGGAACCCCACACACTCCAGTTGAGGCTGTCCCAGTTGTGGAGCTGCCCCATGTGTGAAATGTCTGGGGCAGGAGTATCTTCTCTGGTCCCAGGGGTTTCCTACACCCTAAGGGTGGGGGGTGGTATTGTGACAGAGATTTCCTCTGGCCCCAGGAATGTCATGCATCCCCAGGAGGGATCACCCTGGCAGTGATTGTCCCACTCCAGAGTTTCATACACCCCTGGGGTCCAGGAGGTTGACACAGCAGTGATGTTCCCATCCTGGGGGTTTGCCAGGAGAAATTATGTGACAATCTAGTTTCTACAACTGTGGGACTTCCAGCACTGTGACTCTTAGAAGCTGTGGAGTGTTGCCAGGATCTAGAGTCCACAGCTGCTGGGGCTGAGAGTCCCCAACAGTTTGCAGGACTCCTAGTCTCAGCTGAGCAAAATGCACCCCTGTGGCTGGGAGCCCTGTCAGCTGACTGGCTTCCCAACATAAGAGAGACTCTGCTACATGTGCAAATTAGAGCTCAGTAGCAACCAGCTATAAACGTACTACACATTTTCAAGGTCTATCTTTATAGCTGATTGGAGCTTTTTATGGCATGATAGGTTCTTTGCACATGTAGCTGATCTCAAGATAATTGCACAACCAGTTAATTTGTGCAATACCTTTAATGTGTAGAGGGCACCTCAGCTGCTTCATCTGTAAAAGAGAGATGCTATTTTTATACCATCTAGGTTGCAGAATGAGATCTATAATCAAATAATACAATATGGGGAGAAGTGAGAACAGAATTCTCAAATGATGGCTCACACCTCAGTTGCTCCAGATTAGTAGGTCTCAACTTTTTTAGCCTCAAGGCACTCTGTTGTAAAGGACTCAAAGATCACAAATGGACAGAATGTTTTTTTACACAATTTGAAACATCTGGGTTGATCCTGTGAATAATATATAGAATTGTTCGCACACTTTACAGTGCTAATATCGTGTGGCACCCTACAATGTCTTGAAAAGGACTACTGCATAACCCTGGCTTCAAATCACTGCTCTAGGCCCTAGCACATTTTAGTGGGCAGGACACATGTCTCTGTTAATAAAAAAATTCTAATTGACAGGCAGAAGCTAAGTGAACATTCATTACCTGGGTCTGTTTGCTACCCACATCCAAAACTGATGCTATTTAAATTTGTCAGTGGTCCATTTTCTGCCTATTGCCAAATGTTAAGAGCTTTGTAATTCTTCAACAGAATATTTATGAGAAGGGAACTCTCTTAGGAGGAATATAAGGGGAAAGTTTGGATTCAATAGATCCACCATCTTTGAATTATATCCAAACTTCTGGTGGCAGGAGACTCGTTCCTTAATGGAGACAATCCTTCTCTCCCCTTGCTCCACTCCTCTGCTTTACCTTACAACTTACATATAAGGTCTTCCCTAATCCTCACTGGCTTGTTAAGATGTTTCTTTCTTTTAATGTGTCCTCTCTCTTTGTCCTCTACTTTCTGACAGCATTTGTTCCTTTTTCAAATAACTGATTTTTGTTTCCAGAGGCAGAGAGAGAGTCATTTTGAGTTCTCTTTTTGCTTCCAGTTAATCTGATATCTAAAATTCCTTTGACCTTTTCCACACTTTTCAGAAAATATCTCCCCCATCTGAAACACATGAATGACTCTGATGTTGTACTTAGGGAAAATCTGCCTTGCATGTTAATCTGTCCTATTTTCTGTCTGCAAAAGCCAATGTTTTTATTATATTTCATTGTGAAGTTAGGGCTTCCTCATTCTACTTCTATCTTCCTGCATCAGACAGAGGCAGCAGCCTCTGATTATGGGTTTTTATAAAGGCCCCAAAATGCTGGGTTCTCCAGTACAATCAGATGCTGGGCTCTTAAAACAGCTCTTCCTTCAGCCGAATGGTAGGGAATGTATGTAGAACTTTTGTGAGTAATTTACATAAGGTGATTATTTTGGGCAAGAAATTGTTGAGATGTTGTTGAAACTGTTACATTAGAACTTGAAGGGCAACATCTGTAGTGATACTTGATTATTAGGGAGGAGGTTAAAAGTTGTGTTTGGATATTTTATCAGTCAATCTTTAATATAGCAAATGTGTATGTTCTTTTCATAAGAAAATTGATAGCATGACGTTATAACCAGTTTAGGGCTGGAATGAGCTAAAATTAAACTAAACTTATGTTATCAAATAGACTCACCATCATGTGCATTTGAATCTACATACTGAGACCATTAAAATAAAGCAAAAACAATAGATGAAAATAAGAGATGAACAATTGCCTAGAGATTTGGCTTTTTCTGTTTTGTTAAAGGCCTAAGTATTAACTTTTCCTTTGCTTTAGAATTTTTAAGGCTAAAGGTAGTCAGTAATCTTTAGAATATTTTTGGAGAAAGGGACCCAACTTTCTTTCAATTTCAATTCTGTAAGGAGAATTGTAGAAATAAACGACGACAAAGAAAATCTTTTAATTACCTTATGTTAGAAAGTACATTGAAGAATGAAGTGCATCAACAGTGTCCGCTCTTTTCTTAAATCTCTCAAAGTATGTTCTTGGATAATTTTTTAATTGAGAAAACTCCTTATAATTATCAATGATTATTTCTCTGATAAACTAAATAATAAATGTGGCTTTGTTGTTTCAAACAAAAGTAATTGTTTTCTTACTAAAACTAATGTTTCATCAACAAAGTATTCTGTGGGAACATATATTCTAATATTGACAAGAATAGAATTTCTCTCAAAAGATTCTTCCTCTAAAGATTTTTGGGAATTTTATACTACAATTATAACTTTATGAATTCCATCACAACTTGATTTCAGACAGACCAAAACCTGTAAGAACTAACAGGCAACCAAAATGCCAGCTTTCAGAAAAAAACTTGCTATAGAAAATGACATAACATTAGAGTTGCATTTCAGCCCAATGGAAAATTCTGATATTTAACACTTATTTTTCTAGTTGTATTGCTGCAACTATGGAAATTAGATTTAAAGAAGGAAACACCTGCATGTTGTATTCACCAGTGTAATATTTATCTTGATAGGTTGCCTGTTTGAGTTCCTATAAAGATACTATACGGAATAGAAGGCAGTGAATTATCTCCACCTAAAAAACAAAACAAAACAAAACAGGTCATTGTCCTCCATGCAGCATAGCACATAACTCCAATCATTATGTGTTTCTTGAGAAATACATGGAGTGTGTGAGTTCAGTAAGAAAAAAACAGCACACAAGGAGGTAATACATTTTAGCTTGAATGCATGAAAAAGAAATCTAGAATGTGACTGATTTGGGGAAAAGCATAAATGATTAAATTGGCATTAGTGACATTTCCATTTCCAAAGCCTAATATTAACCTAAATTAAGCTAACTATTAAAAAGAATGATGACTGAATTTAAAAATCCTGAATTCTTTCAAGCCTGTATATTGTGTATTCATAAGTTGTGGTATAATTTTTGTGTCTGTTATAATAAACTTGTTTCCCATTTTTTCCCCCTTTTCTTTCTTTCCTTTAAGGTTTAAAATGGGATGTCACAAATTTGCTTAGCTACTAAAATATGTAGGTAATTTTAAGTGTTGAGAATCCAGTAACTCATGTAACCATTTGAGTATGGACCTACGTGCCAAAGCTTTAGGGGTACATCTTGGCAAAACATGCCAGTTCATGCTACAGACTTGCACAACTGCATTAGTCATTATACATTATAGGGAGAAATCTCTATAGTTAGTAGAGTTTGCATTCAATTCATGCTTCATTACATTTGAAAGTCATTACCACCTACATTAATGGTTTTGCCTGTACAGATTTCAAATAAAGTCCATGGAAGTCAAACTTAAGGTCTATGTCTGAGGATTCTTCTGTAGGATCATGTTTTGGGCATTTTCAGCCACAGAGCACTGCACTGCAACCTAAGTACAATTTGAGATCCATAGAGCAATATGGTATTGACTGAGTTCTGCAGAGTTCATATTGCAGAACTGGACAAGTAAGGAATACATATAGAGGAAAGCGTTTCTCAATTATGTTTTGATCAACCAGATAAGCTAAAAACACAGTAAAAGCTCTAACAAATTCACCCACCCAAAGGAAATACAAATGATAACAAATTATCCAGTAGTGAATAATTATTTTGTACTGATAATTGGGGAAAAGGGGGAAAGGAGGTGCTGGTGTAGAACTGTAACAGCAACAGAATACATCACAGTGGCAAATTATTCCATAGTCAGGTTAACCAGAGTTTATGGTACTGGGATTTATCAATTCACTGAGGACCACATTGTAACTTGTGCAGAGTCCTGAAAGAAGAGGTAGTGTGTATAAGAAGTGCTATGCACAAGATGGGGCTTTTTTTCAAATGTAAAATGGAAACAATGCCAGCTCTGGCACCAGCACAATCCCAGCTTTCCTGCTCATTTTCCCAAATGAAATTAGGGTCACAGTGGAACAAAGATGTTATCAGCAACAGTTTGGTACTATACAAAGTATATGCTTACCTTTAAGCATGGAGTAGTTCCTCTTAAGTGCGCTGGAACTATTCCTTTCTTTTAAATGCTGGCACATGCAGCAATATTTTGCTGGACGTGGCTGTAATGTATTGAGTGTACTGGGCACTCTTTGAAAAGAGAACAGAGCTGCATAGACTCCATACCTCACACCAGAGCCTCTGGAGGAATGTTCCCAATATATAACTTTTGATTTAACTTTCTAACCAAAAAAGCAGATTTTCTCTGAAAGAACCCAAAGCAGTAAAATGTGCACTCACAGCCACCTTTCTCAAAACCGGGTAGATGAATTACATTTCAGTCACAAGAATTTAGCTAGGGAGTCTAAGTGCAGCAGCTGCTCTTCCTCATCTACCAAACACAGCTTAAAAGCTGTAAATTGCAATCAAGCCCCTAAGTTTTCCATATAAATTCCAACTTGATAACTCTTTCCCTTAAGTGTCAGATTTTTTAAGTTTCAAATTGATATCTAAATTCATCTGTTTCTCTCCCAAACCTTTCAACTATTATTGCTTATCTTTCTAAGCCTAGCATTTTTCCTATTAACTTGTTGGCATACAATCCCTAGTACAAGCACACAGACTTTTAAGAGTTCATGGGAAAACCACACATTGTTTTTGCCAGGTTTTTATTCTGATTTGTTGTAATTAAATGGATTGTATAATTGTTCAATTTGTGGAGAAAATAGAAACTATTAGTACAAGGAAAATATAGAACCATTTCAACATTTGATAGTATATTATCACCTTTCTAATTTAATATGCCTTATAAGGCGCACTTTTAAAATTATACTTATGACAGACAACAAAGTATTGTGAAGCACTAACAGAAGGTCCTCTTTGTTATCAAAGACATGATACACGTCTCATTCAAATCTCAGTTTTGAAAATATCCTCTCCTTCTGTTTGCACAGTGTTCTTTTTAGTGAGAATTTTCACATTAGTCTTATGCTTTTTTCTAAGTTCGACATTAATCAAATGTATCGTTTTTTATTTTTATGTATATAATGTGCCTACACATCACATGCCTCAGAAATGGTATTGAGCAGAAACTCATGCTGTTTTGGACATGTCGATCTGTGAGAGAACATATACATATGCTTTGTACTTCCTTCAGTACCTAATTTGGAGGGATTTTTTTTTATTTAATTGTCCATAAATAAAGCAAATTCTGATGATTTTTGAGATAGTTACAAGTACTATAAATCCTAGAGCCAATATTTATGTGAGAAAAGTAACAAGTGTATGTTTAGGAACCTTAAAGCCCTTCTGACAGTGTAAATTGATCATTGAGGTCTTGTTTAGCCTTCCAGTTCTGTGGTCAGTTATTAGTGATTTTCAAATGGACCTTAGGAAGCTCTAAAATCTGTTCCCAGCTCTCAGTGACAGTCCTTATCTTGCAGAAGTCCTGTAAGGTTTAACTGAGTAATGTCAAGGAAGCTGTTTGAATGTAAAATATTCTAAGCATTATTTTATTATGAGCTCTTTGCTATCCTAAATATGTGAATATGTATACCCAGGCAGACTTCTTGTTGAGTTTTTCCATGGGGTGCCAGAAGATGACTAACTTCATCATCCTCATTGCCAGGGCACAGGCAATGTGCCCTTGAGGGCCAATTAGGGATCCAGGGATCTGACTAATCACTAATCAGATGTGAGTGCAAACTACTGTTGGAGAGAGAAAGGCAGGATCTAGGGAGAAGTTGGGTCAGGAAACCAGAAGATTGAGATAAATGAAGTCCATGAGCGAGCTAAGTCAGAAAACCAGAAAATCAAATGGGAGCAGAGTACACAAGAAAGCTAAGACAAAGCAGGCAGAGTTACCAGAGTCACAGTATGAAGTCTGAAAGCTTCAGGTTTTAAAGGGCTTTAGGTAGGCCTCCTCCAGTCTTTGGGAACAGCAGCAGGATTGTGAGTTGGGGAAGATGTCTATGCTGTTCAAGCCAAAGTCCTGGGTTTGAGGCTACAGATCTGAAAACTATACCATCTATTTGGTGTTACAACACGCACCAGTGAAATGTTCTTACTTTTGACCACTATTTTTAATTAATCTGTATGTAATTCATACATAGCAAATATTTTCCCCCACCTCCATATTAACAAAGTACTGTGCCTGCCAATGCTGTACCCTGGATGCAAAATAACATATATTGTTTAGATCAAGTGCAATGCACAGGGCTTTTCTACACAGCAGCCTTGGGAAGAATGGGAGTATACCTACCCAACTTAGTCCAGGATATCAGTCCTATTATCTACAAAAACTGCTGCTGACCTGTTATAGACATGGCCACAGTGTGTGGTGGTAGGTTGAAGGCAATTCTGCTTGTCCAGGTTTAATGGGAAGCTGCAACCCTTAAAATGTTATGATATAACCTCTTAAATCCAGTGTACTTGGGACTGAGCACTTGACAGAAATTAAAAAATGCCAGATTTTTAAAACCAGTGTGGCAGCCAGTTGCAGAGTGATGGGAAGAGGGGAGGTTAGCAGAGGCCAGTCCTGGAGCAGCAGCTGCATGTGGAGTGGTGATACAGAGTGGTAAATGGTGGCAGCAGCCACCGCATACAAACTTCCGCCTCAGAGCAGCAGCTAGTCCCAGAGCAGCCGGGGGGGAAGAAGGTGGGGGAGTGCTGGATTTTTGATAATCTCGGATTTTTGGCATCTGGATTTATGTGGTTATCTTGTAGTGAAAATGCAACAAAGATGAAATGGCTTTTTTGTTGTTGTTGTTGCTAAATGCACCCCAATAGTGTAGTATATAGGGCTAGCTATGTGGTTATCATTTATATGCTTCGATACTGATTTTATGTCTGCCATCATTATGTTAAAACTTCTAACTGGCTTTTTTATCTTTCTCCTGGGGTTATAAAAATGTAAGCTCAGTTGACTTCTTATTTTGCCACTGATGAGGTTAACAGTGCCAGATGAATCTTGCTGTCCACAGCACTGAGCAACCTTATAGCTTCAACTGAGACAAATGTTAACTATAATTTGAAGGTTAGTGAAAGTGATACAGTAGTTGCTAGGAAGCACTTAATATCCCTTTACCTTTAGTCTTGTCTCTAGGTGAAACAAAAAGAGATTTAAGAAACTGATTGCAAAGAGAACGAGAAGGTATAACATTAGCAGCAGTACTGCAATTCTGAACGTTCAAAACCTGAGAGTTGTTATGCTTCACTCTGCCCAAATGGATTAATCAGGTTTAAAGATAATAGTAAATTGCATAGTAGTTTGGTCTAGCCCCTGATATTTTACCTTTTATGGGAAGCCAGCTACTTCAAAATAGTGAGAGGGGATTTCAGGGTCAACGTATAATGCTTTCATAAATATGAGCCTCCCCATGCCTGCTTCAGGCATGTTTCGTTTCCTAAGCCTTAGGCTTATTCTTTATTTCCCATATTTTCTACTTCTAGTCTTCTGTGAATATGAACCCAGATTTGAAATTAAAAAATAGAATAAAATAAAATAATATAATCCTAGAAATGCAAGGGTGGGAAGGAAATAAAGAGAGATCATTTGCCCTTACTCCCTGGTCTGTGGTGGCAGGCTACGTAGGTCCTTTCTGAGAGATTATTTCAGACTGGTACTTTAAAAAAAATACAAAAATGAAAAAAAAAATCCCCAAACCTATACTGAAGAAGAGTCCAGAACTTTCCTAGATAAGTTACTGAGTGAAGAAGTATATGTCAATTCTAACTGTTCAGGGACACTCCCCCCGCACCCCCAACTTTTACATACTATAACGTTGTTATTATGCCTCTCTCCGTCATCCTTTTTTCCTGCACCAAACAAAATCAATGCTTTCCTTATTATGTATAGAATTTTGTGTGTGTCTATTCCTGGATTCCTACACTGTAAGGCTTGAAGGGACCTTTGAAGATCATCAGGTCCATTCCTGTGCACCAGGCAGGAAAGACAACTGGGATCAGGTGACCCCAGCAAGGTGACTGGACAGTCTCCTCTTGAAGATTTCCAAGGTAGGTGATGGCAGCACCTCTGGAGGGCGCTTATTCCACAGGGTGGACACCCTAACTGTGAAGAAGCTTTTCCTAATGCTGAGCCTGAAATGGTCTTCCAGGAGTTTTTGGCCATTACTCATGGTTTTCCACAGTTGTTTACTGAGCCCTTGATGTACTTACCTGATGTAGCAGTAAACTGCTACCAAATCTTCTCTCAACCTTTTCCTTCCTAGGCTGAAGAGTCTCAGATCCCCCAGCTTTTCCTTGTATAGCTTGCCATGAAAGTCTCTGATCATTTGGGTGGCCCTTCTCTGGACTCTCTCAAGTTTTACCATGTCCTTGTTAAAGTGTGGCACCTAGAACTGGATGCAGTACTCCAGCTGGAGTCTCACCAATGCTGAATAGAGCAGAAGAATCTCTTCTTTGGTTTTGCTGGAGATGCATTGATTGATGCATGCCAGAGTATTATATGCCTTGCTGGCTGCAGTGTTGTACTGCTGGGGGTCTATTACTACCATCAGGTCATAGTTCATAGTTGGTAGGGTCAGAAGGGACCTGAGTAGATCATCAAGTCCGACCCCCTGCCATGGGCAGGAAAGAATGCTGGCATCAAATGACCCCGGCTAGGTGATTGTCTAGCCTCCTTTTGAAGACCCCCAGGGTAGGAGCAAGCACCACTTCCTTTGGAAGTTTGTTCCAGATCCTAGCCATCCTGACAGTGACAATGTCTACTGATCTAGCCTGAATCTAGTCTCAGTCAACTTATGGCCGTTATTCCTTGTTACTCCTGGAAGTGCTCAGGAGAACAGGGACTCTCCCATTGCCTGTTGGTCCCCCCTTGCCAATTTATAGATGGCCGCCAGATCCCTTCTAGCCTTCTCTTGTGGAAGCTGAACAGTAGAGATGTGCACGGCTTCGGACAGAGCTTTGGATCCGGAGAAGCTTCAGATGCTTCAGGGTCCAAAGCAGCACATCTGGGTTGAAGCGCTGGCCTCATTAGGTTTCCCAAAGTGCTTTAGAGCTGCCTCAGAGCCACCACTGAGATCCAGCCATAGGGGGTATAATGGGGAAACAATAAAATATATCTAATTTTGTTGCTTTTTGTCCAATCTGGATGAAATTTTCAGGCGTGGTAGACTTCAGAAAGAATGAAGCCTGCCAAGTTTCAAGAAGATCAGTACAGGGGGGTGGGAGGACCCCAAATTCTTGAAAGCAAAACTCATGTCACATCTAGACATTATGACATAGTGGGGTGAAAACTGCAGGAATGGTAGCCTATGTTGAGATCACAAGGCCTGCCAAGTTTCAAGGAGATCAGTGCAGGGGTTTTGGAGAAACTGTATCCCAAATTCTTGAAAGCAAAACTCCTGTCATGTCTATGTGTTACAACACAGGGGGGTCAAAACTGCTGGACTGGTAGGCCTTACTGAGGCCACAAAGCCTGCCAAGTTTCAAGAAGATCAGGGCAGGGGTTTGGAGGAAACTGCCCCTCAAGCTGCACCCAAGTAAAACTCGTGCCTTGGGTGTTGTGGGACTGACTGTCTGTCTTGGGGCAGGAAGGGGAGACACTGCTGCAGGCCTGGCTGCTAAGCTGCTGTGTTCCCAGTTACCAGTCAATCAATCATGATTCACTCAGGGACCAGGGACTTGGGAACCAGCTCAATTTATAGGATCTGGCTACTACATAATGACTTAACGAGCATCAATTAGCACCTACAAAACCAGGCTAAGGAGAGGAAAGAATCAATACAGACAATCAACTGCCCCAAGGCAAACACTATCTTGGCATAAGTTTTGCCTGTCAGCAGCTCTAAAGACCCCGCCTCCTTCCCCCCCACCCCTGCCTTGCACCAGTCTCCTCGACAGCTGTCACGCATCATGGCCTCAGCAGAGGCCACCACCGCTGCAGCTGTCAACCTGCTGTGCCTTAACACATGCAGGGTCACCCATGGCATGAGTTTTGCTTGTCCACAGCTTGAGGTGCAGTTCCCCCCAAATCTCTTCACCTATCTCCTTGAAACTTGGCAGGCTTTGTGGCCTCAGTAAGAGCTACCACCCGTACAGTTTTGACTCCCCTGTGGTGTGACACACAGATGGGACAGGAGTTTTGCTTTTAAGAATTTGGGGTACAGTTCCCCCAAAACCCCTGCACTGATCTTCTTGAAACTTGGCAGGCTTTGTGATCTCACCAGGAGCCACCATCTCTGCAGTTTTCTACCCCTGTGGTATAACACATAGACATGACAGGAGCTTTGCTTTCAAGGATTTGGGGTGCAGTTCCCCCCAGTCCCCTTCACTGATCTTCTTGAAACTTGTCAGACTCTGTGGCCTCACCAGTGAGACCACCCTGAAGTTTTCAAACTGGTACCCACCAAACTGTCTCAGTTTTCTCACAAGAACATCATGAGATACCAGATTACCCCACACACAGATCCAGGGAGTGCACATCCCCCGTGCCTACCCCGGGGGTTCATGCAGCAGCTGGAGCTGCCCCTCCTCTCTGAATCCTCTCAGCTCTGTCTCATTCCCCACACCACCATGGCTGGGCAGCGCCTTCCCCAGTCCCAGCTCCAGCGCCAGCCCCAGCCCCAGCCCCCTCTTCCTCCCTCATCATAGGAACTTTGATTTGCTCCCCCCATGCCACTTCCCTCCCCTCTTCACTTCCCCCCAAACAGATTTACCACTTGGACTCTGGTCTCCAGGCTGTCAAGCTGGCCACGTGCATGCTGTGGTTGTGTGCATGCATGCAGCATTTGTCAGTGACATTATTGTAATAATACAGTGACATTATTGGCCACATCAATCAAAAAAAGCTGGTTGCAAATTATGTCAGTTTTTCTTTTATCAGTACTGATATAATATGGACCAATATATTAGTGCACCTCTACTTACAACCTACTTACAACCTCTCCTAGTTTAGAGTCTGTCCATGAATTTTGACAGTAAAGTCATTAGTGAAAATATTGAATACAACCAGGTCCAAGACATGCAGTCATGAGCTCTCCCCCACCTTAAAATGCCCTTGTTGTTTGCCAGATATTTAATAATGCTCTGTATGTGGATGAGCATGCATGTGTTTAAACCCTTTACACTTAGCCTTTGTACCTAGCAATTATCCAAAGTATTTACTAAAGTCAGGATGTTACATATCTATTACTATGCTCTCTTCTTTTGCTTGGTTATCCCATCAAAGAAGGAAAATAGGTTAATTTTGTCAATGTCTGTACTTTTTATTAATATTAATTCTTTTGGTGCTTTATAAATTGATTTTTTTTAAATAAATAATTTTCTCTATTATTTTCCAAGGCTCAAAATTAAGCTGGTAGTTCTATAATCCTCCACATCCTTCTTTGTCCCCATTTTGAAAATAGATCTGACTGTATCTTTAAAGGGCTTCACTTTTCCTCCAAGTTTTCTAAGATAATTATTAATGGTTCAGAGATTGCTTTAGCTAGTTTCTCAGAAGGCCAAGGTGAATTCATCATATCCTGCTGACTAGATTACATATGACTTATCTAAATATTTGTGAACCTGCACTTTCCCTATTCTGACTTGAACTCTTATTCCTTTGTTAAAATTACATTTGGTCACACATGACCTTTTTGCTAAGACTTGAAACAAATAATTCAATACTCTTCTCTGCATCATCTGTTACTTTATGGGAAGCAGAACAAGTAAGAAAATTGTGTTTTCCTCTTTCTTTCTCTTACTTCTAGTGCATTTACAGACCCCTTTTTATTACATTAGAAAGGGACATAAAAGGTAACTCATTTTACATTTTAATTTAGCTCTGGTTATTTGCATAGTTCCTTTGTAAGATTCCTGGTCTACTTAAAGATCATTAATCAGCTTCTGATGAGTCCATATTGGTCTCTTACTATACTTCCTAGCTTTCCTAGAGGACAATAATAGATGTGAAACTTCTTGACTTTTGTAAGTGTTTTTTACAATTGCTAGGTACAAGAGATTGGGTGTACAGACTTTAAATACACACATGCATGCACACATGCACACACACCCACTCACACAAAGAAATTATCAATCATTAGTTAGCAAACAAAGAGGGCATTTTAAGTGGGGGTGTAGTATGAAATTTGGTATATTATTTATTATGTTTAAATTATAATAGTATTGAATTGATCAACCTCTATGATTGTTTGTTCCCCCCTTGACAAGAGTAGATGAACTTTGCCCTGACTACATGAGTGTCTGTGTCAGAGGGTGAATGGTGAAAGAATGGTAACTATTTGCATGAAAACAGAAGATTTAATTGATTGCATAAGCAACAAGGTGCCAATGTATAAGTTACCAGACAGTAAACTAATTAATAGATAGCTGAAGAACTCGCTGGTGATCAGGTGCAAAGAAGAAGGAATTTTGCATGTCCTGCCATTTGAACTACACAATGCTTCAAGACCAACTACACAATGCTTCAAGGCAAAGATCAAGATTAAGATACCAATGGAGATATCAGCTTTACTGGAATGACCTCAAGTTGACATAACCAGAAGAAACAACCCCTAATTAAAGGTTGTTTGTTCAGCAATGGAAAAATTCCCATGCTGAACAAAGACTTGAAATCCCTATAAAAGTGGGGCAGGGAAGCGAAGACGGAGAATTCACTCTCTGCAACCTCATGGAGCACAGGCTTGCATGTCTGTTCTAATCCTGCTCCTATCACCCTCAGTGAGCCTGGACCCAGCCATCCAGTGCTAATATTGTGTAACATCTGCTGGTAACTGTAACATCTTACTGGAGTGGTTTTGTCTGTATGTTTGTATGTATGCTTGTGTATGTTTGTTTGTATGACAGGTATGTCCAGGTTTATGTATCTGCTTCATGTAACCAAAACATGGCATTTTGTCTTATTCCCCTTTATAAGGTCTCACTCTTAATTTGAGCTATTGGCAATCTTAAGTAACAGGGGAAGATTCTTATAACTACCCATCATGGGTCCTGTTGTAGTATTCTACTACCCATTATTATAATCCCTTTCAATTACTGCCACTACTCCTGAATTCACTTATATTTTCAATTATCTTTCTGCTCGTACCCAGTTTGAATTTGATCCAGTCACCTTTTCACATTTTATTTATTAGTTTGATGCTCTTTTATTCCTCTTTTTTCCTTAGAATAGTCCACTCTTCTTTTGTGATCACTTATATTCAAAGTGTCTTCCACCGTAGTTCATCCATACTATTCCGATGCTGAATTACCAGTGGTCAAGAAATAATTCCTTTAAATGATATCACTCTCAACATTTTAAAAACCTAACAGTAATTCTGATGCCTACAATTATTTAGTCTAAATGAAATCTTTCTAACATTACAACAATGTACATTCTTTGCTTCAAGACTCCTTAAATTTGGAAAGATGATAATTTTAAATTCTCTGTGTATTGCTTATGTTAATCTATTGTGGCCATGTCTGTACTCAGATCAGCGTATAAAAAGATACTTTGAAAATGTCTGCATAGTTTTCAGCTGAAATCACTGAGTCAGTGTTTAAATCCAGCAGCTGGTACTGTATGTTACCACCTGAAGTAAATAACACTCTTAGTGATGTACTTGTCTGTCCCAATAACTGTGTTCATTTGAAACTGTCATTGGTAGATAACATGATTTATTACAGCTCATGTTTCCTCAAAATAGCACACCTACAACTGCACTGCAAAAGATTATTTAGGGAAAATGAAAAGAAAAAAAAAAACAAGCTATACCTCCTTTCTTTAGCATACTATTTTTTTTCAATTGATTATAATGATAGACCATAGAATCACACACTTAGTAACATGGAAATATTGATAATAGTTTCATATTAAATTTCCTATGCCCTCTGTATTTGTCTTGATTTTTTTTCCTATAAGGTAGAATACACCAAAGCAAAATTGTCTGTATTGGGGGTGTTCAACCTTTTTTCTTCTTGAGGCTTCCCCATCATACTATAAAAACTCCACAACCCACCTGTGCCACTCTCTGTGTGGGAGAGGATTGGCCTGGCTCTCCAGCCCTGCCCACATGGCCCAGGGTGTAACAGGCAGGGCTGGTGTCAAGGAGCCCTGGTGCCTCACTCATCTGAGTAGCAGCAGTGAGGAACCTCACCCATCCACCCACAGTGCCTCCCACAAGATAGAGGCTATGGGGCCCAGTGGGGTGTGCCTATCCCAGCCCCTTCATTGGGACTTGCCTCAGGCTGGCCATACCCCCTGAAACCTGCCTGTAGTCCCCCAGGAGGCTGTGGACCCCCAACTGAGAACTGCTGATCTATATGATATTTTAATACTATACATAGTTGGAGTGTGGGGGGCGGGGATTGTTCATCCTATTTTTTCTCAGCATTGGTAGGTTTTCAGGATGCCCAGTATTACAGGAGGCTTTCATAATAGGGCTGGTTTTCAGGATAGAATTATTAAGGAGATTTCTGTTTCTGTACTGGGGTTATAAAAAAGAGAAAGGGATCAGGCTAGACAAAATTAATGTTACTGACATACAAAAATATCCAGACTGTCTGCTACAACTCAATGTAAGTTAGAAGGACTAAGAGGAGAGCCAAGTGACAGAATAGAAGAGGTAATAGGAACCAAAAGAAAGAACCCAAGAAATACAGAGAAAGTCAGGACTATAGAAAGGAACTCGAAGAAATGAAAACTAGGGGAGGGGAACGAGGTGGGAGCAATGCTTAACAGGGAATATGAAAATAGCAGGCTAAGGAGTGATGGGTAAGGTAACTTGCTACAGCTTCCAAAACATGACATTAAAAATTGTTTCAAGCTCTTACATGAGGTAGACCCCAGTTTACCCAGCTGTAAACTGGTAACTGGGCTTCTGGGCATGAAAACCAAAAGTGGTTGGACCTGATCTCCCTTGGCTGGAGATGTATGTGTTAATCAATTAGGTTTAATGAGTGTTAGACTTGAGTGGACTTTTGATCTTCACTTTTGACAGGAGTAGTAGACTCTGGCAAGGTAAGGGACTATATCAGAAAGATTATAAAAGTTAACCTACTAATGATTATGATGATGGAAGGCAAGAGAGGAAATTTGGAGGAATGAAAATAAAGTTGAAAACTGATTTCTGCAAAGATACTTCCCTTAAAAAGAACAAGTACAGCATGTAGGATAGAAGGAAACAAGTATTTGTCATAAAACAGAGACTAGCGTGAGAAAATAAGTATTAGGAAATAGGAGCTATAGTTACCTTGATGGCATATCGTGAAGATTGGGACTCAGGGCTGGTATAGGCAAATCAGCATCAGGAGTAGCCATTGTCTCCCACATGGTTCCTCTTATTGTAAAATAGAAATCTTCCTGGGAATTGATGCTACTAACACAATTCTATAGATCTGTTTTACAATTCATTGTATGTTTATTGAATGGAACTTTCTTATGTTAGTTAAAATGTTTCCTTCAATTTTTTTTTCTTTCTAAGTAGAAACTTCCTTCACCAATGACCTCTTTTTCCACAACAAAACAAAAAACAAAACCAGTGGTCTGGCTCCTAATTCACAAGCAGCATAGCTGTGTCTTGAGTAGAGTATCGAGCAGAGTAATTACCAGTGTTGGACAGAGCCAATTAGCCTGACTCAGGTGTGGGTACAGCTATACTGCTGCTGGTTTACAAAGGGGCCTGCCTATAGTGGTGCAGTGCACTTGAAGGCAGAACTGCTAGATTCGCATGGGGTTAGATTTTTATAACTTTACTCATGCTAGATACTTTTGTTTTTTATTTTGTAATTCAAAGCCAGAAAAGTGCCAGGGGGATCAGCTGAAATCTGGCTCCTAATTGCTAAACTAGGGACAAAGTGGAAAGGGAGAAACTTGTTTCAAAATAAAATAACCCACTTGAGGAGAAGGATGGTCCAGGTTTACAATTCTAAAATGAATTATTTAATTATAGAGAGAGAATGCATATATAATGTGTCTATAGCGCTAGTATGAAAATATGCAACTGTTTTTACTTCAGCTTTGTATAGTAAGGTGTACTATATAATAAGTGCACCAGAAAATTAATGCAGGTTTAAAAGCAAGCAAACAAGCAGTAGGTACCAGAGTGCAGAAAGCCAGATATTTTTAGTAAGTGTTTTTGGCAATTTAAATTATTCTTTTTTTCTGAAAAGTAGCACTTTTCCCCATTGGTTTGAAAATGAGTTGAAGTGTGTTGCCTTTTAAACAAAATATATTTTGAGTTATCTTTCATTAAGTGCCCATGGGCTCCTTGGCATAGTACTTTAAAAACCCCAAATGTCTTATTATTTCTGTGTGACTTATTATGCTGCTTGTCAGAAAGTAGTCATAATAACACAAACATATGATTTGTCAAATCTATAATCTCTGGTATGCAGGATATGTGAGTGATTAAACTAAAAGGAAATAAGGAGAAGGAAAAAGAAAGCTGGAGAAGACAACTGGTTATAAAAAATAATCAGGAAAAAAGCGGGTGTGGGTAGGAGATCTCCACCATCTCCTACAAACACATTTAAATATATGTTCAAGAACAGAAAAGAAGTTACAAGGAAAGATGCCTTAATGAAATAATATGGCAAGCTCTTATGGGTGAGGAAAGAAATAGCAATAACAGAAGATAAGAAATTGAAAAAACTGGGTTCCCTGTGGATCAGAAACAAAACAAGAGAAAGAAGAGTGAAATGGAAAGAAAGAAAGATGGCTGACTACAGAATGAGGAAGAAAAGGGAAAGATCTGGAAAATGGATGAATTTCAGAGAGGGCTGAATATAGATAAAAATAACTAATTCCCCTTAAATAATAACCATATAACATATATTGAAGAGGCAATGTTTTATTAAGGATATTATATAACATATAATATACGATATCCTTAATAAAACATTGCCTCTTCAATATATGTTCAATATACTATACTGTGTGTGCGTGCGTGTGTGCGTGAAATAATAAAGCTGGAATCCGTTACTCGCTAGTACAATCTACAACTGCCAGGAGACAGAGTTCAGTTGGACCTGAGTGGGAACCTCAGGATATTTTTTCATCAACATATTTTATAAGAATAAAAATGTTATGTTCATGTTAGATCAGATTCACTGCTGCAGTAATCTCATAATGGCTCAATGAAGTTGCAGTGGATTTGATGCAAGGAGAATTTTTAAACTCAAGATTTACACCTATTTGTTACTTGCTTCATTTATGACATCTTAAAAGTTTCAGACTCTGCTGAAAACTCAGTTTCTAAGGGTAGGGAAGAGAACCATTCAAGGTATATCAAGTTATTCATCCAGAATTATTTTGTATTTAGCCATTGTTAATTTTTTTTTGCCTTAATATTTGTTTATACACATGAGAAATAGTTATTGCCAATGTCTATCCATTGTGGAAATGTGTATTTTTTGTTTAATTAGTAGTATCGGATAAATACCTCTTTGATAATGTATTGGATAAAAACTGCTATGATAATTTGTTATGCTGTGTTGGGGCCCAGAGGCCTGGGTTTTGACTTTTGTGCTTAGCTTTAGCTGTGTGCTTAGCTTGATTTGTGGTTGAGAGAGACTTGCACATGGTGTAAGGAGCAGATGGAAAAATATTGTCTCTGACTTAAAATGAATTGGGAACTCCAATAGTTCCAATAGAGGAACAGTTGGAGCAAAACATATCCCCACCAAAGAATGAAAAGATTACATTAGAATAGAAAATTCCATTTAAGGGTGACCATATTTGACAAACAGAAGCAAGATTATTAATATGCATTAGGAGGAAGGCTTAATAATTTAATGTATTAGAAAATGCAAGCTCTATGATATGAAAAGAGAGGTGAGAGAGCATAGCCTTTGGAACCTACTCCTGAAATATCTGATCACGAATCCAGGATTCACAACTCAGACAAAGGAGTCAGGATCCCCAGACAAGACCTCACAGACTGGCCATCCAGTGAGGTTGTGTTTGTAAAATATCAGGGTGGTAAGCATGTTGTATTACTTTTGACTAACTATAGTAGTGAAATTGTAACTAAGGTTTTTTGGATTTTTGATTTAGAATTATAGCTGTTAGGGTTTAATAAATTTGCTTATATTTAAGAACAACCATGTCTTAATCTCCCATGCCTGGTACAAGATCCATAATAGCATCACTGGATGCAATCCTCTCTTTCAAGTATATAAAGACCTAATATTTAAACAAGGCTAGTTCTACAACTGGTGGAAAGGAAGTCACCATTTAAAAAAAAAAGAAGAAACGTATAGTAGTCACTAATATCAGAGAAAATAAAACAAAAAGAGAGAAAATGACAATACAAAATCCCTAGGAAGAAATTTGTCAGAATTATGAGGGTTTTCATCAAAAAATTTGATTTAGGTGGTCAGTGAATAATGTTATCTTTGAAAAATGGTGTCTATTTACTGTTTGAGTTGCTTCTGTTACTATACTTCAAGCCAGATACCGTGTAATCTGAAATAAATTGTTCCTCACTAAATGATAGGCATTTTTCCCATTGTCATCTTTACTGCAGTCAAGGTAAGGATCAGTTACAGCACTGTCATCTGATGAAGTAAAGTAAAAATGTGATGATATATCACAGGTTCAACAAATCCGTTGAAAATGTGATGTACATCCTGTCTTGGTCAGTGAAGAGCAGAGAAACAAACTCTGTCAGGCTGATATTGTACTGGATGAATTCTGCCAGAAAGAGAGAAATGGGGCACACTTTGCTGTTCCTGTGAAAATTGTGCACACATTCTCCATTTACATTCTTGGACACAAAATACAGAAGGAAGTGCAATACTTTCTTTGTTTCCCTCCACTTACAGTCTCTACCATACAGCACAGGTTGCAGGGGAAAACATTCCTCCATTTCACTCCAGGTACTTCTGATCTTCCTCAACAGACCATCAGAGGAAGATCTAGTCCGCTGAAAGTCAACCTTTTGGCCCTGTAGGCCAGCTAAATAGTAAAGGGTCCATCCACAGGTGTGTTCTGGCACACAGGGCTGGTCCACAGGTGAAATCCAGCATGCTGGCCAAATACCATGAACCAGCCTGACCCCATATTTCAGATCTGGCTATTTGCCACCCCAACCTCTTGGATTTGTATGCCTGCCAGTGCAACCTTAACGCACATCAGCTAGCCCACAGGGCTCCTTATGGGTCTGGAAATTTGCGTACAAAAGAGCTGCAGTTAATGCTGTCACAGATCCTCAAACACCAAATGTTTGGACCTGGAGGGAGATTCATGGGCTGAATTCACTCACAGGCCGAAAGTTGAGCATTCTTCTTGTAGTTCAGTGGTTTTCAACCTTTTTTCATTTGCAGGCTGCTAAAAATTTAGAATGGAGGTACAGACCCTTCTGAATGTGTGGGTATTCACATACTTTTGATCATGGTCATCTTTCACAGACTACATAGACTGTGGACCCCCAGGGATCCATGGGCCATAGGTGGAAGATCACTGTTCTAACTTACAATATTTAGTGTTCAGTTCAGCCAATGAAATGTGCCAGACCATCTCTGCAGATTAGAAAGTTTTGAGTCTGTGTCATTCAAAATAATCCTAGTGACTGGCAGGTAGAAAATGTATATACTTAGTTAAAAAAGAAATCACAGGATAACTTCTGATCTTTTCATACCCTGATTTCTTCCCATGATTTTTCTGCCTTCCATTCTATTTTCTTAATAACACAAAAAGATAGCAAACAATTACAAATTGAAATGTTTAACAGCCTACAGTCCATCAATTATGGCTCCAAAATGCGTAATGTTTTATGTATCTGATGAAACTCAGTAATAAGTCCATTAAGGTCAGTGGATAATCACTGGAAAACAGGGCTAGAAAAAGAACTAAGTCCAAAGCCCCCAGATCTTGTAAATAATCACATCCCTGTTCAGTCAAGGTCTTAGAAACAGTTAAATGTAAAAACAGTTAAAAACCTCACTTGCTTTTGATTTCAAAATCCCTTTAAAAATCTTGCCTTTCAGCAGATCTGACTTTTGCTAAGATTTGGGTTTCTCCGTGCTCTGTGTGCCCTTGGAGAATCTCTCCAATTTGCTTGACTTGACGAGTTTATTTTAATTGCATTTAATTGAGAACAATATAATTGCATATTGTACAAACATATAGTGTTTGTATGTGTGCTGTTTCTTATCTATGAGCTTTTTAAATATGTTTCATGTTGATTTCGATATGAAACATTTTGGCAGATGTAAATTTGGATATGGAATGGAGAAGAGGGGAAATTCCGATGCATAACATTTTACAAATGTAAACTACTACTCTTTTTCTTTCTCTATCACTCTCTCTCTCTTTCTCTCTTTTTTCACACTGAAAACACCTGTAATGTTGTGTGTAGACCCATACTGGCCACATCTATATGAGACACTGACTGACCAGTAGCCCGTGACTACTGTGCAGTAGCATCATGTGTCAGGAAGTATGATACAATGCTACTGAGCAGTAGTCATGAAAAAGCCATTCCTTGGGATAACTGCATGGTAACTCCAGTGACTGCACAGTCATTTAGTACTTGTTTTATATACATAAAAAACAAGTACATCTTGTTTATAGAAGTACTAAATGACTGTGTAGTAATGACTGCACAGTGTAGATGCTTGTGTAGACGCAGACACTGGTGATTTTTTAATAGACCAGTGTAAAATCAGGTGAAACCACTGGAAGGCCTGAAATAGATATATGAATATATATATATATATAATATATATTATCATATATATCATTGTATGACTTCTGAGACCCCTGAAACCTTTGAAATGTCCACATGACCACTAATGTTAAATTCCTAAGCATCCTATCTTGTCTTTCCATCTTACCATTTACTTCGTAGTGCTTTTTTCTAATTAGATTTAGCATGTTACTGAGAACCAAATGATGGTGCAGTAGCATATGGCAAGTCATAGTTTCTTCTGTTTCTCTGTGACTGTGCAAATGATATACACATTATAATACAATTCATATGGTTTCACTGAGATCCCACTCTCCCTTAATGTTTGGATATATAAATTATTTTGAGTCAATTTATTTCTGCCTCTGTTTCTTCTCCCAAATCACAAGAATTTCTTCTTTAATCTTATAACATTTGCAGTTTTATTGTTGGGGCTTCTAGGCTAGGGACAGGAGTTATACACAAACCAGTATAAGTGATCAGAAACCAGTTCAAATCTGTAACACAACAAAAGTTCAGTGCACATAAACCCCTTTCAAAATAGCTAAATGTGGCTTAAGGTAAACCTGGATGGATGTAGTATCAGACTTAACTGATATAGGTTAAATCAGTGTATTGAACTTCTGTACCAGATCCCCTCCAGATTCACGTTAACTCCACAGCCCCCCCCAACATCCCAGGATGCTTTGCACCTCTCATGCAAGCTCCCCCTTCCCTCTCCCCACCTTGACCCAAACTGTCTGCTCCAGTTCACCAGGGAAGCATGCTCTAGCACCCCCTGGCTTCTGGCCTGAGCCTTCATAGGCTGT
Organism: Caiman crocodilus; assembly: GCA_030014935.1. Lineage (NCBI taxonomy): Eukaryota > Metazoa > Chordata > Crocodylia > Alligatoridae > Caiman > Caiman crocodilus. The sequence goes on along the minus strand of JAGPOW010003316.1, from coordinate 26,790,891 downwards.
TCATTTGCTTATTGATTCAATCTGTACAGCTTAAACTAACTTGCTAAGGTTGAACTGATTCAGCCTGAGGCTTTTTGATTGTCTGTACTTAGCCTTAGAGTTCAATCTTGTCATAGACAAGCACAGGATATTTATGAATATCTGTACGTGAGTTGGATTACTGAGATTTAAAAGTTTAAAACGTTAGTAAAATAGAAATTGTTTTCTAGGTTAAGTGACAAACTCTCCAAGTACTTTACATCTTTTAAAAAATCCCAGACATGATAAATGTAGGCATAGAATAGCAAAATGTTTCTTTGCACAAACTAGAAACTAAGTAAGTACTATTTGTACTTGCACAACAAGAGAGACCGAAACAGCACACTGAGTCCTCTTGTAAACTTGGCTGAATGAAAAATCATTTATTGATGCTATAACTGGAAATACTGGTTTGTAGCCACTGGAAGAAAAGGAAGAAAACATTTGAATCATAGATGTTACAGAAGGGAAACAATGGTAAAACAGTTTTGTCAAAAAAGTTCTTTTCTCGAATTCTTTTCTGTCCAGATTATTTTCTGTCAAAAATCAATGTATGATTTTTCTCTGCCTTGTTTCAGAATTTTTTTATCCTCCTTATTTTAAATGTCACCAAATAAGAGAATCTATGACTTCCCTGAGAAAATTATTTGGTAGTTTTATAGTCTTTACTGCCAGAAAATGTATTCAGATACTTTCATAAGTTTTCCCTTTCTTAATTGCATCCCATTATACCTTGTAGTCCTTGTGTGACCAACAAACAATTGTTCTTTTTCTGTAGTATTTAAACTGTATTCTTAGAGTTATATGCCATATGATTTCTTGGTTGTATAGCCAAACAACACATATTCATTTTTCTTAATCCCTCCAGCCTCTTTTCATACCCATCTCTTGACTCCTTAAAGGTAAGAACAAATACCAGCCTTCATTATCTATTTCCTAGTCAACTAAGTGGTTTCCTCATCCCCTCCATTTTTTTGGTCTGCATGCCATTTTTGGTGTGTATGTGCCCAGATGAATTATTCGTGGATGCACAACCCTATGCATGGGATGACTATGGATAACTAAATACATCACAGACTGGGTAGTCATAGCAGCAGCTAAGAAACATGTGTGCCCCTTTGGGTTGCCTTGGACACCCAAAAATGGACGTGGCCAAACCCATGACTGCTGGACTTAGACTTGACTCAAGATCAGAGCAGACAGAAAAAGGGATGGGGGTGGGAAATATAGATTGCCCATATTCCAAAACTATCACACAACATTATCCAGTCCTTTCTTAAGCCAGTGAGTGTGTGGTTTAGTAAAAGTCTGGAAGAGAGGGAGCCAGGGGTGGATCTAAAGTGGTGCAGTAGTGCAGCCACACCCCTTCTTCTGACTGTGCAGTAACAGCAAGAGTCAGGGATTTTTAAAGTCTCCAAAGAAAGTAAGAATACTCTCCACCCCGTCCTTCCTTTCTATGCTCAGAGGCATGTCCCCTCCCCACTCCCTCCTCTGCATTCCATTCCTCTTCTCCCTCTGCTACTGTCTCCACTGTCCAGGGTGAAAGGGCAGCTCCTTTCCCACTCCAGTTGTGCTGCACTGTGGCTGTGCTCAGCTCATGACAGCAGCAACAACAGTGTGGGTGGGGAGGTTCCCCTGCCCTGCCTAGTTCCAGAGTTTCCCACCAGCCTGGGAGCAGATGTGAAGAAGTAGAACTTACTCACCCACTGCTGCTGTCCCAAACTGATCTCTACCCCCATGCAACCTGGAGGTCTAGAGGTCTCCTCACCCCCAAGGCAGCAGGGACAGTGGCAGCAGCAGATAGAGGGAAAGGAATGCGCTTCTGAGCAGGGAGGGGAAGGGAGGAATTCTTATCAGCTTTTGGGACTTAAAGTCCTTGGCTGCTGCTCACCCCAGCTGGGGGTGCGTGTCAGGGTGAAGCTTGGGATTAGCCACCATTGCAGCACCAGTCATTGCTTCTGTACCCTCCTCTATCAAAGCCTGGATTACCTTCTGGAAGAAGCTCTGGGTTCTAGCCTAGGCCCTTGTCCAAGTGAGGTAAGGACTTGAAGTGCCATGTTGGGATGTCAGTGATCCCTGCTAATACCCTTCTGGGTGAAGTGAGTCTGGGACCCAAATGTATGGGATTCTCAGGTAGGTGGTCTAATCAATCAACTACTGCAAGATAAGACAAGGCATTTCATTCTCTCTTATACATTTTGTTGCTAGTGCATATGTCCAATTTGTCCACCTATACATTCACCCATGCATGCAGGGCTACATGTCCAGGAATAGAATTCCTCTGAATGTTTAAGTACCTGAAATACCCTGTGTGTGAGCATATCCGGACACTTAGCTGACCAGGAAGGGTATAGAGTGGCACCCAAACTGCTCAGAACTGAAAACAGCTGCAGTTTTGTTTGTACTAATTATCTGTCAATTCAGCACTCACTGGAAAGAATGAAGCTTCTGTTTGCTTTTTAATTAGACCTGGTTCAGGCTTACAGAATTTTTTATATCCTGGTTCCTTCCTATGATACTTTGTGTATATGTGTGTGTGTGTGCATTTACATGTGCACATTGTGCATATGAACACACACATGTAGGAAAGTTAATCTGAAATAAGTGAGAGTCATATTTTGTAGGGTGCTTAATTAGATAATGTAATGAAGTGCAAATATACTATATGCACCATATTACCTTTAATAAGTAAGCTTATGGTTTTGTTAAAGTATAAGAAAACAAGTTTATTTTGTTAAATACACTACAGATAGTCTGAGGAAAAAGAAAGACAAAGAGCTGTAATCCTGCATCTAGCGTTTAAGTCCCTAGGAAGTAGTAGTGTCCTTGTACTAGAAGCTGAAGGTAAGATTTCCTGCACAGAAAAATGAGTAATCTGTAACAAAAAAACTACAAGTCAGAGACTCCCTGCACATGAGATGGTAGTAACCAAACTCCATATCTAAGGGCACTGATGCAAGTTTTATTTTTTGCATTATTGGGCCCCTGAAAGCTCTCTATAGCCATGCCATGACAAAAAGTTCATGCCTGCAAATAATTTTTAAAAAGGCCAATCATATGAAAAATTAGCCCTCTTCAAATGAAGTATCAGATGAACATGTTCTGCTTTACAACATCTTAGACAACTTGTGTTCCTTAGAGTTCATGTGTTGAGAATGGGCTGATGCAGCCCAGGCCCACCCTCAAAGTAGGGAGAGGGAGAGAGAGATGGAGGGGGGTAGCTCTGAGCTGCTGGTTTGGTTTGCTGCCTGGCTGGAGTTGGAGGGAGTAAGGTAGGACTGGGGAGAGGGGTGGTGCATACAGGCTTAATCCTGCTAGTCAGGATGGCTGGTTCAGGCAGGCTTATTTTCCCCACCCTCCCCAATCAAATAGGCAATCATCTGTGGGGTTGAAGGGGTGCTCTAACTCATGGTGCTGGCTCTTACTCCCCCCCTTCATTTTTGTCTGGTGTGTAAGGAGCCTTAGGCTCTGGATGTAGCTTTGGGAGCTGAATGAGTTTGACATCCTTGTTGCAAAGTGTTCAGTTGGATAGTATAGCTGAAGATACCTTCCAAACTTCACTCAGTAGAGAAGTAACTACCCTATATTGGAGACCCTATTAATTTAAATGATGGCTGTGATGTACACCATGGTTCTTCTTCTCATGTTTTTAGATAACAAAAGACATTTCTTAAAAGGCTTCAGTAATTTCCAGTTTTAATTATTTTACCACAGACAATGATTTTAAAACTAAGACTACATAGGGAAAAATAATCAAAACCATACATACAGTGGGAGATAATTTACTGGGTGGCAGCATTAATGAGAAGGATTGGGGGGTTTTGATGGCTCATAGGCTCAGCCATTATCAATGTCCTAAAAAAGGAAATGCATCCAGCAAAGCATTAGGTTCAAGGCAGGGGAGGTGATAGCACTCACTACTTTGCACTGGCAAGGCTTCATTTTCGAGTATTGTTTGCAATTCTGTGTTCCATATTTTAAGAAGGATGCAAACAAGTTAGAGATGGTTCAGAGGTGGACAACAAAAATGACAAAGGTGATCAAAGGCAAGAAGGCCAAAGAATGATTTAGTGAATTAAACATGTTTAGCTTGGAGAAAAGGCAATTAAAAGGGGAGATAACAGCTGTTTGCAAATATCTGAGAGGCTGCTCAGAGCAACTTCTTCCTTGATGCAGAAAGCAGGATGTGATGCAGTGGTTTCAAATTGCAGCCAAGTAGTTTAGATTAGATATTTGGAAGAACTCCCTTGCTATTATAACAGCAAAGCTGTGGAATCAGGTTGCCCCAGGAAGTTGTGGTATGCCCTTTTTGGAGGTTTTTAGGAAGAGGTTGGATAAATACTGGATAAGGATGATTTAGGAGTAACATTCCTACATTTATTCAGGGTGTTGGGCCAGATAACTTTTAAGGTCCCTTGTGACCCTAGGATTCACTGGAGATTGTTTGGAGTAAATGTACCCATTCTTTTTTTTCCTTCTAACTTCTATTCAGTTACAGAAATCTTTAATGTGGAACATAATAGAAAACTGTTTAATATATTATAATATATTGGAATTATTATACATTATCGAGATCTTTACTATTACATGTACTGTGTGTTATCTATATTAGTAAGTTGAAGCCTCACTACAATAGATGAAATTGTTCAGAGAGGGAATTGGGTGAGAGAACTGAGTTCACCATTGTGTGTGCATGGGTGAGCCACTGCCTTCCAGCCAGGCTTACATGCAGCATTACCCTTCATTGTGGTACCAAACGTTCTAGCAGGGCATAGCCATGTCATGTTTGTTCTGGGATCTCAACATATAGAGACATACAGAGCTAGAGATATAAGATTTTTGGCAAATCCTGCCTGTTGTGAAAAATGCCTCCTTGCCACACATAGTAGAGGCATGCTTGACGCGATCTGAGTTGTGGAACCACTTCCAGATTTTCCAACTTTGTGAGAACACATAAGGGAGGTTTTGAGGCACAAAGTGCAAAATATGCTCAATATGTTTTGGATCTGGGAAATGGCCAAGTTCCAAATATTAATGAAATCATTACTCTGCCTCCTGAGCTCTACATACCTCTGGATCTTTCAGCTATGATAAAAAGGACATTTCCAAATGTATTGGATAATTATTAAAATCCAGGATGAAGATCTGAAAGAGCTATTTTGGTGCCACACTACTCCATTGTACAGGAGATCAAGAATGCTATTGTGGCAAAATTTCCAGGCCAAGAATGGATTTTTACAAGCACAGATGCTCTTTTAGAGGATGAAAGTGTTATGGCTGTGCCAATTGAGTACCTGAATTCCGTGGAGATACCAGGTTTGCCTCCACATCAGTTTAACCTTAAGTCTGGGATGTTCATCATGCTTCTGTGAAACCTTGCCCCTAGGGATGGTCTGTGCAATGGACTGTGGCTATTAGTGCAATCCGTCATTAATAGTCGACTACTTGAGGCAAAAACTGTTGGATCAGAAGAACAGTTCTAATTCCTCAGATAGCACTGAAGCTGTCTGACAACACATTTCCATTCACATGGACACGTTGACAGTTTTCTGTGCAGGTGGCATTCAGCATGACCATCAATAAAGCCCAGGGGCAAACATTAAAAAGAGTAGGAGTATTCCTTCACGATCTTGTCTTCACCCATGGACAACTATATGTGGCTGCTTCAAGAATCTCCCATCCAGAAAACATCCAATTTGCAGTAGCTGCTGACTTCAGTAATACAACCAGAAATGTGTATATAGAACTGTTGTGTAAAGCTCTTGCAGTAAGAAAATGTGATATGTTTCAGGATTTTGTCTATGCGGAAGTGCTGTGAAGCTGTTCAAGTGCAATAAAATGTGATCTTAAGCAAAAATTGGCTCATTGGATTTTCATGCAAGCAGCTGCATGAGGCATCTAGTAATGTATTATAATTATACTAAAACAATTGGAAACCAGGAAAAGAACTAGCATCATGTTATTGATCAGGTCACTCTAAATCTTCACCAGCAACATATGATTATATACTGCTTCTAATGTCTTTCACTTTATGTTTCTATAAGAACAGAAATGTTTCTGGAAACACTGATTCAAATTACAGGCAGGAGAAGTATTTTCAACAAACCCCCCAAATGACATGGCTCATCTATTTTTAACTTTCACCACTTTAAATTCAGCCCAAGTCCTTCAAAACTCTGCTAAAGTTCAAAACTTCCCTGCATACAATAGATTTAACTTGTGGTTGTACATATAAATAATATGAAATGTTTTGCAAACCCAGTTAAAAGTCAGTTAAAAATCAATGTTTTTCCTTTTTACTTATTTTTTTTCTAGTATCTTCTTTTCTAGTATTTTATTCTTCTTCCTCTTAAAACCTCTTTGGTCAAAACTAAAAACTGTTTAGTAATATTTATAAAATTCATGGAACACAAAATCTTAAATGTAATTCCTTGTAAAAGCTTCATTTACATTTTAGCAACCTGTTACCACACTTTAAACACCATGTCATTGACTAGTTCAAAGACAAAATATCTTTTCCCCCCAAATTGGTATCGATTCCTTTATTTTCATAGTCAAATTTCAAAGCAGTTAAAAAAAAAAAAGAAAGTGATGCAAGATAAACTGGTTCACTTGAACTATGCTGCCAAGCTGCAGTTCTGACAGTCAGCCTCTGGTCCTGTTATTTCTAATGGTTTTGGAAGCTATACTTGAATAAGCAATGTAACCATTATTAGCTCACATTTGCTTGGCAGATAATGTCATCCAAAAATAGAGCAATCAAAGTGAACACTTCTGGCTCAGTGCATCTTGCAGTTTCATATATAAATCCAGGACCATGTCCTGTTACAAGAATTGATTTCCACCTGAGTGGACAGAATCAATGGATCAAATGTCATACTATTTACTACATGTACAGTAATTGAGGCTTCTTTTATGATTTTTACTTACAGGCTACTTTTAGCTGTTCTTTCATTAACTGCATTGCAGCTAGTAAACACAGGTTATGGGAGAAATAGCTAAAACTTAGCAAAAAAGAAAATGAAATACAGCTACTTTCAGTTAATTGAGATACTGAGAATCAAGATGCTCAATCTTGGCAAGGTTATTTTATATCTATTGATAAACTTATATATGTTAAGAAAGTCTACCACGCTGTGATGATTTCTATTTACAAAAAAAATAATTAATTATTTCTTAAACTCTACAATGGTTAGTATTCTAATTTTCGTAATTCCATTGTGCACTGTAGTGTGGTAGTGCAAACTTGACTTGATATAAAGAGCTTTACCTGCTCCATACACATAAATACTTTTTGGATATACATACAGTTCCTTAGAGGAGCAGATAAGTATTCTAATGCAAAGTCATAATATATGCCTGCTGCATTTTGCAATAAAGCTAGATTTTTGTGAAGTGTATTTACACTGGAGGGGGGAAGGAGAAACACAAATATTACATATGAATTTAAGGTCACAGAAAATATTACAAATATGGGCAAAGTTTAAAATAGTCAAAGCCACAGTGTAACTTAGGGACTTAAGTTCCGTTTTGAAAAGTGCCCAAGGTACTTGGGATCCTAAATTTCACTGATAGCTAATAGGACTTGAGCTTTTAATTGTCAAAGTCACTTTAAAGAATGAGATGTGGATTTTTTATGGTACCTTTAGGATCCTAAGTGTCATTTTTTAAAATCACTTTCAGGCTCTTAAGCCCATTTTAAAGGTATGTAGATGCCTAAAGATGAGGTTATGCATTTAGGATAGTTTTTAAAAAGTGACAAGGTAAGTCTGATAACATTATGGGGCACCTAGTTGCATTTTAGGTATTGTTGCGATGAAGTGCCCCCACAAGCTCTCAAGGGAGAGGAAGGAGGACCCGCAGACCCCAGACCCCGAGAGCAAGCCCCCAGAGAGGTGTATGTACCTGCTGAAGAGCAGCAGGAGCAGGAGCCGCGTTCACAGCTGCAGCCGCGTCAACCGCCATTATGCCAGCTGTGGCAACAGCTGTTCCTGGCGTGGGGAACAGCTGAGCCAATCCCAGCAGCTGTAGTGGCAGCTGTGGGAAAGTTTAAAAACGCCAGCAGAACAGGGAGAGAGGGGAAGCCAGGGAGAAAGAGTACGGGTGGGCTGCTTCTGCTGCGAGCTCAGGCACAGAGAGGAGAGGACCCAGCCTGCAGGTCTCAAGCAGGCAGCTTAGCTTACAGCTTAGCTGTAAGCCTCCTACAGGAGGCAGAGCAGAAGGCAGACAGAGAGTGCATGCCAGGGCACTCTCTCAGTCTCCTGAAGCGGCTGATGCTCAGGAGGCAGGGGAACACACTGCTGTTGAGAGGAGAGAGGAGACAGCAGAGGCTCCAAGAGGAAGGAATCACCCTGAAGCTCCTCGTACCTCGGAGGAGTATTTCCTGTAAAAGAGGAGAAAGGAAAAATCGCTCCCAGAAGGAGGGAGAACGACCAGGAACCGGAGAACCGGTCTGAGGCCATTGCACAAGGCCTGGAAACATCTTGAGCACATCACCCAGTGGTTGGCATGTGGACAGGGTGTAGAGGAGGCAGATCCCCATGGACCACCACGTCAGATGAGTGTGAGTAACATTGTCTATGGGGAGGCCTCACCCAGGATAAAGATCTCCACTGTAGACCCCTCTTAAGGTACTTATTTACATTCAAGTCGTGGCAGGCAAGTTGAGGGGAGGGGCAACACCCTGATAGACCAGGCAGAGCAGGGTGCAGGCTCCACAGGTATCTAAACTATTTTTAAAATCTGTCCCCCAAAATTAAGATAAAAAGCACCTAAAAACACCCCCTTAATCAGTACCTAAACCTGGACTAAGGTAAAATTAAAGTCAGATCCTATTCTACTTGGTAGATGCATAAATTAACTTTGGTACTTACATGTGATTCTATTTAATCCTTCTTGAGTCCCTGAACAACTGTGAATACAGAAGGTGTGTTGGTGCCTCTTCCCTGTTTTTCAGTGAGTCATTCTCAAGTGACACATGATGGTGCATTACCAAAGCATATATATTCACAGATGTTTCAGGGATTTGAACATAGTAGAATAGAATTTCATTTAAGCATGTGTGTCCACATAGAAACCTAATGGGTGGAATAGAATCTGGCCCTAAGTGTCTAACTTCATTATAGTGACCCTGAAAACCTCTGTTCAGCCGTTTCACCCAGAGACTCCTTGCTTTTTTTTATTGTAAAGTTCCTCAGTCACCCGAATTTGCACTTCTGTGCATCCACAGAACTGCCTCAGGTTTGACAAGGTATGACTGTCAAACTCTTACCTGAACAAAATCAGGATCTAGAGCCTAGGCTTCTTATAATGGGCTTCACCTTGAAGGTAGTCTCAGTGCATAGCTAATATACTTTTCAGGGATTGAGATCACCCTACAGAAGCTGCATCTGTCTCTTTTAAAACAAGGTGGGAAAAGGTTAACTTTACTATCTAAAATCACTTGGCTGTATAGTAATTTTTGAACAGTACAATCCAGGGGTAGAGGCACCAAATAACTTAGTTGGATTTAGTCTTAAATTTGTAGCAAAACCCACAGCTTTTTCTTTTTTTTTTGCTTAGAAATATGACATCCCTTTTCCCCCATCATTTCTGCCTCTTTCTCTCCCCTCCTCTATTCCCTATAAGCAGTTATAAGTTAAGTTGAAACCCTTTGTACATAAGTCCCCTTTTATAGTAACCAGGAGCTATTGTAATAGTGCTTTGCTGTGTGTTGGATTACTGTAATGTATTACACCATACAGTTATTGTGTTCTAAGCGTCTCTTGTCTCGATGTATTTAGGTCTGCAATGTGGGCTGGCACGAGTGACGTCAAGCATCCATTTTGTGTGTGTTAGGTTCGCATCTTGTACCCATGACCTGTTGTGTAAGTATGTTGCAATTATGACTCACATTTAAATCTGTAACCTCTCCCATGCAAATTGGTTTTCCTTGAATGCCTGAAACAAAACAGTGAATGGATGAGTGATACACAATGTTAACAGGACCCCCTACTAAATCATCCCACCATCAAAACCAATACCTGAACCACCTTCCGCATTCAAGAAATAAAAGATGAGGCAACCCACCATTGTGCCAAGCTGCATGTGCTCAGTAAGAACACCTGGAGCCCTCTGGAACAGGACTGACCTTGCCTGGACAGGCCATCCCTGCAGGAGATCAGAGGTAGTCTGCCCCATAAAAAGAGGTAATGAAAACTGACTCCTTGGGATGCCTTCTCCATCTGGATCGGCACCATGCCACACCACCTATCCACCCAGAGGCCCTGCCAGCAACCTCCAATATGGACAACACATTGCTGGAGAAGATCCCGACTGGCCATGAAGGATCAACTCACAGTCCAGGATAGGTAACTATCACCCCCATCCTCTCTTCAACCAAGGACTTGGACTCTGTTTCTCTTCCTTATGTGGACTCAAACCCTTCCACTGAGTCTCTTTTTCCTGATACCATTGTGTTGGTGTGTGTGTGTGCGCGCGCGTGTGTGTGTGTGGGGGGGGAACCAAGCTGTACAGTGCACCGTTAATTTAATAAAACTGTTATTTGGACCCTGAGCTGGGTTTTGCTTTACTACAGTTCGGCCCTGCTCCAATCTCTGCTCCTCGCCCCTCTAACTTCTGTCTCACTTCTCCCTCTCTTGCTTCTGGTTTACCGCCACCTCCAACATCTGTCACATGATCCTGTGGCTCCAGCTACCCTGAGCTCCTCTCTGCCTGCAACCCCCTGTTTCTTTGCTACTGTGTCATCCCCACTGCTTTTTCCCCTGATCTCTGCCACTGCTATTGCCTATCCCCACTGCCTTTTCCCCTGATCTTTGCCACCTGCTCTTTAGTTACCAAGCACCCTGAGAATAAGTGCCACAGGGACCAATACACATCCTGTCACCTGTGTTTAACCTGTGTGTATACATGTTTGTGTATGTGTATTGTGTGTGATTTCATGTAATCATCATTACAATGTCTATGTGCTTGAATTGATGATAGGTATGCATGTGCCTTGGCTGGTAAACTTGGATTTGTATGTGCCTAAGATGGGTGTGTGTGTGTGTGTGTGTGTGTGTATGCACCTAATTGAATTGTGTGTTTGTATACATGCAATTGTGTCATACCCTCTCATCTAACAGCCCAATTTTCAGATCCTGAGAGTTGGCCTGACCCCACAGAACAAATTTATTCTGAAAATAGGATCCTAAGGACATGTCTGTAACATGTTACAATGATTTTAAGATGGCTGATGAGAAATAAGCCCTAACCACTTAGTAAGGTTCTGTATGTACTACATGCTGAAAAAAAATGTTGTGTGTTGGCTTCCTGGAACAAGTCCAGAGATTCTCTCATTATCTTAGTCTTGAATGTGCTGCTGAATTTGCTTTGATTACTGTAGGCTCTGAACAGGATGGAATAGATTGACTCTGCACTTCTCTATCTTCAACACCACAATAAGTTTTCAGCATACAAAACATTTAGAGCAGGCATTGAATCAGTGGGACTCGTTTCTTGGGGACAATCTCAGGATCACTGCTATAACAACCCAGATACCCATAGACACTTAGGCACTTCTAAAAAAATAAAAAATATATTTAATACATTGGCTTAATATTTTGTCAGGACCATCCTCTGGAGGGAGTCATGCTGACTGCGTAGCTCGCTAGTTCACAAATAGCTAAACAAATTCTCCTTTGCATTTAAATAATCTCCATGTGTACATGGCTATTGTTCATAATAGAAATATGCCAGCTATGTTACTTCACAGCAAGTGAGGTCAAAATATTTTTCTTTTGTAGTAGTACAACTATTTACTGTTAGCCATTAGACAAATTATTAGAAAAAAATATTAAATTTATTTTAATTTCCTTAGTATTTTGATTTCTCAGTATTTACGATTGTTGAAGTTCTAAATTGGTACTGTGTCTAGCCCTTATTTTTATATAGTGATGGACATGTATTTCTTTATTTGCTTTGTACTTTGAAAAAAAAATTTGAATGTTGGGTCAGAGATTCAGAGTGAAAATGAATGTTTAGTTTGATGGTTACCTAGGTTTGATAGGAAAGGAATCCATCTGTGGTCCAAGCCCCGCTCAGTGAATATTTCATCTTTCCTGTACATAATACAGTAGATTAATTTGAACCCAGGTTTTCACAGCTATGTGGGTGACTTAAATTTTGGACTACAGGCCCAGGGTGGTTTCAGATTGGGCAGAAAGTAAATAAGTTATTTTATGGTTTTTTTCCTTTGAATCAGAAAGCCAAAAACTATTTATATAATACTATTTCTATAGATTCTTCTTGGGTAGAACCTGTGGGGCTGTTGATGAGAACAAAAACCTATGAGATATCCATGGTTATGACATTGTTGCAGATGCCAGTGCAAACCAAGGTTGTATATGGTTCTGTAATCTCTTTTATCTTAACCCCATTAATGACATAAAGGTTCATCAATTAAAACTTTTTGCTTCATTAACATGAACTGTTTACATGCAACTGTAACAAACTGTTTCTTTACTTTTGAGGGGGGTGGAAGAGAATCTTTCTGCCTGCATATTAAGTTCTCTTTGATTAGCTGTCAGCTAAGGAGTCAAGGATACTTCTCATGGGTTTTTAACATAAAAGAAAGTTCTGCATCATTTACACCTTACTTTTGACATTTTCTGACTGCAATGATTGGTTTTCTTGCTTGCATTGAAATAAATTTCAATCTTTGTGTTACTTTTAGCAGTAAGAGTGTTCATTTAATGAATATAAAAATCCTCTGACTTGAATTCATGTTTCTATGCTATTTGTTGTTATGATTTGCTGATGATACCAAACTGTGGGCTGAGGTAGGGACACCAGAGGAGAGGGAGAAGCTGCAGCAGGATCTGGGCTGACTGCAAGTATGGGCGGACAAGAACAGGATGGGATTCAGTGTGATCAAGTGCAGGGCGATGCATCTGGGTAGAAGCAACCCACAGCACACGTACTGGCTGGGAAGTTCCCCTCTTGTCAGCATGGAGATGGAACGGGATCTTGGTGTCATTGTTGACACCAAGATGAACATGAGCCGCCAATGTCAGATGGTGGTTGGGAAGGCCAACCGAACCCTATCGTGCATCCAACAATGCATTTTGAGCCGGTCCAAGGCGGTGATCCTCCCCCTTTATGCAGCGTTGGTCAGGCTGCAGATGGAGTGCTGTGTCCAGTTCTGGGCGCCGCACTTCAAGAGGGATGTTGATGGCCTAGAGAGGGTCCAGAGGAGGGCCACTATACTGATATGCAAGCAGCAGGACAGGCCTTATGCGGAGCATGTGAAGGACCTGAACCTGTTCAGCCTCAGTAAACGGAGGCTGAGGGGGTACCTGGTGGCTGCTTATAAACCGCTGAGGGGTGATCAGCAGGAAATAGGGCAGGGTCTTTTTTCCCGGGCACCACCAGGGATAACTAGGACCAATGCTCACATGTTACTGGAGAGCAGGTTTAGGTTGGATATTAGGAAACACTACTTCACAGTTAGGGTGGCTAGGATGTGGAACCAGCTTCCTAGGGAAGTTGTTCTTGTGCCTACCTTGGGCATCTTTAAGAGTAGGTTAGATAGGTACTTGGCTGGGGTCCTGTGACCCTGGCACTCGTTCCTGCCACTGATAGGGGGTCAGACTAGATGGCCTGCTTTAGGCCCCTTCTGACCCTAGATACTATGATTTAAAAGAAAGGAAAGGTCAATATTTTGATTTCATATCTTCATTTTGCAATGTTGGCATTTGTTCCAAGGATCCCACAATTATAGTACAGCTGTAGTAGAAGATACTACTGCTCATTTTTGAGAAATATGATATCATTCATACACTGGATATACATTATACCCTACCAGCATTTTATTGTTCCAAAATAAACTATTAAGGCAATCAAAAGGTATGGCTCTGTATCTGAGAGTATATAGGAACTAATATGTAGTTAACAGTATGATACAGCCTACTATAATCCTGTCAATTGTTCTCAGTTGCAGAAAGTCAGCAAGTGCAATTTGTCATGTGTATTCTAAACTATTTTTAGTCTTGTAAGATGCATCTACACTTCCCCCTTTAAATAAGCTTAACCTAAAAGTACCATTTTTAAGGTGCATTAAGGGTATGTGTCAACATGTGTGCACCCTTAATGCACCTTAAAAATGGCTATTAAGGCTGTGTGAAGTTAACGCCGATACCAACATAAACTAGTATTGCATTTAGACATACACCATGTCAATAGACACATACCATGTTAATGCTCATTAGCACATCTGCATTGTGTTAATGCAACTTAGCTATTTGTGCCTAAATTTGATTTGTCTTAATGTGCATTAGTGTGTCCACATGTAGACGCTCTCCTAAATCTCCTTAATGCATCTTAAGCAAAGGTGCATTTAGTTTAGATGTACCCATTGCTGATGTGTGGCTATTTATCATACAATTCCACATTTTCCTATTCTGACTGAAATTCTACAGAATTATTATGATAGTCTTTTAGAAAAGTCTTGACCTTCTATCATTCTCTTCCAAACAGATCTGTAGACAGTTGCTAAGTATAGTCTTAATAAATCTACCCAAAATGTTTTCCAAAAGTTCTCTTTATGATCCGTCTTAATATTCCTTTTAGACTAGTTACTCCTTATGTTTCAATAAAATGAGGGAGGGGGTGCCTGCAAACAAGCTTGGGTGAAAGATATACCCTATTGAAATTGGTGAAAGCTCTGCAATTTCACTTTCACTCTTAACGTTCTTATTTAGAACTCTTCAATTCCATCACATTATCTTAATCACAGTTTCTGTTTTTAGTGATATAATTTTTATATTTGTGTTGCTTATGGTCACACATACAATATGAAATGTTTCCATGCAAGTCAATTCCAGAACTTCAATCTATGATGGGTTTAGTGTTTTGGTGTTTATTTGCTTGTTTTTGTTTTGTTTTCCTTAAATCATATAATTGATTTGAAAGAGGACAGTCCAGTCAAGTTTAGGTTAACCTAAACATATAGTTATTTATACACCTTGCTTTATTTGTTTTGTTCTTTTTATTTTCTTTTGGTTTTTTTTAACTAAAATTATCTATCTATTTTTACTCAGTTTTGTACTTCTTGCTTAATATTGCTGCTGACTGAAAATATTGAACTACAAATAGCATTAGGAACTATATAAGTGGTGAAAGGTAGGTAGACACTCCCAGGACTTGATGGCACCTGGAGTTCCCTGAGTGCATGGGATCAGGCCCTTTAAACTCCAGGAGCAACTTCCTGGTGAGGCTAAAGAGTGTTGGCAGCTCTGGACTGCCTGCATCACCCCCCATAAAGCAAATTCATGTCCATCTCAATAAAATAGCATATATCCTTACTACCCTTTGTCATGGCAATGAATTTGGTCATCTGTGGCATGACAATGGGTATGGATGTCAATTTGCTTTCACTTTGTTCTGCCATAAAAATCTTTATAGCAACACAAAGATGACAATAGTCAAATGGGTGTTTAAACTCTTAAAGGCTTGTGATGGACAACAGGTTACAAATGAATCTATAAGTTAATGTTTGCTGGCCCCAAAATGAAAAAAATTTGGCATTAAGTTCTTATTGAGGGTTTCATATTTTTATTTATCCCTTTGAAGAAGGCAAGCAACAGTATCTGATGATATAGACTATCCTAACGTTTTTTGTTTGTTTGGTACTTTTTTCTGTTGTTACCTGCTTGGATCTTGATCCTGGAAGCATAGAAGTTAAATATATGTTTTTCTTATGTGTGTTGTTTTTTTTCCTTGTTTTCTTAATATAAAATCAAAGTCATTATAACAGTAGAAGTCTGCTCTTTGTCTACAGGCAGTAGAAACAATGCATCACATTTATTTTTGTCAACATAAACAAGTATGTGAGTATCAAGGGTGTATACATATCTTTCCTTATATATAAGATCCTGTATTGTGTGTTTATACTAGCAGCTGTCTTAAGGTTCAAGAAACCTCCAGGGCATCCATGGAGTGCAGGGAGAACATAACATCACTGCTATTTTGGTGCAATTACCATGTTTTACCCTGTTTGTCTACCTTGGAAGAAGCTAATGTTAACTGCATCAAACTTTTTCCAATTTTGCCTGGGCTTGAGGACTATTTCTGCAATTAGTTTTTGTGTAAAAATGAGAAGTGAGAGAGGAAGCAGGAATCATACAGCCTTGGTTGCTGTGCCACGTCAGTCAGGGCAGATGCAGCCTGGTCTGTAATCGACTACTGATGAATGAAATAAATAGATCTGAACAGCAGTAAATTTCAGAACTGAATTTAGATCTGAAAATGATCCCACTGAACTATTTACAAAATACAACGATAGCAACATAAAAAACTACATTCTTTAAAATGAGTACATCAAAACATTTGCCTTAAGTAAAAAAACAAATGTTATGACCACTAGCTTTCGTATTTGTTGAGATTGAAATAAATCCATGCTAAAAATTGACGACTTAAATTATCAACTGAATGCCTGTACATCAAACCCAATGGACCGTTACAAAACAAATTAAGATGGAGCTCCCAAAATAGCATCTCCATATGTACTGTTGAGTGAGTTAGAAATAACAAGCATAATCATTTGTTGCTTCTAAACAATAATTCAAACAAGATCACAATGTGTTTACTTCTTCCAGTATGAAATCAATTATACAGATCTTCTGTAATTTATAAATGTTAGTACTGCTTTCCAGTCCTACTAGAGAACAAGACCCAATAAGTCTCTTGAAATAATCTCAATGTGATAAAGATAAAAAAATGAGTGCTTGTATTTTTATAAGCTAAAAAGAGAAAAAATCTTCAAGTGAAATAGAAAATAAGCACTTTGAGCGTTCTTTTTTTTTTTAATTATTATTGTCTTAAATTAATGTAATGGCTGTGGAAGCTTCCTGACCTTACAGGCAAATATCCTCTGAATTATCTACAAAATATATTCAGAACATCCAACAACAATGTGAATTTCCCCATACTATATTTATATTGTAGATCAACTTTGATTTGTTCAGCGAAAAAGTGGGTAAATTATACTCCACATTTATCTCATTTCCAACTTTCTTAATTTTTTTTGGTCTCCCTTCAGAAGCTGCCAACAAAATTGTTACTGAGTGCCAAATGGGTATTATAATTTATGACCTAGCTTGTCTACTAGCAACTGTGTTGAGGTTATTCATTTATTTGATAAGGTCACTGAACAGCCATTAAATGGTAATTATTTTTGATCCCTAACAATCTGGGCTTGATATGAATTGGTGACCTGGAGAACGACGGTTCAATATTCCATTACTGATTTCATGAAGTCATTCAGTTTTTCTCAGGGTGTTTCCATACTGTTCCTGCAGTAATCTCAGGAATCCTATTCCAATCTACTCCATATGTGCCAGTCTGGAAAAGAACTAGTAAAGAAGCTGCTTTAGGAGCACTACCTCTCTCATGTCAGTGACAGGCCTCAAGAACAACAGCAAGGGGCACTATCAATTGTGGCTTCCCTATCTCATATCCAGCTATGGCATGTGCAGAGCAAAAGTAAGGGGGAAGGGCATAATTGCAAAGTGGCAACCAGCCAATTTTGCAGGCAGATCCCAGGCTCCGCCATCATTTTCATGGGTTGAGTATGGTGCCCCCTCACCCACTGCCAATTGGCTGAGGGGCCCCAGTAGTCCTACCTCTCCCCACAGATTGCCAGATGGACCCAAACTGTTACTGGGATTGTAACTCATCAATTAATGACTTCTGTGGTCTTAATCTCCTGATTAAGCCCATGGAAGCCATTCATTGATGCGTTAAGTAATTGAAGAAGCAGTTAATGTCTTCTGCAGGCTTAATCCATAATCTTGAGACAGACAGTTCATGCTAGGTATTAAATGCAAGCATGCTGCACCCAGGCACAATCACTGCAGACATTTTCTGTCTCTTTGGGGTGAACAGCTGTCCATAAATTAAGATGACATGCTTATCATCCACTGAGTACATTGTAATGGTGAGGCAGTGTCTTGACAAGGCATAAAGATCAACTCAATTTATCAAATCCATCAGCTTGTTGTATGTATCTGTAGTAGAGCACAACCTTCTAGCCTTCAAACCACATCTATGAATGTGGAGCTCTATGAACTGGGTGGCACTGTCAACCACAAACACCAATTATAGATTCATAGATGTAGGGTCAGAAGGGACCTAAGTAGATTTTCAAGTCTGATGCTCTGCCCTGGGCAGGAGAGAATACTGGGCTCATATGACCCCAGCTAGGTAATTTTCAAGCCTCCTCTTAAAGACTCACAAGGTAGGAGCCAGCACCACTTCCCTTGGAAGTTGGTTCAAGATCCTAGCTGCCCTGATTGTGAAATGGTGTCTTCTAATGTTCAGCCTAAACCTACTCTCATACAACTTATGGCCATTATTCCTTGTTACTTCAGGAGGTGCTCGAGTGAACAGGGCCTCTCCCATTCCCTGCTGGTTCCCCCTGATAAGTTTATAGATGGCCATGAGGTCCCTTCTCAGCCTTCTCTTGTGAAGGCTGAACAGGTTCAGGTCCTGTAGCCTTTCCTCATAGGGTCTGCCTGTTGTCCCCTGACCATGTGAGTGGCCCTCCTCTGGACCCTCTTGATGCTGGCCACATCTCTCCTAAAGTCTGGTGCCCAGAACTGGATGCAGTACTCCAACTGTGGCCTGACCGGTGTCGCATAGAGGGGGAGGATCACCTCCTTGGCCCTGCTTCTGATGCATCTGCGGATGCATGACAAGGTATGGTTGGCCCTACTGATCACGTCTTCATATTGGTGGCCCATGTTCATTTTGGAATTGAAAAGGACTCCAAGATCTCTTTCTGCCACTGTGCTTTCGACAAGGGAGTTCCCCAGCCTATAGATATGCTGCTGGTTCTTATTGCCTAAATGCACTACCCTGCACTTGTCAGTATTGAATCCCATCCTATTCTCATTCTTCCACCCATGTAACCTGCCCAGGTGCATCTGTATCCTGTCCCTCCTTTCTAGCATGCTTACTTTGCCCCAAATCTTGGTGTCATCAGAGAATTGGAACAGGGTGCTTTTCACCTTGTCGTTCAAGTTGCTAATAAAGAGATTGAACAGTCCTGGCCTAAGGACTGAGCCCTGTGGGACCCTACTGCCCACATCCCTGCAGGCTGAATATGATCTGTCCACCACCACTCTCTGGGTGCGGCCCCTCAGCCAATTTGCAACCAATCTGACTGTATAGGCATCAGTGCCAGAGTCGCCTAGCTTTTTAATGAGAATGGGGTGAGAGACAGTGTCAACGGCCTTCCTAACATCCAGAAAGACTACATCCACCGGGACACCTGTGGCCAATGATTTTGCAACTTGATCATAGAAGGCAATCAGGTTGGTCTGACAGGACCTGCCTCTTATGAACCCATGCTGGTTGCCCCTGAGCATCATCCCCCATGCTAGTCCTTCCTAGATGTGCTCCTGAATAATCTTCTCAAAGAGTTTCCCCAGGATCAAAGTAAGACTAATGGGCCAACTTCTCCCTGCCAACTTGATCTGGACTGTCACCTCATCCTAAGAGATCACAAAGTTGAAGCATGTAGTGTATGCTGGATGTGATTTCTAGCTCCTTGCTCATGGACTGCTAGTAGTGCTACACATTCTTGGCACATTCTTGGCATGGACCACATTGAATTACAAATGCCGCTGTTACAAGTTCCACAAGCTCTGGTGTAAGCAGTGTAGTGCCATGTGTACCCCCATTTTGATTGGCAATGTATTGCACCTTATGGCTTGGACAGTGCTTGAAGGCTTTCTTGAAGGAAGACAGCAGGCTATCCACACTGGGGAACTGCATGCACCAGATATCACTTACTAAGGAAAATGTGCACATTTCAAGTGACATGGACAGAGCTGGGCAGCATTCCTTGGAGCATATCAGAGAAAGCTCTGCACATGCACATGGTATTATCAGACAAGAATGCTGTGAATTTGTTAAAGTCTATGCCATAGCTAACAAATTACCTTCGCCATTGGTTCAGGTAGTCACTTAACTTTGGGTGATCAAGTTTGTCCAGTGAAAAGCTTGCCACTGTGAAAGCCTCCATGAGGGAAAATGCCACCTTTCGCCTTGCCATGCTGCTTTCTGTGATCTTTTTCAGGTGGAAGACATGGTTGCTTTTTCTTTCTCTGACCATCCTCTGCAACAGCCTTCTGCTTCATGTGGGTCTCAGACTCTAAGGCTGCATCCAGACAAGCACAGCCATTCAGTATGTGGTACCACAGACACATCTGTGGTGTCACACACTGCACATTCAGTTGTTATCCATGGTGCAATGGAGAATTGCAGAGAGTTTTTTGACCCCTCAATATCCAGGGGTAAAAAAAAAACAATGGAGAAAAAAGCAGAAAGGTGCATGCATGGGTAGCATGTGCCACTCAGAAGTGGAGCCAGGCTACCCAGAGCTGTGCTTTGGTTGCTGCCCAGGCTCTACACAACAGAATCACCACTGCTACAACCTTGGGATGCCCAAAGGACCTCAGGTAAGGCTGCTGCCTCCCCTACCTCCCTCAGGGCAACTTGCTATTGTGCAGACTGCATTGTAGGTGGTGACTCATGACACCACCTAAGAAGCCAAACCCCCGTAGTGAAATCAAACCCCTTGTAGTAACGCCTGAGGCCA